>CM077286.1:820253-1025253 GCA_039654925.1 Anguilla pacifica
GTGTGTTAGCGTGTGTGATAATGTGTGTGTGTTGGGTAAGGGTGGTGTGATAATGTGTGTGTGTGTGTGTTAGCGGTGTGTGATAATGGGTGTGCTGTGTTAGCGGTGTGTGATAATGTGTGTGTGTGTGTGTGTGTTGTAGGGGGGGAGATAGACAGTGTGGATAAGGACGGTAACACCCCGCTCCACATCGCTGCTCGCTACGGCCACGAGCTGCTCATCAACACCCTCATCACCAGCGGAGCCGACTGCACCAGGTCTGACAGTCTGTTTATCTCTTCCCTGTTCTGTGTTCCTATTTTGTGTGTTTCAGTCATTTCATTGATATTTTTATTGAGTGATTTGTTTTCTGTTATAATGCAGTGATGTTATCCTCCCTTACCTTCACGTTCTCTTCACTCCTCTTCCCCATTTTCTCCGCCCCTTTTTGCTTTCTATTGGCTGTCCTTCCCTTTGCCCCGCCCCTAAATCCTTCGCTCAACCCTCCATTTCCCTCCTCTTCCCAGGCGGGGGGTGCACGGAATGTTCCCCCTCCACCTGGCCGCCCTCAACGCCCACGCCGACTGCTGCCGGAAGCTTCTCTCCTCAGGTACCCGGGGAGAAGGGGGAGGGGCCCAAAGGCTGACGATGGGCGGGGCTTTAACCAGGCGGTGCGCAGGTCCTGTGATCAGAGTTCTACGGCCGTTTTGCTGTTTGAAGGTCGTCTGGTCACGCACCAGCAAGGTCAACCCAGCTACAGCAGGAGTCGTTAAAAAAAAAAAATATTTGTAGTGTCTCCGAGCTGTGTTTTGGTTTGAGGGGGGGTGGGGGATGTGGGGGAGGGAGTCTTACTGGTGGAATGTTGGAGAACCTTGAACAGGAATCAAGTTTGAAGGTTCTGTGATGTTTAGTTATGATATCTGAGGTATTAGCTTAAACGTGTTGGACTTCTTGCCAGGAGAAAGGGGTGAGGATTTTAAGGGTGCTTTTCTTGTTCTTTCCTTTGTGGATTTCGGGGGCTGTCCACGCTTATTGGGGTGCATAGGTGTAAATAACACCTTGGAACATCTCGTCTGTCTGTCTGTCTGTCTTTCTGCCTGTGTCTCTCTGGGTTTTTTCCTGCACTAACACCCGTATCTCTCTCTTTCTCTCTCTCTCTCTCTCCACCTCTTTCTCTCCCTCTCTCCCTCTCTTCGTCTGCTGTCCGATGTGGGTCTGTGCTGCGGGGGTGTGGCTGTCCGCTCTGGCTGTCTGTTTGTGGGGCCTCGTTCCGCTCCGTGCCCCCCCCCCCTCGCCCCCGCCCCCGCCCCCCAGGACGGAAGTATAGCATAGTGTGCTCCCTCAGTAATGACTTGGTCCTGTCTGCAGGCTTCCAGATCGACACCCCCGACAGTTTCGGGAGGACCTGCCTGCACGCCGCCGCCGCGGGGGGGTGAGTCCCACGTCTGTCTGTCTGTCGTCGTCCCCCCCCACACTGGCTGTCTGACACCCGTCTGTCTGTTATGGTTTCAGCACAGTGTACTGAAACACATAATAGTTTTCAGCCTGAATTTCACTACATGTTTTTCACATAATGTAATGCTGTAATTTTACCTCTCTCTCTCTCTCTCTCTGTCTGTCTTTCGCTCTCTGTCTCTCTCCCTCCCTCCCGCCCTCTCTCTCTCTGTCTCTCTGTCTCTCTCTCTCTCTCTCAGTAATGTAGAGTGTGTGAAGGTTGCTTCTCAGCAGTGGAGCCGACCACAACCGGAGGGACAAGTGCGGCAGGTGAGGGGGGGAGTGGGAGGAGCCTGTGTGGCTGGGGTGGGGAGGGGAGGGGCATGTGTGACTGGGGGTGGGGAATGGGAGGGGCATGTGTGACTGGGGGTGGTGAGTGGGAGGGGCATGTGTGGCTGGGGGTGGGGAGTGGGAGGGGCATGTATGGCTGGGGCGGGTAGTGGGAGGGGCATGTATGGTTGGGGCAGGTAGTGGGAGGGGCATGTATGGTTGGGGCGGGTAGTGGGAGGGGCATGTGTGGCTGGGGGTGGGGGAATGGGGGGGGCATGTGTGGCTGGGGTGGGGAGTGGGAGGGGCATGTATGGTTGGGGGGGTAGTGGGAGGGGCATGTATGGTTGGGGACGGGGAGTGAGAAGGGCACTTTTGAGGGAGGGAGGGGGGTGGGGACAGCTCAGAGGGGGAGGGGGACGGGACAGGTGGTACAGAGGGGTGGGGATAGCGATGGGCGAGAAGGAGGTGCACTCAGAGGTGTGTGCACTGTGTGTGTGACTCTGTGTGATTAATGAGGAGCGCCAGGTTGGCATTTTCATAAGTCGATTGCGTCAGGAGCTGCTATTTATACGCTCCCTGGCCCTGTGTGGGTGTGTGTGGTGGGGAGCCGTTTCCTCAAAGTACACTGACTTAGAGTGCAGCTGCTCTGTGTGTGAGTGAGTGCGCCTGCTCATAACCTACTGTTTTGTGTGTGTGTGTGTGTCTGTGTGTCTGTGTGTGTGTGTCTGTGTGTGTGTGTGTGTGTGAATTGTGTGTGTGTGTGTGTGTGTCTCCACAGAACCCCTCTACACTACGCCGCTGCCAGTCGTCATTATCACTGCTTGGAGACGTGGTGTCGTGTGGGACCTGCA
Source organism: Anguilla pacifica (assembly GCA_039654925.1). Lineage (NCBI taxonomy): Eukaryota > Metazoa > Chordata > Actinopteri > Anguilliformes > Anguillidae > Anguilla > Anguilla pacifica. The sequence goes on from CM077286.1 coordinate 822,848, forward strand.
TTAACGCCACTGACCAGTGGGGGCGCTCTGCTCTGCACTATGCCGCTGCCTCAGACCTGGACAGGAGGTGAGGGGTGCCCGCAAACTGACCGCGCACTGACTGCTCGCTGACAGCAACTGACTGCAGACTGACTGCAGATTAACCACAGACTGCCCAGGCACTGACCGTAAACTGACCACTGACCGCATGTACTAAGATAGCCCACTCCTTTAACCCATAACCCTAATATGCAGTTCAAATAGTTTTAGCACTGTCCAGTTACACAGAGCCAGTTCTTACTTCAACCGCCGTTAAAACATTTTTATCATTCAGTCAAACAATCTCGTGGCACTGGCCAGAAAAAAAAAGAAGTGATTCAAGAGTTATTTGTTTGGAAAATGTGCAAATCGCTACATCCGTAAGCAGTAGTGAGAGATGACGGTGAATGCTGGCATTTTTCACGCGGTGACTAACGATAAGAAGGGATCGGCTGGCGAGAGGTTTGTGTTCTCGGTGAAGTTTAAAACAGACAGCCTGTTACGTACCCTTGGACGAAGGTGTCTGAGTGCTGGGACAGGTGGTCGGCCTTGAAGAAGGAGCTTGTTTGTTGTCCCACGCACGTATTAATCGGGTTTCGTCTAATTTTAGAGTATTTTAGGCCAGTGCTGTGATGCAGACGCTGTAGCCATCACAGCGAGCGCTCTTTCCTCTCCAGAACGATGACTTCTCCTCTCATGCTGCACGGTCGCTTTTACATACTGATACTTCTGCGGTGATGGGAAAAGGTCGAAGGTCATTTTCTCTATAACGCTGCTCTCGGGTGCGTAAGACCGCTTGCCTGGGTCCAGACCTTTGGATCCTGCCCACCGCAGAAGATTCAGAAGATGGAAATGGAGCGTAACGAGTTGGCAATTCTGTCTGATATCAGGCTGTAAAACCGTGGCGGTCGTTTACGGAGACGGATTGCTGAGTAAAAAGCTGTGGGTGCGCGGGTTCTCCTTTCAGAGCCGTGCGCGCGCGAGAAGCTAACATGCTTGGGGCGGCGAGGGTGAAAGGTCGCTGATTAGATGAGGTAAATGTCGAAGCCGCGTTAGCGACAGCACCACTTAGCTAGCGTCTGCGGGTCGCCGGTGTCAGGATCACAGCGATGCGCCATCGAGTGACGCTGACCTGAGGCCATTGCGTAGTTACCACAGAAGAAGACGAGGCGAGAGAGGAAGGGCCAGACCAGCCGCGTAGACCCACCGGTTTACCTGCAGCCTGAAGTGCGTTTAGCACCTTCTCAAGTCTGTCTTTAACGGTCGGGTTCTGCAAGCCTGCCGTATTTCATGCCTTTATGATTGTATGTGTGGGGGGGGGGGGGGGGGGGGGGGGGGGGGGATTAATATGCTGTATACCTCTGGTTTCCGTAGGAGATAGTAGGGGCTGGTGTTTGGATGAGCTTTGATTGGCTGACTGTCTCTTGTCAATCAGTTGACATCCTCGCTGTTGACTTGCAGTAATTATAAAGCAGTTTAAACCTGCCATGTCCCACAATGCGCAGGTGTCATATGTGAAGTCTTATGATATGTCAGCCAGATATGCACAGGAGCTCTGTTAAGCATGCTGGGAGATGTAGTTCCTCCGCAGGTGAGCGTGTGCTGTGTGTAGTTTTTTGGTCGGCGTTTTTGCGCAGTGAAAGAGGTGTGAAACTGTGCCAGCCAGACGGGCTCCTGACAGCGTAACCTCCCGGGGTCGGATGCGGGTGCAGCTCCGCGCCCCTCCGGTCTCCTGTGCGCTATTTTAAACGGCGGGGGGGGGGGGGGGGGAGCGCGGGGGTAAAAGATGCCTCGGCAAGCAGAACCGCGACGGGCCGATGCTTTCTCACAGAACCCAGCCTCCGCTGTCTGCAGGTGCTGCTTTACAAAGACACAAACCCCCCCCCCCCTCCCAGGGGAAAGGGGGCTTTCCAAAAAAAAAGTGCGCAAAAACCAGGACACCGTGTGGAGTGTGTGGGAGCAGAAACCTTAGCAGCTGCTCTGCAGAGGAGCGGTGATGTATTTTGGCGCAGTTCGCAGTGCGTAGTCCCCGCGTTTTCTCAGGCTTGGAGTCGTGCGTTAGATTTGGGGTTTTGTTTGGCCGCAGTGCTGCTGATTCCTGTGTGTAGGGCGAGCGCCAGGCCAGATCTCTTTCATGACTTGCTGTCACAGGGTTACGGATTAAAGACCTGAACAGGCCGCCTCAACCTCACGCTGCAGTGCATGATGGTCTTGATGACTGCTTCCACCGTTCACTCACTTAATCTCACAGTCGCTGAGTAGGAGGTCAAGCACATTATGAAACGCATTTCAGGAGAGACGATTTAAAGCATAAGTGTCAGCAAACAAGTGGCTGCACTTTAGAACTGTTACTGGAATTAATACTGCCAGGCACCAGAATAATTAAATAACCTAAGCCTAGCTGAGAACTGGCTGTAAATTACTTTTACTGTAATTATTGTTAACACTTGAATCTAGTATTGTGAATCCAGTTACTTCAATTCTATGTATTCTCTGTAAATATACTTCCCTCTGATTACAGTGAATTGTGTATAGGAATAATAAACACAGTTTATTATTAATTTGAAAGTTCCAAATTAAATTTTGGAAACTATGAAAACTAGTCACTTCCCTGGCTGCTTAGCCAAAATCCCGAAGGCATTGATATTAATTGATATTAATTGATAGTAATTGACATTGATATTAATTGATATTAATTGATAGTAATTGACATTAATAGTTATTGATATTAATTGATTTTAATTGATATTCATTGATTTTAACTGATATTAATTGATAGTTATTAATATTGGAGCTGAACAGTCACAGAGACATCAAAGCTGGTGTGTGTGTGTGTGGAGGTTCCTCTTGTCGGCTCGGTGCAGGCTGTCGCCGCGGTGCATTCTGGGTAAATCTGGCATAATGATGTGGGAACTGAGCATGCAAATGCCAAGGCTGTGGATTCGGTTCTCGGGTGGGGAGCTGTTGTTGTGCCATAAAGCAATTTACTGAGCCTGAATTGCTTTAGCAAATGTCCAGCTGTATAAATGGATTGTATGTAAGCTGTATGAATTGCTCTGTATATGAATATCTGATAAAGGTCCTCTGGGTCAGGTGGCTCATTTTGACCTCACCTAATTGGCTACTCTGGGTGCTAGAATTCAGAGATGGGTGTGGCTAGCACTGCAGTGTGACATCAGCGGGTGTGTGTGTGTGTGTGTGTGTGTGTGTGTGTGTGTGTGTGTGTGTGTGTTTGAAGGCGGCGTGTGGCCCTGGAGCCAGAGAGCGAGGGAGTTCAGGCGGAGAGAGAGAAAGAGGCTGCACTGTGAGTCTGCCTGAGGAGGGGGCGCCCTACCTACCCCCCCCACCGAACCCCCAACACCCAACAAACCCTAAGCCATCCACCTCCCCTCTCCAAAAACAGCTCCCCTGCCAGTGTGCCTGTGCGTGCGTCTCCCTGGTCTGCTGCTTTACTGTCCCGTGCTAACGCCGCTGTATTAGCAGGGACCCCTCGCTGGCGTCCTGTCTCGCGCTCATTCTGTTTTCGGGGGGCTGAGCTTGGGGCTCTTGTCAGTTTTAGCTCTGCTTCCGCTGGCTGTCCTGTGCGCGGACGTCCTCACGATGTCGCGTGTGAACCGTGAGCTTCACGGTGAAAGCCGTTGAAGCCGTTCGCGGCAGTGCAGTGAACGGGATGTCCCCGTAGCGCTTGTTTTTTCAGACGCTGCCGTCCTCGTGTGATCGCCGTCCCCGCCCCCCCCCCCCCCCCGTCCCCGTTACTAACCGTCATGGCCGCCTGCTGTTGCCTGTCTCGGCTCTGGGCTTGATTGTGCTTTGAAGTCTGCGGTTGATATGATTCTGGGTGCAAATTTATTCACACACACTCTGTGTGTGCTGTGTGCTGTGCGTGTGTGTATGTGACTGTGTGTGTGTGTGACTTTGTGTGTGTGTGCATTCCTCTGTGTGTGTGTGTGTGTGTGTGTATCTTTGTGTGCGTGTGCGGGCACTCCTGTGTGCGTGCGTGTGTATGTGTGTGTATGTTTCTCTGTGTGTGTACGTGCGTGCGTGTGTGTGTGTGTGTGTGTATGTTTCTCTGTGTGTGTGCGTGCGTGTGTGCGTGTGTGTGTGTGTATGTTTCTCTGTGTGTGTACGTGCGTGCGCGCGCGTGTGTGTGTGTGTGTGTGTGTGTGTGTGTATGTTTCTCTGTGTGTGTGCGTGCGTATGTGTGTGTGTGTGTGTCCAGGTGCTTGGAGTTCCTGTTACAGAGTGGAGCAGCAGGGAGCCTGAAGGACAAGCAGGGCTACAGCGCTGTTCACTACGCAGCGGCGTACGGACACAGACACTGCCTGGAGCTGGTGAGAACACACACACACACACAGGCACGCACGCACACACACACACACACACACAAACACACAGAAACATACACACACACACTCACGCACGCACGCACGCATGCACACTCTCACACAGACACTGCCTGGAGCTGGTGAGAACACACACACACACACGCATGCGCACACGCACGTACACACACACAGAAACATACACACACACACAGGCATGCACACACGCACACTCACGCACGCACGCACACGCGCACACACACACACGCACGCACGCACATGCGCACGCATACACACACACACACTCACGCACGCACGCACGCACGCACGCACGCACGCATGCACACTCTCACACAGACACTGCCTGGAGCTGGTGAGAACACACACACACACACACACGCATGCGCACACGCACGTACACACACACAGAAACATACACACACACACAGGCATGCACACACGCACACTCACGCACGCACGCACACACACACGCACGCACGCACATGCGCACGCATACACACACTGGCCACAATGAACATTGCTTTGATAGAGGGGCTGGTGTACGTAGAACTGAACACAAACACGCATGTTCAAAATATAGAATGTTACATTTTTTTTTATTTGAGAAAAATGCTCATGTTCCAAAAATATCCTTATGATTGATATCCTGAGGTCGAAGAAACCAGAGGAGTTCAGATTTCCACCTGCTGGTAGAATGTGGTACTGCACACCACAGACTTTCAGGGATTAGCTGGGTAGGGTAGTCATGCTTTAGATATGAGGTCTTAGCCTCTTTGCCAAAACGCTGGAGAATCTCAGTAATGACCGACCTCAGTTTCTTACTCAGCAACATGTTTTTCTGACCAAAAAAAGGCTGCGTTTGATATGGAATGTCAATTACATGTGCCGATGTATCAATGCAACAAATGTACAGAACTATCATTTAGCCTGATGAATGGATGCTGCATTTTAGAGTAAATTATAGAGTAGCATAATTAGGGTTTATGAATTCATTGGAAAAGGAAAATAAAGATGTGGAATTTGGATGTTGGGAACTCTTCCAGGGATATAAAGGGTTGCTGGCTGAACTAGAGAAGTCTTCTTGAGAAATTTAGTTCAGTACCTCTGCCCTCACTGGACTGAGCTCACATTAAGTATTTTTTCCTGCATCATATTAGCTGGCAAACATTTTCATGGCTCATGTTTCAAATGCCAAATGGACTAAACTAATATACTAAGAAAATATACTGCAAAGAGAAAGATGCAGAACAGGATTTTGATCGGTACCATTTCGGGTGAGTTAATTCAGGAAAGTAACTGTAATCGAATCAATCGATCCCCATAGAACACTGAGAAATGTTTTACTTCATTAATTGAATTTCAGTCCATTTTTCACATTGACTGTATTGAAATGTGTTTGCCCCCAGCTGTGGTCCCTCTTGCTAGAACCTGCGCCTAAAGTGTATTTAGCAAAACAATTTTTAGGACTGAGGCATATTCAGCGTTTGCTGCCTGTTACATTTTGGATAAATAACACCCTAACTCTGGTTTTTCTTTTTCTCTTTCAGCTCCTGGACCAGGACGAGGCCCAGTTAGAGGACCCAGACTCCCCCGCCACCAGGAGTCCGCTCCACCTCGCAGTGAGTCGGGGGGAGGGGGCGGGTGGGGGGCAGGGCGGGTACCGGCGCACTTTGGGGCTCGTGTGTTTGTGTGCTGTCCTCCTCATGCAGAGAGAGGATCAGAGCAAGACTGAGGAAATTCACACAGAGGAAGTGTGCGGCCCGATGCTCTTCCCCTGTCCGGCTGCACAGAGCGATTTATGGCTGGCTTTCCTGGGCATTTCAGGCTGTGGTCTGCTGCAGGCAGCACTGGGGCGAAGCTTCTGTGAAATGCGCTGAATAAATTAGATTAGATTTGATATACGGTGTCACTGAATGGAAGCTTTGTGTCCGGATCCAGTGCTTCTTCCCCGTGAGAGGAAACAAGAGTCACTTAAAGGACTTGGAAATGGCTTCTTACTGTGGGTAGAATACATTTTCTGGTACTTAAATAAAAGTACACCAGAGTGTACTCTGTATGTGGAAACCCTTTGGAATATCACGTTAGTATGGCTTTGAATAACTGTACAAAATGAGTATTGTACCTCATCAGACCTGTGTTTTGTAGTTGTTCGAATGACCTTTGCTATGCACTTATTGTACGTCGTTTTGGATAAAAGTATCTGCCAAATAAATGTAAAGTAAATGTGATGGTAGAGGAGTATGTCACTTTCAGGCCTGGGTCAGATGCACATTAGAAACGTCCTCCCTCTTTAGATGTGGGTGTAAGTCTGGAACTCTCCTGTTGGTCCCTGGGAACCCTCAGTGAAAAATGTTACTGCCCACAGAGGACAACAAAAAATGACGAGTTTCCCTCTCATCACTATATTTTTAGCCAATGAAATCAGGGGGTGATTAGGAGTCAGGTTGGAAACAGGACTCCGGGGAACCCCCCCCCCCCACTCTATCCGATGAGTGTCACGGGGTCTTTAATGACCACAGTGAGTCAGGACCTCTGTTCAACGGCTCACCCGTAAGACAGCATCTCCTACAACACAGTGTCCCCATCACAGCACTGGGGTGTTGCGGTTTCCTTGACCGGAGGGACGTCTGCCCCCTGCTGGCCCACCAACACCACTTCCAACTGAAACTTAGCTTTCCCAGGATGTCTCCCATCCATGTACTGACCAAGCCCACACTTGCTTAGCTTCAGCTTCAGGAGCAGGGTGCATGGTGGTATGCTTGACAGTGCAGCTCGTGCTTGTGTTGCATTAAGAATTTCAGGTGACGCATTTCAGAGCGCAGGATGTGTGACGTGGTTTTTGGGGAGCTGGCAGCACCCGCCTAGGTGTGCGATTGGGCATATTTCTGGGTGTTAAGTGTGTGTGTTACCCTCCACAGGCGTACCACGGCCACACCCAGGCGCTGGAGGTGCTGCTCCAGGGGGCGCTGGAGGTGGACCAAGGGGACGAGTTTGGGCGCACCCCCCTGGCGCTGGCGGCCCTCAGGGGCCACACCGACTGCGTCCACACCCTGCTGAGCCAGGGGGCGTCGCCCAGGAGTCGGGACTCCGCCCGCGGACGCACACCTGTGCACCTGGCAGGTAGGCAGCTCGTCGGGCCCTGTGTGGGGGCGGGGCTTTACGCTGGGCTGGGTTGGGCTGGGTGGGCGTGTCTCTAAGCCGGTACGTGCTCACTGATTGGCTCCTCCTGTTTTTCCCGCCCTTTTTTTTCCCCCAGTGCTGAACGGTCACACTTCCTGCTTGCGCCTCCTGCTGGAGGACTCTGACGGCGCGGAGCTGGTGGACGCGGCGGATTCTCAGGGACAGTGAGTGCCTGCTGTCCGTCCTTCCTTCTGTCCGTCCGTCCGTCCGTCCTCCTGGTCTCCGCCTGTCCCTCTTTCAGGGACCTCGGAGCGTAGTGGCAGTGTGGGACAGAGTGGGTTATCAGGCAGGGGGGCAGAAAACTGAAACGTATCACTGGAGGTTGTTATTTACATGAGAGGACGTTATTAGAAATGGCACCGTGAGAATGACACAGTGACTGACACACACCTGTCCCCTGTCCCTGACCCCTGTGCCCCCCCCCCCCCAGGACCCCCCTGATGCTGGCGGTGGCGGGGGGGCATGTGGACGCCGTATCGGTGCTGCTGGAGAGGGAGGCCGCTGTGGACACGGCCGACAGACAGGGACTGACTGCGCTGCATCTGGGGGTGAGCTTCCGGAAACTTCCTCCTCTGTCCTCTCCCTCCGCCCCCCCCCCATCCTCACCTCTGTCCTCTCCCTCCCTCCATCCTCTCCTCTCCCTCTCTCCTCTCCCTTCATTCCTCCTCTCCCTCTCTCCCCCCTCCTCCCCTGCTCCCTCCTCTCCCTCTCCTCTCCTCCCCTCCTCCCCCCCCCCCCGTCTGTCCTCTCCCTCTGTCCTCTTCCTCCATCCTCCCCCCCTCCTCCCCTTCTGTCCCCTTCCTCCCTCCCCTCCCCCTCCCCCTCGGTGACGCTGAGCTCTGTGTCCGCCCCCGCCCCCCCCCCCCCCCCCCCGCAGCTCCTGTGTGGCCAGGAGGAGAGCGTGCAGTGCCTTCTAGAGCAGGAGGCGTCCGTGCTCCTGGGGGACACCAGGGGGCGCACTCCCATCCACCTGGCGGCCGCACGGGGCCACGCCACCTGGCTGAGCGAGCTCCTGAACATCGCCCTCGCCGAGCCCCCCACCCCTTCGCTCCGGGACAAGCGGGGGTACACCCCGCTGCACTGGGCCTGCTACAACGGTCAGAATCCGCCCCCCCCCCCAAAAAAGAAACAGTTACAGGATCACTGCACTGCAACAAAGGCTGTCTGAACAACAGCCTCGTAGTCAGACTTCTTACATTTTTCTCTCAAGTAGAAAATTTTAGCTTGTTTCTTTTTGCTTGACAAGTGAAATTTTCTTGTTGCCCATTGGCAAATATTGAAATGAGTAAAACTGTCTCACCACTTTGGCAGTCTTTTTGTCTTATTTAGTAAAAGGGTAATTAGAAACAAGATTTTAAGTCTAAATATATAACTAAAATAGTGATTTGCAGTGTGTGTGTGCCCTGCCACTACACCAAAACTGAAGTTTGGTTTTCCGCAGTCTCCCCCCCCCCAAGATTTGGTCCCCATGTTGTGTGTTCTCTGCATTTCTCATATTAGTGTGTGTCTGCAGGTCATAAGGGGCAGCCCATATTCAGTCATGTGACCTATGTGAGTGTGTGTGTGTGTGTGTGTGTGTGTGTCTCCAGGTCATGAGGGGTGTGTTGAGGTGCTGCTGGAGCAGAAGGAGGGGAGCTGCCGCTCGTTTGAGGGGAACCCCTTCAGCCCCCTGCACTGCGCTGTGTGAGTCTGCACCTCTCTGCTCACTGCACTACAGTACCCTAAAGTACACTGCATTATACTACAGTACCCTACAGTACCCTACACTATACTACAGTACCCTACAGTACACTACAGTACACTGCATTATACTACAGTACCCTACAGTACCCTACACTATACTACAGTACCCTACAGTACACTACAGTACACTGCATTATACTACAGTACCCTACAGTACCCTACACTATACTACAGTACCCTACAGTACCCTAAGGTACACTGCATTATACTACAGTACCCTACAGTACCCTACACTATACTACAGAACCCTACAGTACCCTACACTATACTACAGTACCCTACAGTACCCTACACTATTCTACAGTACCCTACAGTACCCTACACTATTCTACAGTACCCTACAGTACCCTACACTATACTACAGTACCCTACAGTACACTGCATTATACTACAGTACCCTACACTATTCTACAGTACCCTACAGTACCCTACAGTACACTGCATTATACTACAGTACCCTACAGTACACTGCATTATACTACAGTACCCTACAGTACCCTACACTATACTACAGTACCCTACAGTACCCTACAGTACCCTACACTATACTACAGTACCCTACAGTACCCTACACTATAATACAGTACCCTACAGTACCCTAGACTATACTACAGTACCCTACAGTACCCTACACTATTCTACAGTACCCTACAGTACCCTACACTATACTACAGTACCCTACAGTACCCTAGACTATACTACAGTACCCTACAGTACACTACATTATTCTACAGTACCCTACAGTACCCCTCACTATACTACAGTACCCTACAGTACCCTACACTATACTATAGTACCCTACAGTACCCTACAGTACACTACAGTACAGCACACTACATTACATTACTATTACTCTACAGTGCACTGTATTACCATTACATTTCAGTACACTCCAGTACAGTACATTACTCTACAGCACATTACATTACAGTACACTACACTACACTGCATTACACTACACTACAGTACATTACATTACATACTACATTACACTACAGAGCTTGTTGGAACAACTGCAGAACACAGGTTCTCGTAGAAGTACCAGTTATGCATGGTCATGAACATCAAGTCTAGTTCGAATGGTAAGCATAGGCTCAGTTAGTAAAGTCATAAGCTAGAAGTGAAGCATGATTACAAAAGATATGATGAAGAGCTACAACATCAAGATGAAGATGCAAGTGCAACATTCAAGTGCTGTACTTGACGTACACTCACCCTCAGGCTAATTTCTGCCGTCCGAGTGTGAGTGTGGGTCTGAGTTTTAAATCAGGTCGAGTCCTTTCTGAGTTATCTCACTGTGGTCATGAAGGTCAGCCTCTCCCCCTGCACTGAAACTCAAAACAGCTGCACGCAGAGCAGCGCTGTTCACATGGGGGTTTAGCCCCTGCATAACTGGGGCTCCCAGCTGACCAGTAGGGGGAAAAGCAGGAAGCGAGGAGTGACCTTTGACCCCAGTGTTGACCGCGGCCTGCTCCTCTTTCCGGCAGGGTGAACGATCACGAGGCCTGCACATCCGTTTTGCTGGAGGCCCTGGGCTCGGACATCGTCACCTGTCGAGACGCCAAGGACAGGTAAAGCCGCACGGAAGGTTTCCGGAAAAGCTTTTGTTCAAAATGTTAGCGGGGGATTTGATACACACAAAGCCACTTTGATTATGCTGCTTGTTTGTGGTATTGTGATCTGCCTCAGTGCCTCAAACATAAAGAGCCTAATGGGGAAGGATAGCTTTTTGGACACTGCAACAGTTCAATGGGATCTTCCCCCTGAGCTGAACTCAAGTGCGTCAGAGAACAATTTAAAATTATCCTTAAAAAGATGGTCATTACTTATTGTGTAACCCTCATTGTGTTTATAATACGATCTGCCAGTCTGCCAGTATGCTGTCTGTCCTGTGGTGAATGTATTGTCCAGTCATATCCTTCTGCATTGTATTAACTGCATTGTCATGGATGTCTTTGTGTCACGTCTGTGTTTGAATGTTAGAAGGCCACTATGGAAATAAGCCTGCTGGCCTTCTTCTGTTTCTGTCCTCGTCACTTTTTAAAGGATTACTGTCTGCTATGCAGTCTTCTGAAATCTTGTTTTTAAATTGTCAAATAAATGTATTAATTCCCTCTCCCCCCTGTCTCTCTATCCCCCTTTTTCCCCCCTCTCTCTCTCTATCTCTCTATCCCCCCTCTATCTCCCCTCCCTTCCCCCTTTCTCTCCCCCTCTTCCCCCTTTCTCTCTCTTCCTCTCTCTATCCCAACGCCCTCCCCCCTCGCTCTCTCTCTCTCCCCCCTCTCTCCCTCCCCCCTCCCACCCTCCCCCCCTCCCTCCCCCTCTATCTCCCCTCCCTCCCCCTTTCTCTCCCCCTCTTCCCCCTGTCTCTCTCTTCCTCTCTCTATCCCAACGCCCTCCCCCCGCGCTCTCTCTCTCTCTCTCCCCCCCCCCAGAACACCTCTTCATGCGGCAGCGTTCTCTGGTCACGTGGACTGCCTCCAGCTGCTCCTGGCCCACGATGCACCAGTGGACGCCGTGGACCAATCGGGGCGCAGCGCTCTGATGATGGCGTCGGAGCGGGGCTGTGCGGCCGCTGTAGGTATGACCTCATCGCGTGCCGTGAGCTCGTGCTTCTGTGCTGGACCGCACGCCACTCTGACTGAGAAATACTTCTTAAAACATCATCTTTTGTCTTTTTTCTCGTCTCTTTTTGTCGTCTGCCAGAGGTGCTGCTGCGCAGCTCCAACGCGGGCCTGAGTCTCACTGATCAGAACGGAAACACAGCCCTGCATCTGGCATGCAGTAACGTGAGTCACCAGCAGGGGGAGGCTCTCCCTGCATTACCTGCACTTTGAGGCACCAAAGGGCCAGCATGTTTACAGCCATCTGAACTCTGTTAGATCAGTCTCTCTCTCTCTCAGGGGAAGGAGGAGTGTGCTCTGCTCATCCTGGAGAAGCTGACGGACACCACCCTCATCAGCGCCACCAACACGGCACTCCAGACGTAAGTGTCCGTCACGCAAGAGTGGGAGGGGCTTATTCGCAACACAAGGTCTGCTGAAGCTGGGAACCTTAAACCAGGCGTGCCCAGCCCTGTGCTGGAGATCTACCACTCCGACCCTAACAAAGCACACCTCATTCAGCAGCTAGAGATCTACTGTTCTGTAGGTTTTCACTCCAACCCTAACAAAGCACACCTCATTCGACAGCTAGAGACCCCATTAAGCTGCTAATCAGTACAGTCAGGAGTGCCAAATTAGGGTTGAAATGAAAACCTCCAGGATGGTAGATCTCCAGGAGCAGGGCTGGGCAGCCCTGTTTTCAGCTGTCCTTGTCTTTGCTTTGGCGATTATAACTGTGGCTCATGATGGTTTATTTAATTTGGCTGTACTCCTCTATGGCAGGCAGTGTTTATAAAGCAGATTTTTGGGTCTCATTCTCACCCCCCTCCGTCTCTATCCCCCTCTCTCCCCCCCCAGGCCGCTCCACCTGGCCGCGCGGAGCGGCCTGAAGCAGGTGGTGCAGGAGCTGCTGTCTCGGGGGGCTAGCGTCCAGGTGCTGGATGAGAACGGTGAGCCCCTCTGATTGGGCGCTGAGTCTGTCCGTGGCCTGTCAGTCAAACTGTCCGTCCGTCCGTCTGTCTGCCTGACGGTTTGTCCGCCTGCAGCTTTGGCGGCTGACGTAGCGGCTTTGTTTGTGCCCCTCCCCCTCCTCCTCTCTCTACACTGGGCATCTGCCCACCCCCCCCCCCCCACTCCGTTCCTTAAAGGGTCCTGAAGTCATTTTGAGTGTCTACATTCACTCCCATCTTCCCCTGGCCCCGTCCCCGATCCCTGACCCCGCCCCCAGGGCTGCCCCTACCCCCGGTCCCGCCCCCACCCCTAATCCTGCCCCCGGCCCTGACCCAGGCTTCAGTCCAGCCCCCAGTCCAGCCCCTGGTCCCGCCCCCACCCCTGATCCTTCCCCTGGCCCCACCCCTCAGTCCAGCCCCTGGTCCCACCCCCACCCCTGATCCTGCCCCTGCCCTTGGCCCCGCCCCTGATCCCACCCCTGCCCTTGGCCCCGCCCCTGGCCCCACCCTCATTGGTTCCGCAGTGTCCTGGCTGGCAGTGTACTAATGGAATGCTGCTCTCTCCCACCCCACCCTTCTCTGGCATGGTTCCCTACTATTCTCTCTCTTTTTTCCATCTTTCCCTTCCCCTCTCTTGCTCTCTTTTCATCTTTTTCTCTCTTTCTCTCCCTCCCCTTTTCACTTCTGTTTCAATCTCTCTCCCCCTGCCTCGTCTCTCCCCTCCTTTTCTCTCTCTCTACCCCTCCCCCCTCTCCCTCCCCCCTCTCTCTCTCTCTTTCTCTCTCCCCCTCCCCCCTCCCTCTCTCCCCCCTCTCTCTCTCTCTCTCTCTCCCCCTCCCCCCCTCTCTCTCTCTCTTTCTCTCTCCCCCTCCCCCCCTCACTCTCTCCCTCTCCCCCTCCCCCCTCCCCCCCTCTCTCCCCCCCTCTCCTCCTCTCCCCCTCTCTCTCCCCCTCCCCCTCCCCCCCCTCCCTCTCCCCCTCTCTCTCTCCCCCTCCCCCTACCCCCCCCCTCTCTCTCTCTCTCTCTCCCCCCTCCCTCTCCTCCTCTCCCTCTCCTCCTCCCCCCCCCCCCCCCCCCCCTCTCTCTCTCTCTCTCTCTCAGGGCTCACTCCCGCTCTGGCTTGCGCTGCTAGCAGGGAGGTGGCAGACTGCCTGGCTCTCATTCTGGCCCCCATGATGCCTTTCTGCTCCCCTTGCAGCTCCGGAGCTCCCTCCCCCGGCTCCGTCCTGAAGACCCCGCCCCGGCCTGGGAGGGGCCCCCGGGAGCCCCGCCCCCGCAGGGTCCCCTCGGGGACCCCCAGCGACTGCACCACCGAGAACGATTCAGACTCCGAGACCTTCTGACCCCTGTGGGACCACTGCCCCACCCCCTTCTGTCTAACACACACACACACATACAGACAGACACAGACACGCACACACACACATATACACACAGACACACACAAGCACACACACACACAAACACACGTATGCACACACAGCTCTTCACTTCTCAAGCAATTGTGGCCCCGTGTCGATTTCTATATCGGATGTACAGCAGGTGGGGCGACAACCTCAGTGATCTGTGGGTCAGGTTGGGTGCTTTGACTTTTAACATTTTGGACTTTCATTATGACACAGGGACCACACAGTAGGAAATGACCTTCTGCAGAAAACCTTCTGAAAGCTGATGATGTGTGTGTATATACGGTGATACGCCGGTAGTCCCGCAGGGTTACCTGTAATGATGGGCCCTGTGTGGACCTCTGTAAGCACAAAAACCCTTAGCAGCACACGAACAAACGTACATTTACGCGCGCGGAAACACCGCGTGCTGTAGCGTGACTGATACTGCCCCCCCCCGCTCCTCCCCACCCCCCCCCACCCCCCCCCCATTCGCGTCCGCGCTGGAGTATCGGTGGAACGAACCTTCGGCGATCTGCATCGCTGAACCGAACCCCCGAACCCCCGCTCCTCAGCTCAACTTTTCCCGCCATTTTCTGGGGCTGAAAAGCCCGCCGCTCGGCCCCTTCCGGACGGGGGCCTTTTCTCGGCCTGTCGTGCGCTCTTATTTTCGGGGCGCCCCGTGGCTGCCGCAAGGCCGGAGACGCGCGTCAGACGCTGATTGGCTGAGGGGGTTTGCCCGTCCCGTTGCGGTTGTAGAAAGCACGAGCGGCCCCAGCTCTACTGCCAAAATAAAGCCGTCTCTTACCCAGGGAGAGTCTGAGGTACGGAAACGGCTCGTCTGACTCTGTAGTCCTTTATTCTGTTTTTAAAACTATTTTTAAAAAAAATTTGGGGAAAAAAATAAAAATAATTTTCAGGTGCCATTTTGACCAAACAAGCCACAAAGCACAAAGCTGCCTCTCCTGTCTTAACGGTTCAGTATGGCAGTGGATTCTAAAGCTGTTCAGATGCAGTATTGAACCTAGACCCAGGGGGGTCATAGGTCATGGGTCACAGGTCACATCCTGCCTGGGTCAGGTCAGGGTCACAGTTGATGTCATTGTCAGTGCTGTGAAAGATCACGGTCACAGACGGTTGTGCTCTGAGGAACCCAAACAGGTCCCCCCCCCGTTTGAAACTGGGGGTTACCAGGGGTTCTTGCCTTACAACAACACACACACACACACACACACTCTCACACACACACACACTCTCACACACACACACACACACACACACACACACACTCACACTCACACACACACACACACACTCACACACCCACACACACACACACACACTCACACACATTCACACACACACACACTCACACTCACACTCACACACACACAGTGTTGATCACTCAAACAGTATTATAGTTCTTACTGCCTCACAGAGCACCCCCCCCCCCCTTGTTCCAAGCATCTTATAAGGACAATGCCCAAATCCTGCTGAGGGGTTCCCTTAATGCTCTCTTAACTCTCCCCCCCCCCCCCCTCACCTGTCGCACGCCCGCTGTGTGAGCAGAGCCAAGGGAACTTTAAAAGCCCCCCGTCCCCCGTCCCCGTCCCCCGTCCCGTCCCTGTCGAAGCTTATCTGGGTTGGGGCGGGTATCTGTGACACCCATGCGATGTGGGTTTTAATGTGATTCAGTGTCTCGTACTGTAGGCGACAGGTTCAGCGCCAGCCCCTCTGCTGTTTATTAAACGTTACATTGTGGTACAAATGGAAGCTCTTAACTGCTCGGGGGGGTTTTCATTCTGGGACCACCGTCTACCCCCCGCCCCCCCCCCGCCCAAACGATTCATCCCCCTCCTGTCCGTCTCCACGCAGCCAGCGACATGCCAGTCTCCCTCGAACCCGAACCTGTCCAGTGCCTTTGTGTCTCCCTCTTTGTACTGTTTTTAATTTGTGCATTTTTTTAAAAAAAAACGTTCGTTTTTCTAGCCGTTTCTACGTGTGCGTGTCAGTCCTCTGGGCCTGAGGCGGATTAACGCCCCGATGTGTTGGGGAAGGGTACCTGGGGGGGGTGGGGGTGTCAGGTGGTACAAAGATTCCTCCCTCTGCCTCCCCCCCAAAACACACTCACACACACACACACACACGTTCCCTTTCGCCCGTCATCTTTGTGTGAAACGCGAGCCTCTGCGTATGTGTGCAATAAGTCTAACAAAATGAAGTTCCTTTTTTTTTTTTGTACATATCTGTGTCTCCTTTTCAAGCAGAGAATAGTTCTGTAATATTAAATCTTTCTTAAAAAAAAAAAGGTACAAATTGTTTTTAAAAAATGTAAAGAGAAAATATGCTGTTGTTGTATGACTAAACGAGAACGGAAGAGCCAGCCAGTGTTATGCCATAGAGGGTGATGCCAGTCTTGACAATCTGCTCGTTGAGTGCCAGTGGGCAGCGCCAGTTGGTGGCGCCAGTGGGCAGCACCAGTTCATGTTTCAGTAAAAAGAAGCTGAATTCTGTTTTTGTCACAGCTCAATTTTGATCTGTTTTATAAAAATAAAAAAAAATGTATAATTATAATATAAATCTCTGCTTTAACCAATTGTCGTGTGCTTTTTTTAATTTTTTTTTTTTTTTTAGACATTTTTAAAAATCCTTTCTGCTACTGGGCCAAAACCTGAAAAGACAGACATTCATCTTTACACTGAAAACATAAACAATATAATGGGAAGAAGTGGCAGGTAGAAACATTTTGTTGAAGGAAAGCTCGTCTGCATTCTCCCAAACTGACATTGCTTTGGTGAGATGGGTCTACCCCCATGGTCTGGAATTTTTATTGGGTATAAAAACGCACACAAAAGCACTGAAACTAATAAACTGTATTAATCCTTTATTACATCAATCTCTGTACAGTTGGGACGAACATCGCAGGCAGCCTGGCTTGTTCTCAGGGCGTGCTTCGCCAGGGGGTTTTCAGCGCGATGTCCCAAAATCTCGAGCAAACGAAAGGACCACTGTCTTGGCACTTCCACAACACTGATTCACAACGCCCCCCCCCCCGTCCTAGTGACGATTCTTGTCACGATTCGGGAGGAAGTCGGGGCTTGTGTGCGCCCCTCAGGTGGAGCGTCCCATAAATTTACACACCTTTACCTGCCTGTGCTCAGTCAGCCTCAAGTGTGCTTCTGTGGATCTGTGAGAGACAGGGGGGTGAGGGGTGGGTCCCCCTCTCTGTCGCCCCAGGATAGCGGGAGAGACGGGGGGGGGGGGGGTTCCCCGTCCCGCTGATGGCCCAACAGTCCGCCCCGCCGCCAGGCTCAGCAGTTCACCCCCAACCCGGTCCAGTGGTCCGGCACCATCAGGAAGTACTTATCCATGGCCTCGCAGAACCGGGCCCGGTACAGCTCTGGGGAGACCACCGTGGGCATCTTCCCTGGGGGGGGCGGGGGGGGGAGGGAGTACAGATCAGTCCCACAATGCACTCTGCCAGAAAGGCATTCAGTCACAGATTGGTTTGTGAGTAAAAATGAGCATTAACTGTTATTCTTAGCTCTATTATTAGTATTATCATTATATCCCAAGCCATCTGGAAGAGACTGGCAGGTACAGGTGTACCACAGGTGTTATACCCTGGCAGGTACAGGTGTACTACAGGTGTTTTACCCTGGCAGGTACAGGTGTACTACAGGTGTTATACCCTGGCAGGTACAGGTGTATTACCAGTATATTAATCTGGTAGATACAGGTGTATTACAGGTGAATTACCTTGGCCGCCCAGAATTCCAGTGGATTTGACCACCATTTCCAGTTTCTTGTCCCAGGTGAAGGTCCGAATGTAATCTGGAGGAGAGGATCATTTTTCAGACAGGTGTTACAGGTGAATGTCTCACACACAGGAAACAGCGGCATTTTGAGGAAGTAGAGGGGACTGGGTGACTAGAGGTGAGGACGAGAGGCACTGACTGGGGCTGTACAGCATCTGAGTGCAGCTGCAAACGCATCCGTATGTCTGCTTACGACTGCGCATATTTATCTGCACTTGTGATGTCATTAAATATTCTCTGGAAACAAGCAAGATAAACCAGGGGCTCAAGCCCAGGGGTTTAGGGGTCCTACAAAGACGAGGAGGTCCCCCCTCAAAATGGAGTATGGATCAGAAAATTCTGATCCATAAAAAAAAAAAAAAATTTTCTCCCCCTCAGTTTTCCACATTTTTATCTGAATGGGGATTTGGCTCAGAAACGGCTGAAGCAAAAATATTTTGTTCAACCTAGAAAATTGTAATCCAAAAAAATGTATTTGTAGCCTTACTGTGTATGGATCAAAACAATCCCTGGTATTACACAAACACTCTTATTAAGCGGCTAGGCGGGATGATCGCTCAAACGGGAAAAGGGGCAGCGAGCAGAAAATGGCGGCTACACCAGCTGGAGGAGGAAGCTGCAGGAAACAGATGGGACCAGAGCAACAGGAAGTGATGTCACGAAACCTTGGGAGCTGCGGGGGGGGAGGCGGGGTGAAGAGGGCGCATCCCAATGATGCCCACCACCAGCTGGAGAGGAGGAAACTGGAAAACAGATGGGACCAGAGCCACACAGGAAGTGATGTCACGGAACCCCGGGGTGGAGGGTACGTACCGATGATGCCCACCACCAGCTGGTCGGTGGTGTCGTCGCGCCCCACCAGCAGCGAGTAGTCGATGATGAGGTGGGAGGTGAGGAAGTAGGCGTCGCTGTGGATGGCGGCGCGCAGGATGGCCTTGCAGTGCGCGCGGATGTACAGCGGGTTGTCGTGCACCAGCCGCAGCAGGTTCTCGTCCAGCAGCACCACCTCGCAGCTCTCCTTGCCCGAGTCCGTCTTCACGTTGCGGTTCCGCAGCGACCCCTTCAGGTCGAACACCTGCGCCATCTTGCGTCCGTAGAACAGGTTCTCCATCACCAGCAGGTCCAGCTTCTTCTCCGTGTTGTTCTGAGAGTTCTTGTAGCCGATCCGGTACACGCCCAGGATCTTAGCCAGCGCGGTGGGGCGCTAAAAATGATAAAACACACACACCTCAGTCTCTGTAACTGTATTTAGTGCACACACAAACATCAGATTCTCAGTTAATGTATTTACTAAATGGCTGTGGGTTTGGTTGAGCCACACAGCTCCCCCACGGTGGCTCCCCTCTGCCCCCCCCCCCGTCACCCCCAGTCCCCCCCAGTCCCCCCCCCCACCCCTACCTTCTGCTGCACAGCTCCAGTGATGTAGGTGAAGTAGTGCGGAGCGAAGTCCAGGAAGGACTGAACCTCCAACCTGGGCATCTGCTTCAGGATGAACCGGTCATCTGAGGGAAAGGACCACAAGTCAACCACTTTACAATAAAAACCCCAAACCCCAACCCCAACCCCAACCACAAACCCCAACCCTGGGCATCTGATTCAGATTCAGCGGGGGGCGGCTCACCTTCAGTGGCGTAGAAGACGGCGCCGGACTTCCCTCCGCGGGCCTGCCAGTTGACGCAGTGCGAGAGCGAGCGCACAAAGTCGTCCTCGCTGCTCTCCATGATCTCCTCGCGCATGCGGTGGAACTCCTCCGCATAGTAGATCCGGCAGTAGAACTTGGCGTTGGCATCGGAGAACTCTGAGGAAGGCACACGGTCACATCGGCATTGGGCTTTGTAATCATAGGGTGACTACACCATTCAATGGAAGAAACGCTGTTACACGCTGGCTAAACATCTAGTCTGCTTTTGGCTTCAAGAACATTCTAAGGCTGATGTCACAATCACCGCTGGTAACTGAAAGCAACAGAGTTCTAGAATAGTGACTTAGAATTTTGAGAAAAACATTCCAAAAAAACCTACTCCTCAAAGGGCTAAACTCATATACACGTAACACTGGATGTGTTGGAAATAGTGAGCATCCAGCCATGTAACAGACAGCGATAGAAGCTGAAACTCACGCAGTTCAATGTGAGGATTGCCTGCCACCTTCTTCTGCTTGTCACCTCCATCTGGCTCTTCTGAAGGAGGAAAAACAAAAAACACAGATGAAAGAAAGAATAGCATTTGACCTTTGACACCTCCTCTCAAATGTACAGAAGAGTAAACCTCTGCAGGATAACCAGCCCAGCAGATGCAGGGCCAGGTGCTGCCCTGGTGCTGTTTGACCTTTGACCCCGGGGGACGGAAACTCACTGAGAGGGTCTGCCTCCATGCTGGTCCGTCCCGCCAGGGGGGTGGCCGCCTCGTTGGGTTTGGCGGGGCTGTTCTTCACCCGGTTCTCCCCCGTGCTTCAAGGGAAAAGAGAAGGTCAGTCCATCTCTGTGAGCCTGGCTCAGGAGTCCTCAGCCTTACCCAGAAAGGGCCGGTGGGGGTGCAGGCTTTCGTTCCAGTCAAGCAGTTACACATCTGATTGTACTGATCAATGTCCTTAGCAAAGACTCTAGTCTGTAGGTTTTGGATCTGTCTGTAGGCTTTTGATTGGTCTGTATATGTTGGTCTGTAGGTTTTGGAGTACCTGTAGGTTTTGGATTGGTTTGCACCTGTTGGTCTGTAGGTTTTGAATCGGTCTGTGCCTGTTGGTCTGTAGGTTTTGGATCTGTCTATACCTGTTGATCTGTAGGTTTTGGATCTGTCTGTACCTGTTGGTCTGTAGGTTTTGAATCAGTCTGTGCCTGTTGGTCTGTAGGTTTTGGATCTGTCTATACCTGTTGATCTGTAGGTTTTGGATCTGTCTGTACCTGTTGGTCTGTAGGTTTTGGATCTGTCTGTAGCTGTTGGTCTGTAGGTTTTTGGTCTGTACCTGTTAGTCTGTGCAGTCTCCTCGGCTCCAGTCTTCACGGTGACCTTCGAAAGGTCCTCCAGAGCCGCCTTGTACTCCTTACAGCTGGGAAGCACAGTATCGCCACGGCAACAGCATCATTAGTGTCGTCACGACAACAGCATCGTTACAGTATGGTCACAACAACCTCAGAGCCTCACTAGATGTTTCTCATTTATTTTATTTTTTGTCAATTTCTTTATTTTCTTTTTCAAATTCTGAAACTCAAGAGACAAACATCTCTGGCATCATCACCTTGGTAACCATGGCTTGATTTAGATGTAAGCTCAGTGAACAACTGTAACATAATGCAGTAAATGGTGTTACAATAAGAGAAAGGGGAGCTGGGCTAGGCGATAAACCATAATGATAATTATTCTTAAACCTTTTTTAAAAACACTTGTTTTTCTATGGCTGCATCATGCACAGGTAACACACACAGGTAAGGGCCTCACCTGAGGGCGAAGGCGATGATGGAGCTGGGCTCTCTCTCGCACACAGCGATGGGAACCCGCTCGTGCTCATACATCAGGTAGTGCTTGTCCGGGTCGCTGACAAAGACAGAGGGGGAGTTCAGAAATACCCCACTGCATCATGGGAAAAATCTGTCACCATATAAAACCCTTAGTTCAGCTTCCGTTACGGGTGAGCCCGGCTTTGACGGGGAGGCACACTCACAATGGGAAAGGGATGGGGTTGTAGCTGTTGCCAGGCAACAGGTTGGCCAGGATGGCTTTCATGGTGGACTTCTCCTTCACCTGGCTGTCATTGGAGCCCACCAGATGTCCGTCAAAC
The DNA here is from genome assembly GCA_039654925.1 of Anguilla pacifica. Taxonomy (NCBI): domain Eukaryota; kingdom Metazoa; phylum Chordata; class Actinopteri; order Anguilliformes; family Anguillidae; genus Anguilla; species Anguilla pacifica. The sequence goes on from CM077286.1 coordinate 844,663, forward strand.
ACGTCTGAGAGAAAAGGGGAGGAGCATTAACGGCTGAGGGGAGTGGCCTCAGAGCCAGTGAAACTGCAACCTCTCAGCATCTCTGACTAATGCTGGGGGTCTGATCTCAAGAACACTTATAAAAGTATCTTTAAACAACTACACCCAACACAATAATGCAGAAATGACTGTTATAGAAGTTGTGCAATCCACCTCACAAGGAAAGAATGTATCTGCTTGTGTCTAAGTGTGTGTGTGAGTGTGTGTGTGTGTGTAAGCGCATGCTTGCCTTCTGGGATGCTGATGGAGTCCTGCTCAGGGAAGGACGGTCCACAGGAGAGCGGTTCTGAGCCCATCTCCCCCGGCGACGGCAGCTGCAGCAGCGAGGACGACCCCGAGCCAGAGGGCAGCGTGCTCAGGTACCGATCCTCTGTCAATCAACAGGCAGGGACACGCCCATCAGCAACTCGAGCCAATGGGATGAAGGCACTGGAGGCACAGGTCAGGGGTCATCTTACCTTTCTCTCCATTCTGCACCACGGGGGAGGGGTTTCGGGGAGAGGACTCCAGAGCGCTCGTCTGTCAATCAAAACCAGGGGAGTTAACACACCACACCCTTCTGTATCATGGAGATTAATGCTAATGTGAGTGAGGCTAAATCAAAACATGCTCGCAAGTGCGAAGGCACACCCAGCTTCTGTCTGTCTGTGTCTGGAATGTGGGATGTAAGCTTCAGTAGAACAGAGTGGATAACATACTGGCCAAGGAGAAATTAACACAGTCAGTCAGTCTGTCCGCCCCTGTAAGGACGTGTTCCTGGTAGTAACACGAAACGAAAGTGAGGAGGATCATGGGTAACTCACCTTGCTGTCGTCCGTCTGTCTGTGTCTCCCTGGGCTGGGCGGGACAGACAGACGTTTCCTGCCCTTCTCCTGCTGGAACAGGTCCTGGAGCCTGAGAGAGAGAAAGAGAGAGGGAGAGGGAGAGAGAGAGGGAGAGAGGGAGAGAGGGAGAGAGGGTCAGTATTAGTGTGCATTGGTTAGCAGAACTGTTTAGCAGTTAGTGTGCGGTCATCAGTATTTGTGTAGCGGTCAGTGTGTGGCAGTCCGTATTGTGTAGCGGTCGTCAGTATCGTGCCGTGGTCAGTGCGCGGTCCGGTCGGTGCGCTCACCGGGTGTTCCAGGACTGCAGCGTTTCACACAGGCTCTGCTTCTTCATCACCACCGACTCCAGCACAGCCTGCAGCTGCTGCGGCGTGTCCAGCCCGCAGGAGAGCAGCCGTGCCTGCAGCTTCTCGATCCAGCTGCGCAGCTCCACCTCCTCCATCTGCACGCCATGCGCATGCGCAGCCGCGCCCGAGGGAACGGGAAACAGGAAGCTGTCAGAGCGTGTGGCTGCACCTACATAGTCTCACAGTTCTACAGACCCGGGGGAGCCACGGTAAGGCCAACATGTCTCCAGAGACCTGCACATGACATTCTGAACTAGGGCTGCCCAACCCTGTTCCTGGAGATCTACCGTCTTGTAGGTTTTCAATCCAATCCTAATTTGGCACACCTCCTTAAACAGCTAGAGCAGGGCTGCCCAACCCTGTTCCTGGAGATCAACAGCTAGAGAGTAGACCTCATCGACCTGCTAATTAGTAGAATCAGGTGTGCCAAATTAGGGCTGGAGTGAAAACCTATAGTTAACACAAGTCCAGGAACAGGGCTGGGTCGTCCTCTTCTAAACCAATCAGGACTCGGGAGATAACCCTGCGGCGGTTGGGTGGTCGTGGGCCTACGTCTTTCTGAGCGAACAGGTCCTCCATCTTCTCCTCGCGGGTCTTGCTGAAGGTCTCGGTCTTCAGGGAGGTGAGTCGGTCGTCGATGGCCAGGTACACCTGCGTCACCCTGAGGAGGAGAGCAGCAGAGGAGTGAGCGTCGATGGGGGGGTGAGGCGGATGGGGGCGGACAGGGGAGCGGGCGTGGGGGGGTGAGGCGGATGGGGGCGGACAGGGGAGCGGGCATGGGGGGGTGGACGGCTCTCACTTCTGAGTGAAGTCCTTGAGGTCCTGCAGCAGGCTGTTCTTGGAGGGGCCCTGGTTCCTGATGAAGATCTTTGGGGGGGGCAGGCAGATCTCCAGCAGTCTCACTGAGGTGTAGCTACAGGACACAGGAGAAGAAAAATAAAACGCCCACTTTTTTTTGAAAAACATCCAGAACATTTAGGATGCGGGACACCAGTGCAGCACAATCCACTTAAAGAGCGGGGATAAAGAGTGGTATGTATGGCTTTGGCAGACGGTCTGGCCCCACTCACCTGAAGGACGCCACCATCTGGTTGTAGGAGAAGTACTGGTGGTAGTCCTTGTGGATGGAGTGCCCGCAGGGCTCGGCGTTGGCACGGCGGGTGTACTGGTGCCCGTAGAACCGCAGCTCCAGGTACTTGGCGAAGGACATGGACCAGGAGTCGTTGGACAGGGGTACGACCGGCGTCACCTGTACGGTGTGACATCACAGACACGCACACACCTGATGTAGCTAGGTTCTAAGCTCAGTGTTTCGCACAGGGTTTTAAACCCATTTTTAAAGAGAGCAGAAGAACTCTCCCTCCCACAGGACCCCCCCCTCAATATTCTCCAGAAAGGGCTGGTGAGGGTGCAGGCTTTTGTTTCAACCAAGCAGTTACACGCCTGATTCTATCAACCAAGGTGCTTAGCAAAGATTAGTGGTCGATCAGTAGAGTCAGGTGTGTTACTGCTTAGTTGGAACAAAAGCCTGCACCCACACCGGCCCTTGGACAAGATCGGGGACCCCTGTTATAAGACATGACTGCTACTTGGTCTTAAGCAAATTATGGCTGAAATGACATCTACACATCAATTCCTGCAGGTGGCTGTTGCCTTCAGAACGTATGTGTCCCCTTCTCCAGGATTCAAACCTGCAACCTCCTGGTTGCATGCCCCCCCTCACCTGCTTGCAGATGCGGCACCAGGAGTAGTTGAGGATGGTGTGCTGGTATCCCGGCACGGGCGAGTCCAGCTCCTTCAGAACGATCTGCACGCAGCCGTTGCCGTGGACGAAGCGGCGGATGTGGTGCACCATGGGAGTCTCGCAGAACATGCTGGGGCACTGGTAGGACGGCCTGCTTCGCACACACACAGGGAGGGGCGAGGGGGCATAACATGGCCGCCAGATGGGACTTGTTACTGTCACTACAGTCAGTAGCTCTACTTTAATAATGTTACCAGAAGTTACCCTGCTATATCAATTTATATACTCGTATACTTATGCACAATTATACAGCTAGCTCGGTCACCTATAAAAAAACATTTGGAACAAAATAATCCTGAAACCATATGAGATGTGCTTCTAATAAAAATCAAAACAAACAAATTCTTAAAAAAAATAAAATAAATAATAATAATAATTCATTTTAATGATTCAGGTCTTTGCAATCAACCCATATGGCAGGAATCAACTAGTACTGGAAAACCGATGCAACTCATTCAAGAAGTCCACTGTACTTACAAGCAGAACGTTCAAACATTCAAAGCCACCAATAGATGGGACATGGAGAATAGTGACAGACATTTTTGCCTAAATGTTTAATTTAAGTCTCCAAATGCATAATGTTTTTACCTGAAACAGTATCTTTCTAAAAATATGCCGAGGGTCAGATCATTCTTGCCGTAGAATTCCATCGTCACAATCCTGTCACAGAAAGCAAAAGAAGAGGAACAAGAGTAGGGTCAGTAAAAGCTTGTTGGCATGACGATGTCTGTCCAAAAAGCGAGAGGGGCGGGGCTCACCAGGGGCTGACGCAGGGATTGGGCGAGTTGTTGGACTGCGCAGACGAGCTGCTGAACAGCACGCAGAGCCTCTGGTGGTTGATGGGGTTCAGGCAGTCCATCTGCAGAGCAGAGCCACACAACTGACTTACCCTGAAGCTCTAAACTAACTGATGTCTACCTGTGATCAAGCAGCAGTGACAGCTAGCGCCAGAGGGGCTCCTGGATTTCGGTCTATCCAAACCCACCTAAACTGGATAAATCGTTAGGCATAATGCGCACACGTATCGGTTTAATGTATGTTTTAAAAAATATATATACAGCAAGGACAGTGTTCATTTCCCTCCATAATGGAAAGCGAAATATACTGCAATGTATTGTAATATATTGTATTGCATTGTAATATGTAGACTTTTTAAACAACCTAATTATATGTATATATATATATACATATGTCATTTTCAGAAAGACCACATTGCAGTATCTGAAAGCAGCAACTATTTATAATTTCTCCACTTAAAGCGAGCAAATGTAACAATATCATAGTCTGAAATATATGAATCTATCTGAATATGTTTCTGAATATATGTGAAAACCCTGCAGTATATTCTGTTCCTCTGTACCTTGGTGGCCCAGGTCATGTCGCTCTGGGGCGGGCCCCGCTCCTCCTCGCTGTCGGCCTTGACGGGCGGTGCCCTCGGGGGCGGGGCCTCCCGGGGCTGGGCCTGGGCGAAGGGGTCGGCGTCCCGCGCGCGGATGCGCCCCCCCTGGGCCCGGAAGTCGGCCAGGGTGCGGGCCAGGTCCTGGCTGCCGCCCAGCTGCTCGGCGATGCGCATGCTGGTGAGCCGGTGCGACGGCAGCACCCGGATGGAGCGGGGGGCGGGGGCCGTGGTCGCCGCGGCGACGCCATTGGCCACGCCCCCCGGGGGAGGCCCCGCCTCCTTGAGCAGCTGCCTCTTGCGGCGGCCGTCGAGCTCGCGGAAGTCCTTGCTGAGCAGCGGGGACAGGTAGACCTGCTCGGGGAAGTAGTCTCGGCTGGGGCAGCGCAGCCCGGCCGGGGTGAGGAGGAAGGGCTCCTTGAAGGTGATGAAGGGCGAGATGCAGAGGATGATGTCCTTCAGCTCCTGCCGAAACGCCGCCGACAGCGACTTCAGCCGGTCGTCGGACGAGGCCACCTGCTCCGCCACGAACATGCCCGTGTCGTCCTGCAGGGGGTCGCGGAAGAGCCGCGGGGCGGGGGGCGGCGGCGGCGTCTCCGAGCCCGAGCTGTCCCGCGAGTCGCCCCGCGACAGCGCCCGCTTCGGCCCCGCCCCCTCCGCCATCGCCCCCGCCTCCGCCTCCAGGTCCGGGATCAGGAAGGGCGGGGACACGGGAGGGGGCGGGGCCGGGGGGCAGGAGACCGGGGTGGAGGTGAGCACGTCCTGGCCCGCCCCCTCGGGCCCCGTGAAGGACGAGGCCGAGCCCGCCGCCACGGCCTTGGGGCTCCCGCCGTCCCGGGGCGATGACTCCGCCCCCGCCCCCGCCGCCGGCTTCCCCAGGGGCCCGTCCTGCTCCAGGAGCCCCGCCCCCCCGTCCCCCGACTGGAAGGGGTCACTGCCGTCCATGCTGCCCTGCTCTCCTCCGTCCTCCTCGTCCTCCTCCTCCTCCTCCTCCTCCTCGCCCGTGGCGCTCTCCAGCAGGCAGGGGAAGGAGCCAGTCTTGGCCAGGCTGGGCGGCATGGCGAACTCGTCCATCAGGAAGGAGATCTCCAGCTGCGAGTGGTACGCCACGCAGATCATCAGCACGATGATCTCCTTCACCCGCGCCAGCTCGTACTCTGACGCGCCCCGCAGCTTCACCGTGCAGCCCAGGTGGGCGGGGCAGCCCTCGAAGAACATCAGCGTCTTCGTCTCGTCTGCCAATGGAACAGCGGGGAAGAAAGGTGAGTGGCAACCGAGCTGGCCATTCAACAGCAGATTCAAATCTGACCAATGAAGACTGACCCAATATTCACACAACCAGGGCTGTCCTCCCAGTTGTAATCTACAATATTCTTTATGGTTATCAAACTATATGTATGCCGTTACATATTCAGTGTTTTAAAAGTACTTTAAGCTAACACAGTGGCATGGAGGACATTAAATCCTACGACCAAACCAAACACTGATGATAAATGCAAAAACTGGTAGTGCATCCATACTATATGTCTAGACCAGATGAGTTGAGAGAAGAGTGCTGCCTAGACCAGACGAGTCAAGAGAAGAGTGCTGCCTAGACCAGACGAGTTGAGAGAAGAGAGCCCACTCACTGTTGGCCAGCTGGAAGGAGTGCAGGCAGAACTTGTGGCAGGTGCCCAGGCGGGGTTTGGTCAGCAGCTGGTCCATGGACATGACCAGGTCCCCCTGCGTCATACGGCTCACTCTGTCCAGCACTTGCTGCAGACGAGACATAAACAGACACGCGATGACTACATGCCTGATGACTACATCTCTCCCATCTCTGAAAATAACAAGACTCAACAGCTCGGCAGTCACGTGGAACTGAAATGAAGCAACAACAAAAAAATTTGAAGAACAACTAATTATTCTCTTTTTTTGTCTTTCTCTACATTACTGATAGTAACCATTAAAAAGATTTCTGTGGTGGTGGAAGTCGTTATATATTAAAAGATAACAGTTATCCTAAAATCTTGTTCCTTGTGTGTGCGGGGGCCATTTTGAAAGCACAGGCACACAGATGAAGCACATAGACATTCTGAGACATGGCTGAAGCACAGATGGTTGGGCGAGTGGGAGGTGGTCAGTGAGCAGGCGGGGGGGGGGGGGGGGGGGCGGGGGGCGACGGTGGAGGGGGTGCACTGACGGGCTTGACGTTGATGACCAGCGTGATTCCGTGCTCCAGCAGCATGTCCTGGGCGATGCGCGACACCGTCTTCTCCACCAGCACCAGGTTGGGCCGCACGTCCGCGATGCGCTGCACGTAGTTCTTCAGGAACTCCCGCTCCTGCCGGACGAAATGCGGACGAAACTCGCGGTCAAAAGAGCTTTCAGAACACCAGTTAATTCAGCCATTCCATTCACATGACAACAGTCACTGAGCAGTATCACAAAAGCATAATAATACTACTGATACAAATACTACTACAAACAGTACTACTACCACACTCATAATAATGATAACATTTTGATTTATCTAACGCCTTCTTAAATGGCAATAAATTGTTCTTCAAAGTCACAACAACTTTGTGAGAATGTTGCGCATTAGCTGGGACAGCAGGGGGCGCTGACCTGCAGCACGATGGGGTCGATGCAGGTGAACTTGGTCTCCTCCCTGTACAGGTACTCGATAGAGCACTTCAGCAGCAGAATCTTGGGGTTCTTGATGTAGGAGTTCATCTGTAGAGAATGAGAACAGCCATAGGGGGCGTACACTGTTAGAGCAGCTATAGGGGATGTACACTGTTAGAGCAGCTATAGGGGGTGTACACTGTTAGAGCAGCTATAGAGGATGTACACTGTTAGAGCAGCTATAGGGGATGTACACTGTTAGAGCAGCTATAGGGGGCATATACTGTTAGAGCAGCTATGGGGGATGTACACTGATAGAGCAGCTATAGAGGATGTACACTGTTAGAGCAGCTATAGGGGGCGTATACTGTTAGAGCAGCTATAGGGGATGTACACTGTTAGAGCAGCTATAGGGGGCGTATACTGTTAGAGCAGCTATGGGGGATGTACACTGATAGAGCAGCTATAGAGGATGTACACTGTTAGAGCAGCTATAGGGGGCGTATACTGTTAGAGCAGCTATAGGGGATGTACACTGTTAGAGCAGCTATAGGGGGCGTATACTGTTAGAGCAGCTATGGGGGATGTACACTGATAGAGCAGCTATAGAGGATGTACACTGTTAGAGCAGCTATAGGGGGCGTATACTGTTAGAGCAGCTATAGGGGATGTACACTGTTAGAGCAGCTATAGAGGATGTATACTGATAGAGCAGCTATAGGGGGCGTACACTGTTAGAGCAGCTATAGGGGGCGTACACTGTTAGAGCAGCTATAGGGGATGTACAGTGTTAACTGTATATACTACACTGTAGTCTGTGGGGTAATTACACTGTTTTGATTTTTCCACACAGTCGCATGACACACTCCTACCTTCTTATGGGCGATGTTCTTGGTGCAAACAAAGCCGTTCACCACGGCAGAGTCAAACTTCTTCCCGCCCGGGATCTTGGGTAAAAAAAAAAAATTAAAAAAAAAAAAAAACACAATACAATTGCCTGGTTATAATTGGTGTGTACCAGACACACACACTAACGTCATATCCCATGACTACTGGGTGCGGGGCTCTGTTCACTCCTGAGTCGTGAGACATCGCAGTGCTCGACTGCACTAGCGCTACGCTAAAGCTAATCACTCTGAAACACACAGACTGAACTTGTGAAACACCAGAAACTCAGAAACAGCAGCCTATTCATTCAAAGGCTCTCGGAAAGGCTCCATTTTGAACAACATTTCTTTTTTTAGGCTTTTCCCCCTTTTTCTCCACAGTGTGGAAATTCCCATCATGCAGTGCTCATCATAACTGCTGCTGTCGATTTGGGTAGCCCAAGAGACAACATTTCTTGACAAATCAACAGCAGAAAACCGTGACCGTGACTGTGACAAGAGGCGGGGTTATTGTGTGAATTCGCCGGGTTGCAGTGTGAGTCGGGTCAAAGCGCACAGGGCTAAATTCGCTGGGTTAGTGGTGCGAGACCGGTCAAAGTACTCGTGGTGTGAGTCGGGTGTGAGTCAGGTTGCGGTGTGAGACGGGTGTGATTCAGGTTGCGGTGTGAGACGGGTTTGAGTCGGGTGTGAGTCAGGTTGTGGTGTGAGACGGGTTTGAGTCGGGTGTGAGTCAGGTTGCGGTGTGAGACGGGTGTGATTCAGGTTGCGGTGTGAGACGGGTTTGAGTCGGGTGTGAGTCAGGTTGCGGTGTGAGACGGGTTTGAGTCGGGTGTGAGTCAGGTTGCGGTGTGAGACGGGTGTGATTCAGGTTGCGGTGTGAGACGGGTTTGAGTCGGGTGTGAGTCAGGTTGCGGTGTGAGACGGGTTTGAGTCGGGTGTGAGTCAGGTTGCGGTGTGAGACGGGTTTGAGTCGGGTGTGAGTCAGGTTGCGGTGTGAGACGGGTGTGATTCAGGTTGCGGTGTGAGACGGGTTTGAGTCGGGTGTGAGTCAGGTTGCGGTGTGAGACGGGTTTGAGTCGGGTGTGAGTCAGGTTGCGGTGTGAGACGGGTGTGATTCAGGTTGCGGTGTGAGACGGGTTTGAGACGGGTGTGAGTCAGGTTGTGGTGTGAGACGGGTTTGAGTCGGGTGTGAGTCAGGTTGCGGTGTGAGACGGGTTTGAGACGGGTTTGAGTCGGGTGTGAGTCCGGTTGCGGTGTGAGACGGGTGTGAGTCGGGTGTGATTCAGGTTGTGGTGTGAGACGGGTTTGAGTCGGGTGTGAGTCAGGTTGCGGTGTGAGACGGGTTTGATTCAGGTTGCGGTGTGAGTCGGGTTGTGGTGTGAGACGGGTTTGAGTCGGGTGTGATTCAGGTTGCGGTGTGAGACGGGTTTGAGACGGGTTTGAGACGGGTGTGAGTCGGGTTGCCGTGCGATCCGAGCCGAAGCGGACAGGCCGTTCGCCGGTCTCTGCTCTGACCTTCTTGATGTGGACGAACTGGCGGATGTCCATGTCGTCGTCGCAGCTGCGCACGTCCGGCCGCACCGTCTGCACCACCTGCCGCACCACCGGCACGATGATGTCACGCCACGACAGCGAGAGGGACTCGCTGTACAGCAGCTGCTGCAACAGCGCCATCATGTGGCTGTGGTTGGCGGAGCTGCAGAGAGGGTATGGAGACAGAGGAAGTCTGAAGGAGCTACACCATTACATTACGCTATACCCATAAACAGCAGACTAATTACAGAACAATCATCAGCATGCACTCAATAATCAGTGATACGAGCCCACTTCCTGTTTCACATCCCACAGGAACAATATGACTGTGTGACTGTGACTATGAGCTAAGGCCGTGAGGCAGTGATTGGCTCAGCCTCACTGGGCAATGATAGGGGGGTAAGTACCCCAACTAGTTCCGCTGGTTTCATTGCTCTCTAGCGGCCACTGCTGGCCAGACCAGGCACTGCGGACGCACAAACTGAGAATATGCTGACCCTGTTATTCTCAAACGTCACGGGCGGTATATGGTATATGGACCAGACCACCACACAGATTCAGCAGTGGGAAGAACCAGTGACCTCCGGGGAAATGCTGTTTCCATGTTATCCCAATGTTGTCTGAAGGTCGCCATAACACTCACAGCAGCCTCTCCATGGCCTTCTTCTCCCCATTCTCCTCCCTCAGCTGGTCGAGCGAGCTGTGGTGCCAGCCCAGCGGGGTGAACAGCATCTCTTTGGCCTTCTCCTCCACCCGCCTGTTAAACAGGGACTCTGGAGCAGGAAGGGGATATCAGGATATCAGTATCACTAGGGAATATCAATATGTAGCAAGAGCCCTGTGAGATATAGACACACAGATTGCACAAAATCTATTTTTATTTATTCATGTCTGTTTTTATCATGTGACTGTACAAGCCTGAATGCTGAATGAGTTTTCGGTTCTATTCTTCCATTCTGGCTAATTTTGTGTGCATTATAATATATTTTATGATACACACAAACTATAATAATTATAATTCATTACATTATCATTAAAAAAAACACACACAATTACAACATAGCAGTATAGTGCATAATATTTCATTTCCATAAGGGCACTCCTCTTAAACAGAATCAATAATAAAACGTAGATTAAAAGACAGATATTTCAACATGCCACATGCTCCACCAACAAGTAACATTTGGACCCGTCACAACATCACTTCCTGGGCCAGTGCTGGGGGGTGGGGGAGGGGGGGGGGGGGGCTTACCTTTAATGAACGCGTCACTGATGGCGATCTGCTGCCCTCCGTCCTCTGTCACCAGGAGTTCCGCTAAAGGTCATGGAAAGGTCATTCAGCGCAAGAACAAACACCGACCGCAACAACGGTCTCCTTATCTGACACCCTGACTGAGGAGCCTGTCAGCGCCAATATCTGGCAGGAAAAATGTCATCCCTTCAGCTAATCTGCGGCTCTGTTCAAACACCGGCTGTGTACACTGGCTTCATGATCAAAGGAAAGAGGGGCGTTAGTCACCGTGTTGTGTTCTGTTACTCAAGGTACCGTGACAGTCATTCTCTAACTGTCTGCCAACATTTAACATTCTTAAAGCCACCAGAGTTTGGCCAGAAAAGGTTTGATGAGGACAGATGGCACATTTTTTTTTTAATTTCATCGAAACTGAGATGATGATGTGAACAGAGTGCACATGCTAAGCAAAGAAACTAATCTCGCAAATAGAGAACCCACACAAATACCAGATTAAATTAAACCCTTTCCACAGAAGCTGATTAGCAATCAAGCACACCCACAAGCCAGTCCTGATATGGACATGCTTTTAGCACATCCAAGACACACAAATAGTCCTTCTTTTTCTAGGAAATTAACAGCAAATTGCAGAATAAAAACAAAGAGGAAACAGCCATACCTGTCGAAATTAACTATCAACAGCCAGAAATACTCTCAAAACGTCCGTGAGTCACACAATAACATGGAATGAACAGAATGGGAAGCTGCTAGTGCATTTGAATGCTAATAGCCCTTCCTCTTCCTCTTCTCTTACATCACAAATGGGAGTCCCTTCTTTCCCCATCTGAGGAACATTGATCACAGTGATTTTCCATTTACTGCCATCCTGTTCCACTCCTTTTGTGGAAGGAGATACTGTCCAGTCACTTAACTGGACATCTTTAGCTCAGTGCTGCTTGTGCGTTAATGGACAAGGAAAAACACAAACAGAGCATGGTAGCTGAGTGGCTGCTGTGTGGTAGCATTCATTCGCAGTAATTTACACCTCAGATAATTCCTGATGATTATCGAACAATGGCACGTGCTAACAGGAACTTAGCACTCTACTCTGCGTTCTACGTTCTGACGCAATCATTTTAAAAAAAAAGCAGAACTCTTTTCCCAAACTGAATGCCATAAGACCAGCCGGTACTGCAGCACTAAACACGGTAAAAATAGACGGCACATTAGAAACATTAGAAATATTTAATGCGGCCAGGGCCCAGCTTTTTAGTCATGAGTAACGGCGGCTTCATCAAGATCGCCCGCAATAACACAGCCATTACCGCTGTGATGTCACCAGTGCTAATTCCACGTGAAGTCCAGAGTACGGGATGACTCAGGATAAAGAGGGGTGTGTGGGATGGACAGAAGGGGCGGGGCTACACTTTTAACAAGGCCTGGCTTCCAAACCAACGGACTGACAGGAAGGTGCTGTCAGAACCGGGCCCTGGCGGAACAGGCACAGGCGAGATTCCTCCAGGGGTCTCGCACCTTTCTGCTCGGCCGGGTGCGGGGGCACGTGGGGGTACTTGGAGTGCTTCTTGATGTGGAAGTTGACGTTGTCCTGCTCCACGTTCAGGTTGATGGAGGCAGCGGAATCGCTGTCCACCGCCGACTGAAAGCTGCTGACCGAGGTTCTCTTACTGGGGCTGGCGGAGTCTGTGTGTGCGCGTGTGTGTGTGTGCATGGAGAGAGGGAGAGGGGGAGAGAAAGGGAGGGGTAGAGAGGGGGAGGGAGAGAGGGAGGGAGATAAAGAGAGAGAGGGAGAGGGGGGGAGAGAGAGAGAGGGAGAGAAAGGGAGAGAGAGAGAAAAGAAGAAAGAGGGAGATAGAGAGAGAGCGGGAAAGCGAGGTAATGAGAGAGAAAGAGGGAGAGGGAGGGAGAGACGGAGAGGGAGAGTGAAAGGGGGGGAGGGAGAGCAGAGGAGAGGAAGAAAGAGGGAGAGGGAGAGGGAGAGAGAGAGAGAAAGAAAGTGTGAGAGTGTAAATCTAAGCATACACACTCAGTACGATCTGTAATACTTCATTAGTGTGAACAGGTGCGTGAGGGAGCAGGAGGCCGGGCGGGGCGTTAGCCTCAGGCTGCGTACTGGGCATGGGGTACTCATCCGCCAGCTGCTCCGGGTCGCTGTCGTCAAACTTTATGTCTTTGAACCAGGACGGCTCGGAGTGTCCCTCCAGGGAGTTAACGCTGTCACTGTCCGGGGACGGGGTCTCAGAGAACTCCGTGCTCTGAGGAGAGGGGTGTTCTTCATCACCGTCATCATCATCAACAACATCATCATCATCATATCCATCATCATCACCATCTTCTTCATCATCATCATAATCATCACCATTTTCATCACTACTACTACCATCACCGTCATCATCATCGTCATCATCATCTTCACCATCATCAACCGCTACACAGGTCAAAGGGTAAAACAGCACCTCTTTGGTCATCATATTATTTTTTTTTCCCTTCTGAATACAGATACTATGTGTGGCACAGTAACTGTGAAAGAGAGTGTTGGAACCCACACCTGTAGAGGGCGATAGAGAGCGTACTCGTCCCTGAAAATCTGGTCATGGTGAGTGACACAGTCCAGCCAGCGTCCATCAACCAACGCCTGTCCTATAGCCACCGCCTGAGCCCTGCACAGAGAGAGAGGGGGGAGGGGGGGGAAGGGAGAGAGAGAGGGGAAGGGAAGGAGGGAGGAGGGAGAGAGAGAGAGGGGGGAGGTGGGGAGAAAGAGAGAGAGAGAGAGGGGGAGAGAGGCTATTACCAACAGTCCCTGGGTTCCATGACTTCCCGTAACCACGGCGATAAAAAGGCGTATCCGAACCCCAGGAGAAACCTGTACCTCGTGGAGATGGTTCCGTTGCGAAGCAGCCAGATGACCAGCTCCTTTCCCACGATGCAGTTGGGGTAGGTGCGCAGCCAGTAGCGATGGTCCTGGAACTCCATGCCTGTGCTGTTGTGACAGATCTTCTTCCACAGGTCCTTCAGCTGGGACGAATCCTAGCACGGGAAAAAAAACGGCCAAATTCCAGAACGCCGCAGTTTTATCACATATTACTTTACCTAAACTTAATTTAACTTAAGGATGTACAGCATTTGATGCAATTAACCACTCAAACCATGACAAACCCCAAACACATCAGCGGTTTAAAAGAGAAACAAAAATACTAAATACTAAAGTAAAATACTACACTAAACTAAAATGCTACTAATACACTTTTAACCAGTACAGCTATGGAACAAACACAATAACCAGGTGAATCAAAGTGTGCAGTCTGAGTATGGAGCTCACAACTTTGTCAAAAATGTCAAACAGAGTAAAAGATCGGGCTGATGAATGAAGAGCAGAAGCTGGCATAGCCAGCCCCCCCTTCGGAGGCGGCGGGGGGATGTCCTGGGGTGGGGGGGTACCAGCAGGATCTTGCGCTCCTCCTCGTTGTGGTCCGGTTTGGGCAGGGCCCGGCTGGTCTGGGGGCTGACTGAGCTGTCGTAGGACGGGACGATGGAAGACCCAGAGCGGTCCAGGGAGAGGTTGGTGATGCTGGCTGACCTGTGGCCACAGAGGACATGGATTTGGGTTCCTCACAGACACCAGCGTCTCAGCCAGTCCAGCCAGCACTGACCAGCAGCACAAGTCCTCTCACCAATAACGCAGTGAACTTTCAGACAGACGCTTCACAGAAGCGCAGAACATGTCAGACAAAACAACACAGCAGCAGATAGTCAGGTTAAGCTAATGATCCACAAACTGGTAAGGTACAGTATGAATAATAAACACACACACACACACACATACACATACACGCACACACACAAACGCGCGCGCGCGCACACACACGCACCTCTTCCTTGCTGGAGATTTGCCCACATCTTCTGGCACCGCAGTCAGTCTGGAGCTGATGCCACTGCCTTGCGATTCCTGATGGATCAGGCTGGACACACAAGCAGACAGACACACACACACACACGCATGCATGCACACACATGCACAAAACATACAAATATACCAATGCACATATGTGTACGCACATACACACAAATGCACACACACATACACACACACACACACACACACACACACACAAAAACATTACTTTCTGCAACAAACCAGAAATGTACAATGTACTTGAGTATGTTTTTTCTATCCGTCCTAGTTTATGTAAAAAAAACTACATTTTGTATCAGTACGCAGACATGCAAAAATTCTAATTCAATGGTGATCACAGCAAGCTTTCACTCAAAGAGGCGGAGAAGAAACCTCTAGAGAAAAACAACACTATCACTCACTTCTTTCTCATCCCAATGGGAGTTTTTCTATGTAAGGAAAAAAGAAAAAAGTTTTTTTGAATACAGTCGGGCTCAATACAAATATATTGAGAAGGTCAAATCGTTTTGGTCAAGAACATCAGTTTCAGGAACACTGCAGGCTGCAGGCAACTACCATCAGCTACACTGTGCGATTATTAATCCCAGTGCATGCACTAACTGACGGAATCAAAGAGTTTCAGAGGGGAAAAAATAAAAAATTGATAACCCACTTTTTTTGTTACAAACGTCAGCACATTTGGCCTCGGAAATTGAGGACAGACACCTTCCTGTTTTGCAGTATCAGTGTAGGCCAAATTGAAAATATATTTGAAAAATGCCCTATGCTGCTGTATATGATTCAATTGCTCATCCACACAAAAAAAACGTAAGGCACAATGAAATGATATGAAAATACGGAAATAAAGTGGTGGGTTAGCAAATTTTTCCAGCCCGCACTAAAATAAAACCAAAAATATCTCCAGTTAAATTAATGGAGGTGAGCAACATTCCAATTGAAGGATTTCAACCCAAGGGGGGGGGGGTGGAGCTTGATCTACGGGAGGGGAATTCTGAATGGGGTGAATGGGGGGGGCAGGCTGGGATGGGGGAGGGGGAGGGACAGCATGCGATGCAAAGACGGGGTGGGGGTGATGCGGGGGTGGGAGGGGGGGGTTGGGATAGCATGCAGGGAGGGGAGAGATGCAAGGAAGGGATGGGGGTGATGCAGGGGTGATGCCGGGGTGGGGAGGAGGGGGGGGGGCACCTCTGCCAGGCCAGGTCCTCCTCCAGGAAGATGTTTCGGCTGGCCTTGCGCCCCCCCACGGGGGTGCGGGGCTCGCTGGGCTCCAGGACGCAGACGGAGCAGGGCGAGTCGGAGAGCGCGCTCAGATCCTCCCCGATGGAGCCCGAGTCGGCCGAGTGCGCGTAGCTCAGAGCGATCTTCCGGCAGTACGTGCAGGCCCGCAGGTCTCCTGCACACACACACAGGCAGGGACACACACGCATATATACACACACACACACACATACACACACGCAGGGACACACACACACACATACACACACACGCAGGGACACACACACACACACATACACACACACGCAGGGACACACACACACACATACACACGCACACAGGGATACACATGCATATATACACACACACACACACACACACACAAGCATACACACACACAGGGATACACACGCACGCACGCACACATATATACACACACACACACACACACACACACACACAGACACACACACATACGCGCACGCATGCACACACACATACAGATGCTGGGTGTCAGAGAAGTGTGGAGGCCTGCAATACACCAGGCTGACCACAAGATAGAGGGGGGCGCTGTTCTCCACAAATATACCACAACACAGGATTTACATTCACATCAACAACACGTAAATCATATTCATTTTTTCTACAGCTTTCAAAAAACAAAGTTAAACACAGACATTTTGATATGCTACATTACTTTGATAATTTTCAGTTTCACTTTTCAACATTGTGAAGTAAACTTTATGATATTTCACTATCAGCTGGGAGACGGCAGGAGCGTGATAAGCGTCTCAGACAGGGAGTAACAAGGCGCTGCGGCCGCTAAGATGACTCAGTCCCGTCTCTGAGGTCCCCCTGCTCGCACCCCCCCGGGCCCCCCCCCGGTGCCCCCCCTCCCGGAGCACTCACCCGTGTAGCCCATGAACTTGCCGGGGATTTCCTGGCTGCAGCAGCGGCTGCAGAAGATCTGGCCGCAGAGCCGGCAGTGGTGGCGGCGGCGGAAGGTGGTGAACTTCTCGTTGCAGTCGTAGCACTCCTTGCACTGGCTGTCCGGCATCCAGTACTGCTTCAGATCGCTGTCCTGCGGCGCGGAGCACAGACAGCATGGAAAACACCCCCATGGATCCCTGTGCATACTGTGCACAGCCCTTAATATGTCCTCCAGAGACCCAGTTTCAGCATAATAGAATATATAGTCCTTCAAATTAAGATCAGGTGTGATAGTGTAAGCTGATGACTATGCATCCTGCTGTTATTCGCAAGCATGGTTTTGTTATCCATGAACGTGGTGTTGTTATCCGTTAGCCATTAGCGTGGTTTCGTTATCCGTTAGCATGGTGTTATCCATTAGCATGGTGTTATCTGTTAGCGTGTTGTTATCCGTTAGCGTGGCATTATCTGTTAGCGTGTTGTTATCCGTTATCATACTGTTGTTAGCGTGCTGTTGGAAGCTATCTGTCATGCTGTTGCTATCAGAGCGCGGCTCGAACCTGACTCTTTCCCTCCATGATCTCCTTCAGTCGTTTGAGGGCGGTGCGGAGCTGGACGGCGGTGCGGGGGTCATGACTCCCCAGGGGGGCTTCCGACTTCCTACGGCCCTCTGTGACACACACACGCACACACACACACGCACGCGCACACGCACACACACACACGCGCACACACACACGCGCACGCACACGCACACGCACACACACACGCACACGCACACGCACACGCACACGCACACACACACACACGCGCATAGGAATGCTCAGTACTGCAGAACATCATGCTCCTGTAGCCCTGCATCAGCTCAGGACATTAAAGCATGACATCACAGCAGCACCAAACTTGAGGGATCAACCAGCCATGTGAGAGGCCACTGCAAAAGTCAATTATTATTTTCGCTAATCATCATGGAGACTGTATGGAGACAATGCTTCCGTAAGCACTACTTACCGAACATTCTCAAGCATTCATAAGCATTCAAAGCCTCCTCTGGCAACTTCCAAAACATCTCAGACTGAACTATGTATCTGACAAGTTAATGTCAGCAGTTATTAGCAGGCATGGACGCTAACAAACCTTCAAGACCACATGAGGATTATGTAATGCATATGAAGGTTCCCTAGTGGTCAAAGAATGGGCAGGTCAAACCATGTAAGTATAAATTTCCCTTTTAACATAAAGCTACATAACAGAAAAAAAAATGTTGAGAATACCTCTCAAGAAGCCAGTCATCGTTAACTTCCACGTTCATATCTGACGCACTGTTTTGCATTTTGTTAGTGAAGGCAGCCACACAATAAGCACATGCTAAGAGGTGCATAAAATTCACTCAACTCAAAACCCCACTCACAAAAACTCAGGTTAAAACGGAATCCGGTTATTAGGTCCGTTGCTCAGCAACACTGCACGCCAAACCGTTCCACAATATTCACCAAGAAACAGTGAGAACTCTAAGCACTGCCTGAAAGCAAACTCGTAAAATGGATCCTGCAGACCGTCCGCTCCCCACTCCATGGCTGGAAAAGGAAAAGGGAAAAAAAAAAAAAGAATATTGCTTTCTCCCTCCCCCATTTGCAATTCTTCCACACACCCCCCCCCCCCCCACCCCCACCTTAAGAAAAACAAAATTCAACAAAATTTAAATTTGAAAGCTGTAAATTTTTACTGGCCGAGCTGTGGATTCAGGCCACGGTGGAGCCTGTAATGCTGGTATTTTTAGCTCACCGAATTTGTGTTCCCCCCCCCTGCGTTCTCTCCTCTCTGTCGCAAGCGTTACCTGTTTGTCACCCTACTTTTGATTCCTGTGATTGTTACCTGGCCAAAGCAGGGGTAACAGAGATAAAATCGCATTCACCATCTCTCAGATCCTCCTCCTCCTCCAATCCGGCCTCCTCCTCCTCCTCCTCCTACAGTCCAAATGCTACCGCTAACTCCACAGTTCCAACAATGCCGCGGGCACAGATCGCCCGTGGCAGCCAATAGGAACGGAGCACATTCAGACACACTGTGATGCAGACCGGGGAGCTGTGATTAGGGGGAGGGGCTTATTCTGTAAAAGAGGGTGGGGCTCAGGCACTTAATCACCACGGTGACAGACCTCTCTCTCTCTCTCTCTCTCTCTCTGTCTCAGAACACAGTGAGTAATCTCGGCTCTTTGATCAGGTGACGGCGCACCTCTGCCTCAGCGTCTGAACTCTGACGGGGGTCGTGCTTATCACAACGCCTGCTCCAAAAAACAAAAACGCCACCGTGACATTTCCTGGCTGAACGCAGATACGGTTGCCGTCGGCTACTGTAATTTAATCATGCGAATGGAGTTATTACAGAGGCAAGGGCTCCCCCTGGTGGTAAGTCCCACTAAAATACTAGCCCAGAACCAAATCCCTGAGCGGGACAAAGCCGCCTGTGTCCCAGGAGGTCCGTGGGTAGGCCAAACTTGGCCACAGCAGAGGCGCTGTATGAGGAGGAGGGGGGAATTTAGGACTGTTCCAAGTGCAGGGATGGGGTGGCCGGGGTGGTGGGGCCAATTTTAGATCTATTCATGGGGCCAAAATCTCTGAGGGCACATCTGGCCACAGGGGCATAGGGTTCCAATCACTTCACTGTATGAGAGCGCCTCCTCTGGCCAGCTAGGTAAATGCAGTCTTCCATCTGCCTGAGAAGCCCCGCCCACTCAGTGACTCAGTGTAGGGCCAGCAGGTCAAAGGGTAACGCGGGGCGACAGCATGTGCTCTGGGGGACGTACGCGCCCGTCTGACTGGGTCTTATATAAGACAGCATAACTGAGTCACAGTCCACAGCAGCACCATGTGACCTGTGACCTGTGGCCTGCACCTCAAAGTCCAGTTTGAGCAGGAGCAGGGCCTCAGAAATCACACTGCTGTAATAATGATAGCAGTATCTGTCAATGATCACACTGGAATGGTGGACTTTCTCCAGGACGTTTAATTTAACCTACACTGCTAACCAATTAATTACTTTCCAACACTGTACAAATCGAACAGTAGGCACTGCTGGCCACTCTAGACTGCAAATACAGCACAAGCATCTTTCAGATTTTAACAGTAAAAAAAACATCCCAGTTACCCGGAATAGAAGTCAGTGCTGGATTAGGAGACTTTATTTTATCTACTTAATTAGCAGCCAGGACTCAAAGTTCCATATTCCTCGAGTATGCGCTTCACAGGCCTTTCTCTGAAACGTTTTCATTTGAGTGTAATCTGAACATGGCCGTGTCCTCACACACTGACATATCAAACCCCATCAGCTGTAAAAATTAAGACTGCTCTCCTCATCTCCTCAGCTAATATTTAGCCTCCTGTGAACAGCCTACCCTCTATATTCCACCACACGTCACATTTATTCTGTGCCCAGCAGAGACTCACACACACCACACATTCCCTTCCAGGATGGCTGGCTGTCCTGAAACTCTTAGGCGAGTGTATTTACTGCAGGAAGAAGATGCTGGAGATGAACAAAATAATGACAGGTGGGTGTCTGTACAAAGTACAGGGTGTAGTTCCATGTAAGAACCTGAATTTGTGCGTGTGCCTGTGAATGTGAGTGGATGTGCATGTGTGTATAAGTGTGTGCGCGTGTGTGTGTATGTATCTGGGCGTATTAGTGTGTGTGTGTGTGTATTGTATGCGTATGTGCGGTATGTGTATGAGAGCGTGTGCAATAATGAGTGCGTGTATGTGTGCGTATCAGTGTGTGTGTGCGTGTGTGTTTATGAGTGCGTGTAAGTGTGCGTATCAGTGTGTGTGAGTGCGTGTACTTATGAGACTGTGGAAGTGTGCATATCAGTGTGTGTGAGCGCGTGTGTTTATGAGTGTGTGTATGAGTGTGTGTGAGCGTGTGTGTGTGTACGTATGAGTGTGTGAGCAATAATGAGTGCGTGTAAGTGTGCGTATCAGTGTGTGTGAGTGTGTGTACTTATGAGTGTGTGTGAGCGTGTGTGTACGTATGAGTGTGTAAGCGTGTGTGGAGCCGGTACCTGATGCAGTGGAGGTCCTCCGGAGCAGTTCGGGGGGGTGCTGCTTCCTGTGCGTGGCTGAGACGTGCAGAGAGTGGGCCGGACTGGACCAGCTGCCCCCCTCCCTCTGTGGAGACGCCACCGGCACCTCCGCCTTCTCCGCCACCGAGGGGGGGCGCCCCTCGTCTGAGCACAGACCAATCACAACAGCAGGATTACACCTCATGACCAATTACAGCCAATCACAACGGCAGGATTACACCTCACAACCAATCACAACAGCAGGATTACACCTCTCAATCAACTACAGCCAATCACAACAGCAGGATTACACCTCACAATCAATTACAACCAATCACAACAACAGGACTACACCTCCCAACCAATTACAGCCAATCACAAAAAGGTTGTGTGATAGTGCCTAATGCTGAACAGTCTGAAGAGCTGACCTCTGTTGGCCAGCTCAGAGTCTCTGAGGAAGAGATATTGCACCAGTGAGGGGCTTAAACACTGAACTTGTGAAATCAGATCCCGTTTTATAAAAATGTGTCTGTTTCCAAACCCGCCCCACAGACACAACCTTGCTGTCTATCTTCCTGTCCTTACCAATACACCCCTCTTCTCTAGGGTTTTCAGATTACATGTTAAACATATTCATTTGTGGAAAATGAATCGTGGATGTTTATGATGTCACTGGGCACTGCCATTTTAAACCGAACTCAATACAGTCCTTCCGGAAAGAGCCGGGCCTGACTGCCGTCGAGCTCAGTTACGCCCAGCGTTGTAAAGAGCACCCAGAGGCCTCTGGGGCGAGGTCACCGGAGGACAGGCAGCGGAGGCACATCACATGACCGCCTGGCGTCGCACGAGCGTAACCTTCAGCCACATTCCCAAACCCAGAGCTGTGCCACATGACCCTCCAGGACAGGGAAGTCTCCCTCCCCCCCGCATGAATCACTGCTGCAGGCAAGGTCACATGACTACTGCGGTCACATGACCCACGCGGGCACCTGTAAAGCACTCGGGCGTTTATGGATAACCGGCCAGACGCGAATAGCACAGGAGCATATGCCTGCAACGCTGTCAGCTGCTGTAATATTGCTGTCCTTATCGCTGAAAAAAAGCTTTTACTGCCTCATGACTAGTTTAACTGTTTACTGACTTTCAAACAGCACTCGGCCATGAAAGGATGTTGTCTGTAGTTGTTTCAGCTTGCGCTGCAAGTGCAGGTAACGGCAGGTGATCAGTGAAAAGTGGAAAACAAGGAACACGTGCGCCTGATTCTTTAAATCTGACAGAGACACAAAATAATCCATCTTTAACAAATAATCACACATTCACGGCCATAACATGTAACTCAGAACCTGTAACCAAAACGTAAGGAAGGAACAGGAATGTCTCACTGTGAATGAGCCCTGAAATAGTGTGTGTGTTTACATGTGAGAGTGTGTGTGTGTGTGTGTGTGTGTGTGTGTGTGTGTGTGTGTGTGTGTGTGTGTGAGGGGGTGTGAGGGGGTGTGAGTGTGTGTGTGTGAGGGGGTGTGTGTAAGTGTGTGTGTGTGTGAGGGGGTGTGTGTAAGTGTGTGTGTGTGTGAGGGGGTGTGTGTGTGTGTGTGTGTGTGAGGGGGTGTGAGTGTGTGCTTGAGTGTGTGTGTGTGCTCCTCACCTTTGCTGAAGCGGAAGAGGCTGACGAAGGAGCTGTAGGCCGAGCGGAGGGGGGGCTCGTCCTGCTCAGGGGTCAGGGGCTTGAAGTGCGTCAGGTGGGAGGGGCTCCGGGGCAGGGGGGGTGGCTCCGCGCTCCACTCCAGCGTGGAGGAGGAGGAAGAGGAGGACTTATCATCAGCAGCCATGTCACTGCTCCTGAGAGACAGAGACCCAGACGTGTCACTTCTCCTGAGACAGAGACCCAGACGTGTCACTGCTCCTGAGAGACAGAGTTACTGCTCCATGTCACCGCTCCTGAGACAGAGACAGAGACCCAGACGTGTCACTTCTCCTGAGACAGAGACTCAGACGTGTCACATCTCCTGAGAGACAGACGGACACCAACAGAGGGATGTGAGAAACAGCCACGCTGTTTCATATCAGCATTCAGCACTTCACATCTTCCATCGCATTCAAAAATTTTTTTACAGTGTGAATCAGTGGAGCCATTAAGTCACTTCGTAAATGCAAATTTATTAAGGAAGCCATTTTGCATAACAGTGTGGCGGAGTGAGCGCCTCTGCGCAGCTGTAGTCTGTGACCTTAGCGGGGGGCTTCCACACTTCTCACCCGCAGCATGCAGAATAACATCAATCCAGAAGTGTTGAAGTTAAACTGACATTTTCACTTTAACAGGTTTAACTGAGCAGCAGAGAGTTCACATCTTTTTTATTTTTTATTTTACCTAGCATTGATTAAAACTCCTTAATGTGACACTTTTAAAAAAAAAAAAAGAAAAGAAAATGGTATGAAGATGGTATCGGGTGGTACTGGAAGAGGGAATTGAGAGCTTGGTTTCAGCCAAAAAATACACTGTAACAGGAACAAGGTACAGCACCTTACATGCAAACAGCACAGGAGAACTGTGTTTATAAAGTACTTTAATAAGCTTGATACCACTGAAATAATTTAACTACAGACAATTCCTCATACGGTGATCACTTCATTTCCAAGCAGGTTTTCAGTGCAGGATACCAGTGGTGTTCTTCAGAGCAATCAGCCACAGAAGGAGGAAGCTACAGGTCTCTTAATGCTTCTCAGAACATTAACTCGGTTGATGGAATCATGGTTCTGCGGTAGCACCACAGTCAGCTCACCTCACTTCAGTCACAGATACTCTGGACAGAAAAAGGGGCCAAAACGAAACTAAAGCATTATCTGTGTCTTAATTTAATAAAAGCTGTAACATTATCTGAATCAAAAAAATACAAATAAAAAATAATAAAACACTTTCTTTATAAAAAATGAAAAAAAAAATCAATAGACTAAATAATATTGTACATGTAGGGTTAAAAAACAAAACAAGCAATCAGTAAAAATGAGTGACTGCTACACCATGTGACCCGAGCTTCAGTTTCACTGGAGGAGGGCCCCAGTGTGGATCAGGTCTGAGAGAGCGCGGGTCACATGTGCTGGTCACGTGATCGCCAGGGCAACATTCTCAGGAAGGGAGGGCAGGCCTTGCCCAATCACAGCAGCGCAGCAGCGCAGCCTATGATCAACGGTTGCCCTGGAGACCACATGACAGCAGTATAATATCAGAAGACACACAGTCATGTATCTCCACGGCCAGAGCTTGCCAACTGGAAGCCTGATCAAAACCGCCCCCCCTGTACGAACATGCCTGAGCACTTTCACATTCACATTCTATTTGATAGCTTTCTTATGCAGACTGTCTCCTAGGTGTGGAACATTCTGTTCAGGTTAGTGTTGGTTAAATGATAAACATTTGGGGCCAAACAAATGTGGCAGTTTTTCCTAGAGAACTACTGTTCCCAGCATGCAAATCAGCTGGAGCTCACTTGTCTGGAAAACTGAGCTCCCAAAGCCACGAGACAAAGGAACGGCAGCTCACGCTCATTATGCTTCGTACACGCCCCTTTCCACGGGTATGGCAGATCAAATTGTCACTAGACAGTGCTGCAACCCCGTGTCACCAATGCCAAATGTCAAAAACAGCTGGCGTTGGGCCTAATTAACGCTGAGCAGTCTTTAAAAAAATAAAAATTTACAAGAAACTTTCCTGGTAGTGCAGGTAACAGCCAACGTCATGGAAACACAGCATCGGCCAATCAGCCTCCTCTGGATGACAGGCCATTGACGACTTCCACTAACAGCATTAGCATACGTAAACATGACAGAGAAACCCATGTAGGTTGATTCCCCCCCACCCCCACCCCCACATTAATTCACACTCTCCAATATCTTTTTTTTTTACATATTCCGGTAGTTTCTCCGTCTTACGTCTGCTGGTGTTTTGAAACGGGAATTCTCCAGCAGGACCGAATTTATAAAAATCCTATCCCTCAATTTGTAGGAACACTTACATTAATTCCATGCATATATTTTTGATAAAGAATACCTTTTCTTTCTTGGGAAGTGAGAGTGAAATACAGGAAATGGGCCATGTTTTTAGAGAACAGAAAAGCATCGAAAGACGCACCAAAAAAAAGCACAGATTCCTTCACTGATTCTTAGTTTTCCGAGATCCTCTGTTCTTCAGTAAATTATACTGGAGTTAACGCTTGGAAAAAACAACTGTTTGATGATGCAGGCACAGACAAGTTTTTACCCCACGCAAGACTGAGTCAGTCCACATGCCATTAAAGACAGGAGGGAGCGGAACACCGCACAGCGAAATTAGCCGGTGTTCCACTGTGGTTCCATTCCAGCATGGCGCAGTGCCCGTAGTTTTGGGATGGGTCTGTGAGCACGCCTGGGAGGGCACTTTATGAAGGATGCCTACCCAGGAAAGGTAGAAACCTGCCAAGCCACGTTACAGAAATTGCACCAAGCAGGAATATTAAGATAACATGAAACGGACACAACAACCACATGGTGGAAGTCAGGCTTGTGTTGACTGAAGACAAAATGCAAATATTCTCCTTTTTAAATCAAGCAGAAAATCCTCCCACTTTGGAACGTACATTAGAATATTTAATATACTGTATTAATAAATTCTGACATTTACAATGCATATGCCTACAAATAGGAATACTATTAATTATAATAGTAATAATGCATTGTTATTATTATTGTTGTTATTATTATTATGCGATTATGTATGCGTTTATTATTATTGTCGTTGTTGTTATCATTATGCTACTAATGTGTTCTTTACTGTTGTTATTGATATTAGCTTTGTTTGCTTGGCAGACACTTTCAGTGACTTGGGATCCCATACTTCAATTCTCACGTGTTAATCTTTTAGCCTTTCATGGTGCATTAAATATCTCGCTGCATGCCACTGTAATTCCACAAAATGCTATAATCCAGGTTGATTAAAATCAGCATTGGGACTGGAAAAATTCCCCTTAGCTTCAGCGGCTTATAGCACTTTCAGTTTGCTTCGAGGAGATGTGCGAACCTGCCGGTATTTAGACGCAACATGTGACCACGAAGCCTATGATGCCGTGATGACAGAGAGTTGTGGTCTACAGTAAGCAAACCATACATTTATCAACACAAAACACCACCCAGGCGAGCATGACATGTATGCGCACGCACGCCAATTTGAGAACGTATTATTAAGTATAAACAACACGGTCATTATATGCACTTAAAAAAATACGAAGTTGGTTCCCTAACTAGCAAGCTAACCTCCGTCAATAATACCAATGTTCCAGGTTGCACAAATAATTTTATTGTTAGCAAACGTCACATTATCCTAACGCTAGTTCAGTGCCATTACTAATTAATAATAATTAACAAGTAGCCAGCCACACAACCTTGCAAGTATAACATCCTAATTCCAAAGAAATATTCGCTAGCATCAGTTAGCTCGCCAGCCAAAACACTCGCTACTGACATTGAGGCTATTTCTACAGGTAACTATACAGAGAGCTAACAAAACGAAGCAACGGTGTTGTAGCAAACGTGTCGATTTCAGAACAAAAACATAAAACGTATTTGTCATTATGTTGGCCAGAACTGTCCGGTAAGGTGTGTCATTACGTCATAGCTGGTACCATCTTTTCAATGGACTAACTAGTTAACGGCTAGATATCCCTCGCGAAGGCCGTAAGAAAACTAACTTAGCCTGCTAGCTAAGCGGAAATCGGAAATCACTGTTAAATTGGGAGACAAGCTAGCGGCTTACCTGTGCAGAGTGGGTTTTCGTTGGCATCCCTGTTTCTATGTTCAGCCGCTGGTTATGTCGGAAAATGAGTGTTGTTTATGTAACGATCCAAACCCTCTTCCTCCAGCCTCTAGTTTCTTCGTGCCATTGGATCCCCTTCCTGGCTGCAGCAGGCTGAATCAGTTGACTGCCGGTACAATCGAACTGCTCGGGTCACGAGACCAGGCAGTGCAGCTATCTACTTTGCTAATTCCTATTGAGGACATTGGATTGACGTACCGTGTATGGGTACGGTACATCCAGTTCTTAACTGCGTAATTTCACTTGGTCAATAAGTCCCACAAAAATCGCTATTCAAAAGCAATTAAATATAGCTGGTAAGATAGCTGTCATATAGAGCTAGAACTATGACTATAATCTACATTTTTGTTAATATATGTATCAGCAATAAACTTTGCCTCTGTGAGTAGTCATCGCTGAACACTTTTAGTGATGGGAGTATATTAGACGATATTGCCATGACTAACTTCACAGGTTTGAATTTTCTGGTCTAAAAAGGCTGAGATCTAGGCAGGATCCAACACATTATCCACAATAGCATACAATTTGCCAACGTACCTAAGAGACAGATAAATTATCTTGCTTCATGTTTCCTCTCTACTGTTATATTCCTTGTGTACAGTCCTCTATGACAGAATCTGCATAACCATGGTTGTTTCACGAGATAGTACAGCTTATAACACCACCTTTGAACGCGCAAGTGTCCAATTAAAGAGTGATTCGCGCAGACTTTGGCAGTCCTGATTTTGGTGCAAAAGTTCAGGTGATACAGTTTCATAACTGAAGACAATTGCGTTGAATTCCTGGGCGAGACAAGAGACTAGATTCACTTAGGTTGAATTCCTGGGTCAGACAAGATGTCTTTATTTCTGGTACTTTCTGAGAGTCATTGTGTTAACATCTTGAGGACAAAACTACACTAATATTAATCTTGAAAGATTAGTACATTTCAAACATATGTTGTACTCTTTACTGTAGACACTTTAATTACTGTATATAATTTTAAAATCATATATCATTGTTGAAGCATAGGGGCAGTCAAGTCATTCAAAGACATTTTAAAAAATTTTTACAAAGCTGTAAAGATCATATGTGCTGATAAAATGTTATTGCTCAGCAAATATAAATGACGTGGCATAGCATAAAATGTTTATTTATGAGTACAAACTAAGAAACTTGTAATCACCCGTGGTCTTCACATTCATTGTCAATGTATCAAATGTATAACCAAAATGTCACTATTGCTGTTAATTTATTACTGGAATAAAATTAGTTTTTTTTTTCCAACGAGGCCCTATATAAACCAATGCAAATAAGGTTTATATATTTGTCGGTGTCATGCAAAAACCCCATATGTTCGTTTTTTTTTTTTTTAACACAAGTTCAGTAAGGAACTGTATAGCAACTGTAAATGTCTCAGAACTCGACAAGTGATAAAGGTTGAAGAAAATTCAGTGTTCGTAAACGGGAAAATACAGTTTCTGAGAGAAATCCATGTTTGGGGGAAGAGCTTTTTTCCGTGACACAGACGATGATTTATAAATTCAGTGCAGTTATTTTTACACAAACTCGTGGCCTCATTTTTGCCAAAAACCACCTGGCTTTAGTCCCCTTGTGACTCATTGCATTTTGTGACCATTTTCCACCCCGAAGTCGACCACTAGGGGGATGATAATATTCAATGAAAGACCTCCCACCATTGGAGGTAGCAGCCAATCTCAGATCGAGCACTGGCCATTCCTATCTATGATTGGTCATTTTCAATGACTGGGGCTGGTCCGAGGAAACGGCGGCGGTAGTATTGTGTTTATATTTAAAGATGGGAGAAAGAATCGGTTTGTGTCTGTTTAGAAAATAAACCGCTGTAATATTTTAGCCAGTTTAGCTACATGTAGTCATTTTTATCATTGTAGGGACAGACAACAGACGACAAATCTTCATAAATAAAGTGTAACGTTCGTGAGTATGTTTCTATCTGGCTAACGTTAACTAACTTGTAGCCAACAAATGGCTCCTTAACCAGCTAACTTTACCAAAAGATAAGTTAGCTACAAACGCTGGCACTAGACTAGCGAACGTCAAGTTTACATTAGGCTACATTGCTTTAATTTATTAGACGGTGTTGTCCAGGGCGACTTAGAATGTGAGACAATACATAGGCTATTGATTGTCTAACCAATATCTAACGATGTCCTTACCAGTAGCTAACGTTAGCAACGTTGGTAGTAAATTACCCTGCTCAAACTTTCCATAGTTCCCATAACCATGCAGTTTGACGGCAGCGTGAGGCGCTTCGCACAGGCTAATCCAAAGGGTATTAAATCCACGACGAAACCTGCTGCCAAGCAGAACTCGTCGTTAGCCGCGAAGATCAAGACAAAGATCCAAAGTAAGTGTCGCCACATTCCTACTAGTTACCGACGTACGTTATCTCGGTACGTTGTGGCCAGGGCAGATGTGTGTGGTGGCCTTGCAAAACCAGAGAGCTTGAGTTCCTGTTAACATAACAAGCGGAGTAAGACACGTTTTTAACAGCTTAGACTTTATTAAGGCACACATAATCAATCTGTTTGCATAAGCGAAAGTGGGCATCTCGCATAGCTTTGGTTGCAAAATGTTCAAAAATTGACTACTCCAACTCTCCCCTTTAAATCACCAAAATGATAGCCATCAAATTAACTGATTCTCTAATGCTTGTTGCTGACCATACAGACCCAAACCACCACCGTTTCTTTCACCATCTTCACAGATACGTCATCCTTCTTCAAGGTCTCGCTGAAGACCAATAACAAGGCCCTGGCCCTCGCCCTGGTGGCGCAGAAGGAGAAGAGCCGGCTGCTGGAAACGGAGACGGTTCGGCTGCGGAAAGAAGTTCAGGCTCTGTGCTTTGACCTCGCGCACCGTCGGCATAAGCACAACCAGCTGGTGCGTTTGTGGGGGCGGGGCATTCACCTCTCTCTCTGTGTGCAGGGGCCTTGTGGGCCAGGCCGTGGTATTTTATGTGCTGTTCTATGGTATTGATGACCCCTCACTGCAACACGCAAGACGCCACACCTGTCAGTGAAAGCTACACTCGCTGTGGTATAAGAAATTTGATCATATTTTGCTTTTTGATGGAATCTGTTTGAGTGAGGCCCAGTGCATTTAACTGATAATGTTAGGGAATTTTGTAGTAGTGGACAAGAATCTCCTCTTCCTTGTTAAACGCTCAAATTACTCTGAAAAACTCCCCTCTTTGAGCAGAAAGCGGAGGGGAAGGGGGTGAAGATGTTGCTTGCCATGCAAAGAACTTTATTTAGCTGCTGTTGTGAATGTACACGAGAATATTTCCCATTCTATCTCCTTGTGTCATATTCTAGGTCAGACTTTTGAGGGATCATCAAGCAAGAGCCTTGAACAGCCTGGTAGCTGCTGTCGACCTGCTCTCCTCTGAAGATGTAAGGGTTTAGGGGTTCGTCAAGATCCCTGGCTTTCCAAAATGTGACAAATATTATATGTTTTTTTGCCCTGTTGTGTGAATGAATGTGTGTACACCAACCTCAGAAAGTCCAAGGTCACTTCTTGGACTTCTTGGCTACTGGTTCAGTTGTTGAGTGTTTCATGGTTAAGTTGTAATTATTTTGGTGGGGGGATTTGTCATGGCTAAATACATATAAGCTTAAATTTATACACTCTATTATTATTATATTTTTAAACTTACAAGTTGGTTGTCTGTGTTGTTGTTTTTAAGGTCTCCATTGGTGCAAATGAAGAAATAAACAAGAAATCCCCTCCAGACCCTGAAGATGCTATCGTGGAGCTGGGGAGGTATGTAATTTGCCTGCGGACAAACTGAATCAGGTCTCTGTTTGAGGCCTAGTGTGTGTTGGGCTTAAAATCTGGAACTGAATGCTGGGCAGAGTGTTCAGCTTTCCTGGCCTCCCTAAAACAGATTTTGGAAGACAGTATTAGTAAATGGGAAACATTTCTTTTTGTTTTTGTGTGCAAAACAGTGAGTAAGAGGTATTATATATTTTAAAAAATCTCGGTGTCTCTATTCCTGCTAATTTTTCTCCCCAGCAAAGTGTGCAGGGTGCCGGTCCTGCCTGCGCAAACTGGAAACACCGCGTGCCCTTCGCCAAAGGAACCAACCGGGGAACCCAGCGGATCCCCCAGAGACCAACCGAGGAACCCCTCACTGGAGATCCATGCACAGCCCAGCACTGCCACTCTTCCCATCGTCCAGGCGTCCATCGGTAGGAGAAGCATGACCTGATATTTGTGTCCGGTGGCATTTCTGTTGCCCAGTGCCTTTGAAACCTGGCATTTGAAAACTTAAAAGTATTCTGACAAGACAGGAGATTTATTCATGTCACCTTTGGAGAAAAGATAGTTAACTCTTGTACTTTTTTCTTCTTTTAAATAATTTCAATAGGAAGTGCGTGTAATGAGGAGGACACAGAGACTGCAGAAAGTATCCCGTCTCTCCCAGAAAAAATTCCCCGCCTGTCCACCAGCTTGCAGCTGGAGTTAGATAAGTGGACCCGTTTCTACTCGGATACTCCGCTGGAGTCAGAACCCGTCCCAGAATCCCTTGCTGTGAATTCGGTGTCTGCGGTGGAGCCTGTGGCAGAGCTGGCCCCGGTGGAGCTGGGGGGGCTGACCGGCAGCCCAAGGGGGGAGTCCGCACGTCCAGAGAGGACCTCCCTCTTTGAGACGGAGATGGAGATCACGCTTGGCGACACAGCGGCAGAAATAGTCACCGTGGAGACCAAGCCCAGGAAGAGCAGGAAAGAGGGCGTGGCCAAGTCGAGGAAACCGGAGAGAGCACAGGCGGTCGGCAGTCATTCTCCAGGTAAGGAAGAGAGGAAGAAGAAGAAGAAAATCAGCTCCGTTCGCAGAGAAGAGACTGAGAGCGCAAATGCCCCTCCCACTCAGGGGCGGAGCATGATTCCGAGACCCGCCTCCCGCCTGCCTCCCGGTCCCGCCTGCCCCGCTGGAGAGGAGGAGCCCGTGGGCGGAGACGCGGACTGGTTTGCGGCTCGCCGGAACGCTCACGTCACCTCCCGCAACGCGAAACACCGACGGGACACCCGCAACGCCCCGAAACCCGCCAGAGCCGTCCCAGAGGAGCGAAACCTGAGGAAGACGTTCGTCGTCTCCCTCGGCAACGGCTGTACGAAGGCCGGATCCGTAACCTTGCTGAACGATGACCATTTCAGAAATACTGAAACTCGCGAATCAGACGACTATTTCAGAAATACTGAAACTCGCGAATCAGACGACTATTTCAGAAATGCTGAAAATCGCGAGTCAGATGACTATTTCAGAAATACTGAAACTCGCCAATCAGACGACTATTTCAGAAATACTGAAACTCGCGAATCAGATGACTATTTCAGAAATGCTGAAACTCGCCAATCAGATGACTATTTCAGAAACACTGAAACTCGTGAATCAGACGACTATTTCAGAAATACTGAAACTCGCGAATCAGACGACTATTTCAGAAATACTGAAACTCGCGAATCAGATGACTATTTCAGAAATGCTGAAACTCGCCAATCAGATGACTATTTCAGAAATACTGAAACTCGCGACTCGGAAAGCAAGGCCATGGAAATGCCCGGGGACACGGATACCGGGGGGGCTGAAGGGCTGAAAGGGAAGAGCAGGAAGACTTACTTCATCTCCACGGCGGAGAGCGGCTCGGGCGCGAGCAGGAAAACGTACGTGATCGCGCACGACGGCAAGCCGGGCCGCGCGTCCGCGAAGTGCCGGAGGACCACAGCTCTTCCCGCGAGCGCGGAAAACGACCCCGCCGCGGAGGAGCGCGGCGTTGGCGACCCGGGTCACGCCGAGGAACCGACCGTAGCCGAAACGAGCGCGTTAGAACTCCAGAGCGGACCACCCCGGGACCCCCAGCCTGGCTTGGCGGGAAAACACGAGGGGTCGTTCTTGGAGGGGCCCCCGGCCCCCGGCGTGGACCCGGCGGGAGACCCTGGTGACCCGGACGGTCCCGTTGCGGAGGACGACCCTCCCTGGGAGACCCCGAATTCGCCGTTCGTCGTCACGGAGGAACCCAAACCCAAGAGGTGCAGGAAGGAGAGCGGCACCCGAGAGGGGAAGAAGGAGAGAAAACGGAGGGATGACACCTGCCCTCAGGGGAAGAAGAAGAGGAGGAAGAAGAAGAGGAGGAGCAGCGGCGGTGGCGGCGGTCACGAAGAGCGAGACCTCGATGCGGACGTCCCGGCCTCGTGGGGGTCCGGCGAGACCCGTAGGCCGGCCCCCGGGCCGGAGCCAGAGGAACTGTGGGCGGAGCAACCGGAACACTGGGGCATAATTACGGACCGTGTGACACCATGCGGAAAGAGTAGTTTAAGGAAGACCAACGTCGTCTCTCTGGACGGTTGTGGAGGCCGTAACTCGGTCGAGTCTACGGTCAGCGCTCGACCGCTTGAGTTTCCTGCTCCGGAGGAAGAGAGTGAAGGAGCCGGAAAAGCCGTAACTTCCGCCCTCGCTCCTGCGGATTCCAACAGCGAGGAAGACAAGGAGAACGAGGCCCGTCCCGGTGCCGCTGCGGCTCGGAGCGGGGCGCCGAAGAGGAGCGGGTCCTGGGAGCCGGACGTCCCGGTCGGCCCGGAAGAGGCCGCCGCCCCCACGCCTCAGAGCCGTCCTGCGGCGGACAGGAAGTCGTCCGCGGTCCCCGATCGTCACGCGCGCGGGGCCCCTGCATCCGCGAGGGGCCCGAGGAGCAGGGCGCCCCCCAGCAGGAGGGGCTCGGAGTGGGAGAAGGAAGCGCGCGCTGGGGAGGTCCCAGCTGGCACGGGCTCCCCGGAGGGGGCGCGAGAGAGTCTCAAAAGGCTAATCATGGGCGAGAGGCCCCCCTGGGAGCTGCTGGAGGACACCGGCGCCTCCTTCCCAGAGTGGGACGTCCCGTCGGAGATGCCTACCCCCAGCCCTCTTTCGAAGCCGACGCCCGGTAGGGTGACCGTCTATGAGGAGCAGTTGGACAGAGTACCAGAGAGCTCTCCAGGTACGTGGGGCAGAACCAGTCTGAAGTGGGACAGACCCAGATTGAAGTGGGTTAGACCCAGACTGAAGTGGGTCTAAAGGTTATGGCAATTGGGGTCAGGGGTGTTGCTGTAAAAGAGCATTAAAAGAGGTTAATATAATAAATACATAAATAAGTGTGACGGAGCCTGAAGGCTGTGTCTCTGTTAGTATTTGTCCATAACTTTGATGAGTGAATGCAAGAGTTCATGTTTGTGAAGAAGAAAAAAACTCGCTAGCGCACATCTTCTGTTTTTTTTTGGTGAAACAGACAGATTGCCTGCAGCCTCCTGCCCATGACTGAATGACAGCCATGCTGATGTACAGCATAACAGTGTTCCCTCCTGTGTGATTTTTGCCTAATTCAGTATTTTTTTCCTCCTTTTACCTGCTTTAGTGGTCAGAGCACTGAAGAGCTGTACCAACACGGCTGTTATCATGGACCCGGAGCAGGGAAGGGTGCGGAGACGTGGGAAAGCCGCTGTTTCCTACAAGGAACCGTCCATCAACTGGTGAGAACTCGCTCTGAATGCATTCCGTCAGTTATCTCTGGGAATACAGGGGACGGAATGGAAATAGACAGGTCTCAGTTGCCTTCATGTTTTTTTAAAATGGAATATCCTGGTTGTAACAGAAAGAGTCTTGTTTGTTGTAACATGTCTTGGTTTTTTTTGACCATATGAGGCCCACCCCATAATAAGGTCACACAGACAGTGAATCGGAGTGATTAGAGTGTTTATTCAGTGAGAGAAAGTTTTGAGCAAGGTTATTGTCATAAACAAAAACTGAAACTAAAATTGGCTTTGAGAAAGCATATTCCAGAACACTAAAACAAAATTGAAACGAGTTTTTGCCTGTGTGTGTGTGTGTGTGTGCGCGCTTGCACATATGGGTGTGTGTATGTCTGTGTGTGTTGGTGGATTCCGTAATGTGTACATGCAGTGATGTGATTATTATACTCCCTTACAGCAAAATGAGGCGTGGAGATAAATTCAGTGACACAAAGTTCCTGAGTTCTCCGATATTCAAAGAGAAGAAGAAGAAGAAGAAAGTGCAGGCTCACAAGCTGGAGATTCTTACGGGGCATCGTTTTAATGACATGGATTGAATTCTGTCTTTTCATCTTCATAATTTAATTTTACATAATTGCTTTTCCCGTGTTATACTTTGTATTTTACACCGACTTTTATTGAATAAAGTCTTTCCCAGTTTAAAATATAGAAGTTTGGTGTATGCGCTGTTTGTGACCTCTAAGCAAGGACGGAGATGACGGCAGCATTTGAGTTGATTGCATTTAATTAGCCTGCTTTAAATTAGCCCTTAAATTAGCTGGAGTCCTGTGAGGGGGAAAAAAAACTCTCCCAGGGCATTGGGCACCAGGAAGAACAAACTGCTGAACTCCCTTGTTAAGGTGAGTGTTCCGTGCTTTAGCATGCAGGCATCCGATTGGCCACCTGGCTGCATAGCGACCGGCAGCATTCCGCTGAAACGGCACGCACAGCCTGAGATGCATTGTGGGAGTGATTGGCGGATGGGGGGGCGGGGGGGAGGGTTGAATTATTCATCAGAGCCTATTCACTGTAGTCTGCTCCCCTGCCACTCAAACCACACAGAGAGGCGCATAGAAACTTAAGCACCAGGGCTGCACTGGAGCTCTTTCTGAGTCCTTTGGATTCGCTTTTGTACTAAGAAGAGTAAAGTGCACCAGCACCCGCAGAGGTGAGCAGGTCTGTTCTGTTACTGTGTGTGGGTTGTGTGTGCGCCCGCGTGCGTGTGTGTGTGTGGCTGAAGTTAACAGAGAAGTCTTTTTCCATTTCTATTCTGTTGTTTAGTTAGGGTGGTCATTGACTTAACTGGTTTTCTCCATGTTTTGTACATATGATTATTTCTATATACTAGAAACAGGAAGTAAAGTCTTTAAATGGAAATCCTTTGCTGTAAATGTGCAGAAGTAGCTACAGCACAGTATAGAACATTATATCATTACACTTGCTGTGTTGATGCACATAATTTTCAAGTTAAGCTTCTTGTCCCTGAATGTCTTTAGCTGCAGTTTTTTTTACTGCTGTTGGATCATTTAGTCTTCAACTAAAAACGAAGAGATTCAAATCTGTTTATATACTCAATAATGAGTACTGAAGTGCCATCTGAAGCCCATGTGTCCATATGCTATTTTTAAGCCACTTCGTCCTGAAAAACTGTTTGGCATGCCCAGGTTTCATGAAGTTGCATTTTCAAAGAAGCCAATATCACACACCAATCTTATAGGGACCATTAACAATGCTAGTGCTTTTTCAGTGTTTTGCCTTTGTGAATTTTTACAGATAAACATGGATATCAATTTGCAGCTTTAAATTGATAATCGGGTAACCAATGTTGGGCAAGTTACTTTGCTCCCCCCCCCCAAAGAACAGGCATTGGTGTTTCTCATAGAAATGGAGCTTGTGCTAGATGCTAGGTTTTTGATAGGGTAGATCAGGGCAGCCCAACATACTGTAAGTTCCTGGAGATCTGCAGTACTGTCCTGTAGGTTTTCATTTCAACCCAGATTTGGCACAACTGATTCTACTAATTAGCAGTTCCCCAAAATCTCTCAGTGTTGAGTGAGGTGTGTTTTGTTAGGGCTGGAGTGAAAAACCTACAGGATATTAGATCTCCAGGAACAGGGTTGGGCAGCCCTGCTCTAGCTGTTGAGTGAGGTGTGTTTTGTTAGGGCTGGAGTGAAAAACCTACAGGATATTAGACCTCCAGGAACAGGGTTGGGCAGCCCTGCTCTAGCTGTTGAATGAGGTGTGCTTTATTAGGGTTGAAATGAAAACCTACAGGATGTTAGATCTCCAGGAGCAGGGTTGGGCAGCCCTGGGGTAGACCATTTTCTCTGCCACCTCTATCCTTCCCATCCATCCACAGAAGCTCCACAGAGAAGAGCTTAAGGCTTGGGGGGCCTAATGCTGTAACACACGGACCTCTGTGTCTAATATCGCTTTTCCGGCTGTGGGTCCAGGAGCCCAGTGTATGGTGTCATAGTCCCGTGCACAGTGGGCCCCTTTCAGCCGAAAACCGAGCCCCTTCGTCGCTCTCACTTGTGCTCTCCTGTATCAGCTTGTCCCGTTTGCGTACACAACGTGCCTATGTGCTACCTGGGGACTTAATGTTGCCTATTAAGTTGCTGTGTATGCGCTTTTATGTCATGACTTACGATCTCTTGTGTTTTTCCATCATCCTGCCTGAGGACTACAGATAGAAATGAGCCCTAATGGATAAATCTGGCACATTTAGCATTAATTAATGTGAATTATTAACATGTATTGTTGTTGTGTGTTTCTTTACCTCTCTTCTCCCCACATCTCCTTCCTCCCTACTTATCCCTTTATTAAATTTGACAGACTAATACTTCCAACAAAAATCTAAAAATAATTCCAAAAAAAATATGGAATCAAGTTTTGTTTTATACAAAACTTGATTCTACTCTTTGAAAAAGAGATGATTGACAGTAAGAGAATGTGAGTTTTACGACTCGATAAAAACATTGATCTTCTTGCTTCCTGTAACGTTTTAGGTTCTGGAGGAAGCTCTGCTGCAGTCCTTCATGCACCCAGAATTCTTTAGCTCTGTTGCAGCAGTAATTGACTTCATCGCTTTGGCTGTGTTCCTCAGTGTGGCCACCACTGGAGACTCAGTGGAGGCGGAGCTTCTCTCCTTTCATTGACCTGTCAATCAGTCAGTCGGCGTGACCGAACTTTTCTTTGGCTGCAATGGAAAGGAGACGCCTGAAGAGAGATCTCCAGGCCCTGCTGTGAGTGGGGACTAGCTGACACATTCATTGGTCGATTTGTGTTTTTTTTAAACCTTAACTCCTTTTCAATCGTGGTATTAATTAATCTTAATAATGAGATTCAGTCATTCTGAATTAATTTCAAAACAAATCTTGTAATTCTGAACAGATGCAAAACACTGAGTCTTTCAGATTTTAAAAAAAATGTTTTAATTGGTGGATGAAAAACCAGTTAGTATTGTATGTCTTATGACACGGATGTACTTTGGAACCGGAAAAAAGGTTTTCCTTGATACGAAAACAACCGCAGCAGCTTTCGTTGTTCAAAAAGCCTGAACTAAATCTCACCTCCGGAGCAGGGCCGATTACATTGGACAGAGACTCAGAGAAAAAAGCTTTGATGCCCAAGGAAAGGCTTCAACCATGCTGGATGACTTGGTAAGAACTTCAGAATAGAAGTCAGTTCCCTGTTCCCCCCTTGCAGTGTTAGGCCACGTGCGGTTTAGTTAGCAAAGAGCTGATCTATTTGTAGCAATGGAAAGGGAACATGTTTTTCAGCGAAGCAAAGCAGGGGTTGAGAGAACTTTCCATGTATCACAAACCCATTTTGCACTGCAATGCAAACTATTGCAATTAAAAGATGAATGAAAAGGTATGGATGTTGCACTCGTGCAATTTTATAGTTACCAACAGATTAATCCCTTAACTTCCCTAATGGAATATGTGCAAAATATATGAAATGCAATGTATACAACCTAAATATATTCTGGTTTGTAAATAATGACAGCAGGGCTTGCATCACTGCGATGGGACTTGTTCAATACTGCTAGCATTTCCTGTCCCCGTGCTGTACTTCCTGTTTCTGTGTTCTCCCAGGCGCACTATGACCTGGCCATTACTGCGGCCCTATGGTGGCTGGACAGAGGCGAGGGCCACGATGCCGTCGAGGGTGACCTCATGTGAGTCTCAGCCAACGAAACGACGGTCGATAAGCTGGATAAATTTGCCAGCATGAAGCAACCACACTTGCAGAAATAGAACATAGCGCAGAATTTAGAAATTAAACATTATGAAGATACTGTAATACTTAACCTGTATGTTGGTAAATATACAAATTATTGCTGCTTTCGGGGAATATACTTATTATGTTTTCCAAAATGTCCACATACAGTTAATTGCAGTATATTTCAGTGACGTAAGAGTAAAATGCTTTGGTCCAGACCTGGGCCTTGTAACTGAGGGACTGCCTGTTTTACATTGAGCAGATTGAGCTGATAGCCCATTAGATTGGAGTAGACTAGCCCGATCAGGTGCACTGAACTATGAGGCATTCAGACCTCTGTACTGGCACACTGCTGACCACCGTCCGTTTCTTTAAAAGAGGGGTCACCAGTCCTGCGGACGGCCAGTACCCCAACCATCTGGAGCGAGAAGCCATGATCCTGTCCACCTTTGCTGGGATGGTCCTGGTGAGTTTGGGGAGAGATTGAAGAAGTCACTCCAGGTCACCTCATCGGTCCCAAGACAATTAGCCAGACCCTTGAGGGCCAAGCCAACCCATTTTGTACAAAGACTTCTGTTCCAAGTCAAATAACAAAATGACAGAATTCCTTATGAACAAATACCGGTCCTCAATATTCCAGGGCATTGTTTTTAAAACTGTGGGTTGGGACCCAAAATGGGTTGCAGGAGTGTATGAGGTGGGTCCCGGAATTAATCTGTGGACCCCTAGACTATGTTAGCACTTACATTTGTTGGCTCCCAGAAAGGTACTAAATTTCTCATTTGGGTCCCGGTGTTAAAAAGTATTTTTAATTTGGGGCCCAAAATTAAGCATTGTGACCCACTCCCGCTCAGGCTGAGGTGCTGGCTCACAGGTAATGTTCTGACTCACTCAGCTGCTCTTTCTTCCACCTCTCCCCCTGTGATGTTCCAGAACAGCCTCCCTGTGGAAGAGGTCCTGTCCCTGTACAGCTGCAAGCCCTCCGCCTCTCACGCACAGCAACGCACCAAGGTAGGGTCCCCAAATCTCCTGCACCACTCTCCGCAAAACTGCCCTTCTTCACGCAAACCCCTCATTTTTAGATTATTCGGTATGGGCATGAAGCCCACCTCTCAATGAGCACCTCTCCATTTTGACAGTTATTTACACTATCTGAAGCCAAGGTAGCATTATTTTCACTTTTGTACCTTTATTTTTAGAATTTTATTCTGAATTTCAGAATAATCCCACTCCTCTCTGCTTATCACTGCCTTCCCTATGTAAAAGTGTTGTTCAGTGTAAAATTGTCAGTTGTGTTTATTAGCCCTTTAAGGCGCTAGATCACATATATGTGAATGGAATGCTCTTAACTGAACATTCTACTGCTGATGTCACAATCACTGCTGGTAAACTGAAAGCAGCGGAGTTCTAGAACACTGGCTTAGAATTTTGGAAGAAACATTCCAAAAAACCTGCTCTTCAATGGGCTAATGGTGTGTGTATGCTGCCTACAGTGTATATCATATGCTGTGTAGTTCAGTTATGCACCTTCAGTCCGATGAATGTCCTTTGTAAGGGACAGTAAAGGGCACTAATCTCTTCGCTCTTCTGCAGAGCTCCATCGTTCACCCTTTCACCTTGTCTTACCACCCATTCGCCATGCTGAATGCCTACAAGGCTGTGGCACATTCCAAGAGGCACTGTAAGCATTACTGACTGTGCGTTGCTCTTTCTAAACTGTTAGCCTTCGGGAAATTTAGCCTAAGCTCACCTAGCGCTTATAGCTTTTGATAACTCAGATTTACTGTTCATGTTATAACATCCTCTGCAAATATAGTCTAAATCTCTCCTACCATCTATAGCTGTTAATAACCTTAATGTACTGTATGTGTAATAAAGCATTCTACAAATATAGTCTAGCACCACCTAGCGCTTCCTTTGGTAATCAATCACTTTATTGACTGGTTTCTCTGTAAATTCAGCTGAGGAAAATAATATGTCTGTTTTGTTTTCTTCCTCTCTGATAATACTCTAGCCCAGTGGCTGCAGCGCTGGAGGTCTGGACAGTGTAAGACATCAGCACCTTACTCACCTTCATCATCATCATCATCATCATCCTCATCTTCATCCTCATCCTTACCCTCACCACAGCCCTCCCTCAGTGTGAGTGGCCAATTGCCATTCGGACGAATCGGGTGCCTAAATTCTGCTTGTTCAGGCTGCACATGAAACGTCTGTTCAATGTGCTGGCTCAACTGAAACAATGCTGTTCATATCAAATTCCCTCTCTAATCTCCTCCTCTTAGACCTCAGCACCAGTTTGTCTCCTTTCCTCTCCAATGTCCTGCAAACTACTGTATCTGAGACTGAGCTGGTGAACATAAGAGAGAGGCCGCTGCCACCTAGTGTTCAGAAACCGAAACTTTGTGTGAGCACAATTGTGTCAGATGGGGTATTAGTCCACAACACATCAGGTCCAGCATAGTGTGATCTGCGGGTTATAGAAATAGACCTGCACCTTAATCACATTTACTGCTGTTCTTCAGTAAATATCCAGCTAGATTATTTTGCATTTGTTGTTTTGAACACGGGTATCTGGTCATGAACTGAATAATAATTACACGAATGGTCATTGGCCAATCTGTCACTCACAGGACAGTGAGGACTCCCTGACGGAACATTATGAAGGATCAGCGGAATCCCTGCAGGACTGAGCCACACCCCCTCCCATTATGACATCACAAGAGGAGCACCCCGCCCAGATTAATGAACATTCCCTCACATGAACATACTTCCGCCTTTTTGTGAATACAGCTCCACCTATTTCTCCCAATCTTTGGGCTAATATTTATAATACATGCTGTGCTGCTGAAGTGAAGTTTGCATGCAGCTTTTTCTTAGCAAAAACCTGCCCCCTTCCAAATTTACCCCATAATGCACCTTACAGACAGGGTCTTAAGCTATGTGTGTATTCATCATTATGAGTAGGCCAGTAAAATGTCCTGATTATTTCCCAATGTGTAATTCTGAGCCACACACACTTTTGTACAGTGCTAGAGGCTGGTGCTGGTACATTGTCGGAGGCATTGGCTTGTGCGGTATATCTTATCTTATTGCCTCTGAGTTGAGACATAAGTTTGCAGTTTATGCCCTGTGCTCTTTCCAGAATAAATGTAGCATCAGTGAGGGCCTGCTTTGTGGTAATGTTAAATGTTCTGGACCATAATCTTTTTGTTGTGGATTAGTGGGTTAGATGTCCTTTGGGAGACGTGTAAAATGGGAACGGGGGTGGGCAAAGAGCCCGGCTAGGACATTGTGTCCTGGAGAATCAGATTTTACCTCCATGGACTGGATCAATATTTGGCAGCGTCACTGAGGCCTATATATCCCAGTCATTAAAATAAGAAATGGCGTGATCCTGTGGCCTTTGACTGAGGTTGCTAAAACTGGCCCTGCCTCTTTTCCCGTAAGTTTCATGCTGGGGAAGATGATGCCTGTTTTCTGTCCAAAATGAGTGAGAGGAAGAAATGTAGACACCTGGGGTAGGTAGAGGTGAACCGCCATTATTTTTTAGTGCACGTGACTTTGTGCACGGGATTACAAAACAATGATGGAGATTATTTCAAGTCAAATATGTTCCTTTGTTTTCCAGGCTTTGCTGAACAAAATCCTAAAATGTTGACAATAACTGTGGGTTTCAACAATAAAGAATAAAGATATGAAGAAAGAGAAAATAAAGCAATGGTTGGGGAGATGCAATGTTGCTAGTACATTAATTAAAATAAGGATGTTCGGTTGATCTTTTTATATACAATTCCTCACACTTAGGATTTAGGATGTGATTGCTCAATATGAAATAAAGAGTGATGTGCAACTGGGATACTAAGGTGTCAGCAAATAACCCTGATTGTTATTTATTTTTCTCATTTGAACAAAGATTGATTAGGAATTGGTGATTGACAGTTGGCAATAACTTAGCACTAGTCTGATGCTCAGCCATACAGGATTATGAATGAGAAATGTTTGTGATAATCTGAATTTATAATTGAGGAACAAACACAAACTCAGGAATTTAGATAAGAATTTTTTGGAAGACTTGAAAGCCTTGTCTATTATCTTGGATCTACTTTAAGCTCTACTACAGTGGCCTATTTTTAACTATATGTTTTCCTTACTCTCTGTTTATTTTTTCACTCTTTTCTAACATATTGAGGCACTCAGGTCTTCATAATCTCTCAAAGTGCAAATAATAATGGTTGTGGTGACGGAGTGGATAAATCAGTTAAGGTGCACAATTAAATACAAAAATTGTGAGATTCAAATGAGTCAAAATCAAATTAAAGTGTCAGCCACAAGGTGGCGCACATGTGCAGTAAAACACTGAATAGCGTACTCCAATGCAGAACTTGGATTCAGGTATACATGGAGAAATAAATTTAGACTGAAAAAGAAGTCTTGGTCATTCATCAATATAATGATATGGACAAAAATACTTGCTTTCATTTAGTTTAATTAAAAAACAAGTAATTAAATTTTTAAAATCACGGCTAATTATAGCCTGGCAGAAACCAACATAAATGTCATGAAGCTTCCTGAAGGAGAATTTAGGAAGCCAACAGCACAAATTAGTCAGAGACATTTTAGTACCTACATTTAGTGCCCACAAGGGAATCTGCCGGTGTAACTTCTGGGAAATTAAATCTTTCGAGCTCCATAAAATACTTAGCTTCCAAGTGGGATGAAACATTACACCAGAGGTGTGGTGTTTTTTCCCTCCCGACCACGCAACGGAATTACCTCATATTTTTAATGTCCTCAAGGTGCACGGGGTCCAATAAATTTCCTCCTTTATACGATTTCTCGTGGTGCACTTAACTCTTGGCCACGCCCCTTGCTTACATCAGTGGAAGGGCCCATGTCTGGCTCGGTTGCCACAGTAACAGGGCGGAGTCCCATTGTCCGATGAGGCTGCAGGAAACTACACAGGGCCACAAATCCAAAACGTGCCTTGTTGGCAAAGCGCCCAATCAGAAAATGGCAAATAGACAAAAGCCTTGCGTGCCAGGTGACAAAAAACGATTGTGCACACAGGAATGCTCGGTGAGGAACCGAAACAAACAGGTTCTGTTGATTTTGGAAAAAGGCTATTAAAATAAATTAACTGCTCTTGAAGGGAGTCCTCTGGATTTCTCACCTTTGTCAGTGTTGGGATGGAATCACA
This sequence comes from Anguilla pacifica, assembly GCA_039654925.1. Taxonomy (NCBI): domain Eukaryota; kingdom Metazoa; phylum Chordata; class Actinopteri; order Anguilliformes; family Anguillidae; genus Anguilla; species Anguilla pacifica. Next base: position 888,298 of record CM077286.1, read on the forward strand.
GTATTCAGGCATGTTTACAGTGCTACTAAATGACAAAGAAATTGCATTACATGATATGACACTCTATAATCTAGAAATGCTTCAGGTTATGCTTCAGGAGCTAACAGCCACAGCTGGCAGTGGCACAGTCTGGTTTCAGTCAGAGTCTGTGGGGGTCATCCGTGCACTACACTGTGGCGCCTTAACAGAATGAGCCACCCGGCAGCCCTTCAGGATGCATTTAAACCCAAATGTGCCCTCTTCGGAAAGTCCTGCCAAGGACCATTGGCTCCATCCATTCTGCTTACAGCGCCAGATCGACATGAGGAGCTGCTCGTGACGCCACGCGACAGAGACAATCCTGCTGATTGGACCTTTCCCTCCCTGGCTGGCTCTACGTCCAATCACAAGCTCCTGTGCTGAGCTGCCACCCACCAGGCAGCCCCTTTTGAAAATGAATTTCCCAATAAGTGCGTAGCTACAATAAAATGGTCTAATGATGTAATGTGACCAAATTAAATCAGCAACAAAGCCGGTTTCAAATGCACCACGATTAGCCGCTTAAGTTCTATCTGAATACGCATTGACTCTGAGTTTAGCTTGATAGTGTCAGAGTGGCTGTGTAATTACAGTAGCACCGTGTGAGGGGAAACGTGTTGAATGTTTCCAGGCCGTGGCAGACAGTATATTCCACGGCTGAAGAAATCAATGAGCCTTTCAGCCTTTTTTCAATGGTGTCGTTTTTGCTGGAAACAAAGATTACAGTTGGCAGTGGCGGCGGTGGACGTTTTAAAAAACAGACACCTGTAAAAGTTTCTGCTGACTACAGTACGTGCCCATTTGAATGACAAAGAAACCACCGCCGTACCTTTCCAGCGCAGATCTGTATATAAGGTGGACCAGATACGATGGGTGAAGGACGACAAGCGGCTCGATCAACAGCAAACATGGGCAAGGTGAGAGTCGCTCTGTGCTTAACTGTAAGAGTGAACATCCATTTTGACTGGCCATTCAGTGCTATTCTGAGCCAGCGGCCCTCTCTTTGATGGGCACTATGTGTGTGTGAGAGCCTTGTTCACGTTTGGATCCCTTTTTTTTTGCTCTCTCCCTCCGCAGATCATCTTCTACGAGGACCGGAACTTTGGCGGCCGCCACCACGAGTGCAGCAGCGACTGCGCAGACCTCCACTCCTACTTCAGCCGCTGCCACTCCATCCGCGTGGAGAGCGGCTGCTTCATGATCTACGAGCGGCCCAACTACTCGGGCCACCAGTACTTCCTGCGGAGGGGCGAGTACTCGGACTGCCAGCGCATGATGGGCATGAGCGACTGCGTGCGGTCCTGCCGCATGATCCCCATGGTACGAGCCTCTGTCTGTGACTCACCACACAGCACATCAAAAAAGGCAAACTGGGCCCACCAAACCCTTTGAACCGGGATCCAAGGTCGATGATCAAAAAATGTATTGACTCATTCTGCAGAACTGAAATTATTTAATGAGCTTCATATGGATTCCAGTGCCTTGAACTGATTGGCAAAATTGATGGCCAATTTTATGCCAGTGTTAAATGCTCACTGAATGGCTTACAGAGAACTACCCCACGTGCCTTTGAAAAAACTGCACGTTTACATATACATGATTATAATATCAATAATTATTGAGAAACCAGGGCCTTCAGAGGGGGACAGCTGAGTACGTAGTCCCGGGCCCCGGTGGAGGGGATAGTCTGTGAACTTGTGGTAAATATTATTGTCCCAAACCCGGAAAAAATAAAATTATATAATTTTGTCCTGGAAATTGCACTCTGCAGGCCCGTAAGAAACCCATATCATTTTCATGTCAGTCCATAAGCAGCTAAAATTGAGATGCCAGTGTCAGCTATTTATAAACAGTGCTGCAAACCATTTCCCATGACCCCTATGCACCGCTGTTTGGTAATACGAGTTGAACTTAATAGTGGCCTGAATTGTCAGTCACCATAAGTATTAACCCTGCAAGACCCAGGGTCAACATTTCTTTTCGGGCATTCTACAGACGCCATTTTTTCCCATTCAGTTCACCATTCAGTTTAGAACTACATTTCCCAGTTCCTTAGGCCGTATAACTATAGTGTGAAACATCTTCAACTGTTACCCAGAATGTTTCAGAGTACACACAAAAACAGGCTTGAAAATACATCAACATCCGGGTCTCACAGGGTTAAGAGAGACAGAGGGATCCCGCAATAATTTGGATTTTTCCCTCTTTTCCCTCCTCGCAGCACCACGGATCTTTCCGGATGAGGCTGTACGAGCGCTCAGACATGGGCGGCCAGATGATGGAGCTGATGGACGACTGCCCCAACGTCATGGACCGCTTCCACATGTCCGACTTCCACTCCTGCAACGTGATGGACGGCCACTGGCTGATGTACGAGCAGCCCAACTACAGGGGGCGCCACTACTACCTGCGGCCGGGGGAGTACCGCCGCTACAGCGACTGGGGCGGCATGAGCCCCCGAATCGGCTCCCTCAGGCGCATCATGGACCTCTAACGAGGGAGGGAGGGGTCCTGGTCCGGCTGCTGCTGTACGCCCTTTTCCACACGCTGAATAAAATGGTGTCAGTCCTGACGTGTTTTCGCTTCTGTTCTTGCTCCCTGCACCTGGCGGGGGCGCTGTCCCGTGCGGGCGGGGCCGGGGGGGTCTGGCGGACACTACCTGACTTTCTAGCTCTGCTGAGAGGGCTGAATAAAGTGATGCAGGAACTGATGTTTAACCGGACAGGAGTGCCTCATTCTCTTCCCTCAGCCTTGTTCCAAGGTCTCGCTTTATTTTGACGTATTTTTTACGTTTACGTTTTTACACACGATGGGCCTCATTCACGAAACGTGCGTACGATCGTGCAAGAATGTTTCCCACGCACATTTCGGCATTCACCACTTTTTTTCTTATCTATTTCTGTTTCCTTATGCTTGGGATACACAAAAAACAGGTCTGCATATGCGTCATGAATCCCATATTGGTTTTTCATAGGAGCATTTTTAATAATAACAGTAAGAATAATTTAAGAAAAATTTTGTGAATGAGACCTAATATCTTGCCAAGGTGCTCCACACACAGACACATTACAAATGCAAAACTGTGTCTCTGCTTTGTGCTTCGAGACAGCTAACGCTCGCCAAGTTCTTAACATTTCACGCTTGGTGTTACAGAATCAATAAAACTAAACATGAATCAATTGCTTGATTGCAAAGCCAGCATTAAAGTAAGGTCTTAAAGGATAAAAATATATATCCCCTCTTATTTTTAATTCAATTAATTAATTTGGTTAAATGGCTTTCTAATGTAGTTTTATCAGTGTGCAATGTTAAGTAAAAGTACAACTGTATCACTTCGTAGCAATGAGTTGGGAATTCCCCTCATCCTCCACCAAGGTATAGCACGGCAGCCATTTTGCACCAGAACACTCAACACACATCAGCTGAGGTGGAGAGGGAGAGACTTTTCGGCAATTAAACTGGGCAATTATGATTAGGTGGCGGGTTGAGAGATCCAGATTGGGAATTTGGCCAGGAAACCAGGGAACCCCTCTACTCTTTGTGATGACAGTTGTAAGATTTTTAATTGCCACATTGAGTCAGGATCTCCATTTAACCTTTCACCCAAGAGACAGCATCTCCTACAGCACAGTATCCCCATCATGGCACCCTCACATGGGTGTTTGATTGACCAGAAGGAAGATCACCACTTACTGGCCCACCCACAGTACTTTGTGAGTTTATCAGAAGGCCTCCCATCCAAGTAAACAGACCTACACCTGCTTAACTTTAGCCAGTTAACAGGAGCAGGGTTCATGGTCATGTCTGCTGGAACATGTATTATAGCTACTATACCCTGGAGCAACAAGCACTCTAGGGGTGGTGTGGTAGCTTGAGCATAACTGGTGCGCTTTGCATCAGCCACCTTCCAGGCTATTAGAATTAATTCTTCATGGCCGCAACAGCTTGTATCTGTTGGGCCAGGGTTTAATCAAAATTTGCCCTGACAAATAAATTCAAGTTATTATTATTATTTTTACATCACTTGCATTATTTGCCTGAATTCAACAATCATCAACACTAACTTCTTACCCTGGTGGAAATTCCAGCTACCAGCCTGAGATGGAATACAGCTGGAACCAGCTTCTGAATACCACTGGATACCATCTAGAGTTTCGTGATGGTCTGTGGTCTGTACCAAGTTGGCCAGACATGGTCTCACCTGTGTGGTTGTGAACACAGCCAGCTTTCTGCCAGCTTGACCACCTCTAAACCAGCTTCAAACCAGCTAGACCAGCTTAATACTGTATCAGGCTGGAACCAAGCTGCAATTTACAACAGGGCAAACTATGCTTGTGAAGAAAAACGTGGTTTGTCTTTGTTAGTCAATGACAAAGGTAATGACTGAATGCTGGCTTTAGTCTTTAAATAGAAACTATAAATAGATGATTTATGCAGTTGTGGATTGCGTGCAATCAATGCAAAGCTCCAAGGGCTGTAAAAGAGCTTAATTTGAACTGATTTATGTTGTGCTCATGTATGCTGCGCCACATTTGGCTTATAATCAACTGGCAAATGCTCAATTAACATTTTTAAAAACTGAACGAGGGATTTTCTTGACTATTAACAACAGATCAAATGAGAAGCTCTAACAAGGGTACTGAGCACACATTGGTGTTGTGTCCAGATAACACCCAATGGCCTCGTTAGAGCTTCTCATTTAATCTGAAATCAATATTTGGTGCCTTGAAATTTATGAGTAAAGTTGCATAAGCAAAGATGTACTGTGGAACACTCCGCAGATTATATAGTTTTCCAATGCTGTATATCTTGGTGCACCATAAATTGGACAATACATCACTGATTTAAAAAACCATAAAAAAGTGTGTGATAAACAGCAAAATCCAAATGCACAATTTGAAAGTGAAAGAATGTGCTCAGCAGTAACTTTCCTGTTGAAATTGAAATCAATTTAACTTTATTGGTTCCAAAGGGATGCCATATTGTTAAAAAAAGTGCTTCTCAATGAGTAATGGAAAATTCTTGGCATGACAAAATCAAAATGTGACAAACTAGTCCTATGGAAAAAACTATGACTGCACGCATACACACAGATTTAATGGTCATCAGTGGTGTATTGTAATATAAAGCGTAATAATAATTAAATGCTAAATCTAATCAAGCTTGATTGTTTATCCAAAGAAATATCCAATAATTATGACAACTGTTTTATCACTATGACACAGAGACAAAAGGTAAACATACAGTAAATGCTCTCGCGCTCTAATAAGCTCATGTACTGCTGGGGATCTTGCAGATGCGGGTTGCAGATTGCGAGAAAAAAATGCCTGTGCATCGAAGGCTTTGTGCTAATTGTGATGAAAACAAAGCATGTACATTAACTGAACCACAGCCATGAGATACAAAGAGCCCAGAACATTTCTCTTTCTGCTGTTTTTTTTTTTTTTTTTTTAGGAACGTAATGGGAAATTCTTTTATTTGGGATTATGCGATCGCACGAGGGCAGAGAATTGAATTAGAATATGAATGCCCCGTGCACAGTCTGCAGTTCACGTGGACTATATATACCGGACTCAGCTGGAGGGATCAGCGGTATTACAGAGAGGCTCATCCATCCAAACCAGCCAAGCCAACATGGGGAAGGTAAAGGACATCAAATGGACAAATATCAACACTCGTCTCTGAATAGCAAAATAACAATAACAGGAAGTATACCATTATTAACATACCTGTCAGAGTGTTGATTATGCTACGCACACACACACACACACACGTATTCATATGAATTCATGACTAAAATATGTCTTACTTTATACAGTATGTTTCTATAGTTTTATTAATATTGTAATTACTGCTATTACTATGATTATGATCATTATAATAATTAGAATTGCTGCAACTGATTATATTCATAACATTTAGTATTGTAATTATAATAATTACATATGTTTTCAACCTGTCAGTGATTTCAAAGCACTTTTCAGTTGTAGCAGTAGCAATCACCTGAGCAGTCGATAGTGTGCCGCAGTCACCTGAGTGATGAAGAGTATGTAGTTTTCAGATATTCAGTTGGGTCAGTTAGGCTGGTATATGCAGCCAAGATCAAAGGGGATTTGATGTTTCAGTCAGAAGAGGAATTCAAACTGTGCCTCAGAGAGCCTGCGTATGCTGTATTGTAATTGCCGTGGTTGTGCTGTTGTTTGGTCGATTTACTCACACTTCACTCCTCAGTGTGTGCCCGACCTACTGTAACATCGGGGGTACTAATTTCCCCCCCTCCCCCTGCAGATCATCTTCTACGAGGACCGGAACTTTGGCGGCCGCCACCATGAGTGCAGCAGCGACTGCGCAGACCTCAGCTCGTACTTCAGCCGTTGCAACTCCATCCGCGTGGAGAGCGGCTGCTTCATGATCTACGAGCGGCCCAACTACTCGGGCCACCAGTACTTCCTGAGCCGCGGGGAGTACCCCGACTACCAGCGCTGGATGGGCATGGGCGACAGCATCTCCTCCTGCCGCATGATCCCCATGGTAAGACGCCAACTGGACTTCCAATCTGGAGGATGATGGGTAGTGTTGCTAAATTTAAGTAGAAGCTCCACCGCTCTTATTGCAAACTTCACTCAATCAGTTTTAGTACCCAATAACCAAGTTTAGAAAATTAAGACACCGGGTAATGTTGGTAAATTTCAGCAGAAACTCTACCACTCTTACTAACAACTTTTAAAACAAAATCTCACCAAGTTTCAATATTTAACTACCAAATCTGGAACATTCAGACACAGGGCGATGTTGCTAAATTTAACTAGAAGCTCCACCACACTTATCATGAACTTCACTTTTTAAAAATTTCTTTTTATCAGTTTCATTACTAGACTCCCCGATCTGGAACATTCAGACACTGGGTGATGTTGCTAAATTTAACGAGAAGCTCCACCACACTTTTTACCAACTTAAAAAAAGAAAACCTCAATTAGTTTCAACTTCCCAATTTGGAAGATTCTGACACTGGGTAACGTTGCTAAATTTAACTAGAAGCTCCACCACACTTTTTACAAACTTCATTTTTACATCTCTTTTTATCAGTTTCAATACTAAACTCCCAGATCTGGAACATTCAGACACTGGGTGATGTTGCTAAATTTAACTAGAAGCTCCACCACACTTATGATAATAATAATAATAATAATAATAATAATAATAATAATAATAATAATAATAAATTAATTTTATATAGCGCTTTTCATGGTCACAAAGATGCTTTACAATAAATCATGAACTTAACTTTTTAAAAATCTCTTTTTATCAGTTTCAATACTAGACTCCCAGATCTGGAACATCCAGTTCCAGTCGTAATTGCTCCAGTACCCTGTTTAAGGCAGAGATTGGCACGTGTGTCCCCTGTGTGTGTCCAGCTGTCCGGGCTCAGTCCGCTAGCAGCAGCTGTTCCCTACAAACCCTTTTTTTTATGGAAGACTGCACATCTTCTACAGCTGGAGCCAGGGGAATGAAGGCAGACTGCAGGCACACAGTCGGCACAGTTGGCCAGAGGGGGCGCTATTGCGCTTTGAAGCTAGATCAATGATGTCATCCCTTCCTGCATGATACGACGACCTAATCATATGTCAAATAATTATCGAGAAAAAGAGTATTTACAGTTCAGTGCTGTGGTCTCAAATATTTTTCTTGGAATCCCCCCCCCCCCTTCCCCCGTCTGCATGAGAGGACAAGAAGCAGAGTCCTCCCGCTGTTTCTCGAATCTAATTATATTTCTTCTTACGGAACTCACAGCCCCAGTCGGTGCTGGTCGAGCCCAGACCCTCATTACAGACCACAGGCCCATGCAGAACTAGTGCTTTAGCTGTGCATCCCATCCAGAGATTAGCTGCAGTATTAGTAAAATACAGTACAGCAGTAATTTTAGACCTGCATCCTGGACTGTACCTTTTCCTACAACCTTATTGTCTCTCTGTCTCTCTGAAGTCCACCCCCCCCCCCAAAACCCAACTTTGGGAACCACTATTTTAATCAACTGAAGTGGTTGAAATTATGTTCAAATTGTACCTTAACCCTAACCCATTTTCACCCCTTAAACTCACCTTTTAACACAATAACAGGCTTGGCTTGTTATCATTTGGCCAGTCACTGATCCCTTTGTTTTCCAAGAAGGGTTTAGTTTCTGTGATCAGGCACCCCAGATTTCACCTGTCAGTCAAAAAATGGAACTGTAGAAAATAAAATCATTAGTTGATCTGATATAAAGGTCCTGTTCTGTGATATAAGGGACATCCATTCTTCACTCTACCTGGCTATTTCAGAAATAAAATGGCCTGAAGAGGGTAATCAATGGGCTGCTATTATGATTAGAACAAAATTTAGAACACACAGTCTGTCCTCAGAACTATGTTTGAGAACTACTACAGTACAGCGTAAGGCTAGATCAGGAAACAATATCCAAAAAAAAATAGATAGATAAGCACGACCAGGTTCAAGTTGATTAGACATGTCCATTCACTTGACAGCGGTATAAAAGGCGGTAACTTTGTTGGTGGCCCCTTCCTGTTGGTGGCCCCTTCCTGTTTGCAGCACACGCAGGGATCGTACAGGATGCGCTTCTACGAGAGAATGGAGTTCGGCGGGCAGATGAAGGAGCTGATGGAGGACTGCCCCAGCACCATGGACCGCTTCCACTTCTCCGAGATCCACTCCTGCAACGTGACGGACGGCCACTGGCTGTTCTACGACCAGCCCAACTACAGGGGGCGCCAGTACTACCTGCGCACGGGGGAGTACCGCAGGTTCAGCGACTGGGGCGGGGCCAGCGCCCGGGTCGGCTCCATCAGGCGCATCGTGGCCAACTGAGGAGGGGTCCTCTTCCTCGCCCGAAAACCTTCGTCTCCATCGCTCCCGTTCGGGGGGGTCATCCCGACTCCGGTCTCTGACTCTGGGAGAGAACGACCGACTGAAGTTTAAAGACTAATAATAATAATAAAAACCTGAGGATTAATCTATCTGGGGGGGTCTGATTTATGTTGGAGATCTTTGCTGTAAAAAAAAAGATGCAAATATTCTAGAAAGCGCAAATTTATAACAAATGTGACGAAAACAAAGAGGAAGCTTAATAAAATTCCTGCAATAAAAATATGCACCGGTTGATTCTGGATATTAAAAAGGGGAGGGGAGAAAATATTATGATGCTCAAAACAGGCAAGAATGTGCCTAAAAAGGATCTGAGCAACATTTATATGAGAAAGTATAAGCTTGCAAAAATACACTCCAGTGTAACAATGCATACTATGCATATTTATAAAATACAGCAGGTGTGATTTATAATTGATTTGAGCTTATTTTTATTTTGAGCAAGAAATCATGACAACACACGTCCTCCTAAAACCTGGAAATTCCTTTTTGTCCCCTGTAAGGGACGTGAATATCTGGTCTTAACCTCAAGAACCATATATTCTACTGTGCTGAAAGCTACACTACAAGGGACATTCAATAAAAACAAAAATAAATATTGAAAATAGTTTCACTGCACTGTGCTTTTGTCTCATCTAAGACACGTAGATCATATCAAAAACAACAAAAATTCGTAAACATTTTTTCTGCTGGGTCTCAAAAACATATAGCAGGGTGTCAGGTGGAATCAAGACACAGGGCCGTGATAGAAGAAGATACATATTTACACAGGCAGGCTGACGCTTTGCATTGCTCTTTATTACATGTAATGAAACAGAACAGAAAAACAAGAGACAACACATGGCCATGACCACACACACTCAGGATGTGGAATCCCTCAAGGTCTCTCTTCAATTAATTATAGGCGCAATTAAGTCCAGATTTAATTCAAATCTAACAACGTTAATTCAACTCTTTAGACTGATTAGATTTGGTCCCGCTCTGGAATGTTGAGTTGAATGAACACTGTTAGGGTTGAATCAACACTGTTAGAGTTGAATTAACACTGGACGCATTTTACTGTGCAAAGATCCACGCCTGGGCGTGATCACCTTTCAGCTGCAGGTGTAGCATGCCTGCAGGTAGGGGTTGCCAACCATCCCGCAAACTACAGAATCATCTCATAATTGGAAAATAAGAAATGTGTTCCATATTAAGCTCTAACCATATCTTTGAGAATGCATCCCCCCGATCCCACCCCACCCCACCCAACCCCCACCCCGCTGGAACCTATAGAAATAAATTTAGTTTTGGCCCCATCATGCGCCTCATTGACGACTAAACTGCATTTCTGCAGTCCCAGGGTACTGACGCTCAAAACGTTGTCTACTAAAACCGCCAAACAATGCCAATCTGTCAAAGTAATTGCGTTGGATATGCGGCTCCATTTTGAGCAAAACGGCCATTAAAAATTAACTTCCATCCTGCTAAAAAAATAGCGGGATTGGAGGGAAGGAGGAAACACAAATCAAGTTCAGTCTCAAAGGAGGCGGGAGGCTTTGCTGTAAACGTGCGGCAGCTCCCAAATCAACCAATGGCGTCAGCGCGCAGCTCCCAAATCAACCAATGGCGTCAGCGCGCAGCTCCCAAATCAACCAATGGCGTCAGCGCGCAGCTCCCAAATCAACCAATGGCGTCAGCGCGCAGCTCCCAAATCAACCAATGGCGTCAGTGCGCAGCAAAGCGCTCAGCGCTAAACAGGCTCAGACTGAGTACATTGGATCCCTCTTGAACTCGTATAAACTCTGTTAAGAGTGAAATGGATGCTAAAAATGATACTGTGTGGTTCTCGTGGAGCCAGGGGCAGTCCAAGGTGACACGATTAGAATGATTGATTTGATTTGGAGGGGCTCGGCTGCACGGCATGACCTTTCATCAAAATATCAGCCACAGGACACATTGGAAATATTAGGTGCACTGCGAGCTGGAATTTCAATCAGTTCCTTTCGTGGAAATGCCCCTTACGAGACCTTGGATATATCTCCATAGCAACACATAGAACACACTCTAGTCGGTTAAAGGTCATGTTATTTGATCATCAAATTATTTGCCATTTTAGAAGTCTTTAAATACTATAATATAGATAAGGGGTTATTCTCCAATCAGGAGTGTGAATGCTGTCGCACGAACCACACTTAGTTTTTCCACACATTACACATTATAGCCCTTCCATAATAATATATAATATAATATAAAAAGTTATATTTGTTGGCATGAATACCTCACGCTAGATTTTTTCCAACTGTCATAGTGCAGTAGTAATCCCTATTGTTCACTATTTATCCATAAATATAAGAAATAAAACCACCCAACTATTTTGTAGGCCATATACAGAGCAGTCCAATGCTTAGTTTGGAAAATGTTTTGAAGACCCTCATTAGCACCAACTCCATGCAATTTATGAGTTGAGAAACAGCCTTGGGATAAAGAGTGCGTGCTAGTGTACCTATGCATCAAGGTTAATGGAGGACAGCAGATTGGGTTAGTTTATATGATTGCCTTTCTTTCTCACTCAGCAAAAACAGATTTGCATTCTTTAATACTGCAATATTTTCACAAAAAAGACCCAAAACAAGTCGTCCCACCCACCCCATGTCATTAATATTTGGACATCCTGAGGCTGTAAACAAGGACAATATATGAAACCCTATTTGACACGAGAGGATGAATCACATCAGCAAGAGAACCTACAAAGCAAAAACAAAATAACTGGGGTTTTCCCCCCCAAGCTCGTTTTCCACCACTGATTCATTTGAAACAGACAGTAGAAGTTCAGGTGGACAGGGGGGAAGGCGGGGGGGGGGGGGGGGGGGCCTGTTTTTGAATGGCCAGGCTATGACAGATGTCAGTCTAGTTTCTGCTGACGTGACAGGACGCACAGTGGAGGTCCGGAGTACAGTAGCATTCACCCCGCATTGTGATGAACATGTGAAAAACGAGCGGTAGAACAATAACGCACGGAGGCACAACCACACATAACCAGATTTCTTTTTTTTTTTCTTTTTTTAAAGCCCCCTAATGCTAGAAGGGTATGATTTGAATGACAATACTTTATGCTGCGTAATCACACGGCTGTGGTTTTTATAAAAGGGCCAGAGCTCGGCAGAGAGGGAGAGACAGAAAGCAACGGTACTCAGAGTCTTCACCAACCCGGCGTAACCATGACGATGGGAAAGGTAAGGCCGAAGGCTGAGTGTCTCTCTATAAAAATTATTCAATAATATTTCTACATAGCATCTTGCTTTCATTCACTTGGACTCAACTCGCATTTTTTTCATGTTCGTTTTTTTTCCCGGCTTGTATTTGTAATGACGAAATTACGAATTCGAAATTTGAAATATATATATACGCATGTATAAATGTGTGCTTCTTCTCCGCAGATCATCTTCTACGAGGACCGGAACTTCCAGGGTCGGTTCCATGAGTGCAGCAGCGACTGCGCAGACCTGCACTCCTACTTCAACCGCTGCAACTCCATCCGCGTGGAGAGCGGCTGCTTCATGATCTACGAGCGGCCCAACTACATGGGCCACCAGTACTTCCTGCGGAGGGGCGAGTACTCCGACTGCCAGCGCATGATGGGCATGAGCGACTGCGTGCGGTCCTGCCGCATGATCCCCATGGTAAGCTGAGGATTACCTATCCAGGGGGGTTATGGGAACACATAGCTTTACTGCAGCTAGCTTTCACTCTCACTAGCTTTTACCCTCTCTCTACTTGGGAATGGTGACCAACACTCACTTCCATGAAGGACTTCTTAGGCAGCTTGAAATTTTAATTGCAAATTTCACTTGTGATTTTATTAATTAATTAATTTGTTTACAAGGGACAAGTACAAAGAGCATCGACAGGTGCCAGGAAAAGTGTTGTACAGAGGAATGACTGCATAGTTATAATGTTATAGAAGGGTTAGGGTTAGGGCATTATTGCTATATTTAACACTTCCTGGAATCTACAGTCCATAACATCGGCACAAAAAAATCCAGAACCGTGAATGTCTGCAGGTAACCTGACCTACCTACTCGTGTTTGCTCCCCCCCCCCCCCATCCCCCCACCTCGCAGTACCGTGGCAACTACAGGATGAGGCTGTACGAGCGCTCGGACATGGGCGGCCAGATGATGGAGCTGATGGACGACTGCCCCAACGTCATGGACCGCTTCCACATGTCCGACTTCCACTCCTGCAACGTGATGGACGGCCACTGGCTGATGTACGAGCAGCCCAACTACAGGGGGCGCCACTACTACCTGCGGCCGGGGGAGTACCGCCGCTACAGCGACTGGGGCGGCATGAGCCCCCGAATCGGCTCCCTCAGGCGCATCACCGACTTCAACTAACTCCCCCCAAAAAAAAAAAAACTGTGTCTCTGTTCCCAATAAACCTTGATGTCTAATAATAAAAAAAAACCCTGTGTGTCTGTGTGGATTTTACCGCCCAGTGGGTGGCTTGCCAAACTCATTCAACGGTGGGATAACATGATCGCCGATGTTATGGCGAGAGATGAGGAAGTTGAGGAAACTGCTTCTTTAGTTTAATTATTGGGCTCCGCCTGCTTTTTGAAGGCAAGAAAAACAAAATAATGCTGTGCCGTTATCAGGCCTGGTTTCATACAAAAAGCACTACTAGCAGCAAAGCCCATAGTGACTTTTCAGCATCAACCAAAACAGTTACACTCAGCTGTTACAACATAAATAAAAGCCTGAATATTTAATCAGTTTGGATCATATTTACTGAAAGACAGCATAACATTTACTGTACATTAGTCTAATGTAAAAAGCAGGCCATTTTAGCCAAAACCCGTATCTGTGCTAAGTATATATTCAGCAAGCTACACTCCCCGCTCACTCCAGGGACCGTTTTTACCAGTCTCGGCGTTAATGGTCTCAAAAGACAATTGAGGCATTGTGGGTATCGGACTGTACAGCGTGTCGGCCATGAGGACGCCTCCCACGGACGCAGATTCTATTCTTTACGCTGTGCCTCTGGGCCCCACAGAACAAACCCGATGAGTTTTCCCGGCCGGTGCCCCCTGGCTGGATTAGCCCGGTGAATCGCGGCCGAATCTGTCCACACTGTGAGAGTAAAACAGCAACGCAATACCCCTGACAGTAAAACCGACCGAACTCAGCCGACGCTGCTGAACGTCCCCGCAAACCCTCTCACGGGGCCTCCGTAAAAGCAGATAAACGACCCCCTGATTACATTAGGTTGCAGTATACAGAGAGACACAGGACTGCACCAGTCAGGGCCAGATTTATGCTACGGATACAGTTGTCCCTTTTTTTACTCACAGCTGCACCGGTGTTTATTGTTTTGTGACATCAGAAATTCCATATTATCAAGGTGGTTGTTTTGAGCCTGGAAGCTGATTGGCTAAGACCACATTCTGAAGTGATTGTAAATCCGATGCAGAACCAGTTATTCAAACAGCCTGTTTGTAAACAGCGTTTCCCCCCGCACAAACCGTTACTAAAAAATCAGCCATATTGCATCATCAATTACTTAATATGTTATAACCAATATTAATCAATTATTATCAATTAGTATGATATTAATCAATTAATATGTCGTAATTTGCTTTATTTAAAAAAAAAAAATTCAAGCAATACGGCACTTGAGGCTGTGCTGTATCCTGAATAGTACAAGAGACCTCCGAGTTTTAGTACAAGATTCTAGGTTTCACAGACCTCTGAGTGCTGCATTAGGGAACAAGTCCCATGACCTCTGAGTTTCAAGGAGTAGATTCCAAGTCCCATGACCTACAAGTACCAACCCAGATAACAAGTCTGAAGGCCTCTGAGTTTCTCATAATATAAAAACAAGTCCCCAAACCCCCTAGACAAAGCCAGACGGGGGTGCTGGCACAGGTATGCTGCCCAGCACCAAAAAGCATCAAGTTATCTTTGGGCTTCTCATGTTTCTATAGCACCTTTCCCCACTAATATTTCCAAAACATTACAGTTACAAGTTTTGAAAATGAACGGAGACAGACTAAATAGTTTTTGTCTTCGTGCAACAAAATCCAGTATACCAAAATCCTTATAACTGTATTGATTCCATAGTGTTCATGAACATCAGGGTGAGAAGCAGTAGAAAAAAAGGACATAAATATTGCATACCATTAATATTTTAAGTAGGGAGATGGGCTACGTTTCTCATTTAGACCCTTGTGGTTTACTGTGTCCAAAATATAAAGCTCTTATTTTTGTGTTTGTATTCAAATCGTAAATGTTTGAATGATGTTAAGTGACCCAGTGGACACTTGATTAAAAAGAGCCTTGCACAACATTAGTTAGCAAGTGAGACCTAATGTTAGCTGGCAAACATTTTTTTTTTCAGAATATATTTGTTACATTTTTCATATACAACACAGAACAAAACAGCTCAGACATGACATGACAAATAAAATTAATAGGGAAGAATAAAAAAATAAAAATAGAAATGAACGATAGCGGGCATTATATCCATCCCCAGCCCTCAGCAAACATTTTTTAAAAGGAGAGCAGACAGTCCACCCTCCTTAAGGTTTCTAAATATTCAGACCGGGGGAAAGCAGAGAAGGTCACAAATAGAGGTCGGATCACGGTGCAGATGGTGGGAACTCACACACAGATTCACTCTGGAATGTGGGACCAAATGTTATCTGTTACAGTAAGAGTTAATATACACTGTTAGAGTCTGAATTAACCCTGGGAATTTTACTGTGTATGGACGGCACCCCGTGGTCTCTCAGTGACAGCAAATATTAAATTATATATTATTAAATTATTTTAGCATCACTCTTTGTCTGGATAAGTTGTCTTCGCTGTTTCTATGATGGATCTGTGACAATATTTTCAAGGGGCCCCATAGCTCATGCTTATTTGGCAGCTAATTAGCTGGGTTTTTAAAATGTATTATTATTTAAAAATAAATAATAAACAATCAGTTGCATTCACAATTTAATGGTTGATAAAAAATTAAATTAAATGTGAATTACAATCAGTGCAGTTGCAAGGTTATCATGCTCGCTTGTGCAACTAGTATCTAAAACTACATCTGCTACAAACATTACTATTACGACAATGCTCAACTCTGTTTTTAATGTGATTTTAATGGTTTCTAATCAAAGCCACGATCATTCATTAATAGAAAAAATAAAATAAAATAAATTGGACCACTATAATTAACACTAAAATAATTATGCAGGACAAAAACATCCCCAAACACACGTAACAATTGAACATTTCCCTTTGTGTTCTTGGACATTAATGAAATCCCTTAGTAAGAACAAACCTTCCCTTGATCTGAAAACCTTTACAGAGTTTGCACAATAATTTAACAGTGTGCTGGGAACATTCTGACGTTTAACAAAGGGTATGCTTATGTTACAGGCAAAACAAGCAAACTGTGTCAGTAATGTATGGAGGACCACCATTGTTACAGTTTGTTTGGCCCCGTTCAGCAAAAATACATTCTGCTAAGTCAACAGTCCCCAACCATTTGAATAACAACACAAGATGGGACCACGTTTTTTTTTGTTTTCGCGTTTCCTATATAAATGATGGGCATACCGCCACTTGGACGTGCCAGCTGAACGACCGAAAGACCTCCAAAATGGGCAAGGTAAGATTACAAAATTAACCCCCCCTCCCCTCTCTCTCTCTGTCTCTCTCTCTCACCTTCTCTCTGTCTCTGTCTCTCTTGCTCGCTCTCTCTCTCTCTCTCTATATATATATACATATGCATAATATATATGAATATAAAATCCATGAGCATTCTTGCACAAAAACTTAAACATCACTGCCTACACACCACCAGTCGGATTATTCATCAGCTTTGGCAATGTCTGTATTTCAAACACAGGCTACACTACACAATTTAGCAATGTCTGCATTTCACATTTATGAATTATGAGTCATATTCTCCACTCCCCCTGCAGATCATCTTCTACGAGGACCGGAACTTTGGCGGCCGCCACTATGAGTGCATGAGCGACTGCGCCGACCTCAGCTCGTACTTCAGCCGCTGCAACTCCATCCGCGTGGACAGCGGCTGCTTCATGATCTACGAGCGGCCCAACTACTCGGGCCACCAGTACTTCCTGAGCCGCGGGGAGTACCCCGACTACCAGCGCATGATGGGCATGGGCATGACGGGAGACATGATCAGGTCCTGCCGCATGATCCCCAGTGTAAGAGAGCCAATCAGAAGCATTGCCCACGCAACCACGCTCACATACATGTAGATGAAGGGGCAAAAATGATTATGCATTAAGTTTGAGAAATTTTATCTATTGAAAGCACATGGTTGAGGTATTTGCCTTTCTAGTTCCTTTATATCAATTTCCTTATACCAGTATTTCTTAGCTTGGTCTTATATATAACAGAAGCATCAGAATTTTCCACTGTAATAATTATGCACTTTTACTTACCAGGAGGCCCTGAATTCAAAAGATTTACCGTACTCAAATAGACGAATCTAGACTAGAAGACGAGAAAGATCTTGCCAGTTTTAATGTCAAGTATTAGTTTAATAAGTCTGATTAGTTTAATGCATTTCACATGCAGTGCAATTTGATTAAAACCTAAACAAACTTTGCATGGTTAAATACTTTTTCAGTACCGGGGATCCTACAGGATGAGGATCTACGAGAGGGAGAACTTTGGAGGTCAGATGCACGAGCTGATGGACGACTGCGAGTCATTCCAGGACCGTTACCGCATGTCCGACTGCCAGTCCTGCCACGTGATGGATGGCCACTGGCTCATGTACGAGCAGCCCCACTTCAGAGGCAGGATGATGTACATGAGGCCTGGGGAGTACAGGAGCTTCAGAGATATGGGCTACAGCAACATGAGATTCATGTCCATGAGGCGCATCATGGATTCCTGTTAAATGATTTTAGAGCACATTTTTTTACATGTGAAACTGTAAAATAAAGAGTAAATTTAATTCAAGTCTTTCGTATTGTTTTTTAAAAATGAAACCTGTTCAGGGCTGAGTTAATTTAAGCATTACATAGTTGGGGTTTTGCTTGACTAAGGAGAAATAACTACATAAACAAATGGCTGCAATCTCACTGCCGCAGTTGACGTCTGTATACTTAATAAAGAGTAGCTTGGGCAGTAATACTTTGAGACTCATTGGTGCGACATAAAGCCACTAAATGTAAACAGAAAACATCACAGAGACTTGCCATTACTCAGCAGAACAAACCTGGGACACCAGTGGGAATAGCTACAGTAGAGCAAAGATACCAGACAGCGGTAGGACCTAAACATGAACGGACCTAAAACTGGCCCTTGGGGGATCTCTGCATACTTACAATACGTTCCAGCTGGGCAAATGTCCCCGAATCAATCAATAACTGAGTTCTTTTCACTTAATTCAGTTTCTCACCCTAAATTGTTAACAGTTTTAAGAAGACATATTGTGTCACTAGTGGCAAAATGAAAACAGGGTCTTGGTGAAAGTCCAGAAGTAACCAGAATTGCACTCTCAGAAGAAAGGGTTACAAATCGCTCCTCTGTGTCTCCATAGAGGGACTCTAATTTTGTTCAACAGTTCTATTTGACAGGCAAAATGGATACATCTGGGAGCTTTCACACTTTTGACACATACAACAGAGGGTTCTATAAAGAACTAAAAAGGGTTCCCTTACAGGGACAAGAACCCAAAGAAGAACCCTTTTTTTCTGAGAGTCCGGCAACCAAACAAGTGAAAGCACAGTGACCCTCTAGAAATAATAACGTGGACTGTGCTTTTGCACCAAGCGAAGACAACTGGACATGTTAATCATACCACAGGGTGCCTTACATCAGAAAGGGGGCCCAGACAGCCCAAGCTATATCAGGAAGGTTTTAGTAAATGTAGAATAAGATTTCGGATGACAGGTGGGCAATGAACTGTAATTGCTTGGTCATGGATCATGCCTACCAGCAAAGGGTTTGCTTTCCTTGAGATGAGACCCATGATCTGCTACTGCTGCCTATTGGTGAAACCTGCCATTTTCAGGGAAGTATATAAAGAACACCAAGGCATATGGCAGCCATTTTGTTTTGCAAAACAGCCTTTTATTTTGACAGCTCAGGGGAACATAATGTTTATAATGTTTCCATACCAACTGTAACATGATAGACTGGTCCTAACCCTAACCAACCTTAACTAAATTGCTATTATAGAGTGGAGCTGCAATTGATCTTGACCTTGATTTTGTGCTTTCAAGAAAATGAATGTTGATGCTAAGGTACTAAATATTAATAAAGATACACACAACAACAACAAAATGCAAAGCTATATATGAATATGTTCAGCATATAAAGACAGCCCATCTTATGGTAAATCAATTGGTTAAAACCTTTTTTTGCAGGGTGTATTCCTACCTCTTGCCCAATGAATGCTGGGATAAGCTCCAGCACCTATTGTGACCCTAACCAGTAATAAGGGGTTATAGATAATGGATAGAGGATTTTCTCATATATCCTTTTCAAAATGAGTACAGTATGGTT
Source organism: Anguilla pacifica (assembly GCA_039654925.1). Lineage (NCBI taxonomy): Eukaryota > Metazoa > Chordata > Actinopteri > Anguilliformes > Anguillidae > Anguilla > Anguilla pacifica. Next base: position 907,766 of record CM077286.1, read on the forward strand.
AACTGGCCACCTCCGTCAACAGCTAGGGATCTTGTTTAACTGCTAATTAGTAAAGTGTGCCAAATTCAGGTTGAAATGAGTGTTAGATGGATTGAAGATCTCCAGGAACAGGGTTGCGTAGCCCTTGTCTGGCCCGTTCATTGTATAGTAACAACAGTAATATTTCGGTAGCAGTTGTGGAATTTGTGTTGCTGTTGAGTCTTTGTAAACTCAAAGGTCTTTGTGTTTGAACAGTGTGAGTGAAGTAGTGATTCATAAAAAAACGAATCAGACATATGTCATTTATTTAATGTATGAGGAACAATAACATAAAATATTACCTCCTACAATACATAAAAGTAGTAGAATTCTAATACATTTTTCCTTAAATTAAATGAGAAAACATAATAAATAAAATGAAGTAGGCATTATTTAATGTCCCGATTTTGCCCCCTATTAATAATCATAATTAACAATTTACACAATGCGCCTCATTGAACCGATCCTGGAGCTCATGGATCCCCAGTCGCTGTATCTCCTGTACTCCCCGGGCCTCAACAGGTACTGGCGTCCCCTGTAGTTGGGATGCTCGTAGAACAGCCAGTAGCCGTCCATCACGTTGCACGAGTGAATGTCGTTGTAATGGAAGCGGTCGTACAGGGAGGGGCAGTCCTCCGTGAACTCCATCATCTGACCACCAAAGTCAGAGCGCTCGTAGATCCTCATTCTGTGAGTCCCTTGGTACTGTGGGAAAAGGGGGGGAGGGGGAGATATTGTGCATGAAGTCGTTATCATAGGATTCCTCCTCTAGCACCTGGGTTTTCGACAGCGTTTCTTGATAGTACTGTAGGGGGTCCCTGGGTAGACTTGATATGCAATGACTACATACAGATTTGGGAAAATATTTCAAAATATTAAACCTTTTTCTTTTTTTGAATATATAACCCTTTTTAACTTTTAATGGGGTCACCCTGGATGCCTAGGGTGGGGACCCCTGACATAGAAAAGGCTGAGAACCTCTGCTCTAAAATTCTCAATGACCTAGAAGGCTATTGGTCCAAATAAATGTTTTGATCTGCCAAAGCTTTTAAGTCTTTTTAACTGAAGGCCATGTTAGGATGGGAAGGCAGTTCATGTTTAGATTGTAATATCAGTTGAGAATGTGTACGTAATTTTAATTTCTGCTAGACTCAGGCTGTAAGGTACTGTAACTGCCCATATGTGTTCATATGGCCTCCTAAGACCCACAGGTAATTTTCTTCCTATGTAGGGGTCATGAGTCCCTGGTCTTAATCTCAAGAACCATACATTCTACTACATAGAAACCTGTTGTTCTGTTTGGAGGACATAAAAATAAACAATATTTTGACTGTAACGTGATTTTGTCATCCTAGACACTTGTATTATATTTTTAAAAATTAAATACCTAACTTTTTTTTTTCTTCTGGGTGTCAAGAGGATATTCACTTTTTATATGCTCAATAATGAATAAAAAAAAACAAATAATGTATAATAATGCATTTTTTTCTAAAGTATATATATATAAAATAAAAGTAATAATGGACGCATACCTGGGGGATCATGCGACAGGACCGGACACAGTCGTTGAACCCCATCCAGCGCTGGTAGTCGGGGTACTCTCCCCTCATCAGGAAGTACTGGTAGCCCATGTAGCTGGGGCGCTCGTACACCATCCAGCTCCCGCTGTCGACCCGGATGGAGTTGCAGCGGCTGAAGTGGGAGTGGAGGTCGGCGCAGTCGCTGCCGCACTCGTACGAGCGCCCCTGGAAGTTCCTGTCCTCGTAGAAGATGATCTGAAAACGGATCGATTTTTTGGTTGTTGACTCGTGAAGCTGTCCCGGCGGCTCACGGGGGACTTCTCCCCCGGAAACAGAACGCACAGTTTCAAAAAACGAACGGCGACCGGCGGCCCGAACGAAAGACGGCCTCACTGTTTTCGGTTAAACAGCCTACGGAAATACGCAGAGGCGCAAAAGATGCACAGCAAAACAACCAGCCTTACCTTTCCCATTGTGTCGGCTAAATTTTGGTCACACTGCAGCAGCGACAGAGGACAGCTGGAGCTTTTTATACCCCACAGGAGGGTCCACATTGTCATGCAAATCAATCAACTTTACATGTCAGCTCTTTTTTTTTTTCCTGAAAGCCACGCACTGCTGCCAAATGACAAAAGATGTGAGTTCCTGGCCGGTCTCTCCTATAAAGGCTGCTAACAATGCTACTACGTGTTGAGCCTGTGTATGGGTGCGCATTTTTGTAGGCAAAATCATGGAAAGGCTTCAGCACTTTAATGTAGAAACAGTTTAAATATGTGTATTTTGTAATGATTAAGTTAATTAACAGTCACTTTTTTCAGAATTAACAAAGGAACCATCATGTGTCATGCCACTTTTTTCAATTACCCATGACAAAAGCCTAAAACAAGCCTTTACAGAAACAGTAATGTATGGATTTTGCACAATCATCTATTTACCTACTGCTATGATCACGATTTTGCTTTTATACTCTGCAAGGTCTGCAATTCCAACAAATCCAAACAGTGTGTGTTCTTAACTAGCTAACATTATTTAGTTAGTGTGCTAAGTGAGAAATGTTCCAATTGCTAGCTGATTAATGAATGAAAAGCTAAGCAAACCCTCTAGTGCTGGATAAAAATTACGATGTTTTAATTTGCTAGTTGCTAGTTAACTAGCTTTTAGTCAGCATGCCAGCATTTAGTGATGGGCGAAAATGAACAAACAAATCTTTTTGAACGACTCTTTTTAGTGTCTGGTATGTACCGGGTCAGCCTGTCAAACGTCCGAGTGCTCATGAATCGGACTCTCCCTGCATTTTTCCACTGCTGCCTGCTACGGTAGGTGCAGCGCTCAAAGCATAGCAAGCAGAACAACCAATGAATGAGCGAGATCGAATGAACCGTTCTCTCGAACTATAGGACGTCATGAATGAGTGAATTGAATCGGGCTTGATTCAAGACAGACAGCCTGCACTCACTGAACGAGATGGAATGAATCGTTCTCTCAAACTAGGACGTCTGCTACTTGCCCCTCAAAATGAATGACAAACCGTTGGTCTGTCACATTTCTGTAACATCGTATTGAGCTAACTAGCCTACCTACATACAAGTAGGATGCAGAAACAATGTATTAAAATGAATATTTTATCTTTATTAATGTAAACATACATGATGAATGATAATGCATTGAAGAGAAGTTTGGCGGGGCGTGCAGCACTAGTTGTCGAACGTGCATGTACTATAACGGAGAAACTGACGCCATTTTTTAGAAAAAGTATCAAAACTCGAGAGGTTCGATACATTTACATGTATCAACTCGAAGGAACCGATACTGTGAAAATAATCGGTCCGCCCACCACTACCAGCATTCCAGGAGACCGCCGTGAACGTAATTAATCAACCCTGCTAACCCTTACAGAAGCTAGAAATAAGTATTTATTTACTTCTGTGTATGTATTAGTGAGGAAAAGATATAACTAGAAAGCAACAGCTAGTTCTATCTATCTATCTCTCGCTAGCTAGCTGCACTAGCCAGCAAGCTAGCTAGCGAGATATAGATATGTCTAGCTCTCTCGCTAGCTAGCTAGTGATATATCTAGCTCATTCTAACGATCTATATAGCAAGCAAGCCAGCTAGCAAGCGAGAGATAAATAGAGCTAACTTGCATTTCGCTAGCTAATACATACCAGAATTTATTTACTGCTGTATGTGACAGTGGACTGATGGAGTGTAGGCTATATGTATTCAGAATAGTGCAAGGAACATATTCATATTTAAAGCCACGTATCTAAGTAAAACACGAGGAGCGGCTGCTCCCTGTTTACAGGAAATGAGAGCGTGGCAACGACCCGGAAGTACACGTGTTGTTTCGTTTCTTGGAGTTCGCAAGACAACACAAATTTTTTTTTTTTACCGATGAAGGAACAGGAACAAGGTTGGTTTCCACCGGTGGTCGAGGCTACTGGTGTGATGTTAAATGCAGAAATTATGTAATGGGGAGCTCCATCAATGAATTTCACTATGAAATTTACTGTTTGCCAATGTCATAGTATTCGAAACAAGTAGAGAAGTGAAGGCATTGCTAATGTACAGCATGAACCATGATATTTCTTCAAGTAAGGGCTGACCAATCCTGTTCCTGGAGATCCTGTAGGTTTTCACTCCAACCCTAATTTGGCACACCTGATTCTAGTAATTAGCAACTCAATGAGATCTCTATCTGTTGAATGAGGTGTGCTTCATAAGGTTTTCACTCAAGGAGTGAAATCCTGTCAGATGGTAGCTCTCCAGTAACAGGGTTGGGCACCCCTGCAGCAAGCAAATTATTCTGAAACTATGAAAACTGCACTGGTACATTTTCTATTTTCTTGTCGAACTGTTTTCGAATGTCAGTAAATTATTGACAGTTGATTCCAGCTTTGCTGCTGTTGATAGGGTTCTCTTGATGTCAAGCTCTAAATATACTGGTACCGAGAAGATGATTTTGGTGTAATGGAATGAAGTAAAATTTATGAACATTTTTTTAAAGGAGACTTTATTAAAAATCTACTGTTCAAACAGTAAATTAACAGGTATCCATGATGCGCCTCATGGACATGAATCTCATGTTGCTGTAGCCCATATCTCTGAAGCTCCTGTACTCCCCAGGCCTCAGGTACATCATCCTGCCTCTGAAGTGGGGCTGCTCGTACATGAGCCAGTGGCCGTCCATCACGTGACAGGACTGGCAGTCGGACATGCGGTAACGGTCCTGGAATGACTCGCAGTCGTCCATCAGCTCGTGCATCTGACCTCCGAAGTTCTCCCTCTCGTAGATCCTCATCCGGTAGGACCCTCTGTGCTGTAAAAAAAAAAAAAAAAAAAAAAAAAAAAAAAATTCCCATGAACATTAATATAGTACACAAACATAAACTGAAAATACAATACTTAAAATTAAAAAAACTGTTTGCACATTACTATAGCCCAGGAAAGACAACTAATCAAAGGATACAAATGCTTTAATATTGCAGTTACCCAATCTTCCCCCAGTGTTGTTTAGAGTGAAATAAGGGAAAAATGATTAATGATCTGAAATTAGGTATCTGATAGGTACCAATTTAATAATTGAGGACACGAAAACACCCATCCCCAAGGACAGGATCCGTTACCCAGCCTTTTCTTTTCTGCTGTCGTCACGGTGATAATGATGTCATGATTCTGCAATTTATTCTTTAGATGCCATCACCAGCTTGATCTCTCATTGGACTCACAGATCACAGACAACTCATTGGCCAGGGGAACACCCCACCATTTGAGACCTTCCAACTGCTTGTGTTTTCAGTTGGTTCACTTCAGTAGTAGCACTACGCTTGTGTTAATTGCCAATTTGTCAAAGCTGCCCTCAACTATGTATATGCCATATATTAATCAGACATTTTTTGTTGCTTTAGAAGTGCATATGTCACATTAAGCACAGTGGTGAATTCAGTATAAATAATTTAGCTAACTTGCTGTCCAATTTAAAATAAGCTATTTGCTAGATAATTGTAAAAAGTTAATGTCTTATATTCTCTTTGTAATACAATCTTGGAGTTCTATGTTACACTGCTTAATAAATTTTCTCCAACTTTTCAATTGAAAATACATAGCTTAATATTAGATTGTGGCACCCAAACTCTGCTGGAAAATTGAGAAAGGTGAGATCGATGTTCTCTTTAGTTACCATGGGGATCATGCGGCAGGATCTGATGCAGTCGCTCATGCCCATGCGGGAATAGTCGGAGTACTCGCCCCTCCTCACAAAGTACTGGTTCCCCATGTAGTTGGAGCGGTCGTAGACCATGAAGCAGCCGCTCTCCACCCTGCAGGAGTTGCAGCGGCTCAGGTAGGAGGTGAGCTCTGCGCAGTCGCTGCTGGTCTCATAGGAGCGGCCCTGGAAGTTCCTGTCCTCGTAGAAGATGATCTGCAAACAGACAACAACAGCTACTGTAATGACTGGAAAAATCTCTCTCTCTTTCTCTCTCTATACATATAACCATAAGATGTATGCTAATCCTATCATTTAAAATGATGTTTTGTCAAAGCTAAAAATTCAAACACCTGGTAAAATTTGTACTTTTTGGTGTTTGAGAGCTAGTATTTATGTGTTGTGCATTGCTGTAGACCATACCTAAGAAGAACTCTTCATTAAGAGTGTGCATTGTACTACATGTCTAAAAATCAGCCAATCGAATTAAAATACGAGAGTTTATATTACATGAGAATTATATTCATATATTATATTATATATAAACTATAAACTACAGAGTCCAAATAATTAAGATAACAAATGCCCTTTCATTACCTTAGCGTTTTTAAAATGACACGAAGGTCCACTTACCTTGCCCATGGTCATGGTGAATGTCAATCGTTCTCAGAATTGCACAGGTCCCCTACGCCGACCTCCCGTCCCATTTATACCTGATTTCACGTACAAAGAATCGGCGGCTCCATTGTGTAAAGCCCTGACTGGGCAACACGGCGTGGTGCGGGGCTGTATAGCGCGATTCAGCGCGGTCTCTAAAGGGTTATTATGCTCCACTCGGGCATGCGTGAGCTGAGGCCCAAGGCCATATTGTTCTGCTGGAACTGCAGAGAAAGAGAATATTCTGCGCCATGGGGCCATTTGGAGCTACAGTAATATAGTTCACTAAACACACAAATGAATAAATAGATGAATGAATGAATGAATAAATAAATAAATAAATAATTAAAAATATATATATCTTGTTCATTAAAGATGTCAAACTAGGCCTTCATCTGTCTGATAACTGAGTTATGGGACTTTCACCTTTTCCCAACTTTCCTATATTGACAGGAGGTGGAAAAATTATAGATATTTATACACAGTGTTTCACATACTATTGAACAGTAGTGGCTCACCACCTACCCAGGAATCGGGAGTGCTCCAGCTCGATATACATTTGACCGTTGCATTTAACTACAGGATGAAAGTTTTATTCCAGCCTTTCATATAACTGGCACAACAAATTTTGAGCTCAACTGCCAATCCTGCAGTTGCATTCTTATCTCCAAGAGGGGTATGTGTGTGTGTGTGTGTGTGTGTGTGTGTGTGTGTGTGTATGGGTGTGTGGGGTGGGGGGCAGGGGGTGCTATTTTTTTTTACATGGGTGTCCTTTTTGACTGTCCTCTTTCTAGTGACGATAATGCTCATGAATAACACAAAAAAAAATAAAAAATCATCCAGAAATTTACTTTCTGAGTGACAGTTAAAAAGGGGAGGGGCTTCTCATCCGTGGAACGTTCCAGAGGTATTGAGTGCCGCGGTGATGACGTTTTTTTGAGGGTCAATCCGGAAGCTTTTTCCCGCCATGGGTTCTCTGGTTCTCTTGGCAGATCTCCAACGCTTTTTCCTCGCAGGGATTTCGATTTCTGCTGAAAATAAGGTCTGTGGTTACCATGAGCTTAGGCTTCATGTTTAATTCTACGATATAAATTACACCCCTTAATATCTCACCAATGAATTTCGAATCTATTACTGTTCTTTTTAAAAGTAAGTTGCTCAAAAGTTGCTATATTGAAAATACAACCTGAAAGGTCACCGGTTTGATTCCCTGGTAGGACACTGCTGTTGTACCCTTGAAAAAGGTACTTAACCTGCATTGCTTCAGGGTACATGCAGCTGTATAAATGAATGCAATGTAAATGTATGTAAAAATTTGTGTAAGTCACTCGGGATAAGAGCATCTGCTAAATGCTTGCAATGTAATGTAATGTAATGTAAATTTTCCATACTACCTGCCTGCATGCAACAACCATTTTAGTTTCAATATCCTGTAGCAATTTGTTAGAAACATACTTTTTTAAGGCCCGTAATGACTTCAAAGTTGAGATATTCATGGGTGTAATTTACGTCATAGAGCAAAACGTGAAACTCTCTCAAGCTTTAAGTTAACCGCAGACCTTATTTTCTGCTGGGGAGGGAATCCATGGCCAAAAAAATGGGAATTCCCTTCCGGGTTTTACGACTACAAACTGGAACTTTATAAAGGACCTGTTATTTTTGGGGGTGTGGCCTTTTGACTGACAGGAGGTATAATGTACACACAACATTGATTTATTGTTATTTGGGGGGGTTGCGGCCTTTTGATTGAAACGAGGTCTCATGTGGACACAAAGGTAATTTGGAGGGCATGACCTTTTGATTGACAGAAGTCCTAATGTACACACGAAATGATAAATAGTTAGGTCGTACAAACTTTAAATCAGGGGTCCTCAATCTTATCCAGAAAGGGCCGGTGTACATGCAGGCTTTTGTCTCAACCGAGCAGTCACACACCTGATTCTACTAATTGAGGTAAAGACTCTAGTGGTTGATTAGTAGAATCAGGTGTGTGACTGCTTGGTTGAGACAAAAGCCTGCATCCTCACCGGCCCTTTCTGGATAAGATTGAGGACCCATGTCTTATAAATGATCAACAAGCAGAGCAGCAGCGGTGGGTGATAAAAACAAGCATTTTTGTTCATCAAATCAAGCCTGTTTTACTCAAATTATTTAGGTTTTTATCAAATTACTTCCAATTCTATTATCAGATTTTAAAAATTATTTAACAGCGAATTTATCCATTCATTCGTATTTTCATCTACTCCATTTATTTTGAGGAATTTTTGTTCTTCAATGACCTATTTTGCTTAACTCATCAATGTCAGATATAGCACTTGGGGACTGCTGGGTGGCTTGTCCTGTTAAGGCACAGTACTAATCATAGATGGGCCTAGGGTTGCCAGAAGTTTGATTTTCTGAGTGGACAATGTAATGTCCAGTTCAAGTAAAAAAGAAATAGTAGTAGTTTGCAATTAATTACCATGGCTCCCCAGATTGATATAAGTTCCGAGAGGCACATGTGTACTGCAGGTTTTCTTCTCTACCTGATAGTTAATTGATCAATTAATGTCACTGATTGGTCAACAGCGATTTAACTCCCCTGGTTTCCCAGGTTTAAATCAGTCCTGATTAGAGGGGAGGACTGCACACCAGCAGCCCTACTGGCCCCAAGAGACGTCAAAGAATATGACTGTGGGCTCGTTCCATTTTGAGCAATTTCAAACTGATTTTAGTTTGAACTCGTCTTTCTTCACTTTTTAACGGCTGCGGTGTCTTGCCTATTAATAATGTTTTTGATGATGTTGTGACAGCACACATTTTATATGATGAGCAGAGCGCCCAGTCACATTGGTGTAAAATTAAATTGACTGGTGTAACTGCCAACTCGGGATATAATTTGCACAGGGAAATTTAATTCAGTAAATGAGAGAGCCAGCACTGTAAAATTTAAAAAAAGATTTTATTTGGAATGTACTGTTCCTTCAAACAGTAAGAGCTTTTAATAGCAGGAATCCATGATGCGCCTCATGGACATGAATCTCATGTTGCTGTAGCCCATATCTCTGAAGCTCCTGTACTCCCCAGGCCTCATGTACATCATCCTGCCTCTGAAGTGGGGCTGCTCGTACATGAGCCAGTGGCCGTCCATCACGTTGCAGGACTGGCAGTCGGACATGCGGTAACGGTCCTGGAATGACTCGCAGTCGTCCATCAGCTCGTGCATCTGACCTCCGAAGTTCTCCCTCTCGTAGATCCTCATCCTGAAGGATCCTCTGTGCTGTTAAGTGATTCAATAAGTTAGTAGTTGTGAGTAAAAGTAAACATGATCAAACAAAAGGCATTTAACCCTACAAAGGGTAAGATCACAAATATGTGATTAGAATGTTCCTCACTGAACATTCTAATGGTGATGTAACAATTACTACTGGTAGTTGGAAGCAATGGAGTTCTAGAATTCTGATTTTGAATTACAAAGAAACCTACACTTAGAAGGTTAAGAGTTAAAGAGGTGTCAGTGAATGGCTAATTGAACATGCTGTCCAACCATCAAATATTACAATGCTTACCATGGGGATCATGCGGCAGGATCTAATGCAGTCGGTCATCCCCATCATGCGCTGGCAGTCGGAGTACTCGCCCCTCCTCACAAAGTACTGGTTCCCCATGTAGTTGGAGCGGTCGTAGACCATGAAGCAGCCGCTCTCCACCCTGCAGGAGTGGCAGCGGCTCAGGTAGGAGGTGAGCTCCGCGCAGTCGCTGCTGGTCTCATAGGAGCGGCCCTGGAAGTTCCTGTCCTCGTAGAAGATGATCTGCAAGAAAGAATGTTTCACAGTTAAAAATTCCATAATAGCTTTCAACGCAATGTCTGTCCCGCAGCCAACAAAATACTTGCAGAAAATAGCACAAAAGCATGGTCACTATTGCCATAGTTACTGTTGTTGCAAGGGTTACCATTTAATTCATTTAAAGAACTCAAATCTGCACTCACTTTGCCCATGGTCATGTTTTGGATTACTAGCCCTCAGAGCTGAACCACTGCTAGACTGTCCTCCTCTTGGCATTAGACCTTACTTTTATACCTAAACGAACACCAAAGATCGTGGGCCCCCCATTGTGCGAATCCCTGACCCAGCAGTTTGGAATCGGGCCTGCACTACAGTACGGGTTGTAAAGGGTTATTATCTGCTGCTGCTGGCTTTACGTGCGTTCGGTCAGGTGGACACGTACATCGATATTCTTTCACTTACACGCAGCACAAAAAGACGGAACTTTCTGCACATGTATAATTCCCTCTTTGCAACTTTGAAATTGTATGTGAAATATTTCCAATATGTTTCAATTCTGCTGCCTGTGTGCGCACTTTCAGAAAAAAACGGTTCTTTGGCTTGTGTCTATTGGGGAACCCTTTGTAGTTCTTTATGGAACCCTCTACGGTAGGTGTGAAAAGTGTGAAAGCTGCTCGATTGAAGCATTTTCCCCAAGAAAGAACCCTTGAACTTGATAGGGTTCCTCTATCGAAAAAGAGGAGACTTTTGGAACCTTTTCCTATGAGAGTGATAGATCTTCACACCAACCAGGCTCTTAAACTATTACTGTCTCTGTTAGTTGTAACTGTTACTGTTTCTCAGTTGAGCCAGAACACATATTGGATTGTGGACGGCACTGGCTATTTGGCTGAACTGAAACCTGTCTCTTGACTTGATTAGAGAGGATGTAAAACACAGAGGGTTGGTACTTCATTGGTGATCAACTAAAGTAGAGGAAAGAAAATTCTGTGCATAAACTTGCCTAAATTAGAACGCATATCATACTATGGTACTATGAACTGATCCTAGCCATGAATTTGTGATGGCGGCTTTGGAAGTTGATGGTGACTGATGGTAGTAAACTGTTCCTGGTTTGAGGTAAAATGTTGAAGACATGTCTTAAAACTGAATAAAGGAATCAGAAGGCATCAGAACATTTGAAATGACAAAACCTTTTTTCCCATTATTAACAGGACTCCACGATACACCCCAATGGCATGATTTGCCTGTTCATGAACCCCATCTCTCTGAAGCTTCTGTACTCCCACAGCCTCAGGTGAGTCATCAGTGGGTTGCCATGGACATCACGTGACAGGAGTGGATGCATGGATGTTGCCCAAGGTTAGATCATGGAATGGGGGGGGGGCCGGGGGGGGGCTGAGTGGCTGGACAGGAATTATGTTCATGAGGGAGTAGTCAAAGTGCCCTCCCTTCTGGAAGCTGGAAGATTTCATAACTACTGAAGCACCTTCATAACAACAACAACAAAAAAATCACTAACACCAAGAATGTAAGCAGGACTGGGTTTGTGTGCACATTCTGAGAGACTGTTAGATTGTTGCTACTGTCACCTCCCAAACTTACAGTACATTAGTTAGGGTTAGGGTTAGATAGACAGATAAGTATGAACTAGTGGTGCCTCTGACCTTGACAACCTTACTTTTATGTATAGATAATATTTTGTAAACAAGGTATTTTTCCATCCCAAAGTTGACCAATGATATTTGGAAGAGAAGACTTGCATCAAAAGTTAATGTTTTATGTAAAGTGAAATAGAGTTGTATTTCTTGTCCCACTGATAAAGGCTTGTATGAAATAACATGCACATCCAGTATACCTTTGTACAATGTAGCTTTTTTATATTATTCTAGTTTTAGTGCATTATTTCGATCTCATTTTTTTTCTATGCAATGAAAGACAGCATATATTTAGAGAATGCCTCTTGTTTAGAGAATCTAATGGCTCTACAGTGGAAGGGTTAGAGAATTCAGGAACTTGTGTCTAAAGCAAGAAAATACGAATAACTCCCTAGCAGCTTGTTCCACAACTTTATGTTTCCAGAGGCTGTACATATGAGCAGATGAATTTTACAGATTTTGTTTATTCACAAATATAAACACAACTTTTATATTGTACCGGCACATCTTTCTTTGAATGCAGTGGACTCAGGTTGCATGTGCCATAAGATTGCATTGTAAAATGCAAAGTACACTAACAAACAGGTGCAACACACTAAAATATGAGGCTAACACATATGAAAGAATACGTTTTTGAAGTGTTTATGTGTTCATGTGTAAATATATTTTTGGCATATTCATGTCATTATATGCACCTGCAATTCTGTTTGTACCATGTACCTCAAGGACGGCCTGCATGCTTTAACAACTTGGTGCATTTTAAATATTTTATATCACAGCCCATACAGGCCATATTATAGAGAGATACTGTAGATGGATGGATGGATGGATGGATGGATAGACAGACAGACACACAGACAGACAGATAGATAGATAGACTCACTGATGGATGGATAGATAGAACTTAATTGTCTCCAGGATAATTTTGGTGACTTTGGTGACTTTTAAATGAGGGCTTCCCAACCATGTCTGGCAACAGTAAGGGTCCCATGAAGCAGTGGTATGGATACATACACTTCTAAGGCACCAGCATAGTCAATGTAGGCTCATGTTCTGTGAACTGATAAACCAAGCTATCTTTCTTCCCTACATGCCAATCAGGTATACCAGACTGGCTCTCCACTGAATTGCAACTTCTGCAGCTAGTGCAGGTCAACTGTGGGCGAATAGTTGGAAAGAAGAGTCGATATTGTATGGTGAGGCCCACACGATTGTTACTGGTCTTCTGAAGACTTGAACCTGGAAAAAAGGGGTGTGGCATCACTGCAGTGAGAACCAGTGCTTCATCTTGATTTGGCCCAGGATTGTGGCTCTATAGTGTTACTGTAACCGGAGCACTAGATACAGTTTAGATTGGAAATTGGTGAGCATGTTAGGCTGAATGGCCAGTTCTCATCATTATGTTGTTATGTTATAACCCATCTTTTATGGAAATGAAAGTGGATGTTTGGACTTCTGTGAGAACTCACCGAATGTAGAGGTACTAACTGAAATGCTCTGAACCTACCTTAAGTAGAAGAATTAACATAAGTTGAAAGGCTAAATGCTGAATGCTCTGGACAATGGTTTCCCATTTGGAGAAAAATGTTCCCAGTGAATACAGAATAAAATGAATCAGACCATGTCTAATAACTTAAAATAAAATTTTTATTGTCTTTTCATGATTGTTTCCCATTTTGGGGCAAGAATTTAACAGGAATCCATGATTCGCCTCATGGACATGAATCTCATGTTGCTGTAGCCCATATCTCTGAAGTTCCTGTACTCCCCAGGCCTCATGTACATCATCCTGCCTCTGAAGTGGGGCTGCTCGTACATGAGCCAGTGGCCGTCCATCACGTTGCAGGACTGGCAGTCGGACATGCGGTAACGGTCCATGATGGAGTCACAGTCGTCCATCAGCTCGTACATCTGACCTCCAAAGTTCTCCCTCTCGTAGATCCTCATCCTGAAGGATCCTCTGTGCTGATGGTGAAAAAAAATCCAAGAAGACAACATTTATGCTCCAACACACAGCTAGAGTACAAATCACTTGGTCCTCATGAAGAACATTAGATGGACAACTGTGATCGTACAACTTTTAACCTGAAAGGGAGTCTAAGAAATACTGATTTATTACGGCCTTCACACGGATTTACAAATGCATGGACATGACTGGCCCAACAGTCAACATTCAGTGACCAGGAGGAGAAAAAACGTAGTTCTCTAGAGGGTTACCATGGGGATCATGCGGCAGGAGCGGATGGACTCGAACATGCCCATGCGGGAGTAGTCAGAGTACTCTCCCCTCCTCAGGAAGTACTGGTTCCCCATGTAGTTTGAGCGGTCGTAGACCATGAAGCAGCCGCTGTCCACCCTGCAGGAGTTGCAGCGGCTCAGGTAGGAGCTGATCTCGGGACAGTCGCTCATGCACTCGTAGGAGCGACCACCGAAGTTCCTGTCCTCGTAGAAGATGATCTGTCAAAAAAAAAAACGTACACAGTTTACGATTTTTGGCTTTTCCAATGGTGTGTCAATGAAATGACTATACGTAAGAGTATTCAATCTTGGACCATGACTAATCTAAATAGAATCAAGTAAAAAAAAAACAACAAAAAAAAACATGGCTTATGCTCCTTGAATGTAGGTACAGACCAACTATGTGTGTTCTGTGTTGTTTTGATTTTTTTTCTCCGTAAGCAGTAAGTTCAAATCCACTCACTTCTATTAATTTTGGCATTAATTGATCTTTTGAAATTCTTTTTTTCCCCACTTGTCACTAGTCGTATGTTGAAATGCCTAAACTTGACTTAACACTCAGATATACAGAAAAAACTTCTGGAAAAATATACATAAACCTCCATGATCACAGGAATCCAATCAATATTGGTTTACCCAACATGAATTAGCCCAAAAAGCAGTCCCAGTTTTTTTGGGAAATTTAAATCATTCACAATGCCACCGATTATGGATTATGGGTAGCCGTAGTTTGGGGAGTGGCCACAGATCTGGCCGGGTGACCTGGCACTCCATGGTGGATGCTGTATGACTCCTTACCCTGCCCATGGTGAAGGTTGATCTTGTCTCTGAGCGTTGATGTCGTTGGGCCCACCTGCCATCACATTTATACCCAAATTAACCCCCAGAGCTTCTCTGGTGCCATTGTGTGAAACCCCTGACTCATCCACCCATTCATCCATGGGCTACTGTGCTGCTTTTTCAAAGCAGACTCCAAAAGGCTTATTATTTGTTATTGAATGCATTTGGAGGTAAAGGCTTGTTTCCATATTGTTCTCCCATGTACTGGAGAGGAAAAGAGAAAATTCTAAGCTTTTCAAACGCAATTCAGGTACGTACTGTAGCAAACTCCAATGTGTTCGGATGCACAGTTTTACAGAAAAGTCCAGCTCGTGATGTACATTTAAGTACATTTTGTACTTCATAAAATTCATAGACTGATGAACCATGTATGCTCCTTAAGTTCTTCAAAGGCTGAATACAGGGCTTTTGTACCCACAAATAATGTGTGTGGCCATTACCTGAATTGCTGTTAAAATACGGTTGTTAGCATATGTGTGTTAGCGTAGTATATTTATGTTTTGTATATCAGAATATAATATCATTGTATGGACTGTATAGAAAGGAATCTTATCCAGAATAAATAATCTCAAAAATGTGGAAAATTGTAAAGTATGAGGGATGCAAACTCATCACCCATTTAAAAAAAAGCTTATTCATAATCATGTCACAGTTTGTGAGCCGTATATGCACTTTGCAAAAATGAAATCAGTAAGAAAATCTGAAGATGATACATCTCAATTAAAAGTACAAGAAACACAAAGCAGTTTTTCAGTTTTTTTTCAGACTGTGTAGTAACTTACATCTCAAAATACAGTGCACAAACCAGAAATGTATTTTGCATGTGTAATTTAATTATTTAACCATTAATTATTTTCACTATTTGCATGATTTATTTAACATGTAAGAGATAATCCACGAACACAAAGAGTAGGAATAGGAGGGATCTTTTCTGAGCAGGGAACTGTGGGAAGTGGGAATAATCGGTGCTGGGACCACTGCTCTTCCTCATTTATATCAGTGACCTTGACAGGGACGTAGAAAGTACATTAGTTAAATTTGCTGTAATCCAAGAAGATTAAAACAAAATCCAGAAGAGGGCAGAAACCTGGCAAATGAAATTTGCTGTATAGTTAAATGTAAAGTTCTACATGTGGGAAATAAAAACATAAAGCAGGATTACAGGATTAAGGCAGAATATGGGAGGAACAAAACTGGAATGTGTTAAATTTGAAAAAGAAATGGTTGGTCAAATCCTTTCAGGTTCTAGGCACTGTACTATAGATGTAAAAAGGCCAACATGTATTGTATACAATACATTTGTTAGACCACACTTGGAGTATTGTGTGCAGTTCTGGGGACCGTACAACAAAAAAGACATAGAGGCTCTGGAAAAGGTTCAAAGAAGGGCAACCAAATTGATTCCTGGTATGAAAGATAAAAGCTATGAGGAAAGATTTAGGATGCTTAATCTCTTCAAGTTTAGTAAAAGGAGATTTAGGGGTGATTTGATTGAGACTTTGAAATTCATAAAGGGGATTAACAAAGTGAACTACGGGAACGAAGGGGCATAAATGGAAATGACCAAAAGGTAAATTTTGTACAGACGTTAAGAAATGTTTGTCATACCCATCTCATGATGACAGGGGAATACATCTCTGAGCCTTGGGGTCCATCCATGCACTAGAACATTGCCTTAACAGATACCAGACCATGGGGTCCATCTATGCACTGGAACAGAGGAGAGCCTTAACAGCTACCAGAATATGGGGTCCATCTATGCACTAGAATATTGCCTTAACAGATACCAGACCATGGGGCCCATCCGCACACTGGAATAGAGCCTTAACAGATACCGGACTGTGGGGCCCATTCATGCACTAGAACAGAACCTTAACAGATACTAGATCAGCTGTTAATTAAAAAGGTTTATGGCTACAAACTTATTTTTTAAAAATAAGGCTGTTCTAATGTATGCACATCCTTCCAATCTATAAAGGATTTAAATTAGAAAGAGGTATAATTTCATGTCACTCAAAGCGGCCTGCTTTTCAGATTTCAAAATGACGTTTATATTCTGATGTGTCCATATCATATCTACAGTATTGTCTTTTGTTTTTTTAAGAAATGAATGTCAATGCATTAGGTCTTGCTATAAATTCTGTAGCCCGACAGGAAAGGGAAATGAAACGGGTTCAAGGAAGTCATGTCCGAAGTGTCGCTCTGCATAACCGTGGGATTTGATTCGATGGGAGAAAAATTAACCATTGAATTAATCTGTAGCATTGTTTGTTTTTGCAATTACAAACACCTTGCAGGTTATCAATGGAAATGTCTTATGGATTAAAATGGAGTATATATTGATTACATTTTGTTGACATCTCTTAAAAAGGTACAAACAACAGCAACAACAACAAAAATATTATAGCAAATCGCTTTAATACACTCAATATGTTACTTTGCATCCTGGGATATGAATTTCCATTAGTCTCCAGTGGCCCTCTGCTTTAATGTCCTCAATAAAAGAAATATTCATAATGTATGTCCCTGGCTCACAGACGCGTACATTGCCTCATAACCCTTCTCTGTCAGCTCGGCCTGACAGTTTGCCCTGATGAGTCAGGGGTTTAACACAATATGGCCGACGGTCCTCTGGTGGTCCAATCAAGTATAAAAGCCATGGCAGGTCATTGTAGCAGTGGCAGCAGTGGAGTTCTGGGGCAGAATAACAATGACCATGGGCCGGGTAAGTGGAGTTGAATATCACATATGCAGACTTCGTTGCCACTGCACGTCTTAAAGGCAGGTTTTATGATATCCATGACTGGAATTATGAGCCAGGTTCCAGCGCAAGGCACGAACATCTGAAGTTATTTTATGAGTTAAACCAGATTTATCTGAACAATCAAATTGAACATATAGCATATTAGATACTTAGGTACAAAAAAGCTGAGTTTTTTTTCCTGGACATCACAAGACATTGTATAGTCATGTTATTGTTTGTACTGTATATCGATGGGAATTTCTAGTCTAGTGGTGGCATAGCAGATGTACTGACCCAATACAGTGATACAGTGAGCTGATGTTAGCTGAATAGGATGAATTCAGTTGGTTTATAACAAGAACAGTGTTAGAACGCAATATTATTTTGCTGAATGGAATGTGCATTCGTACACAGAAAGAAGGCCAGTGTTTTGGTTTGGGTTAGGTCCAGAGGTGAGGCCAAATGCACTCTGCTAACAGAGTCGAATTAAAACAGGAAATTTTACTGCGTATGAGAAGAGTGCATCTAAAATTTCGGTCAGCCACAACTTTGGGGGAGATACAAATCGGTGAACATAACTAGACTAGGCTTAGATCAGCTCTCCATGTCATCATTAGGCAGCAGTCAATTATATTTGTTCCTATAATTTTCTGTTTCTTGATCAGCACACATGTTGTGGTTATACATAGCGAGAGAGAGAAAGAGAGAAAGATTTTTCCTGTCATTACAGTAGCTGTTGTTGTCTGTTTGCAGATCATCTTCTACGAGGACAGGAACTTCCAGGGCCGCTCCTATGAGACCAGCAGCGACTGCGCGGAGCTCACCTCCTACCTGAGCCGCTGCCACTCCTGCAGGGTGGAGAGCGGCTGCTTCATGGTCTACGACCGCTCCAACTACATGGGGAACCAGTACTTTGTGAGGAGGGGCGAGTACTCCGACTACTCCCGCATGGGCATGAGCGACTGCATCAGATCCTGCCGCATGATCCCCATGGTAATTTAAGCCAATAACATTCCCGTAAAATAGTCTGAGTATAGTGTAATTTTTCATTTGGTGGAGAAACCACATTGACGACATTCGTGAACCAGGTCCATATTCCTCTATCAATCAGTTTTACTTGTGAGCCCTCAGGATGTGTAATTACTGCTGTAAATTCAAAAATATCTGCTGATGCTATTGTTTGATTATTACGAGATTCGAAGTTGAAGTACTGGGGTTGAACTGTAACTCATTTTTCATGATTCAACAGTACAGAGGATCCTACAGGATGAGGATCTACGAGAGGGAGAACTTCGGAGGTCAGATGCACGAGCTGATGGACGACTGCGAGTCATTCCAGGACCGTTACCGCATGTCCGACTGCCAGTCCTGCCACGTGATGGATGGCCACTGGCTGATGTACGAGCAGCCCAACTTCAGAGGCAGGATGATGTACATGAGGCCTGGGGAGTACAGGAGCTTCAGAGATATGGGCTACAGCAACATGAGATTCATGTCCATGAGGCGCATCATGGATTCCTGCTATTAAAAGCTCTTACTGTTTGAAGGAACAGTACATTCCAAATTAAATATTTTTTTAAATTTTACAATGCTGGCTCTCTCATTTACTGAATTAAATTTGCCTTTGCAAATTATATCCCGAGTTGATGAGGCCTGGGGAGTACAGGAGCTTCGGAGA
Source organism: Anguilla pacifica (assembly GCA_039654925.1). Lineage (NCBI taxonomy): Eukaryota > Metazoa > Chordata > Actinopteri > Anguilliformes > Anguillidae > Anguilla > Anguilla pacifica. Next base: position 927,089 of record CM077286.1, read on the forward strand.
TATGGGCTACAGCAACACGAGATTCACGTCCATGAGGCGCATCATGGATTCCTGTTAAATTCACTGCTGCTCTTTAAAGGGACCTTGCAACAGAAAATAAAAAATTTCTAATTAAGTTATTCTGTGGTAGGAGTGATGACTCTTGTAATGAAAATAAAAAGGTGATAGAGGACTGGGGGACTGGGGAGACATGGCTTCACAGCAAGAAGGTTGTGGGTTCAAATCTCGGCTTGGGGCCTTTCTTCGTGGAGTTTGCTTGTTCTCCCCATGTCCACGTGGACTTCCTCTGGGTACACAGTCCAAAGACATACAGGTAGGCTAATTGGAGAATCTAAATTGCCCATAGGTATGAGTGTGTGTGTGTGTGTGTGTGTGTGTGTGTGTGTGTGTGCCCTGTGATAGATTGGCGGCCTGTCCAGGGTGTATCCTTGCCTAATGCCCAATGCACTCTGGGATAGGCTCCAGCACCCCCCGCGACCCTGCCCAGGATAAGCGGGTATAGATAATGAATGGATGGATATAGGACTGGTTTTACCCTTAAGCAGGGCTGTCTAACATGGCTGTCTTCCAGTAGTTGGAAGTAAATACTGGTGGAAGAATGGTAAAGCCTATAATCTTTGTTAGATCAGGCCAGTGGAGAGGTCAAAGCAGGAGAGTAATCCCACTAGTCTTGGTAGGATTTTCAGTTCTAGCTTCACAATTTCTCATAAAGCAAATGTCATTTGATTGTTACAACAACGAACAAACAAAAAACACAACACATGTCTGTAATTGGTAAGGAACAAAATAGGGAAAGCATCTATGTTACTCTCAACTGCTGCTACTGTAGCCTAGTTAGCTAAAACAACTCAATTTCACTTTTTGATATTTTTTCTTCCAGTTATTTACTTGTCGTCTTGACTGTGCTTTGAGCACTTTATGTGTTCTCTAAAAAATAAAATCATTATCAGAAGGTTTGCAAGACCTTGGTTTGCTGTTGGTCAGCTTAATTTAAACTAGTCTGGTTTATCTTGGTCAGATAATGAAAATTATTGTGAATTTTCCAGTATTTGCCTGATAACTGACATTATATCCCGTGAACCCCAGAAAGATCACATTAGCTAGCTTAGTCCATGCTAGCTATAGCAGTAAGTGATCCAGTGCCAACCTCAGTCTGGTTGTTACCCAGTGACAAAAACCCAAAAGGAATTCTGCAGCTAGCTAGCTAGCTAGCTAATACAGGCTTCTCGGAGGATATGCTGATGTTAGTTTCCTGCTAGCTTTCATGAATCAGAAACTTTATCACTGGAGAAAGACATGGCCACTGCAGTCTCAAGAGTTCAATAACTTTGTTAAATGAGTAGAACAATAGATCTGCAGAATAAATTATGTGAATTACACTAATAATATATAGCAGTCATTTCCAAGACTTACAATTTCACATAAATAATCCATACTACACTAAATGCAATTAAATGACTATGGATGTGGTTCCATATGGATCCATACTAATAAATACTATACTTTCCAGTTAGGTAGCATTCAATATGGTGCCCTCACATAAACAAAAAGCTTCCATGTTCTGGATTTCGTATTTCTTTGTTTTTGACTGTGCATTTTTGTAACCCTTGAGCTGCTTATCACTATGGAAACAAACTCATCGCATTGAAAGGAACTGTTAGCTAACATTTAGCTGAATAAACCTTGTGTAGCAGATTTAAATCCCATCCCGGAAAATGTCTAACTCGTTTGTTACAGTGGACCGGATCAGAATCGTTAAGAAAAAGTAGTAGCTGCGAAGTTTCAAATGGAGGGGGAGTCAAAGAGGGGATAGTGTAGCAGGTGTAGCCAGCCAGTTTGCTAATGAAGCACAGTAAAGGTGCTTTAAAGCAAAGGTCTCGTAGCAGGTTACCGTGACAATACTCTCTGGCGAGGCAACCCTCACATAAATTTAAAAAAACCAGTAAAATAACGTTACCCTTGGCTAGGGACGATTTCACCTTTAGCTAACTGGTAACACGTTTGCCTATGAAATCTTTGGAAGGGTGAGAGGCCCAGCTTCAAATCCCACCTCGGACTCAGGCAAATCTCTAACTTGTTAGGCACACATGCCTTGGAAAAACACTACGAATACCATGATCCACTATGCTACTTCGTTGCTATGCACCTAATTTTCGTCGATTAGCAAAAAAAATTACTGCATGGGCCTTTAAGGTGTGAGATCACAAATATGTGAATAGAATGTTCTTAATGGAACGTTCTAATGCTGATGTAACAATCACTGCTAGTAACTGAAAGCAGTGGAGTTCTAGAACACTGACGTAGTATTTAGGGAAATAAAAAACATTAGAAAAAAGCCTACTCTTCAAAGGGTCGAATTAAAATTTTGTACTGTTCCTTAATTTATTGTCAGTGCTCGATTCACCTTTTTAAATGGTATTAATCCATTCTACAGGACAGATGAAAACAAAATGACAATCAAACAAAGTTTACTTTTTTTATTTTATATTTTCATCAGGCATCTCAAAAGCTAATGCCAGTGAATTTAGCAAGGATCCATGATGCGCCTCATGGACGTGAATCTCATGTTGCTGTAGCCCATATCTCTGAAGCTCCTGTACTCTCCAGGCCTCATGTACATCATCCTGCCTCTGAAGTGGGGCTGCTCGTACATGAGCCAGTGGCCGTCCATCACGTTGCAGGACTGGCAGTCGGACATGCGGTAACGGTCCTGGAATGACTCGCAGTCGTCCATCAGCTCGTGCATCTGACCTCCAAAGTTCTCCCTCTCGTAGATCCTCATCCTGAAGGGTCCCCTGTGCTGTTAACACAGAAAAACGGCAGTCAAAGTCACACCTGTATTTTAGTTTCAAATCAAAGGATTTAACACCACAAATAATACCAGCTCACGGGTAACATCAGCAGATCTTTTTTGAATTTGTAGAACTGTAAAAAATGTTGAAGGCTTGAGTCCACATATACGGGTTATCATGTCGTAATGCTGAAACCAGCACAACATTTCTAATAAATATTTTACTTATTTTACTGTCAATAAATATGTGCAAGTAACTGAAAATAAGATGAACCCCATATGATAAAAAAACAAGACTAAGGCCCTAGACACTAGTTGCAAAACTAAGATGTTTTAACTTAACCTGAGAAGAAATCAAGTGACACTATGTAATGATTTTTAAAATGTTTTTCGGTTTTAGTCAGCCACAATCACAAACAGCACTGCAACCTTTATGCACCGTTAAACATGGATTTCTTACCATGGGGATCATGCGGCAGGATCTGATGCAGTCGCTCATGCCCATGCGGGAGTAGTCGGAGTACTCGCCCCTCCTCACAAAGTACTGGTTCCCCATGTAGTTGGAGCGGTCGTAGACCATGAAGCAGCCGCTCTCCACCCTGCAGGAGTGGCAGCGGCTCAGGTAGGAGGTGAGCTCTGCGCAGTCGCTGCTGGTCTCATAGGACCGGCCCTGGAAGTTCCTGTCCTCGTAGAAGATGATCTGATAAAAGAAAAAAAAGAACAGTAAACCATCATGTATATACATGGTGTATTTTTTTCCCCCATAGACTGTGCTTTTAAACGTTTACCCCAATTATATGAAATCCTGATAAACCTGATTATCTGTTAACACAATATTTGTGGAGGTAGTGGTGCTCCTCACACCAGGTATCAAATTGTGTCTTTTTCTGGGACCACGATTTGATTTCTCTCAAAAAAATGTTAAATTAATGCTCGATAATTTCATCCCGTACATACCTTGCCCATGTCTGATGCGATGTCTTGCGGTACTCTGTCTGATGCCCTGTGGCCGAGTGCAGCTTTTATACTTTATAGACCATGGGACGGCTTTTTGTTATTTAAATGTCCCATTCTGATGAATAAGCAGGACTGTACTGTACTGTACGTGCTGTTAATTTCAATCATACTATCGTGGCTTTTGGACAAAGGGAAGCGATGACCAGGGCATTCATTATCATGGTGTTCTGATTTCCTTATTCTGTTTTTGGTGTGCTTCCATTTTAGATATTTATTGAAAGCAGCTATTACTTATACGGCACCTTATCGTGACTCAGGAAATAGAAATGGATTGTTTTCCCTATAGTGACTGTTTATTTAGACTTGTGTTCTGCAGTATGTTCTAGCTGTTAAAGGTAAATTATATCATGATTAACTCCTTTTTGATGTATCTACAGTAACACCATGTCTGCTTTTATGTTTAGCCGACATAAGCATAGAATACTGTTTGGATCAAGGCCAGAATTTTCTGGCAGGGCTGTTTATGAGGAGAGGGGCTGATTGGTGCTGGACAGAAACACAAAACCGTCAGTCTTGAGGCTTTCTTATGTGATAAACGGTAAATGGACTGCATTTATATGACAACTACACTTTTCAGCAACTGCTGCTAAACAAAACACTTAACAATTTAATGCCTCTCAGTCACCCATCCACACACACTCACACGCTCACACACCAATGGTGATAGGCAGCCATGCAAGGCACCCAGAATGTTGGGGTACAGTATATACTCCCAGAATGTTGGGGTGCAAAATCTAGTCCCAGAATGTTGGGGTACAGTAGGTATTCCCAGAACGTTGGGGTACAGTATACACTCCCAGAATGTTGGGGTACAGTATCTACTCCCAGATTGTAGGGGTACAATATATGCTCTCTACATTTGTCTGGTTTAACAGATGCCCATTCAATATGGTTTTTATGTTGCAAGGACTATTGCAGGAATGGTTACTTAAAATGTACAAATTATTATTTCAGTTTTAAAAAAGTGAATTCTTTATTCTGTTTTCATTCTTTTTTCTTATTTGGTTCACAGTTGTCAAAAAGTCTGGCATTTAGCTACATTCCCTTAATATCATTGGAATGTAGCGTTCACAGTGTGTTTTCATTATCACCACGGTAACCATCAGGGGTCGCCACAGGTTAAGGTGTATGCAATAAGCACAGAACACTCCAAAATTATTTCGGGGAAACCTTTGCGTCATACTGTTGTCTTACAACCAAATGGGAAAGTTCCCCAATATTCCAGAACCTTTCCCGTCATATGGGCATATGTAACATAGAACACAATAACGTTGGTTCAGTTGAATAATATAATTGATTTCTGATTTCTGTTCTGTTGTCATGTTCATGAACAAGACAGTAAAAGTAAGGCAAATAACCTTTTCTCTCTTTTATGTTCAAACGTGTCAGAAGCTGTTGTCTGCAATTGCAAGCATGTTTCATACATGCAATTTGAGATGCATGAAATATTATTATAATCCATAAGCTGCTAAAAACCAAAAATATAATTACTTAAAAACGGAAACACAAGCAATAATAAGAGCCACTTGAATACATGTGTCCGTGTGAAATTAAATATTGAGTCCAGACACAAATTTAAGTAAATTGCACCGTTGATGAGTTGCATGAAATAATGCTGTAAAAAAATGCTGTACTGTTGGCTGTCCATTATAAAGTTCATATCGCGGTTCCAGCAATGCTTGATGCAGGGTCATTACACAGGAACAACGGGAAATCAAAGTTGAACAAAAAGCATTTTTGCTGATATGCAAATCAGGGAAATTTAGATAACAATTGGTTTCCCCTGGTCAGCACATTCAGTTAATACATATAAACTTCATCTCTCTGACTGCAGAGTGGGTAGGCAAACGCTGACAACTATGGGGAAGGTGAGATTGCAGTGCATTATTAAACATAATGTTCCATAAACTTATCAAATATAATAAACTCTAAAGTGAGCTAGCTTCGCTGAGGCTCAGACACAAAGAAATTACAGAAATTAGAATCATGTTTTTTAAGCATTTTTTTATTTTTTTATTTCTCAAGGCATTTATTTTTTATGCAGCCATTATTTACTGCTGCCTCTAACTCAAGTTTAATTAAAGACCAAATAAAAGGCAGTTTGTTTTCATTAACAGTGCTTTTGAATTGCCATTGATATAAAAAAGTGACTTTTACTTTTACAATAACAAGGCAGATAATGTTGTTGTTTGGAAAACGTCGCAGAAACATTTTTAATTTTTCTTTTTTTCCCCCCACATGCGCACCTTCACTGCCCGTGGTCCTCCGTCCCCTTCCAGATCATTTTCTACGAGGACAAGAGCTTCCAGGGCCGTCGCTTCGAGTGCAGCGGCGACTGCGCCGACCTGCACCCCCACTTCTCCCGCTGCAACTCCGTCCGGGTGGAGACGGGGTGCTGGGTCCTGTACGAGCGCCCCAGCTACGCCGGGTACCAGTACGTGCTGACCCGCGGGGAGTACCCTGACCCGCAGCAGTGGTCCGCCTTCAACGACAGCATCAGGTCCTGCCGCTGGATCCAAAACGTAAGCCGGCAAAATATTTCCCTTGTGCAGAAACGTTGTGCTGTGAGGACTGTTTTAGAACAAATGATGCAGGAATATGCAGACTTACTATGCAGAATTAATGTGCAGTCATGTAGACAATTTTACCGACAAATGTATTATTAATATCACTGAATTGTACTTTTCTATATTTCATAATTGGATTGTTTAATAACTGCATGGTGCATGTGGCCTAGGAGGCCAAAACAGCTACAGTATATTTTCATCGTAAAGGCAACTTGTGCTGTCATTGGAGTACGCAGCCAGAACTACGCAAAGGCCCTTTTAAATTGCTTTTCTGCAGTGACTTTGTCGTGAATTTGTGCGCGTGGGGAGTTTGGACGCTAAAGAGTGCCGGACTGGTTTTTGCAGAGAAGCGCACAGCACAGGAGGGAATGCCAAATGGGAACAGCAACGGGGAATTAATCTGTCAAAAGCCCGACTCACAATGAGCAGAGATTAAAGGGACGCTTTTTGGCAGCGGTTCACCCAAACCCATAAAACGGTGAAGGATGTGTGCCAAGAAAACCTTTTAAAGGACCGTGTCTATTTGAAGTCTGTTGTATTTTAGGATTTGTTTTCATAACGGGTTAACTCTGGTATGATCAAGGAGTAAACAATAGATATCATAGCATATCCCTTACCTGTTGTAGAAGGCAAGGGCTTCCCTGAATAGTTTAATCGGGTTATATGCTCCTGAGCAAGGCCTTGCAAACTGTGTACGATCATTTTAACACTGTCGTACAGGTAAGACCTGTTGATATCGTTACGTGTTTAAGCCTAGTCATAATTCTTGCCCGATAAAAGACGAGTCTTTAAAAAAAGAGATTTGTAACCCACGCGTGTGTTTACGTGCTTTCCACTGCAGACCTACGGAAATTCGTACAAGATCAGAATTTACGAGCGGCCGAACTTCGAGGGTCAGATGGCAGAGCATGGCGAGGACTGCCCGTCGGTGCAGGACGCCTTCAAGTTCCGCGACGTGCAGTCGTGCGCGGTGTCGGACGGCGCCTGGGTGTTCTACGAGCTGCCCAACTACAGGGGGCGCCAGTACTTCCTGGAGCGCGGGGAGTACCGGCAGCACACGGACTGGGGCGCCACCTTGCCCGCCATCGGCTCCTTCCGCCGGATCACCGAGTTCTGAGGCGCCGTTACTCCTCGACTCCCCCACCCCCGCCCCCCCGCCCAGTGAAAATGACCCCCCCCCCACCCCCACCCAGTGACCCCCCCAACCCCCCCCCCCACCCAGTGACAACACATCACCTCCCCCCCCAGCGACAAGATCCCCCCCCCCTCATGTGTTAACCACCACTGATGCTTTTCACCTTTGACCTTTGACCTCTCCCGGTTGGCTGTCCCTAGGGCTTCTGTATCAGTCTTATGCCAATAAAGAATCAATCTGAACAGAGGAAAACATGTGAATTACTCTTTATGATTACTATATTAATATATAGTATTGATATACTATAGAGTCCTATAAACCGATGTACTAAAATTTTTTTGTTTGCTGTCATGAATATGAGAAGTGGTTTAAGCAGACATACAGATCACCTGGTAGAAAAATAATTTTTACACCTACTGTAAATAACAGAAAACACCAGAGTGTTCTTGTCCACAAATCTCAAACTGTCTTAATGCTGTGATCAGAATTGGTCACTGTAAAGTAGGGATCACAAACTGAAATCCTGGAGGGCTGCTGCGTCCGCTGGCATTTGACGGGTTCCTGCTCGAGTGCTTAATTTAAGGCATTGATTGGTTAAAGAGTCTGTTCACCTTGGTTTGACCCAATGGCTTTTTTTAATCCTCCTTGCTTCCTTTCCTTGTCTCCTTTCCTAATATGGAAGGCCAAACTGAAATTGATGTCACTATATTACTGCTATTATTATGAGCTGATTAGATCACCACACTCCGTTCCATCCATAATGCTACTGATGATCTGATGTGGCTTCCAACTGACTCTTGACTGAACAAAGAACGTTCCACTGCAAAGTGCATTAGGCGAATAGAACATCCTTGTCCTTTCGAGCGTCAGTTTGAATCCACAGTATTACAGATGTGGCCGATGGGGAAAGGTGGATCCACAGTTAGATTTTTATGCGTCACGCTTTCCGAAAAAATACTTCCCCAAAAGGATGCACTCGTGTTTCCTTGCTCAAGAATCCTTTGGGAGCCTCCTAGCTCCTAGTACTTTGAAGGAGCATTTAACAGACTGGAATGTCCTTAAAGATGGCACACCTCAATCGATTTCCGGGTCAGTCAAAGGCCTCGGAGACAAGGACAAATAAAATAAGTGGTTTGAATGAGCCCCACATGTCAATTTCACGTATTTTTGACCACTTTGGCCTTCCATGCTAGGGAAGGATGCACGGAAAGCAAGAGAGGAGGTGAAAAATAAGCGGTTGGAATGCACCCCTTGATTCCTCTGTCCCTGCGTCCTTTTGGTAAATGGTAAATGGACTGCATTTATATAGCGCTTTTATCCAAAGCGCTTTACAATTGATGCCTCTCATTCGCCAGAGCGGTTAGGGGTTAGGTGTCTTGCTCAAGGACACTTCGACACGCCCAGGGCGGGGTTTGAACCGGCAACCCTCCGACTGCCAGACAATCGGTCTTACCTCCTGAGCTATGTCGCCCCTTTTCTTGCGTTCTCCGTTGGGTGGAGCTAAGGAAGCGAGCAACGGACACGAGGAAAGGATGCAAGGAGGCAAAATAAGCGTTTGGTGATCCTGGCCCATTAGGGTATCAGACTTCGGGCATTCTGAATATAGGCGGCACATGGTTGTTTTTAACCTTTATTTACGCAGAGAGGTCTTACTGAGACCCTGGAGCCGAAGGGTGCACATTAGCAGACATAAAACTGTGCAAATAAACATTAAGTTATGACAAACAATACTAAAGGAAACAAAGGGGCAAATGATGGAGTGACACTAGGACCCCCCCCCGTGACCATGTGTGCCATTTCTGCAAGGCCCACTCCCACAGTGAACCGTTGGAAGAGGCCTGGGTCTCCTACGAGCACCCAAACTTCCGCCAGTACCATCTGGGGGCGGTCAGCTCCACCAGTGCACTTCATTAGAATGCCATGAACCCTGATAACGTGGCGTCCATTTTACAGGGTCTCCTTCAATGAACCCCACCGAGCAAAACCGTAAGGCCTTCGTCCTTCCTTGTCTGATCGGCAAGAGTGATCGCGACCTTAGATGTGTTACTTCATTATACTAGAGAACGACTCATCCAGAGCAACTTACGCAAGTTTTTTTTTCATTTTTTATTTTGCATAGCACTGCACCCATTAATACCGCTGGACACATACTGAAGCAATGCAAGTTAAGTACTGAAACCTTTCCAGGAGAACAGGTGTCCTCTCTCAGTCTAGCTGTAAAATATCAATATTAATCTGGCATGTTTGGCCAGGGTTAGTGTTACCGTGGCACAGTCATTCACAATAATAGCTCTGAAAATACTATTATAATTACTTCCGTAGGAAAATATGCATTCCCCAGGTCCAGAAAGCATCTCTGTTTGCTAACTTCGTATTTTTCTAATTTGATTATTTAATTAGATTCTACAGACTGCTCTGTGGTAGAATGACTGGAAGGCTATTTATAGCCTTGAAGTCTGTGGGATTTCTCTGTGAAGGGTAAAGGGTATAATAATATAAATATTACCTTTTTTGGCTCCAGGATTGTATTTAACAAGTGATGTCACTCAAAGGCTGTGGAAGGCTCTTCTTACTTACTCACTAGCCCCCTCTGTTGGACTGCATAAAAAGTATTCTGCTCTACCAGTGGCTGCTGATTTCAAGTATAATAGGATTACTAATTAGTTTCTTTTTTAAATAAAATTTTGGATTTAATGTTAATGTATGTCTATGTATATGTATAACAAAAATAACGGTTCATTTTAGGATGTTTTAAAGGATAAGTGAAATATGTATCATATCAGTAATATTCTCATGTTTACAAACCCTCTAAGCATATAGATATCTTACATATAGATATCTTACACACACACACACACTTTCTTTCCGTAAAAATGTAGTGTATGAACTGTTAAAAATATGTGAAAAAATCATATAACAATCCAAAAACCAACTAGTCAAATTAGATCAAGTTAGGCTTGTGAATCTCTGATTTGGGTCAACCAAAACAGTGGCATTGCTGCCATACAGTGAGATTCTTTTGGTAGGGATACACCTCTTTGTACACTGATTTGGTGAAGCCACCTGATGATTCTGAATATCAATACAGAGAGGGAAGGGGGGGGGGATATTTGGGGGGGGTTTGGCAGGGGAGGGGGGGGGGCAGACAGAGCGGGGGCAGTTGTCCCGCACGTGCTGGCGTCGAACAATGGGTGCAACTAAACCACCAAACAATAGGGCCCAAAGCCCTGCTGATGAATCAGGGGTATTTTTCCAGTAAGGATCCAGGGCGTGCCAGAGTGTGTTTTATGCTGATTCGGCTGGATGGATCGGGGAGGGGGGGGGGGGGCAGGGGGCCAGTGAAATAACAGAGAGCCCCTCCATGTGCTCCAACCCCCCCCCCCCCGTGTTTCCTTTGCCCTCCGTGCCCCCAACGATGCCCCAGTGATGCCCCAATGCCAGCAAGCGGAGCGGCACAGGCACAGGTCAATGAGAAATAAGCCCAGTGTATTATTTTGAGAAAGAAAAAATCATTTTGATGTGTTGTTTATTATAGTAAAATGTCTCGAGATGAGTCATTTTCCATGATTCACATTTGTGGCTCTTCAAAAAAGAGCTGAGCTGAGTTGGGTACGTACTGTGACTCTTTCTCTTCTCTCTTATATGGGCAGAGGTTTGGGTGTGAGGCCCTGGCTGTTATCAAACCCTAAATAAACATGTAGAGATCATTTAAGGCCCCCGTCCAGCAGGGGGAGTGCTTTGCTATGTTAGCCTGTCTCAAGTACTACATTTTTATATGGAAAATATGGAAAACTTAATTTGTTCAGGATATTCACCAAAAATGCTACATGTAATGCTGGCTTAAAGGTGGATGTTATTTTGTGTGGGTTACATGAAAACAATACCATTAGGGAGAAGACTAAATCACAGACTAAATCACGGACTAAATCACAGTTTGAAGGATCAAAGGTCCCATACAACATCAGGACCGAGGTTAAGATTAACAGCCAACTGTAGGAACAGATTCTACCGCAGTTTTCTTCGTTTTTTTGTTTGTTTTTGTCATCAGCCCCCGTTACGGTTGATAAACTGGGACCTGCCGGGGCCGTCTCTGGCTAACGGCTGGCTCCACGAGTTCAGACATTAATTATCCGAGCCGGCAGGGTCCAGCGCTGTCCCTCGTGCCGTTCGCCCCCGACCGCTGCTGCGGTGATATTAATAGCGAAATGAATATGTGTGCGCCCGCAATAATGGCGGCTTCTCGCGGGATGATTATATCTGCGAGCGGCGGGAGTGACACCTCCTTATGTCCGGCTCGCGGCGGGAAATTAAGGATTTGGGGGGGGGGGGGGGGGGCTAATAAGGGAAGGTGTGAATTTAAAAGCCGTCTCTCTGGCACTCTGTTAATGACTCCTCACGTATGCAGTATTAATAATTCGCCGGGTCCTCGCAACACGCAGATGACAAGGACAAGGGCAGTGCTGCTGAGCCGGAGGATCTGAGCCGGGGGGAGATGGGACTATGAGTCCCCAAGTGACGGGACACTTGCTGTCTGGTCAGAGAGTTTCAGACCATAGATCCAGATAATAAAATATTGGAGAAATCATAGATTTATAGATCTATAGATTGCAGGGTCATACCCAGGACAACATGTGTAGGTGATAAATCCACAGCACAGATAGCAATTTTCCACCTTTTTAGGGTAACAACCTCATCCCTCAACTTGTAATCTTACACCAGAAAAAAATTGTTTGTCCTTGTTTGTCCAGTACTATTTTAATCCTTTGAAGAGTAGTTTTTTTTTAGAATGTTTTTTTATAATTATAAGTCAGCGTTCTAGAACTCCACTGTTTTCAGTTACCCAGGAGTGATTGTGACATCAGAATAAGAATATTTGGCAAAGAACATTCTAATCACACATTTGTGACCTCACACCAGAAAGGGTTGAAAGTAGGGCTGTTTTGCTAATCTTTGATTATTCCCCTGTAATGCAACATAATGCAGTGCAATTTACTTTTATATAAAGCACTGATTTACTATGGAAAAACTCTAGTAAGGTTAAAGTAGTGTGTAGATTAAAAATAAATAAATAAAAAAACCTTTTGTTCCTGCAGCTGCGTGTTCTAACCCCTCTGCAATGGCCTGAAAATACCCGCAAACCCACACAGACTGTCAGAGCACAGCCATCCTTCATCAGCCTGTCCTCCTCTGGATGAATTCAGATCGCTGCTATTTCCAATCTAATCATTCCCTCTTTTGGTGAACTAATGCGTTACTCCACAGCAACTGAGCTTCTGAGCACAAAACATAGCTACAGTGCGTGATCCAGACTTCCGCTGTATCGGTGATAACAGATAACTGCTGACTGGTATAGACCTCCTGTGGTAAAGCTGTCACACGGAGAGCTGGCTGCCCAGAGGAGGTTGGGGAGGGTTCTGTGACATCACTAATTGAACCACAAATAAAGTCCAAACAGCCTCCATCTTGAACTCAAAAACTGCAATTCATACAACAACAAAAGTTTATTTAAAAAAGTGACACCAATAAAAGAAAATAAGAATTAGCTCTGTCAGTGCTGACAAATGCAGGTCATGCACACCTGAAGATAACACACTGGAATCTAATCTGTAATCACAGCAGTCAGAACTGTTTTTAAAGGTAATGATGATGCAATAAACACCTGTGTTGACTTTTGAAGATGAGGATGATGATGATGTAATTAGAGCTCCTGTCAGCTCTAATGTCAGTAAGTGATTCATTTCACCGCTTGGGGGTGCTGAAGAGGCAGAAGGAGAGACAGAGGGAGTACTGAGATTGGAGATGGTCCTTCAGTGGACGATGATTTGTGGCAGCCTTTGGAACAGGACAGAGAAAAGCCAAACTGAAACGGGCGGGCTGTGGGAAGGGTAAATCTACAATCATTTCTTTAATGTTCTGGCGTTGTAAATGTCACTTAGGAATACACCTGGAAACACCCTGGGAACGCTCTACGAACTCCCTGGGAAAGCTCTGGGAATGCTCTACAAACACCCACGAAACGCTCTGGGAACGCTCTAAAAACACATTGGGAATGCTCTGGGAACGCCCTGGGAACGCTGTGGGAATGTTCTACGAACAACTTGGGAATGCTGTAGTAACGCCCTGGGAACGCTGTGGGAATGCTCTGGGAATGCTTTGGGAACGTTCTGGGTACGCCCTGGAAACGTTCTGGGTACGCCCTGGAAACACACTGGGAATGCCCTGGGAACGCCCTGGGAACCCTCTGGGAACACTCTGAGAATGCTGTGGGAACTCCTAGGGAATCAGATGCACACACAGGCATAGAATCTCACACCACCTCTCAGCACATAGCCCGTCTTCACACTTGCAAGAACTTGTGCTTCTCTGTGCCAGACCCCCCTTCCCCCCCCACCCCCGTCTCCGTCCCCGCCCCCCTCCCCTTTCCTTTGTATCACTGACAGGGGAAGGAGGAGGAGGGCTATTTTTAACCTGGAGGGGGGGCAATAGGTCCTACAGCTGAGGGGAATTACATTAATCCCCCCGAGGAAAGAATGTAAAAATAAACTCTCCAGCTGGGAGCCTTGCCATGTAAGGCCATGACAGGACGGAGGCTGTTTTAACTCCATATATCTGAGTCTCCAAAGCAGGACAGAGGCAGTTTTAACTCCTGAATCTGAGTCTCTAAAGCAGGACGGAGGCTGTTTTAACTCCATATATCTGAGTCTCCAAAGCAGGACGGAGGCTGTTTTAACTCCATATATCTGAGTCTCCAAAGCAGGACGGAGGCTGTTTTAACTCCTGTGAGTCTCCAAAGCAGGACGGAGGCTGTTTTAACTCCATATATCTGAGTCTCTAAAGCAAGACGGAGGCTGTTTTAACTCCTGTGAGTCTCCAAAGCAGGACGGAGGCTGTTTTAACTCCTGAATCTGAGTCTCTAAAGCAGGACGGAGGCTGTTTTAACTCCTGAATCTGAGTCTCTAAAGCAGGACAGAGGTTGTTTTAACTCCTGTGAGTCTCTAAAGCAGGACGGAGGCTGTTTTAACTCCTGAATCTGAGTCTCTAAAGCAGGACGGAGGCTGTTTTAACTCCATATATCTGCGTCTCCAAAGCAGGACGGAGGCTGTTTTAACTCCATATATCTGAGTCTCCAAAGCAGGACGGAGGCTGTTTTAACTCCTGTGAGTCTCCAAAGCAGGGCGGAGGCTGTTTTAACTCCATATATCTGAGTCTCCAAAGCAGGACGGAGGCTGTTTTAACTCCATATATCTGCGTCTCCAAAGCAGGACGGAGGCTGTTTTAACTCCTGTGAGTCTCTAAAGCAGGACAGAGGCTGTTTTAACTCCTGAATCTGAGTCTCTAAAGCAGGACGGAGGCTGTTTTAATTCCTTGCACATATTATGGAATACCATATGACATGGAACATTTATTCATTTATGTAAGATTAAGATTAAGATTTATTCTTAAAATCGGTTCAATATAAAGTTAACATCCCCCCCTGCTTATAACCCTCCCCTCAATAAGGTGACCAAAACAATGTGCCCAAATATATTTTACAGATGAATAGCATGAAACATTGTGCCTATAACCGACATCAGCATTCCTCAGCAATAAACCTAATGGACTATTCAATAAATAATGTGTGTGGCACTTATTGTCAAAAAAAAAAGGCCCATTAACCTGACTTGACCTAGCTGCTTTGCACATTTCTTGTGTTTACTTAATCTAAATCAGGATGGCAAGATGCAGTTTCATGGAAAAGGTCTTGTTTTGTTTTTATTAAATGTGGCATCTGTTTAGCAATGGTGAATGGCAGTGGAGGGGAACAGTGACCCACATCCACAGACCAGACGCTGGACCCATTAGACTCGGGAGATTTTCATTTGTTTTTGACATTTTCAAAATTTACACAGCATCTATATTAATTATTCCTTTTTTAGAACTTTGTCCCTTTATTTTACCTTTTGAAGAGTAGGGGAATTTTCTTTTTTTTCTTTGAAGGAAGGAAAATATTTTTTTTCAAAATTCTAAGTCAGTGTTCTAGGACTCCGCTGCTTTCAGTCACCAGCAGCGATTGTGACATCAGCATTAGAATGTTCAGTTAAGCCTTAAAGTGTTAAGTGAGGAATGGAAGCAAGTTTATTGCTTGGCAAATTATTTAGGCGACCCCCTTTTGAGTGAATTTGTACCCAGACACAGTGGGATGGTGATTGTGGACCCGGGGGTGGGCCACTAGGCAATTTGGGCCCTAGGCAATCGCCTATGCAGCCTATGCCTAGAAAGTTGTGCACACAGCTTCCTTGTATTCTGGTATTCTCGAGAAGAGCAAAGGCTGTGTCTTTTTCAGAGTCAATGTAGTCTCTGGTCAAAACTATGCAACAATGGTTATTAATGAAATGGTTTTAATGTGTCCATTGACATTTCAACACCTGAGCAGTCCCTGATATCCGTGAGTAATACGTTCTCCATGCAGGTAGAGCCCTTTTGCCAAAATGGCCCGTAAAAAGAGAGGGAATGGAAGTTATCATTCTGCAGAGGATAAAATCACACAAAGGGGCTTACAAGACTAAACCATGGGCCTCCATAACGAACCAGGTTTTTTGCACTACAGTTTAAAACACCTGGATCTGACTCTGAGGATTACAGGGAAACAAAAACGCAGGATGTGGCAGGAAGTAGAGATGAGCTGAGTCATCTGGGCCACCGTAGCTTTACTCACAGCTGAAGCTGGGGCTGAGCTTCCGCACATTTCAACAGCAGCGACACTAAACTGAGATCAAGAGCTGTGAAGTGCAGGCAATTATCCTAATGATATTTGTTTCTGCCATTTCTCATGAACTAATCGACTGTTTTTTTATTGCCTCTCTCTCTCCTGTTATCTTTCTCTTCCTGCCTTCTGTTTGTCAGGCCTGCTATTAGTTCAGGTGACAGTCTGCATTCTACACCTCACACACCTCAACTCACCGCTCCCTTTACCTTTCCTTCCCCTGGAACAGGTTACACTAGCGTCCATATCATTGGCTGTCTCCATGTCCCCAAAATCCTGCGTTTCAGACCTACATGAAAGCCTCTATACACTACAGCCTGGGTTTTGAACAGGGGGTCAGTGGACCCCTGGGGGTTCTAGAAGGTACTGGGGGGGGGGGGGGGAGGGGGGGGGGGGGGGGGCTTGCCAGGCTTTCTATGCAATGAACCAATTACCATATATTCATTTTGGGAAATTATTTCAAAAGATAACACCTTTTTTAATATAATTTTTAACTTATGATGGATGTTCCCAGGGTGCCTTATTGGGCGTGGATCTGGGAGGGGGGGGGGGGGCGTGACCGTGGATCAGAAAAGGTTGAAACCCCCTTGCTCTACAGAATTATGGCGCTGAGCTGTGGAAATGGGGCATCACCATGCCAACTTAAGTGTTTCATTTTTGTTTGTTTTTTTGGGGGAGTTTTTTTCTGAGGATAAGTGTCCATTGCTCTACCAGCTGGCAAAGACACAATCACATTACCCCGCCTGCCCCCAGGTGCACCTGCCCCCGAAAAAGCCACGCTGGGGCCTTAATTAGGCCCCCGTCCCGGTGCAAGAAAAAAGCGCCCCACCGCCTCTCCAAAAAAACCTCCTTTCGCCCCAGGAAGGGACGATGAGTCACCGGCCCCCACATCCGACTGGTCACGACCCCTCTTCAGCAGGCAGCCCGGGGACAAATCAGATTTGGAATGATGGATCAAGGGCAACAGGCATCCGTAGCTGTCTCATATGATTAAAAAATAAATAAATTCAGAAATAACTACAATCTCTATAATATGTAGGCTGGTTCAGTCAATCATGCTTTTAGACGAAGAAAAGCTCCTCTGCTGCTTTTCAGGTGTAGCGCATTTGAGCCAGATTTGCAAATATATTTCCCCTTATTGGCCACCAGAGGGCAGCATTGTTCACTTTCTCTGAATTGGGGGCTATGCTTCCAGCACACAGATTGCTTTGCAGGTACTGCACAAGGCTGAAAGATGGAAAGGTGTCTTGTTATTTTCATTTTCGCATAATCACCTTCATCAAGCTTTATTGTATGTATACTTGGGGTTTTTGGCATGGTAAAAAAAAATTGCCTTTCCACACTGTGAGAATGTCTATGAAATGGCTGTAATAGCAACACCTGATGCTGGAAAGCTTTAAGCAGTTTTAGATGCAACCATGCGATTTTGTTTCTGATGAGCCAGAGCAGGGATACTGTGTCCACGAAAGTACACAAAAAAACTGTGATATTGTGGCCTTAAGCCTTAATGCTATTGATTACTGTGACTGGTTCTCTTCTCCCTCAAATGCTCTCTCTTTCTCTCCCCCCTCTCCCTCTGTTGCTCCTCCTCTCCCTCCCTCCACTCTCTCTGTTGCACAGGATTAACCTGGGTGGCTGTTTGTGACGTCAGTGTGAAAATAAGCATCGCCATGGAAACCCCTCTTCTTCAGTCCTCTACGTCCTTCCAGAATCTCCTGCCTCAGAATCAGATGCTGCCCCCCCCCCCCCCCCCCTCTGCAAGAAAGCCCCCAAAGGATATCTTTCAGAACGGGGGTCCATCCAGCACTTATATTGTACCTGTATATCATTATCTTGATGTTGTGTAGCTTTTTGTCATTCCTCCTAGTTTGACTTAGCATAGGCTAGCTCAGAGAGTAATGTTTACTGTGTGAACTGGACTTAATGTGTCCATGGCTATGAATAATTGTTACAATATGAATATTGCACCTTATCGGACCTGTGTTTTGTAGTTGTTCCAATGACCTTTGGTGTACACTTATTGCACGTCGGTTTGGATAAAATCGTCTGCCAAATAAATATAATGTAATGTAATCTGTTACATTTTAGTAAAGTGAGCCATATTTAAATCACACTATTGAATGTTCCATCCTTTTGCAAAATAGGCTAAAAGTGCATTCATGATCTTTTGAATTAACCTGGCTGTAAAAACTGCAGGTGTACTGTGGCACTGTAGCTTAATGATTATAAAGGTGGATCTTTATCTGAAGGTGTACAGGTTCAAATCCTTGTTGGGGGTACAGCAGGGGAGAAAGCATGTTAAGCATACAATATCAGATGAATTATAACAAGACAGTTACATGCACATTGCAGAACAAAGACTGTGCTCAGAAGAAAATAGAGGCCATGCTCACACAATGCAAGGCTCTAGTGTTTCACAAAGTCAATTATGCGGTTATGATACAGAAATAAAACATGGCGAGTCTATTGTGAGCATACCATTTGCAACACAATGAAAAACACTGGCTGTGAGTGAAGATATTCACAATCATTTGTGATCAATGTTTCCACTATGGTTTGCATAACTGTAAATGTATTGCGAAGCACTGCTTAATGTTTCATACTCCTGTTCACATAGAGCTGAAACATACTTTTATTTCCAATCATCATCTGTTTGCTGCAATAGCAAAACTATTGAGAAATGATTATAGATGAAAACTGGCCTTTTGGCTAACTTTGACATATTTACAGTAGTGTTTATTCACTCTCACTGTCCCTGACTAAAAAAAAAGGCAAAAAACAAAAACAATCTTACCATCTTACATTAGGTAGAACACTTTTATTTGCTGCAAATGTTGCTAGAGATAATTAGCAGTTACTCCAGACATTTGTATGAGTAAAAACTGCTCTGTTAAAAAAGAGAAAGAAAAAAGCTGCAGGTTTGAGAGACAGGAAGTGTTACTGAAAGGTGTGACCAAAAACTAAAATTAAATAAACTTAGTTATTAATTTAAAATAAAATAAACTTAAATATAAAATTAAAACAGAATGCAATTAATTATCAAGATAAAATTAAATGATTTTAAATATCAATAAAAAAAATTTAATTACGAACGTGAAATAAAATAAACTTAAATATCTGACTAAAATAAAATACACTTATACTGTATATCAAAATAAAATGAACGAAACTTAGTTTTCGAGCTAAAATAAAATCATCTTTAAACTAAAGCTAAAAAACCTAAATTATCAGACTATTCGGGGCATAAACGTAGCAGCTGATGTGCAGTGATGAAGCTGGGGTAAGTCTTCCTCTTCCTCTCTGGGATCTTGAGCATGTGTTGTGATTTTGGCCGCAGACGTTGACGTAGACAGACTACCTCGGGAAATGGGAAACGCACCAGATAAGGCAATGGACTCGCGGCTGTCGGAATAATCTCATTATGTTTCATTAAGCAATCGACAATTTCTATATGAAACACGATAAGAGCCGCGGGCTGAATCATCTCTTTATTAATAGAAGAATTCCAAAGATGGAGTGCTGCTTGGCTGAAGTCTTGTGAAGCAGGGTTAAGGTTTATTTTCACAGTCCCACCGGATGAAGTATAGTAATAGAATATGTGCTATGTATTTATTAAAATTAATGCAGTTGGGGGGTGCTGGGTGACTCAATCGGGTAAGGCACCGCAGTGTGGTGCATAGATGAGTCTCACAGCCTCGGATCAAATCCGGACTGCACCAGTGCTGACTATCGCTGACAGCCTCATGGCAAGGTGTGGTATGGACATGGGAGGGTTCAGCAGGTTGGGACCCTGCAGGTCATCGCTCGTGAGCGACCCCTGCTGGTCAACCAGATCAGGTGCCTATAAGGCTACATGTCAAAGCTGCATATCCATCCATCATCTTAAACCCGCTTATCCTGGGCAGGATTATTACCTGTGTGTTTCTACGGAGCGTGCATTGGGCAGGAATACGCCCTGGACAGGCCGCCACAGGGAACACACGCGATTTCAATGAGCCTCCCTACCTCCAATTAGCCCACCTGCAGGTCTTTGGACTGTGGGAGGAGACCGGAGTACACGGAGGAAACCCACACAGGCATGGAGAGAACATACAACCTTCCAGGCTGGATTCAAACCCAGGACCTTCTTGCTGTGAGGCGACAGTGCTACCCACTGCACCACCGTGCCGCCCAAAGCTGCATACGGAAGCTCTTTATCTGACTGCGTTCCTGGACAAGCTCAGCTGTAGACTGCAGGAGGAAAACCAGCAGCTGGAGACCTCTGCAGCTTTCGGAGGAGAAGCGCGGTGGTCTACGCTCTCCCCTGAACTGACTGTGTAGTCTGTGTGATACATGTGGCTTGTGGATGCAGACTGAACTGAACATTAAGGAACCGGGGTGCGAACTGGACATACAATCCGAGGCTTTGGACAGCAATTTATTTTTAAAAAAAAAAGATAAATAAAACCAGAACAGGTAATTAAAAAAAGGTTCAGTTGAGGAGAATTATGTTACAGGAGTCCCATTGGGAAATCATGCTGGTAAACTGTCACGCTCAGTCTACAGAGATCTTAATAATGTGCCCCCCCCCACCTCTCCAGACCTATACGTTCTTATTTACCTGTGCGTTTCCATGGAGGTGGGTGAGTTTACCTCAGGCCAGCCTGGCACAGGGGAGGCCACTCGGCCCGCTGGGCCTCCCTACTGCGCAGTAATGAATGGCGGTAATTTAGAAGCTTCCTGCCGGTCCGCGTACCTGCGTTCCTCTCTCTCCGTCCGCTACAAACAGAAAGGTCACAAGCTCCGCTCGCCCAGATGCATGCTGGGAAGTTACTCACCGGTGTGATTAGCGTACGTACGGGACACAGCTTCATTGAAACAACCCCTGGGAGTTTCATTACTGGACTAATTGCATGTTTTCAGCACGTTTCTCTCTGCTCACAAGCTGCTGACAGCTCAGCCTAATGCTGTGAGCGATCGGAGTGTTTATCTCAATGATAATCAATTTATATTAGGCGTGTGCACTTGATTGCGTGATTTGGGATACACGATTTGATTGACAGCAGGAACCAAAGTTCAGCGGGCCCGACCTCAATATCTGGTCAGCCGATCAAGGTTGTACGTTGCACATGCGAGACACAGCGATGCAGTGACTGAGAGCGACTGGTTAGCATTGCCTCTGCGCTGAAGAGTGCTCCACGCGAGGGGAATCCTCAGATAAGTCTATTTTTAGGCCTGTCTGTTATCATTCCTCCACGTTAAAGAGGAGCTGCTGGACCATCTGGTAACGACTGGGGGGAGAAAAAGGATGCAGTAAATCACCACGGAAACCAGAGGAAAGCTTCAGGAAAATGTCACCGTTTTGTTAGATTTCCACCTCTGCTGTTTTTTTTTTTTTTTGAAAATCCTGGGTAAAAACATCTCCTTTGCTGAAATTACACTGAGAGTACAAATTATTATAATGGGCTTTAAAAACTCTCCATGTGCATCCCTGTCTCTTTTTGACTGTCGGAGGCTTCCTGTAACTCCGTGAACAGATCAGAAAAGAGATCCTGTAGAGGGCTCTAGGGAGAAGTATCACATGATCACATGGTTTTTGCCTTTTTCCCGATGTATATTTTCAGCTAGCGCACAACGTTCTCCCATCGTTTTTATAACGTTGAAGCACCATTATGCAGGAATGTGATGAGAACACTGTGTGGCAGACATTCCAACCCCTTTCCTTCATATAAATAGAAAGGAGCCATTTTAAATCTGCAGTGGTTCAGTCACCACCACTACGGTGATCTATGCATTTGACGGTATTGAAGCAAAGGCATATATTTGTATATTTATATTATACATATATTTATATGTATGTGTATGTAGTGCTCTCCGTGACGTTTGGGACAAAGACGTATTTTTCTCGATTTGGCTATACACTCCACAAGTTTAGATTAGTAATCGAAGGATTCACATGCGATTAACATGCACATTCTCAGCTCATATTATAGGGTATTTTTAATGCATTTTTGTTCCACCATGTATAAATTACCTATCCCCCAGAGAGAGAGAGAGAGAGAGAATAGAATATTCTTCCATTCTTATTAATTCTTATTCATATTTCAGAATCCTCTTTGAAATTCAGACCCTGTTGATTATCTGAAGCTCGCCTGACACTGGCAGTGCTCCGTGTGACAGGACGGTTTGAGTGCAGATGTGCCAGACGGTGCCCTGGCCCGGAGGTTTGGGGGGGGGGGGGGTATTGGCTCTTGTTTTTCGCCCGGGCGCACGTGCTCCTCTGTTTCCCCAGGTTGCCACAACAGAGGCAGCGTGACGAGTATCTCCAAGCGGTGACCTTCGATCTCCTCGTAAGAATTTCCATCCGTCCCGCCAAAACACTGTAAAAATCACACACACACACGCGCATATATATATATACACACACGCGCGTATACACACACATCATTCACAATCGCCGCGCCCATTCCCCTGGAGTCGATAGCGCTGCCACATCCGCAGAGACGCGGAGAATCGTTACTTATACGTCTCGCACGTGTGGATTTACATGTCCCCGTAGGTGCGCGCTGTTGTTGCCATGGTAATTTTCCCTCTTCCTCTGGAGTAGGCCAGAACGTCGCCGAGTCCACAGGTTTCCAACGAGAAGCTGAAACGCACGCGGGCGCACCTGCGGGAAGAGCGCCCCCTGCAGGTCACTCAACAGGGCGGAGTCACCGTTGTCCTGGTGATGTGGATTTTATTTTTCATGTGCAGCCATAATGGCCTAAGTCATTCGTTTTTGTCCCCCACAGATGACATGAGCCCCTGGTCTTAATCTCATGAGACATATATACACTATGCT
This sequence comes from Anguilla pacifica, assembly GCA_039654925.1. Taxonomy (NCBI): domain Eukaryota; kingdom Metazoa; phylum Chordata; class Actinopteri; order Anguilliformes; family Anguillidae; genus Anguilla; species Anguilla pacifica. The sequence continues at coordinate 950,162 of CM077286.1, forward strand.
GAAACCCACGCTACAAGAAAGACAAAATCAACTAAACAACATTCTTATAAAACTAAACAACATTCTTATAAAACAAACAACATTTTTGAAGATATTCTCACTGCAACATGTTTTTGTCATTCGAGACACGTGTACGATGTCAAAACTTCAAAATACTTAAGATATTTTTTTCCTGCAGGGGTCTCAGGCGGATTAGCCTTCCCATAATACCGCGGGCACACAGCTTTGAAGCGCCCAGTAGAAAAATTCCGGAACGTAAAGAGCAAAACATGACGGGAATCGAATATTTCCAGTTATGGCCTTCTGCGAGCGCACTGTCCAGTCAAGCGGCGCTGCGGATGTATTTAAATCTCCGCCATCTCGCTTTTACTTTTCTCCAACGTGTTCTGCAACACGAGGCGTCTGTTACGCGTTTTTTTAAAATTTGGGGTTTAGAGAGCACCGGTGCCAGGCTATTCTTGGAAACCTAATTGAAATGCTCGGCGCGGGATTGTTTAATTACATCATGCACCGGTGAGAATAATAAACCTCTCTGGCCCTTCTGGTGCGAAGGAGTGGAGGACGCCCGGAGACGCACGCTGTTCACCCGCGAGCTTAAAAAGCCAAACAAATAACCGCTTCACTCTACCCAAACAAAACACTTTCAGCACTTTTCCGCCACCTGAAAAGCAGCTCGCGTGTGCTTGCCGGGCTGGAGAAGCCGAGGAACTGCAGTGAGTAAGCCGTGTAGGAAAAAGGCAAGCTTTGAAAGAACAGAACCGACTATTTTCCCCACTACGTTCTGTTTCTTCTGTCCTGTGCGCTGTTCTCTGGGCAAACTGCTCTGGCTGTTGTTGATATACGTACTGTATAATGTTCAGACAGCTGCATTCCTATGTCTTTTATACGATCCTACAATGCCCCCAGTTTCGAAACATGGTCAAATGGATGAGGCTACGAGAAACAAATCATGTCAATGACATGTATAAACTAATTATGATAATGAAAAGCAGACACCGCCGCGGCGGGGCGCAGAAACAGTCCGTTGATTATATAGCGTAGAAATGCGTAATGCATTAGCGATGTGCCAGTCCTGCTTGTGTTTGTTTACGTACAGTATAACATATACAAACGAGAAAGCCGAGCCGGGGTCGGGCTGAATAAGCGCTGAAACATTTTGTTTAGTTTTTAGTTTGATCAAGGGTGATTTACGTTCCAGATGCATCTCCTCAGTTGAGCCCCGTAGTATCAGCTGTTGTTTCAGGTCGTGTTTTCAGTGTTGTTGGAAAAGGGCGAAAGGTGGTGTGTTCACCATGGATTCATTTAGCCATTCCTACCCAGCCCCTGGCCCTTCCAGAGTTTACTGGCTCTTGCATCTGGCTATAGAGCGAGTGCTCAGGGGACTTGGGCCTAACCCCAACCCTTGCACCAGTACTCTCAGTGTTGTAACCTGCATGCATAATTACTTTTAACCCTGACCATTCTAATGCTGATGTCACAATCACTACTGGTGACTGAAAGCAGTGGAGTTCCAGAACACTGACTTGGAATTTTCAAAAAACAAAAAAACAAAACAAAACAAAACAAACAAACAAACATTCCAAAAGAACTTCTCTTCAAAGTGGTTAAGAAATGCTAACATTTCTCATCCTTAATTTTGCAGGTCTTGATGCATGTACTTCCATGTTGACTGTAATTCTTTGCTGTAGCTAAAGAGTTTTTTGCTTGTCAGGTAAAATGCACGTAAGCCGCTTTTGCTAAAAGCAGCTGCCGGATAGCTAACCTGTAAACTGTAACTGTAACTGCAGATGCAGTTGCAAAGCTGTTATGTCAGGCTGTAGGCGTGTTGCAATGTGTGAGTTTGGGAGCTTGTATGAGGGGTTGTGGTTGGCCAGTTCCTGTGGCGTGGGCGGGACAAAGGGAGGAAGTGGGCATGCTGCGTGGGCGCGACCCGCCACAGTGGAGCAGCAGCGCATTTCGGCTCTGGGGGGGGGGGGGGGTAACGGCGCTCTGCAGGAACTGTGTGCTGCTCTCGAGATGCATGGGCTACAGGGCCTGGGCATTTGGGAGGGTTCTGGGTTTGACTCAGCTATCCAGCTAACTGGGTAATCCTGGGCCCTGTTTCACTGAGCAGGATCACTGCATTGGCTGGATAACTGCACTGAGTAAAACCTGTAACCCTCCCAAATGTGGAACATGGACTGAGTGCAGTTATCCAGCTAACTCGGTATTCCTGCTTTGTGAAATACACCCCAGGATTACTGAGTTAGCTGGATAGCTGCACTGAGTAAAACCTGGAATCCTCCCAAAGCTGGAACACGGACTGAAGTAAAAAGAGCTGTTCTGGGTTTTACTCCGTGCAGTTACCCAGGTAACTCAGCAGTGCTGCTTTCTGAAATACCACCCTGCAAAATAAATGTTTTTTTTCAATAAAAGCATTAGCTTGAACACATGAACCACCCATTGATTCTGTGATGTGGACAGGACTTTATTTCACACAAGTTTGCACTTTTTATTTTGCTTTAACTCAGTTTAACTCAAAAAAAAAAAAACGGAATGGAAGCCCAACGTTGGGGCCGGTGGTCATGGCGATGGTTGCCATGCAGCGGATCCGCCGTCGAAAGACGAGGCTCTCGTCCGCGGCCCCTCTGTCCCCGCTCCCCGCGTTTCGGCGGGTGCGCGCTCACGACCTTAAGCGCCGCGCTCAAATTAAAGTGACAGCGTGACGAGGAAAGGGAGCCATTTTGACGAAGCTCCCCGCCGCGAAACGCCCACTCTGCTCTCCTCGAGAAATCGCAGCCTGTCTGCAAAAAAAAGGCTTCTTCTGAAACCCGCAGTCATTTCTCCCCCCCCCCCCCCGCCCCAACCCTCTCAACCCCCACCCTCCCTTCTCAATTCTTCCCTTTTCACACAATTGTCTCTCAAAGTTATTATTTCGTGCGGCGCGTTGGACGCAACTTGAGTCTCACACGTTTACATTACACTTTTTTTTTTTTCTTCGTTCACCTGGCAAGTCAAAGTCACTGAGTCACAGGTTTTAATTCACTTGCCCAGCGTGGGGTCAGCGTGGAGCCGGTGCCCGACAGGTACAGACGTCACGGCTCGCGGTGGATTTTTAGCGCACAATGCATCGCCGACTTCTAGAGAAAGCACCGTGAGCTGGAGGTGAGTGAGAGTTTAAAACTTTTTGGATTATGTTCATATCTACGCACAAAGTCAGCCGGCGCACACTTAAATGCCCACTGTAAATTCAACAGAGTATGTGTGAGTCCAACAGGGACCTTACATGCTCTAAGAGTTAATTTGACGATGAACATTTTACTGTGCAGTTATTGTTTACTGGGGTATTGTAAAGATATGAGCACTGATCTTGGTCTATGAATCAAAGTGTTGTAGTTTCTCAGTCTCCCTCTCTGTGACGTAATATCGATCCAATAACCTTATGCAGACTGCAGTCAGTTATTGGCCAAGCTCAATTTCCACTGACCAATGACCTGGGGAAACCATATTACCTTGCTTGATCAAGCGCGTGAAATTACGCTAATGAAAATGTACGAGATAAAAGTGTAAAATTGTTTGGTGATGTCTGTTGCTAAAGCAACTTTTTCTGGAAAACCATGGAGTCATTGATTGATTGGGAGAGCATGCATCCCACACCCTTCTGATCCCTGTGGATACCTCTTCCCAACTGGAACTTGTGGTGGTGTTAGGGAATTCTGGTGGTGATAGGGCATTGTGGTAGTGGTAAAGAATTCTGATGGTGATAGGGAATCCTTATTGTGAGCAGGAATTCCTGGTGGTGATAGGGAATTCTGGTGGTGATCGGGAATACTGGTGGTGATTGGGAATCCTGCCAGCGATGATCGGGAATCGTGGGAGAAGAGGCCCTTGCGTAGCTGCGGGTCGTCTGGTGTGGAGCTGGACAGATGGGGGGAACCGCAAAAAGAAAAGGTGACCTTTTCCGATGGAAGATAATGGCGGAAGCCGGCTCCCCAGGTACAGGCATCGAGGCCAGCGGCGGGGTGTAAATATAGCGCTGTTATCGGTACCGCTATTCCAGCCCGGCCGCGAGACGAGGATGGCGGGGCGCTGCAGGAAGCCCAGCGGAAAACTGGGAGCGTGGGGTGGACACTCCGAGATGTGGTTCAGTTCCTGGGGCATGTGCCCCGAGGTGGGGTTCAGTTCCTGGGGCACGTGCGCCTGGGCACCACAGACGCTCGTCGAAAAAAAACTACAAACAAAACAACAACAAAAAATATCATGTATTGCCTCACATGCCAATAGTTTTTTTTTATTTTTACTTCACACAACAGTTCATGAGGTAAAAAAAGGCAACTATTCTTTGAACCTGTGTTTTGACTACATGCCAATAGTGGTTGTGATCTAGGGACGGTAAACTAGACAGTATTTCTGAACACTAACGTCATTATGCTTTGTACAAAACAAAGCTGTCTTGCGGTCCTGTATATTTTTCCTTACAAACATACTTTTGAATGAATCGAACTGAAGAATTTTTTTCAGTCATCTGAGTTTTCGCCTACTTGCCTTTGGCAAGTGTGACTCACTAAGGGTGATTTTTCAAAGTCTCTTAATGGAAAAAAAACATCGCTAGACCAAGTGCACTCATCATTAAATACATATGTTTAAAACCCTTTTGTGGTCATAAAAAGCATAAGAGTATTTTTTTTTTGTGACATCATCGGTTTTTTGGGCAAGAGCCTGGAGCTGCTAAGAATCATAACCAATCAGGCGGCCCTTGCGTCTTCATTGGTCAGTGCGGGAGGTGGCGTTGCCAGCCGATTGGCTCATCCTCTCTGCTCTGAGGGAAGGGCCGGTCAGCAGTAATTGCCGTGGCTCTGGTTCTCGGGCGAGCTAGATTGGGCCCGATTTATTAAATCGCTTCTGCCTGCGACACCCAGGGGACTGAGCATCTCTTCATTTGTGTGTGTGTATGTGTGTAAGAGAGTCTCAGCTGAAGAGGCCTCTCCACCCCCTATTAATAAGCCATGTTGTTCCTCTCTGTGGCACACCTGCGGCGCCTTTCTGGCACAGTAGGTGAAGGCTTGGCTTCGGGGCGGCAGTGTAGCATTGTGGGTAAGGAACTGGGCTTGTGACCGAGAGGTCAGGGGTCCGATTCCTGGGTAAGGACACTGCCGTTGTACCCTGCATTGCTTCAGTGTACATCCAGCTGTATAAATAGACGCTGTGTGAAAGCTGTGTAAGTCTCTCTGGATAAGAGCCTCTGCCAAATGCCTGTAATGTCATGTAATGTAATGCCTGTAATGTAATGTAATGCCTGTAATGTAGTGTAATGCCTGTAATGTAGTGTAATGCCTGTAATGTAATGTCATGCAGTGCCTTTCTGGTGCGCTAGGTGAAGGCTCAGCTCGTTCATTCTTATGGCTTGCTAAACACCAGCATTGGATCAGATGTGGTTTAGAGCGCGATGAGCACCATATCTCATCTGGTCCTAACCCTAGCATTTTGGACACGCCTGCGTGACGCATGGAGATGTGGAGGTTAGAGGTGATCTCTGGAGCAGGACGGGCATCGTGCTGTCAATCTGAGGATCATTTGTGTTGATGGAGAATAATCCCTTATGAAAAAGTTATACACATGTTCAGCTAAAATAGTCAAAAATATGGTGTACATACTGAGCTGCAATATATAAATCCTCCTGAGACTCAATGTCCACTGCATGCAGTATGGTTCTCTTATATTCTACTATGTTGAAACCATAGTAGAATTTAAAAAAATAAATTTTGAAAATATTTTCACTTTTATGTAAAAACAATAAAAATACGTAACATTAAAAAAAAAAAAAAAACCAGGGCTCTGGAGGATGTACTCAATAGCAAACAACAGAAATGAATATATATATATATATATATATATATATATATATATATATATATATAAAATTTGTTTGTTGTTAGGGGCTGCTAAAAATGGCATTCTTTAAAAATGACAGATAATATATAAAACACTGTTATTGCTACCTTTGCTTTTGCTCTTGAATGAATATTATTGGTGGTTACTGAATCTTATGTCCTGCTTGTTTTAGGATATATTTGTGGTAATTACCTATTTAGCGATGGTTATACATACAGTATATATATATCATTTTAAAGGGTGTCCATTTTTCAATATACGGCATGAATCATTGCCTGGAGTTTGCCTTTGGAAAGACATCCTCCAGTGTTTTGCTGCCAAGGTAGGTGGCACAAATTGGGAGAACTTTTAATTAAAAACTTTAATTAAAGGTAAAGTGACCATGGAGGAGGCCGGCGGTGCCACAGGGCTTGTGATTCATCGCAGGAATGTAAAGAAAGAAGAAAGCGGATGAATCATTTTTTTAAAGAAATCCCCCCCCCCCCCCTTAGTATTCACCCTTCATTTACACACGCCCCAGCAAAAAAAACACCCAGTTGGGGCTCCCAAAAAACTTGGGGCTTCCCTACGGTGAAGTGTAACATTAATTAATATATAATATCATAAATATATGTGTTTGCTGGGGTTTGCAAGCAAGTGAAACGCAATGCTTTGAGGTCGAATGACTGGTAGTCTGGATTTGTTTAAGCGTCAATCATGAGTCGAAGTTTTAGAATTGTGGGAAATATCATTTGAATGGGTGTACAGGGAAACGAAAAAAAAGTTTATAAAATGTACTGTACCATATTGGCTGTTGCTGGGTGTACCTGGGTTAAGGGGTGAGCACAGCGACGTCCTGTCGACTGAGTTGAAAATCCTCTATGTATTTACATAGCTGTATATTAGTAACCGTTACCACAGTAACAGTTGGACGTTCAGATGTTTTGCAGGTTTTGCGTTCGCTGTGGGAGAAATAGAAACGCAAGTGTCAGGGACACTGGTCTAATACACGTTGGATGACTCTTTACATCTGAGACGAATGACTGAATCCTGCCTGAAGTTACTGATAAAAAGAAAAAAGCCTGGTCTCTATATTTGTGTGGTCTCGGAGCCAACGTTAGTGGAAAGACAATAATGCGCGAGCCAGATTTGTGGGAAAAATAAATACACAGTGTTTTTGTGATGATGAAAGAGCTGAGGGAAAATTAAAAAACGGCAGCAACAGAACAACAGGAAAAACCGTAATGGATATCTGTCAGTCATTCTGGCTCTGATGAGCTCTTTCTCATTTTCCTTCAGGGGAATAACTGCGGTTTACACGCTGAAGTAGATTTTTATCTGGCGCAGATAAAAAGAAAGAAGAGTGAGACCAACTGTCTCCTTTCTCGTAAGTTTGTGTTAATAGAAATACAGAAAATAAACATCAGGAAGTGACTCCGGCAGAGAGCAGGATATTGTTTCCTCTGGACACTGCAAGCGCCTCGAGCGCTGCCAAGCCTGTGGTGGAGCAATGAATCCCTGTGGTGGGGCAGTTAAGTCTGTGGTGGGGCAGTGAAGCCTGTGGTGGGGCAAAGAAGACTGTGGTGGGGCAATTAGACCTGTGGTGGGGCAATGGAGCCCGTGGTGGGGCAGTGGAGCCTGTGGTGGAGCAATGGAGCCCTGTGGTGGGGCAGTTAAGTCTGTGGTGGGGCAATGGAGCCCTGTGGTGGGGCAGTTAAGTCTGTGGTGGGGCAATGGAGCCCTGTGGTGGGGCAATTAGGCCTGTGGTGGGGCAGTGAAGCCTGTGGTGGGGCAAAGAAGACTGTGGTGGGGCAATTAGACCTGTGGTGGGGCAATGGAGCCCGTGGTGGGGCAAAGAAGACTGTGGTGGGGCAGTGGAGCCTGTGGTGGGGCAATGGAACCTGTGGTGGGGCAGTGGAGCCTGTGGTGGGGCAATGGAGCTTGTGGTAGGGCAGTGGAGCCTGTGGTGGGTCTATTAGGCCTGTCTTGGGGCAATTAAGCCTATGGTGGGGCAATGGAGCCTGCAGTGGGGCAGTTAGGCCTGTGGTTCTTCCCAGGTCCACAGCCTGTGCTGGAACGTGGCTACAGATGGATTCTGATGTCAGAGCATGTAGTCCAGTGAGGACTATGCTTATTTACTGGCATAGACATGCAAGTACCCTGACCAAATCTGCTGGGGATGCTGGGATTTGGAGTCCCAGTATCTCTCCAGATATTTTTTTCACTCTGGTGAACTCGATACGGCACCCACAGCAACCGGATGGAACCAGTAAAGTTTGGTGGATCCGACTCTCAAGAGACCCGGTAACATCCTGCGGTGCCCGGTTCAGATAGAACCGGTAATGTTCTGACGTGCTGGTTCAAACAGAACCCATAATGTTCCTGCGGTGCCCGCGCCTGCCCTAGCACCAGCCCTAGCGCCAGCCAGGCGTGAACGTGGCGGTTCTGGCGGATCGCCCGCTAATCCCGCCTCCTCGGGCCCCGCGGGCCGCCGCTCAGCGGGAAGCTCTTCCGCCGCGGGATTATCCTCCTGTAATGAGCGGGAAACATCTTCCCCCGAGGAGCGCCATCGCCTCACCCTTACCAACGCACACACACGCACGCACGCACACACACACACACACACACACGCACAAGCGCACACACGCACGCACACACACACATGCACGCACGCACACACACACACGCACGCACGCACACACACGCACACGCACACACGCACACACACGCACGCACGCACACACGCACAAGCGCACACACACGCACGCACGCACACACTCTCACACACACACACACCCACGCGCACACACACGCACGCACGCACACACTCTCACACACACACACGCCCACGCGCACACACGCACGCACACACACACACACACACACACACACACGCGCACGCACGCGCACACACACGCACGCACGCACACGCACACACACACACACACACGCACGCGCACACACACACACACACGCACACACACACACACACACACACACACATATGCACGCACACTGCGGTAGGAAAGATGATGACCTTTCGCTACGCAAAGCCACATTATTTTCGGTGTTGTGGGGGAACCTTGCAGGGTGATGTTTACAACGTGCCTTACGTTCACACACCGCCACTGCCTCTGCAGAAGGAGCCACCGGTGATGTTTTGATTAAAAAAAAAAAAAAAAAAATTTTTTTTTTTTTTTTTTTTTTTTTACCACTCCAGGCTATGGGCAGAACCTGTCACCATGACGATATACAGTAGAGCGCAAATAGTCCCTGGTCTCTGTTGAGTGCATCTGTGCAGAGCGGATCAGGGGCTCATGCACCGAGGCTGCATTACTGCAACCTGAATGCTAAGTGATGTAATTGCGTAGTATAACGGGTGAGGAACTGGCCTTTTTAACCTAAAGGTCACGGGTTTGATTCCCGAGTAGGACGCCATCGTTGTACCCTCGAGCGAGGTACTTAACCCACATCACCTCTTCAGTGTATATCCAGTGGTATAAATGCTACGTAAAAAAAAAAGGTGTGTAGGTTGCCCTGTGGATAAGAGCATCTGCTAAATGCCTGTAATGTAATATGGGTTCACAAGCAGAACTAGAGAGAACTGCTTGTAACCTTGAAGGGGTTTGAACACTGCTGAGTGTTATCCTGTCTGTTACTGGGCAATGATAGATCATCGTCCAAAAAGCCTCTTTATCCGTTTTTTTTTTTTTTAAAAAGAAAAGAAAAAAAAGAAAATATAAATCCAAGCCTAGAATAATTTCCATGTTTGGTGAGAGCTTCTGGAAAAAAACAATCTTACCTGGAAATCTGAAGAAGAAAGATTTTGTTTTGGGTGCGATCCCGGGATTTCCTGACGTGATGGACAGCACAAGTTTCTCTGACGTCATGCTTAGAAGCAAATGTTCCATTCACTAGAATTCGAACCACGAGCACTTTATACTGAAAAATGAATGCAGTATAAATTATTGGGGCTGCATTTATTAGAAATAAATGCGTAATAACTCACCTCCCACGCAAACTAGCCCACTCAAATTTGTATTAAAACGGTTAGTGTCGGTTAGTGACTCATGAACATGAGTAAAAAATGAAGGTCCGTGTAGAGTAACGTGATCAGATAATTACTGATAAACGTACACTGATCACGGGGTCACCTGTTCCACAAAGGTGTTGACATTGTACTCCAGGGACACAGTAGAGCATTACATTACATTACATTACAGGCATTTAGCAGACGCTCTTATCCAGAGCGACTTACACAACTTTTACATAGCCAACTTTTACATAGCATTTTACATTGTATCCATTTTATACAGCTGGATATATACTGAAGCAATTTCGGTTAAGTACCTTGCTCAAGGGTACAACGGCAGTGCCCTACTCGGGAATCGAACCTGCGACCTTTCAGTTACAAGCCCAGTTCCTTACCCACTGTGCCACACTCCGTCCTAGAGCAAGCGGTTCTAGAAAGTTCTATACTGCATTATTATGCATAGGCTGTGTAATTTGGTTTTTGTGGCACCGTGAGCTCATTCATTGCTTTTATTGGCTGCAGTCTTTTTTTAAAACTTGTTTATTTTATTGGTTTATTTTTTATTCAACCCCCCCCCCCCCCAAAGGCCTGGCACTGCATCCGGAGTTCTCTGAGCTGTGGCCTGTCTCTGAGTCTGGAGGTCTGCGTTAACTCACCTGCTTCACCGGCCTCTTACTTCGGTTTCTAAAAGCGTGGAAAATCTATTAGGAGCTTTCTGTTGGGTGGCGATGATGGTGGGGGGGAATGGGGGCGGGGGGTAGGGGGTGGGGGGGAGGGGATTACCAGACACTCGAACCCTGGGGAGACATCGCAGAGCTAACACTGGAGAAGATCTATAAAGGGATAACGCTACCTGCTGCTTTCTCAAGCACCCCGACACCGTCAGTGTTACCTCATCGACTTGAGCTCTGGCCAAAATGTGTTCCCAGGGTTCTCGTGTAGAGCAGTGCATCCTGGGATATCATCCATCAAAGCAAGGAGCTGGAAGCACTGACCTGTACAGACCGTTCCAAAGCCTCGGACAGACACATTTTCCAGAGAGCGTTCTGGCTAATTATAGCACAGGCGTCAGTAACGGTATTAAAATGCCTCCAAATCCGTGTTACAGGGACATGAAGGGGTTCAGCAGAATTTATTAAATCTGCATTTGCTAATTTAACGAATAACATATAAATACATTACTAAATATGTCCGCTTATGCTGCGTTGGTCTTAGTAAGATATATCTGAATGTTACCAACAGAATGTATTATTAAGTATAGTATAGGTTAAAAAGCACAATATAATAGTTTGTATTGGAAAATGTAGCTGGACTGTCTCTAGGTGTTCAAATGTATTCATTGTACAACAGTACCTTTCAGTATAAGGTTTTTTTTTTTTTGTTTAGGGGGATTCCTCTTTAAACGCTACTCTTTCTGTTGTATTCATACCATTTCAGAAATGGGCCGTTTGTGCTCTTTCATGCGCCTGTGTGACAGCTCTCTATTTTCAAAGACAACGTTGCAAGCTGACTGTCACACAAGGACACTTGAAGTTTCTACCCATGAACGGCCACTTTATTTACAATTTGTGGGGGCTTTTTTCCCATTCACAATCGACTATTTATAGCAGATAGGGTGTCACCTTGAGCGTGAGTTATCTATGAATATACATGCTAATATCTGTGAGTTTTTTTGTTCGTTTCTCGTGCGCTCACGAGTGAGCAAGTGTTTATATGGGTTAGAGTGTCGCGTAGAAGGTTATTTATCCGTTAGGACGTGCGTGCGCGCGAGCAAGACGGTCCATCTCTGCCGCTATGGTCCTGGGAGATTATCATCACCATGGATACCACGAGCTGCTGGTGTCACGTCATCCGCCCTAGCCGTCAGTTTGGACAAAAAAAAAAGTAGATAACGTTTCCTCTTCGACTCCGTGGCGTTTACGCGCATTGCCCCAGCCAAAGCTTCACGGTGGCGAGGGATATTTGAAAAAAAAAAAGCGCTCCTGTTGTCTTTCTCCTTGGATTAACGGTATTGTAAATCAATCAAATGGGAAAGATTAAGATACAAATGGATTCGGGGGCAAATTTCCCCTTGCTTTTCCCCCCTTAATTAGTAATCAAATCCCCCATAATGAGCACTGGAACAATGCTAATGACATTATGAGCATATTTACGGGATGGAAGCCGCAGTGCAGGATGGGTATTTGTATGGACCAGCTGGAGCACGCCTCTTAATTGTGAGGCTAAATGCGAGGAAATGCCTGTAGGATGCTGGGAGCACGTGCATCATGTTTATTGGGTTATCATCTAATTGGAGATTAACTATCTGATCGTCCAGCTGACATACTTACACCTTACTGGGATCAAGGAACAAAATGGATTATATATGTATATTTTTGTATTTAATGTAATGTGAGGTAATATATATTATATCTCACAGACGAAAGCCGGCGGAGAGCATTTCAGTGCATTTTCATACAGATCAGAGGGTGCATGCAGTTGATGTTTTTAGTCCATCACCATTGCACATTCATACTACTACCTCAGTTGCAGACCGAGGTGAAGTTTAGGTGGCACGATGGTGCAGTGGATAGCGCAGTTGCCTCACAGCAAGAAGGTCCTGGCTTTGAAATCCCTTTTTTTGTGTAGAGTTTGCATGGTATCCCTGTGGGTGTGTGGGTTTCCTCCCACACACCATAGAGGTTTGCAGGTTAGGCTACTTGGAGGGCAGTAAAGGGTGTTGCTGTGAGAGAGCATGCATAGGCGGTCAATGTACCCCGTATAAGTAAAGGTTAATAAATAAAGACTGAGGTGATGGCTTCGCCTCCCTCGTTTGATTTTTAGCCCTTGACCAGAACAAGGCTTTTAAATGACGTTCTGATGGCAGCTCACAGAAGACCCTGAGAATTAATTCACCTCTCCACCAGGGGGCATCGTTTATGAGATTTGACATCACCTTTCTCCTTTCCACCTGTCCACGGAGCTGCTCGATGTGAGCCAGGTGGAGGGGGGGGGGGGGAGTTGGTGGTGAGGGGGGCATTTTTAAACAGGTCCTATCCTCAACTGCCTTGCTTATGGCCGAAATAGCAGAATTCCAAAAGCCCGGGTCTGGCAGTTAATAATTCATACCCCCTCCATTTACGCTTAAAAAAAAATGTGTGTAGAGGTGGACTACAGGAAGAGTGAATGATGGCAGAAGAGAAAAAACAGTGATGCAAAAAAACACTAGTCAGGCAGGCGTGCTGTGGAAGTATCCATCTGGAGGGACACAGAACCGCAGGAGGAGGGCACCTCGTTTGCCATCGTTTGAGGAGCGGCGTCACGAAGTGGGACACAGGATGCAAAAGCAGCACCTCTACGAAGCACCTCTCACACAGGAAACTGCTGCTGCTCCGCCTACGTATCCCCCCCCCCCCCCCAAGAGGCTTGTAATTAAAAACCTGCTTCTGAAAGTGACTTTTTGGTATAAACGGCTTAACCAACGTGACTCGCTCGGGGGGGTGGGTGGGGGGGTGGGGAGGTAATGATGGGGTTTCAGTGCACATTGTTACCTTGTCTTCCCCCCACCCCCCCCCCCCTGCACCGTGTGTTTAAAAGCTGCTCCTGTGTAGGTGTTGTGCACTCCGCCACGACCGCCAGTGTGATCCTCGTCAGCACAAAGTAGAGTCCCCACATCCCCCACCCACCCCCCATCCCCCCATCCCTTCCTTTCCCTCCCTCTTAATGCTCTTTGCCCCCCCCCCCAACCCCCCCTGGGAAACCACTCAATAAACACGAACTCCATCAATCCCTCCATGCAAATACACAGACCCGCAAAAAACCCCAAATGAAATAATAATTAACACAGAGACGCTCCAGGCCCTCCTGTACAAACAGGCCGGATCCACTTCCAGCCGCAGGTGGACAGAGCCGTAAAAACCGCCACAGCGGTGGAAAGAGCAATCATACAGGCCACGGCTCATAATCTCCGACCGTACGTTTTTAATAGCGTAGCTAAACACTCGTTAATGGCGAAAGGTGGAAGACGTTCGCAGTGATGTGTGCTGGGTAATATTGCTGGGTGGTATTTCTGTCACCTCTCCCGAGAGGCCTGAACAGAGCGATGTGATTGGTTCCTGGAGCCACCCGCAATTATCGACGCGAAATGAAACGGAAAAAGTATATTTGCCCAAGGAATTGTGGGTCGTTAAGCGTCACCCAGCATGGAGAACAGCAGTGTGATGACAGTATTATGGGATGGATGGAGGATGGGGAGGGCAGGGAGTTCATGGGTCTTAGAAGCATGAGTGTCATAAGCACTGGGGGTGCGGGGGTGTTAGGACAGTTCCAAGGGGCCTGACAGACAGGGGGCCTCAAAAAATATTAAGGGCCCTGACAGAGAGGGGCCCTCAAGAAATATTAGAACATAGGTTTTTTTTGTGGTGGTGGGGCCCAATGTGAGATGTTTTTCATGGGGCCCAAAATCCCTGGTGGCGCCCCCGCTTGGAAGCGATGGAACACCTGCCCTGTGTCGTGACCACCCCCTCGGACTTTCGAATCATCACATGGCCACGAGGGCACAAGCTTTTCAATTTTTTAAATTGCATTTTGAATTTTTAAATTAAAAATTTAATTATTAAAACTCAGCCCTCAATTATTAAAATGCGACGAGAGCAATCGCGGGGGGGGGGGGGGGGGGGGGGGGGGGGGGAGAGGAAGGTCTCCTATTTTTAATAAAGAAATGTGCCGGGATTAATATTAACATGTACCTATAATTATACTGATTCTCCAAAGCCTTTGCCACTGAGTCTGCTGGTAGAATCCTCCGGAAAGTGGCCAGCATTAACATCTCTATTATTGCTATGCAAATCAAGGTTGGAAAATTGGAACTTTTGCCTCATGTTTAAAAAAAAAGAAGAAAAAAAATCAATTAGTTTTCAATTAAAAGAAGACTTTTCTTTGTGGAAAGAAAGAGATTATGCAATATTGAGCCATTACAACACATATCAGTTATTTTTTTAAAATTTCACTGTAGATGTGGCCATTGCGTGCAAACATACTGTGAATCAGAATCGAAATTCAGCTGCATGCATGAATGAAACAGACAGTACAGTCATAAATGTCTGAACATTCTTGTGCTGTGTTTTGAAACAGCAACCGTAAACTTTATCATACAGTACAGTGACCGTCTTCCTATGAAAGAGGACAACATATTATAAAATGTAAATATTTTTATACATTGATATTTCTCCACTGACAATGGTTTGTCCTTTTGTTTCTTATCAAAGACCAAACAAAAACAGCATTCATTTGAGTCTGAATGGAGAGGTATTGCAAACCTCTTTTTAATCCACTCTGAATATCTTAACATTAAACTTTTTTCACTATTTTGCTGGGAAATACACCATCCTAGAGCAATTTTAAAAGTCAGTTTTTAGTTGAATTTCATTTTTTATTTAGAATTAGGAAGAAAATGGTGGAGAAATGAAATGAGAAAAAATATGAATGCAAGAATAATCTATTTCAGGATATTATAAGCTCTGGGAAGTGTTTTATGGTGTTCGTGATTTATCCATCCATCCACTGTGAGTCATGGTATAGAAGGACATGCCACACATTTTTGCCCTTATTTGTGACATTTACTTCTGTAACGAAATGTACTTTTTTTGTTTAGTTTTTGGACAAAAAAATAAATAATAAATTAAAATCAAGTGACGTTATTCAATTTAACATCACATTGGTTTCTCTTTTGATTTTAGTGTAAATTTGCACAGAGATTTGCAGCCCTTGGTTTATTTATCATATGTTAGACACAATAGTTATATTACAATCGGTTTCTAGAAATAGACCAATCTAGTCTTGACTGGAGTCAGTTACAGGCTAAGTGGAAAATGTGAAATAAACGAACAGCCTGAAAATGTTGGCATTATTAAAAGGAGGCGAATGTTTTTAAAACCCGCAGAGCATATTCTTGTGCTGCTTACAGCGCAAAAAGGAAATGTTGAAGTGAAAGAATGAGGTGCGAACGTCGGAAAATGCGTGATCTCTTACGCAAGGACCGACAGAACGGTGGCAGCGACTTGCTATTTCTCGCCCATTTTTGCGGTTGGTAGCTATCAGTTCTCGCGCTTTTTTCTGACAGGATAGGATATTTGTAAAGGTTCACAGGTTCTGACTCCTGGCAACATTTTACAGCGTCCAAATGCACTCCTGTTTATTTTCTGCTTAAACCTGATTGGTGTCCTGTGTTATGCAACTCCGAATTTTTTTTTTGACAACGCTGTGCTCGTCTCCCCTCCCAAAAAATAATTGAAGGGAGACGCGCATTAAGCAATCTTCCGTATGCGAGAAGGTGAACACAGGTTTTCCGGCGAAGTCACAACGGTGAACGTGAAGGGGTGCAGCTGGAGCTGTGTGTGTGTGCGTGTGTGCGCGTGGGTGTAATCAAAGCGAGCATTGGCATGAGCGTGGCCGTGTCACAGCACAACCTCTGAGATGTCAGCTTATGCAAGACTGAAAGCAAGAAACATTCTCCCCTGTTCAACCTTTTACGTTACAGAGCTCCCATCTCAGACTTTATTTCACTCTCGTGTACCGTGAATTGTTTATATATAAATATATACACAGTACTGGCACAAACACTGTGGAAACGCCCTGCTTGAAGGAAAAGTTTAGTACTCTTAAAACTTTTATCTGTACCCTTTCTTCTGTCCTTGTTTTTCTGAGCCATTTTTATCTGTAAAAATTAATTAGAAGCAGAAATCTTCTTGACGACGAGTGGTTATGACATTCTGTAACCATCAATAATTTGAAATAAAGCATACGGGCCCAAAAAAAAGTTTCTTTTCGCGAATTTGATCACTTTATATGGAAAAAGTACGACTGATTATAAAATATCCAATAGCAAGACATTGGACTGCTCACTTACGTAGGTATGAACTAATACTAAGTGCAGAATCTGACTTCAGTCAACATTGTTATTGTATGTATGTCTCCTATGTAAATGATTTATTATTGTTTTAGTGATTCTTGTAAGCAGAGGACGTAAAAACATAATTATGTGCACAGCTATATTAAATGCGATGCCTGCATGCTATATTTCCATCGTGTGTTTTACTGTAATGGCTGAGCTGATTGGTTCCTGGAATGGTTCTTCTGTGGATGAATCGATGGTGTAAATTTATTTTCCTTCAGATATGGAACACACACACACACACACACATTACTGTTCTTTTGTGCGATAATACAACCACGTGACTGTGTGTTGCGCCAGTTCAAAATATATCCTCCTGAGAACCTGAATTATTTTAAAAAAATGTTTGCTGGTGTTTTGTGTTTGCTTGGTGGGTTCTTAGATTTAGAGCTCCTGATGAATCGATTGTTTTGCATCTGCAGGCTGGGTCACTGACCTTGTGTTTTAAACCAGACAGTGATGAAGACTTCAGGAGTCGTACTGTAGATCCCAATCAATGACACGTCTCTCTCTGCAGTCTCGATCTACAAGGCATGTTATACTGAGCAGCCTTAAAGGCCTAGAAACGTTGTTTCTACTGAGTCACACTTCAGTAGGATTATACCACACCTCGTTTCTTTTATTATATTTATTTCCTACTGAAATTATCACCTACTATCACTAACCCTTTGAAGAGCAGTTTTTTTGGAATTTTTTATTTTTTAAATTCCAAATCAGTGTTCTAGAACTCAGTTGCTTTCAATTAGCCAGTAGTGATTGTGACATCAGCATTAGAATGTTCAGTTAGTGCAAGCACATTCTAATCACATGTTTGTGATCTCACGCCATAAAGGGTTAATGCGGAAACTTGGTTGCAGTTTGTAATTGTGCAATGATGTATAAATCGGGGTTGGCATCAGGATGAATATTTGCCAATATCAGTCATTGATATTGGCCCTGAATTCCCATATTGTACATCCCTGGACCCTGGTTTAAAAGAAAAACGGATATTCTCTTTATATCCAGCCTGTAGCTTGTTTGATTATCGGTTGTGATCTGCTCAGGCAATAGCTCTAAAATGAGAACCTGTGTAGCAATGAGCACTGAGTAAAGTGATTTACCATTCCAATAAATTATTTTAATTAAAATGGGTGTATTGCGACCTCACTCTCAAGCTGATGAGCGTTTCAGAGCCCCAAAGCGCGCCCGTCCCTGGGGGGTTTGTGTCTCTGACGTTCCGCTGAGTGGGGCGCTCAGATGGTTTCGGAGGCGCTGGGTGTCCCCGGATGGCGCCTCATTGAGACGTTTCGGGGGCGCCGTTAGGGAACCCCCGCCAACCTGCCACGTGCCACCGAGATTAAGACCTTCTGTCGCTACGTGGCCCTCAGCTGCCCCCTCGCCCCCCCCCCCCCCGTCTCTTTTTCAGGCTCCCAGAAGCCCCTCTGTCATTGTACGCTGCTCTGGCATAGAGGGGGGTTGGGGGGTGGGGTTGGGCCAGGGGGCCAGGGGGCCACAGCCACCAAGATCCTGGCCCTACCCATTTATCTTGGCTATCTTGGCACCCCCCTCCCCCCCCATCCCAGTCCACAATTTTAACCCCCCTAACCCCCCCCCCCCCCCGATGCCCATCCACGATCACAACCTCCACCCCCCATTCTGCGGTCCCCAGGTTCAGACCCACCCAGTCCCATGCAGGCCCACCTGTATGGCTGCTCCAGGCTGGACTGCACAGGCAGGCACGCTGAAGCTCAGCTGGCTGAGTGCTACAGAGCGACGCGGGCAGGACGTCCCACGCCAGCCAGCGGCCATGTCTGGGGCACGGCTCTGCGTGCTGACCCGCTGTGACCCGCCGGCCGCTGGGCTGGGACCTGCGGGGCGGGGGCTGTGGGGGGGGGGGGGGGTTAGGGCCTCTGGAGGGGGGGTTACAGCCTGTAAAGGGGGGCGGGGGGGTGGTTGGGAGTTGGGGCCTGTGGAGGGGTGGAGGTTAGAGCCTGTGGGGAGGGTGGGGGGGTGCAGATTAGGGTAGCGTGGGTGTGATGGCCAAAGCCCCCGGGCAGGGGGGGGGCGGATCAGCGACGGGTGGCCTTCCGTTTCCGCCACTTCCGTGAGGACCGATGTAAAAATAGGACTTCACGCCCCCATGGGCCTCCATCCCCAACCCCCCCCCCCCCCTCGTCATGGTGACATGGTGACAGCCCCCCCCCCCCCCCATCTGCAGCACTTCCTCTGCGGGACTCCTCTTCCTCCCACTCTCCTGATCTCATGCGCTCTGGCACGATAGCCCAAAAAAGGGACCCTGTCATTTCCTCACTTTTCTGAGTGAACTGGGCCCCATGGGGGGGTGGGGGGGGGGGGGGGGTGGGGTGGCAGGGAGGGGGGGCAGGGGGGCGGGTTGAGAGGAGGGCCAAGAAACTGAAGAGAGAAGTGTAGAGAGAGAGAGAGAGAGAGAGAGAAGGAATGAGAGCTGGAAGAGGGCGATATGGAAGCAGTAAGATTCCGACAGGGAGGCAGATGGATGACAAGCTCAGTGAGAGGTGATGGGGGAAGGAAAGAGTGATGGACATGCCCAAAGTCTGTGTGGAGAGATGTAAACAGTCAGAAAGAAGAAAAGATATAAAAAAGAGAGAAATACTGAGTGATGCAAAGTCTTTGGAATGTCTTGAATGGAGAAGGTGGGGGGGTTTGAAATGGAATCGCGGATTCCACGCTGACACAGATGTGGGAGGGGAGCCAATGCAAGAACGTGAGAGGAATTTGAAAACCATCTGCCAAACCCGTGCCCTTCGTCCAACCCGGGAACGCCAACACCCTCTGCCGCTGGGGGTATTCCCCGAGAACCTGGACCGTTATGGGTCCAGAAAACAGCAGGGATCCAGGAGAGGTTAGGATGCAGTCGTGTTGCAGACTCAGACTGCTATAATATCAGAAACATACTGTGCTGATGCCCTGTTCCCACAGGTGGAAAGTCCAGGGTTTGGCAAGTGAAAGTCCTGCCACATGTTCCTTCCAGCTGTGAACTCAGCCAGCTGATTTCATTCATTAGCTCCACCCCCTGGCTGAAGAATTGAGCTAATTAAGCAAATCGGAGGATTGGGAAGGACTTTTACTTTCTGAACCTGGATTTTCCAACTTTGCCAGTCCTCGCTGGGGTAGCCTATACTTCTAACGCCCCCCTATAATCCCCCCAATGCTTGTCCCTCCCCACCCCAACCCTTGCCCCCACCCGTCCCCTTACTGAGTGGTTGTCCCAATCTTACTTGTTCCTCATCTGGTCACCCTAACCCCAAGCGGTTTAGGGAAAGCACAGCTCGATCTTGCTAAAGTGGTCCGATTTGAAAATGGGAACTCTCCCGTGTTTTTATTCCGAGCCCTCTCGTTTGTTCCTGGAGCGCTGGTACCGCACACGCTCAGAGCGGCGTGTGAGCGGCGTGAAGTTAGCGCTGCGGACGCCAGCTCCCGCGCCGGGCAGTGCACCCGGGCGGGGGGGCGGGGCGGCGGGGGGGGGGGGCGGGCCTGCATGAGCTGACATTTCCAGCAGTGCGCGCTATTCTGAGTGGAGCTCCACTCAGCCGGGGTGGGGGGCAGACTGTGCTGCCGGGGGCGGGGGCGGGAGCAGGGCGGGGGCGGGGGCGGTGGTGGGGGGGGCAGACTGTGCTGCCAGGGGGGGCCCCCAGACGGTGGAAGGCCCCAGCGCCCCAGCGCCCCACGCAGGCTGTCCCGGTGCAGCGCTCCATTCTGACGGCTTGAACAAGAACAAAAAAAAAACACAAGAAGCGAGAGAGAGGGTGATGCGTGGGCCTCTTGGGTACAACGTGAGAACATAACACTGACAAGGAGACGCACACACACTCACACACACACACACACACACACACACATGCTCACCCGCACACACACTGCACACGCTCACACACGCACTCACACACTCACACACGCACTTACATACACACACACACACGCACACACACATACACACATCCTCACACAGGTGCACACACACACACACACACACACACACACACACATCCTCACACAGGTGCACACACACTCACACACTCACACACACACACACTGAAGTAACCCCCACTGCAGACCTTCTCTCTGCTGCTTTCCTGTCTGCCTCCAGGGCTCGAGCCACCACCCCATGTTGTTATTGACAGGGCGTGGATTTCACACTTTACAAACACGCCCAGATATCCAGACAGCTTCAAAGCCAAAGCTCTGTTTCCTGGTTAAAACACTAAATGTGAAAAAAGAACTTCTTTGTGAGCATGATTTATAATTCCACAGTCAACAGTTTTTTTAAAAAATCATTCTTCTCATTCTTCGAGTCTGAAAACAGCCTTATTCTGATTGCCGGGGAGGCAGAAGGAGCTCAGGGCTATTTCCGATCGCTTGTTTCGGTTCACAGATTTGTGCAGCGGGGCCACAAATCGGATAAGTGTTGTCTGATATTTCCCCTTCGCACCGTGTGCCCGAACGCTCCGTCTGACCTTCACTCGAGGTAGATCAACAACGATGACATTTGGCAACGGGGGCCCGTCTGAAAAGGACCCACAACAATCCCAGAGCCGTCCGCTAACAATGCCTGTGCCTGGGAGTCAGACTCCCGTTCAGGAAACTTTATTTTTCCATTAGGAACTTTGTGTGTGTGTGTGTGTGTGTGTGTGTGTGAGGCATCAGATATATACACAAACAAATATGATTAAAGGCATGGACGGATAACGTCATAAACACATAAACAGATATGAAAACAGATACGTAGTAAAAACAGAAGCACGTGCAGGATAAAAAATGCCTCTGAAGGAAACTTCTACAGGCAGACTGGCCCGTTTATGAGGCTGACTGTTTATAATTTGTGATTTTTAAAAATTTAAGGTGGTGTCAAGAGGCCCCACATGCATAAACAGACCCAGCCATTAACTCCCCTGCTTCCCCGATGGTAAACAGCGGTGCCCAATCTTACCTGAAAAGCAGGTTTTTTAGATTTAGCCCAACACTACAGCACCTGATTCTACCAATTGCTTAATCAGGATCTGCAATCAAGACCTTGATGAGTATAATCAGCTTCAGCTTGCCAGGTCATGGAGTTCAGGCAGAGACTCTCGTGACCGGGAGGAGAACATGAATGGGTGTGCAGGCGATGGAGTCGCTCATTCAGGCTCCAGAAACACAAGAATGGGAGTCTTTGTGCGCCGGAGAACGGGTAAGGAAAGGGATGCAGTGCTGCACTTTCTGACAAATCGTTCAAAATACGGTGTGAAGTGGGGGAAGCATTTTATTCAACAATGTGGGCAGCGTCCCTGATTTTCAAAAGTACTACAGACTGGCACAGAAATGTACTGTATGTGGCCTACTGTCAAAAGCTGAGGGACTTCACTTGCAGATTCTTCATCATCATCATCATTATCATCATCATCCTCATTATTATTATTATTATTACTATTATTATTTAGTAGTAGTAGTAGTAGTAGCAGTGGTAGCAGTAGTGTTTCATTCAACTTGACTGTTTTGCTGCTCTTTGATTGTTATTTATGTTTTTATTTATTTTTTAAGCGCGTAATCTGTGACTTCAGTGTTTTGCTTTGGCAACATTGTCACAGTGGGTCCTGTCAGGGATGCATTATTGAACTGAATTGATTGAGAGACAGAGAGAGGTTTTTTTTGAGCAACAAAACATATTTCATTTTATTTTTGAAATTGAGGTAGAATTATAGAGAGGATCCTCTTCTCGGTGTGTCAATGCAACATTATGTCTATCATCTTATGACTGTAAATCTTACCAAAATTTACATGTAATAAACTAAATGAAGAAAAAAGTGGAAGGAGAAAATACATTTTAATATAATATTTCTCTCGTTATTTTGCTCTCTCTCTCTCTCTGTCTCTCTCTCTCCCTCGCTCTCTCTCTCTCTGTCTCTCTCTCTCCCTCGCTCTCTCTCTCTCTCTGTGTGGAAAGACTGTATCGGTTGAAGTGGCATGAAGCGAAAGCGATGTTGCTCTGTGCCTCTGTGAAGCTCCAAACACACAGGATGTAAAGAGAGAGAGAGACACATAATATTCACTCATGCACACAACACACACACACACACACCTAACATCACTTACTGATATTTTTGTATATATTTTTATATTTTTTGTATAACGGACTAATTGTATATAGTTGTATGTTATACCACTGCTTTGGCAACACAAGTGCCTATATTTGTCATGCCAATAAAGCACTTTGAAATTGAAATTGAAATTGAATTGAGTGACAGAGGAGGGGGAGAGAGAAAGAGCAAGAGATAGACTGAGAGAGAGTGAGAGTGAGAGAGGAGAGGGAGAGAGAGACTGAGAGCGGAGGGGAGAGAGTGAGAGAGGAGAGGGAGAGAGAGACAAGAGCGAGTGAGAGAGAGAGACTGAGAGCAGAGGGGAGAGAGAGAGTGAGAGAGGAGAGGGAGAGAGACGAGAGCGAGTGAGAGAGAGAGAGACTGAGAGCGGAGGGGAGAGAGTGAGAGAGAGAGAGACTGAGAGCGGAGGGGAGAGAGTGAGAGAGAGAGAGACTGAGAGCGGAGGGGAGAGAGAGAGAGAGAGAGGAGGGGGAGGTGGCAGAACAGGCACTCTGGTGGTTTGCTGTGTGTGTAAGGGGGGGCTGGGGGGGCGTAGGGGCTGGGCGTAAAAGCTGTGACATAGCACTGTTGATGAGAGCGAGCGAGGGAGAGGGGGAGCGAGAGAGCGAGGGAACGGGAGGGAGAGAGGGAGAGAGAGAGAGAGGGAGGGAGGCTCTGGGTAAACAGGCTCTCAGAAAGCGAGTGCTGGGGCATTGTAACGGAGTCGAAGCTGGAGAGGGTTTCGGGACGCGTTTCATTTTCATTTTCAAATTTTTATTTTGCAAAGAGGAGGTCCGCAGAATAAGAAGGAGCCGGGAAGAGAGGCAGAGAAGAGGAGGAGGAGGAGGAGAAAGAGAAGGAGGAGAAGAGCTTTAATTAATTCAGGCTGGAGGGGAGGGATGTTGCCGTTGCCGTCGGAGGGGGACCTGCTTCCTGTTCTCAGCTGACGCGCTAACACCACTGCCCCCCCCCCCCACCCCCCTCCCCCCCCACCCCCAGGACCCGCTGAGGTGGAGATCGCCAGCGAGGGTCATTCCCCGTGAGAGAAGGAGAGAGAAAGAGAGGGAGGAAAGAGAGGGAGAGAGAGAGACGCTTCTATTGCCTCGTTTGCCTGGGACAGAGACCAGCCTGACAGCTCCGCGATCTTCAGCACGGAGGTGCAGGGAGGTGCACGGAGGCGCACGGAGGCGCAGGGATCCAGTGGGAGCCTATCATCACCGGGACGAGAGTGGAGGTAAGAACCACACTCTCTCTCCGGCTTTCTCTCTCTCTCTCTCTCTCTCTCTCTCTCTCTCTCTCTCTCTCTCTCTCTCAGTTCAATCCATTTCAGTTCAATGAGGCATTATTGGCAGGACAACCAGAGCCGTATTGGCAAACATGTCCAAAATGCATACGGTACTGAATGATATCTGAAACTACGCTGTAGTCTTTAACATGCAAGCTAAATTCAAATTCAGATGGCTTCATTGGCATGAATGGAAATCGACCGCTGTTGCCAAAGCAACACAATATACAATATACAATAAACAGCGAATATCTCCCTCTCTCCCTCTCTCCCTCTCTCGCTCTCTCAGCAAGGACCACAGAGTCCATCGTTCATCTTTCTTTGACCAACCCTTGGTTGCTTCTCTAGCAGTGTCCATCGCTCCATTTCTCTCTCTCTCTCTCTCTCTCTCTCTCTCTCTCTTCTCTCTCTCTCTCTCCTTCTCTTTTTCTCTCGTTCTCTCTCTCAGTGTTGGTCCTCCAGCAGCTTACCCCGTTTCCCCCCCCTGAACGTGTGCTCTCCGTGCTCCATGCTGATTGGGGGGCTGCAGTTACTGATGTTGGTTTGCAGTCATTTGGCCATATTCTAGCTCACCTGCCACTTCTGAATCGCCCTTGATTAGTGTTAACCTGCATGTGCTCATTCGTATTTTGCAGGGTGATGGTGGGTGGGTGGGGGGGGGGGGGGGGGGGTTGAGAATATGATGTGTTGACAGAGGGCATAAACATGGATGCCCCCCCCCCCCCCCCCAAATAGAGCTCTTAATTCGCATCCCTTCAGTCGCATGCAGTGTTAGGCGGGATTCTGGCATCTCCTTACATCCTGCTGAAACTTGTAGCCCACTGTTTGTTGCTGTGGATCTTTTCTAGGATGAAGCATTAATGCATAATTTCACACGGCATCTGCAAAGCTGTTTCATCACAACCTTCATGCAGAAATAGATGCGCTTGAATGCGAAATAAATATAAAATCATAGAACACGTCTGGCCATCTATTAATTTCCCCTCTCGCTCCGCACGAGGCCTGTTGGACGGCGACGGAGAAGCCCGTTTAGCTGGACGTGTGCCGCTATGTGTCATCGATTGCATCGACTCAAAGGCGGTCGTTAACAACGTCATCGCGGCTTGTCTCTGGCGAGGCTATCGGGCTTGATTAATTATAAATCGGTTCGCCTAATTAGCCTCCATTACCCGATCACCGGCGGCATCGGCCGATTGGCCTCTCAGCGTGACTCCCGGTTCAGCGGCTGAACGCAGAACCGAACGTTAATTCTCCGGGCTGTTGTCAGAAGAGGGGTGCATGATGTCACGCTGTACGTAGCTGCCCCCCTGATTTCTCTACTTGTGAACAGACCAACGCGGAAACTCGCAGAGCTGACCTGGAGGACTGGCGTGCTGTAGGGACTAAAATCTAATTTACGTCACAAAGAAGGCTGTATCAGATTTGGGCAGAGCATACTGTAAGAGTCAGGACATTTTAAAGGACTCACGATGAACAAGTAAACTTTGCCTGTGGATACTAAAGCAGCATACATGGAAGACTTGTTTCCCACTACATTTCTCTCTCTCTCTCTCTCGCCCCCCGTTTCTCTCTCTCTCTCTCTCTCTCTCTCTCTCTCTCTCTCTCTCCCTCTCTCCCTCTCTCTCTCTCTCTCTCCCTCTCTCTCTCTCTCTCCCTCTCTCTCTCTCTCTCTCTCTCTCTCTCTGGAAGCTTGATCCACTTCCCCTTTGTTTCGGAAGATCAATACGTGACTGAACTCTGGCCTGTCCTGAAAGTGGATCGACCCAAATTAAGATGGTGGCACACAAGGACTCCGGGAATAGATTCTCAGAGGGATCATTTTCCCTCCGGGTTTGCTGGTTTTTGTTTTAGATTCCCGGAGATTTTTGAGGGAGACATATTTGTTATTATTTTCTCAGATTGAAGAAATGCGTTCTTCACTTTTTCATTCCGGCGCCTACATTAAGCAATAGATAGGGGTGAAGGACACATTCGTGATTGATCATTGTGACGTGATTCCTTGGGTGACATGGCTGGTCAAGGTCATTGGCCTCAATGTCGTGTTAGAGTGTAATAAAATAAGGCCTTTAGACGACCAAACATTCACACGGCGTTCCTCATGTTAAACAAAAATAAACAGTAAGCTCAAGAGATGATTTGTTTGTTTTTTTCTTCTTCAAAGAGAACAAACCAAGATTCCTTTAAAGAGACGGCCGAGGGTTGATAGATTCCAGTAAAGAGACGTTTTTTCAGGGGTATGAAAAGTTTCTCGTTGCGCTGTCGTCGTAAACGAGCACGCTAAAGAGCGGAATGTAGTTTTGGCCCCCCCCCCCCCTCCCCCGTCTCCGTTCTGTTCTGGGATCTGTTTCTCCACGAGGCTCAGAAGCGATGCTGTATCACGTCTTTCGCGCCTCCCCACGTGTGTCTGTATTTCACCGTGTGAATAAAACATGGATGAGCAGGACTGAGCTCTGCCAAGGCACAAACAGGCACCGAAACTCCCAACCCCAACAGTGACCCCCTGTCACGTTTCGCTCGCAAAGATCGCTTCCTTTCAAACCCAATTCCAGTGCACGTTGCGAATACTGAGGCTGCACTGCAACAATTTCTGTTTAAAACCCCTTTTCTGGTTAGTCCTGCTGAATACTATCACCACTTCAGCTTCTGTTTGACGTGCAAAGATGGCCTTCTGTGTATCTTTATGGAGTACGACAAATGATGGCGGCTTTTTAGAAATCTGTCCTTCATGTTTTTTTAACAGTTTATTCCATCATTGTGGACGATACTAGGTTTTTAAGTTGAGTGTATTTCACATGCTGCACATGGCCAAGTGTTCAGAGGATCTATATTTGGTCGGAATTGTTCAGTGTTAGACCTTACATTACAGGCATTTAGCAGACGCTCTTATCCAGAGCAACTTACATTGCATCCATTTATACTGCTGGATATATACTGAAGCAATGCCGGTCAAGTACCTTGCTCAAGGGTACAACGGCAGTGTCCTACCCAGGAATCGAACCTGCGACCTTTCGGTTACAAGCCCAGTTCCTTACCCACTACGCTACACTGTTAGTCCTGCGGTCCTTACAGACTGGCACCACCCTGGCACATTACTCATCTCCGTGTGGCATACCCCTGGCATGCGTGTTTCATAGGGCACCGCAACATGTTCCCTGAAAAATGTGCATCTTAATGGCACTCAGAAAATAATTAGAAAATAATTACAAGTTGCCTTGATGTCCGTAGGTGTTTTGGAATACATCTCAGACAAAAAAAAGTGCCTGGATGCTTGGAAATTAAATGTGAAAATACGTTTCTTCAGCATGATTTCAAATTGATTTTACGTGAAGAAAAACGTGAGAGAAAGGAGTCGATTCCACAACTTCCTTCACGAACGTCCTTTTTGTGGTGTATTTACAGAAAACGCGGAGAAGTGCGGCAATCAGCGACGCGCAGCCACAATCCGGTGGTGCATGTCGGGCGCAAACAACGGCGAGTTTATCCAACGCTCCAATTGTGGCGGCGAGAGATTACATGCATGAGAGGCCCTCAGCTGTCCCCCCACCCCCCAAAATTACTGCAGCGGTATGATGCGTTGTTTTGTATGAGTAATACAGCTGGTTTTCAATGGCCATCGCCGTTGTGCTTTGAGATGGGTGCGCTGGCTTCCCAGTGGGGTCCCATGGAACGGTGTTCACACACGAGCGCCCTGTTTCAGTGTTTCCCCTCTCAGCGAATGCTAAATTCGTTTTTAAATGCACGCTCGGTGGCGTTAGACGTTATGCTAGATGACTGGCTGGACACACCGGGGTCCTGTAAAGCAGTGTTGTAAACCCTGCTGTTGTGATCGACTGTACACTTTTCCTGCTGATTCTGTGTCAGATACTCTGTGACTTTTTGTCTATAAACTTGAAACCGATCAACCGCCAATTAGAAATCAATCCCCAGTTAGACATAAAAGCTAAATAAATACCGCAGTTCAGCTAGCATTATTTGGTCTCTTCATAGTCTGTTGTCCTTGTGCCTGTGGCAGTTGATATTGAAACCCCATCTTACCAGAGCTGTTGTCAGTTTGCCCACCCCTCCCAGCGGTTTCGGTTCTGTGTGGAAAAAGAGTTCAATGCGAAGCCCTTTTGTATGCGGTAGAAAAACCCGCCGTTAACCCTTTGAGGTGTGAGGTCACCAAATATGCGATCGGAACGTTCTTAACTGAACATTCTAACGCTGATGTCACAATCGCTGTTGGGAATTGAAAGCAGTGGGGTTCCAGAAAACTGACTGAGACTTTTGAATAAAAAAAATAAAATAAAAAACGTTCCAAAAAAGCCTACTCTTCAAAGGGTTAAATGAAGCCCCCCCCCCCCCCCCACTCAGAGTTTAGGAAGGTGGCCACTCAGCCCTCCAGCGACCGGTGCCATGTGAGCGAGCCTGCCTTTGCCTCCACACTGCTCTCTGCGTTTTAAAACAAAATCCTGTTGCCATGACGTCCGGCCGTCTATAAATAACTTTCAGTATTTTTTAATTTTTTTATGCATCCCTCCCCTCCCCGCTGCTCCCCTTCTCCCCCCCCTCCACCCCCTATCCCCACTCCAGAGAACAGAATAGAAACCGTCTGTGGTCTGAGCTCTTGTTTTCTCAGCTGAAGGGGAGGGAGGTGTATGTGGGGGGGAGGGGGGGGGGGGCGATGTGCAGGTCTAAAATAAAGTTTTTCTTGTTCTCTTTACGCGGGCAGACCCTCACGGTCACGGCTTTTTGAAGTCCAGATCCGGACGGCGATTATGGCCCCCAGTCAGTCAGATGAAAAGCACTGATATCAGGCCTGAAGCGGGGGTGGGGGTGGGGGGTCGGGGTCTGGGGGGGGGGGGGGGTGTAGGGTGGCGGGTGATGCGGAGTGGGGGGGTGGTGGTGGCGCACTGGGGAGGGGCAAGCCAGGTGCCACTCTGTGGGCCTCAAATAGACAATAATAACGGACTATAACAGACATGTCTTTGGGTGTGATGTTTTCTTTATGGTCTGTTGTATGCTTTTTTTTTCTTTTTCTTTTTTTTACAGATTCCCCCTGCCAATAGCTGTCTGAAGCCTGGGGGTTATTATGTGCTCCTATGACTGTAACGGAAGGGTTATGAGGGAATCAATAAAAATTGTCCTGCTAAAAAAAAAAAACCCTGTTTGTGTGCCAAAAATCTGGGTTTGTCTGATCCCTGCTCCTAAATCCCCTCCCTCGCTGTCTCCTGTGCGCACTGGGCTTAGGTTTGTGTCTTGAAAGCCTCAGGTTTGACAAGCAAGGCCTAGAAGTTTTGGCTCTGCATGCTTTTCGCTTCGTACCTGGTTTCGCTGGATTTCATGACGTCGGTTTCCCTTTCGCGTGCGCTCATCTGGGCCAATAAGACCTTCCCAGAGAGTGGGGGCGGGGCCAGTTGTGTTATGTTGGGCGGCAGTGTAGTATAATGGATAAGGCGCTTGTCTTGTAACCTAAAGGTCGCAGGTTCGATTCCCAGGATGGACACTGTCGTTGTACCCTTGAGCAAGGTACTTAACCTGCATTGCTTCAGTATATATCCAGCTGTATATGTGGATGCAGTGTAAATGCTGTGTAGAATGTTGCGTAACATGTTGTGTAGAACATGTTGTGTTCTGCTGAATGCCTGCAATGTAATGTAATGTTATGGGCATGTGGTGACCTCACCTCGTCCACCCATATGTCCGTCACCACGGTAACAAACCCCGCATCGCGCGCGGTTGGGGTTCGAGGCCAGACCAGTGACCTTTTCCCGCTCAAGTCCTGACAGGAAACACGATTAGCTCTGCTCTGCGTTCGCCCCCCCCCCCCCCCCCCCCCCGGGTGCCCCGCTCATGGGCTAAGCACACCTGTCTCGAGCACACCTGTCTTGACTCAAAGGGTCCACATCGCTGTGTCCTCATTGACTTTTTTCCCCACAGTAATACTGGACCAAAACAGCGTATGTAGCCTAGCGTGGGCTTAACCTCTGCTCATGAACATAGCATGTGTCCTCACTGAGCAGAGTTATTGACTAACTTAATGGAATCTGAGAGAGAATAATGACAACACTATTGATGCCTTCTATCATATCAGTTTCTGTCTTTTCAAAAAAAAATCATGTTTTCTGAGTTTTATTTTCTCCAGGATATTTCAAAGTACCATTTAGATGGGAATTCATGGGTGGACTCACGGGGAGGAGGGGGAGGGGGGGGCGGTGGCTACTGGTCCCCCAGTCCACAATAACCCCCGTTTGTGATCTTGAACAAATTTTTGGTATATTCTGTTATGCTAATTGTTCTTGCCACTTTAACAGTTAACTGAGAAACTTATTCACTTCACAGTCATTTGAATTTTAACCTTTTGAAATGATACAAACAAAAAGAAGATGAATAACAATGAATTTGACTTTCATAGATTTGATTGCACATCAGAATTAAAAAAAAAAAAGCTGACTGGGTTTTGAATTGAGTTGCATTTGTGTTACAGGGAGTTTAGTACTGAGCTGCTGTTGCTCTGTAGTGCCACACCCATGTTGACTGGACCATTCAGGGCCGACTCCAGCCTTCTGGGCCGTGGTGGGGGTGGGTGGTGGGTTTATTTAGCAATCGTGGATCAGAGGTGGGGTGTTGGGTATACCTGTTGATCGTACCCCGGAGGGGAGGGGAGGAGGCTTTTGCTGCCCCGTACCCCGCCAGTCCAATATTGCATATATGGAGCCTATATCGCCTATCTCTAGAAGTGGCCTAGGCATGATCATCCCGAAGTTGAGACTGGCACACTGGTCGTTGGCATCTTCTGTAGAGGCGGGTCTTACAATGAGAAACCCCCCCCCCCCTCAGGCTGATGTGATTGGCTGTAAGCTGTTGCACATCTGTTAGAGAGCATGAACCATTTTTTCCCTATCCCAGCATGCACTGCTGCCCAAAGTGCAGTCGGCTTCCATATCCAAAGAAGACGAACAGCCCAGAAACGACCCCATCCTCCTCCTGCTTAGCTGGACATGGGAATGATTGGCCTCTATATATAGAGGTAATGCTCTCGGAAAGGGCGAGGTTAGGAAATTGTTAATTTGTTTTAAACACCTAATGACCGTGAACACTGAGCTGCTGTTCTGCATTTACTACATTCAGATGCTACGCTGTAGCTTGCCTGTGGCTGAAGGTGGTGCTTCCTGTTTTCGGGGAAACAAAAGCATGATTCCTTTTTTAAAATTTAGCCCTGCGCCCTGTGGTTGTCCTAGGTTTTTTCTGGAGACGAGCAGAGAGCGTGGGGGGGGTGGGGGGTCCTACGGGGATTGTTTTGTTTTTTGCGGGTTGTGAGACACTTTCTCACTTCTCAAAATGTGGCTTCCGGGCTCTTGTTTTTGATTCTGCTTTAGTGTAAGGTGACCTTACGCTTCATTGCTTATCTGGTCACTAATGGGTCATGTTGTTAGTCAATTGACGGCAGCTAGGGGGCAGTCCTGAGGCAGCTGCTGGGGGGGAGGGGGGTTGGTGGGTGAGGTTTTGAGGTCAGTCCAGGTGCATGAGCCCCCCAGGTTATTTATTCACATTTATTTATATTTATTCATTCTTGATTGCGCCAGTTTAGCTTTTCCTTACCATTAGCATGAATGCTAGCATTTTAAAGAGTAGAGGTGAGAATGGCTGCATTGTGGCGGTCCAGGGCAAGAGCGCTACGTAGCCTTTAGCGCCCAGCCGCCACCATACTGCATGGCGTAAGCACTTGAGATGCAGCGCATCAGCGACAACATGGAATATTACAGCCTTTGCATTACCATTATTTACAGGGCTCGTTTGCTCAGCAGTGCCCCTGGTGGTACATGTTGAACATGCAGCACTGAGTTCAAAGGGGTGGCTGTGGTTTGGGGTGCCCGCTCAAGGTTCGAACCTTCAGCCCTGGGTCCAGGTCCAGGTCCCTGGGTAAAAATCCTGTCCCGCTACCGTACCATGAGCTCGTGGTGTAGTGGGCCGGACGATACGGTACATATCTCCCCTTGTTTATTAATAGAAGCTAACTCATGTAGGGCCCCCCCCCCCCCCCCCACCCCTATCCCCGCCCAAGGTCATCACAACTCTGATTCCACGTGCTGATTCGACAGATTAAATTTGGCAGAACCCCGAAAGTTGGTTTCTGTTGTGTACTTCGCCGCGCAGCGACATACTGCCACCCCCCCACCTCCCCACCTCCCCACCTCCCCGCTGGCAGGGCTGAGATTTATGGGAAATTGCTGCTGGCTGGACGGGACGTGGGGGGTAATGGCTGCTAATAATAGAAGGGAGCGACGAAAGAATCCCAGATGTTGGACGCGGCTGAGCCTCCGGTCTGTGTCTGCGTCTGCGTCTGCGTCACCGCCTGCGTCCGGTTTTTTCCATTGCGCCTGAATTCGCTTTTTTTTTTTTTTTAAAAAAAAAAGGAGGCTAGCCTGGACATAGCGGCTGTGGTCTGCGATGATCCACGCAGGACGGTTCTTAGAAAACCCTGCGTGTGGAGCCTGCCTGTTTTTCCTGGATCGTTTGTCTCGGAAAGAAACTCCGACAGGGTGTATTTCACCCCCGATAGGGAACATCTGATTCGTCTCAGGGGGGCCCGGAGTTAAATTAAAACTCAGCGTTTTACTGTGGTCCTAACTCTGCCTGTGCCTGGGCCCCGGGGGCTTGTTCTGCTCGACGTTTGACGCCCTTTCTGCTCGAGGTTTCCGGTTTCCCTCTCGTGCTGAGGACCGGGTTTTTCACACTCAGGCCCTCCAGCCCTGCTGTGTTGTGAGGGCTTGCAGTGGGACCCCAACGGACCGTTGGGCTCGTATGAATAACTGCCGTTATTCTCTCGTGTTTTGCTGCTTGTTTTAAGCTGTAGGCACGCTCCCCGTATTGCAGTTCTCCCTCCAACACCCTCCCCCCAGTCCACGATTGAACCCCCCCCCCACCACCCCACATTCTACGAACCCCAATATTTTTCTTACTTCTCGTATGGTCGTCCTAATGCTAGTCCTAATTTTCTACTCTTCAAACTCTGTGTATTGTACAACATGGATGACAAACACAGCTTCCGCACACACACACACACGCACACACGCACGCACGCACACACACACAAACACGCATGCACACACACACACACGCATACACACACACACGCACACACACACACACACACACACACACACACACACACATAAACACGCATGCACACACACACACACACAGACGCACACACACACACACACACACGCACACGCACACGCACACACACACACACACACACACGCACACACACACACACAGACGCACACACACACACCTGGCTGTGAGTGCTTAGTTGTTTGACGCTTGATTGGCTCTTGCATATTCAGTGACTCGCTGGTGTGAAACAATAAGGGCTTTCCTGCAAATAGGCAATTCAGTCAAATCAGAGACTGAAGGCACATTATCGCCTGAACTATGAAGTCTCTCAACTGATGTGTCATAGAGGGAGCAGATAAAGCTGTATGAATGGAAGACCTTTTGCACTCAGTAGTGAGGATGATGAATGAGGTGGAAGTCTAGAGTAATGCTTAGGAGAAAAAAAATTCAGGATTTAAACACCCCAGGTTGGGCACTGGCATTGTACGCTGGAGCCTGACACTTAGCTGAAAATCCTTCTGTAAATATCTGGCTGAATAAATGTATGTATTAGTTAGCTGTGCTAATCAACTTGGATTATGAAGAGTGTGAGCTATGCAAATAAATAAAATGTGAGCTAACGTTCAGTTGATCTCCCTAATAACAGAAAGTACTGTAAGCAAGGGGCTCTTTGAGAATGTAAGCCATGGACTCTGTGGAACACACTCTCGATATGAGTAAATGGGGCGCCACTGAGTATCTGATTGGCTGAACAGGCCTGTGACAGACTGTGAGTGGGTGCTGTGATTGGATGAGCAAGCCTGATGTCATACAACACCTCCTGCTCTAAATCATGCGTCAATTTACTCAGATGTATTCACTGTAGGATTCTTATCGAATGTTATTCGAAATCTACTGTAAATCTTTCAAGCTTCGATTATAATTTTTATATTTGGATATGTGTACCACGCCTTGGATGTATGCAATATATTCTGAGGCAAAGATTGGTTCTGAGTCAATGGGCAAATGCTTACTGACTCAATAATTCATGACGGCCAAATACTTGTGTCAATCGGGGAACTGCAATGGTGTCCATTTAGCTTGGCAAGGACAAGAGGTCAAGAAAATCTCAGAGCTGATTTTATTGGAAATTAAAATTTTTTTTAAATGGATGCTTATCGATAAAAATATAGCTTAATTTAATTTTGATTTACTGTGCATAAGAGAAGGGGATGAAATGGGACAGCATATATAGGCATTTTAGGAATCGATTGGGAGTCCTGTAACTCTTGAGTTTCCGGAACTTTCCCAACGTTCCCTCTCGTCTGCTTCATTGTGGCGGCCTACGCAGAGGCAGAGGTGAACAGTTTGGAGTTTGTCCAATCAGGAGCGTTCCCGCCAAAGTAAACAGTGCGAGCCAATCAATGAGTTTTCATTTAGTAGTATGCAAATGAGATTTGTCATAGTCACGACCCTTCCTTCCCTTTTCAGTTTGCTGTTCTCTGTTCCAAATAGTAGATAACGGGAAATGTCCATTTCACTGTTATGCTCCCTGGCTGTGAAATCACAACTGAATAAATTTAAAGACTCATAAATGATTATATACTGGATGAGTGCCGTTGATTTGGATTTTAAAGATGTTGTTTCACAGCTCATAGTAAGAGTTGGTGGATTGGAAAAAAACTGATAAAAAAGACATTTTGTATGACTTTTTATTTGTATATTCTTCATGATATATTGTGCTGTAATTCTGCACATGGTACTTTGTGTCATGCATGGTTTGTGTATGCACCAGCTAGCTTTTTTGCTGTTGCTCTGTGGAATCAGAGGCCAGAAAACACTTCTTTCACCTCAGAGGGATGACCTGGTAATATATAAATTAAATTGTGTGATAACTAACTAAATTCCCCCTTGGCACAAAGTTTGGCCAACTATGCCAGATGTCCTTGGAATAGCTGCTAGAATAGTGACATAAGGCTCGTGGGTTTAAATCTCGGGTTGAGGGAGGGCTGGTTAAAGTTGAGTAGAGTTTTTTCTTATCTGGGTTACTTACACACTAACAGAATTCGAGGTGCCTGGCATGAACAAAAATGCCTTTTTGGAAATAGAAAGCACCGATCCACAGATGTTTTTGTCAGGGTGGTTTCAGTAGGAGAGCCGGAACAAGACTGCTAAGTGCACTGCTGTGTATAGAGTGTTTGTGTGTGTGTGTGAGAGAGAGGGAGTGTGTGTGCGTGTGTGTGTGTGTGTGTGTGCAGTGGTTTGTTTTCAAGTCAAACATTAAGGGGAACAACAGTGTGACAAATAATCTTCACTGCTTCTGATAAAGCACAGTGTCTCGCACAGTGATTGTCTTCACCCTTCTAGGTGTGAGATCACGGGAATTTGCGATTAGAATGTTCCTAACTGAACATTCTAATGCTGATGTCACAATCACTACTGGTAACTGGCAAAGCAATGGAATGCCAGAACATTGACTTAGAAAAAAGAATTTTGAGAAAAAAACAAAAAAAAAACATTCCAAAAAACCTACTCTTCAAATGGTTAATTGTTCTGTTTTGGTTGTTCAGGCACTAGGTCAGGAATCACGTCGAGACGCAGACACCCAATACCACTGGTGAGACCGCAGCTAGACCAAATGTAAGGCAGGTCAAGCCTCAGTGGCAGGGCTGGAACTTAGAGAGCTTTCCTTGAGGTGGCCGCACCTGAGGAGATCCTCAGAGTCTCATGTATTGTACAGCAGAGAGAGGGGGCGCGGCGGGCCAGGGGTGGGGGGAAGTGGGGTGAGATGTTGGTTTCCTGTAACCTGGGAGGGATGGTGTTGAAGCAGAAGATGTTGAGCTGTTGAAACTGAAAAGCCCCCCCAGCAGAAACCAAAAGACTGAAGAAACTTTGCCTCGGTTCCGTGTCCTACCTGTGTGTGTGTGTGTGTGTGTGTGTGTGTGTGTGTGAGTGCGTGCGTGCGTGCGCACGCGTGTGCGCGTGTGTGTGTGCGTGCGTGCGTGCGTGCGTGCGTGCGTGCGCGTGTGTGTGCGTGCGTGCGTGCGTGTGTGTGTGTGTGTGTGTGCATGTGTGTGTATATGTGAGTGTGTGAGTGTGTGAGAAGGATGAGAATGGTGAGAAGGATATGACCCAGTGCTGTGTGGAAAAACACAGGCCCATTTCACATCGGGATCAATAGGTGCTTTGTTTCACAGATACGCAGATCCAGTGATTCACTGTGCATAATACGCTGGGGCTTTTTTACAGCCAGACCACACCCCTTGAGTCCATTGCTTGTTGTCGGCTGACAGCTCAAAAAAAAAAGTGCTGGGTGGGGGGGGTGGTGGGGGGTTGGGGGTCATGGAACGTCTAGGGTGGATGTGCGGAGTGCGGACGTGTGTGTTTTGCATCCCAGGATAAACGGCGGCTATTCTGAGGCAAAAGTAACGATGTCGCCGACAGCTGTTTCCACGGCGATCCGCCGGCGGAACGGCCTTGAGACGTTGCCGCGGGAGCCGCCGCTGTTTTGGCCGCTCTACGGTTTACCGCGGCCGGCCGTGCGGGTTTGACCTCCGACCCCGCCGTCGGCGCTGACCCGTAAGACGGCTGTTCTCTTTTTTGAGCCAGAGTGGGAGTTGCTCGCCGCTCCCTGCCGCTCCCACGTGTTTGGCTACGCTGGCGCATTGGGCGATTCGCCACGGCCCCTGGCCAGTTAGCTCGGCCCATGCATCACAGCAGCCTGTCTGGCAGTGGAATTACATCGCGCTAATTAGAAAGCGAGGGACACGACTTAATTACATTTACCACAGGCCGCCCCCCCCCTCACCCTCCCACCCCCTCACCCCCGAAGGGGCTTATCCACAAGACGCACGTGGCAAGGACATCCCGACAGCGGATGATCTATTCCATCTGTAACGACGGAAATTAACCCTCCGAAGAGTACTAGGTTTTTTTTAAATTTTTTTTTCTAAATTGTCAGTGTTCTAGAACTCCGTTTGTCTTTCAGTCACCGGCTGCGATTGTTACATCAGCTTTAGAATGTTCATGTGGGAACATTCTGATCTCATCTTTGTGACCTCACGCCTCGAAGTGTCGAAAGGTCACCGGCCGTGGGGTTCTGGAACAAAGAAATATGAGATGTGCACAGGGAGGATAAAGAAAGCTCGGAGAACCTCACTCTCTTAGGATCTTGCTCACATGGTATTCAGTGGAATTGCAGTTTCTGACGGACTGTAGTGCTTGATGCCAGTGTGTTATTGTCAGGTACAAATAGACTCTCCCTACATCGTTCGATCACACCCATCGATTTTGGATTTTGCCTTCACTGCAGTGATTTCTTTACATTGTCTCATAAACT
Source organism: Anguilla pacifica (assembly GCA_039654925.1). Taxonomy (NCBI): domain Eukaryota; kingdom Metazoa; phylum Chordata; class Actinopteri; order Anguilliformes; family Anguillidae; genus Anguilla; species Anguilla pacifica. Next base: position 987,752 of record CM077286.1, read on the forward strand.
ACTAAAACAAGGTGTAAATTGCCAAGCAACGATCCAGCAGTCTTTTTTAATCTTCCAGGTCCCTTTAAGCACCTAACAAGTGGAGAGGAGTTTTACTGGTGTTGTAAAGAGAGTCATTTCAGTAAGGTGTTCTAGCCTTTGGGACAAAAACCGCATGTGATGATTCTTTAATGTATAGTGGCATGCAGACAGCTGAAAAGCATCATATTTTAAATGCAGAAGATCCTGCACCATGTAGCCATTTCACTGTTATAGGCAGTAAATATATGGAAGAGAGATACAAAAGTCTGCACATCACCTATAAATTTAACAGTAATTGAACTGGCCAAAAGAAGACTTCACGTTATGTGCAATTTATCTATGATTCAGGACCTAGTGATCAATCATTCCGATAACTGAGGATGATCATTTATCGTAGTTTGAGTAAATACGAAAGCCCAGATGACTGCATTGTCGTACGAGCTCTCGGGAGAATGCGAGCGCTCTGCTTCCTGTCTGAAAGGGGCTCGATGGTGCAGAGCTGTGGCTGATTAGCGAGCAGCAGCAGGCTGTGAGTAGAGGGTGAAGCGTTCGGAGAGCATCGCCCTTCACCGCTGCTGAGGAGCCACACATGGGGCTAACGTGTGCTGCTGACGTCACTCTGCTAGAGACGGGGGGGGGGAGCGAGGGGGGGGGGGGCAGGGGGAGGGGGGGTAGCTCTGTTACATCTCTGTCAATGTGCTGGTGAGTCATCGCAGGTCTCCTCCCCCTTCTCAAAGACTCTCTCTCTCTGTCTCTCTCTTTCGCGCTCACTCTCTCTCATACACACACAGACACACACACACGCACATGCAAACACGTACACACATACACATGGACGCATACACACACACACACACACGCACACACAAACATGCACACATGTACACATAGACGCACACTCACACACACACACGTACGCACAGACACAATCACACAGCCCCATCCTTCCTGACCTACCAGCCCCCTCCCTGCCCCCCTTCCCCCTCTGTCTCCTTGCAGCATGCGCTTGTGACGTCAGGTTGCCAGGCAACCTCTCAAGCAAACAGAATCCCTCTCCGTTGAAGAGGGGAGGCCCCCATCCCGTTGTTCTGCACGTGCCCAGAACATCCGCAGCCCCCCCTCCTCACCCCACCCCACCCCACTCCCACCCCCACCCCGCACACAAACACTATCACCCCCTTCTCCTTCAGATAACATTAATTAATTCAGCCCCTATGCACACTGGCTCCAGACCAGTTTGCGCACATAAACATAACGGTTAGTTTCTGAATTAGGGGTGTGTGTGTGAGCTGGTCTGGGATCAGCCGTTTGGGGACGGGGAGTACCAGTGACGCCATACACTTCCAACCAGCTCAGATCAGCTCAGGAAGGGCTGTCCTGATGACCAGCCTGCCCCCCCCCGCCCCCCCGCCCATGCCACCCCCCCCCCCCCCCGCATCTCTTATCTCTGAGCACGCTCATAACAGCGTTCCCATTCCTGCTATCGCACGCCGCCTGTGGTCTCCTGTGTCGTCTGGCAACCAGGAGGGGGCTGACACATTGGGGGGGGGGGGGGGGGGTTGGGAGGGGAGGAAGGCTCAAACGATTACACTCTGCTGCTTGTGAAACCCGCGATGAATGAACCTGCAGCTCCAACGTTCCCACCCCTGCAACAGCCATTCAGGAAGGGGGGGGGGGGGGGGAGTATTAGCACCAATTAGCACACATTTTTTTGTTTCTGTTCGCTTGTTGTTTCTCGATTCACAAGAGAGATGGGTTGTTATTTTCTGATGGACCCCCCCACCCCCCTCCACCAGCACCCCCCCCCCCCGATCCTCAGGTCGTGACGGTCGGCTCCGCCACCCCTCCCCCGCCCCTCCCCCGCTGCTCGTTGTTCAGTCTCAGTCCCGCCGCCGTTGCCGTTTGACGGTGGGGGCGATGACGCTGGCTCTTAGGCTCCGCCTCCATCAGAACACCGTAACGGCCGGAGGTTCCTGCTCTCGCGTAAAAAATTAAAAATTCTTAATTTTCCCGAAAAAAACGTCAAATCACGTCACCTTACGAACTGCAATCAAAAATAATAATAATAAAATTCAATTATGAAGGACATTTTAAAATCATGAATTTTCATTCAGGGCATTACTGCATACGCCTAAGAACAAATACTCCCTGATTTACAATCCAATTTTAATGCCAGGCTCTAACCGACCCCATACGATTAAGTCCGTGAATATTAAAAGATAAATGCTGCGGTATTAAATCTCTGTTTGACACATGTACTGTATTTCTAATTTGCTCTGTATGAAGGTGACCATGTTACACTGTAGATTATTTTGACGTATTTCTCTTCACACTTAATGTGCACTGATTTGTGTTGCGACGTATTTGCTGACTCCTCTGTCTTTTTAATGTAATTCCTCTCCTGGATCAATTTAGACAGGGAACGAAATAGATTGGCCATTTTTCCTTTGATTTTAGGAAAGTGCATTATTCACTGGGGTTAACAGTAATTTCAAACATAGTTTATTGGAACACACACGATGATGTATGTGCGTGTGTGTGCATGTTTGTGTGTGTGTGTTTGTGCGTGCATACGTGTGTGTGTGTGTGTGTGTGTCTGTGTCTGTGTCTGCGCATGTACGTGTTTGTTTGTCCTTGTTGGGGGGGGTGGGCACTGCTGGTTTTTTAATGTGGACATTATAATTGTAAAACATCATTTTGATAATTTTTTATTTCAACTGGGCAACATTAGCCCTTCAGAATGATCCTTGTCACTATGAAGCGGGCTTGTTTGTGTGTGTTCAGACTGTGTGGGGTTTCCCCATGACAAGCTCCGGGGTCATTGCGTGAGTCATACCCGCTGGACAGTGGCAGACTGCTGTCTGTTAGCCGGGAATGTACCGCCAGTGAAGCCGAAACGTGCTGTCGCAGGCACGCCCGCAGTCTGCAGCTCACCGAGCTGAACCAGAATCTCAGCATTGACCTGTGGGATCAAAGTATAACATTCCCACAATGCAGTGTAAGAATGTAATTAGCTACCTTATGCATACACCAATGTGTGTGTCAACGCTTGTTCCATTCATATTATTAGCTTATTTTGTGTATGTGAACATGGCTTTAGATAACTCTATTATTGCCACTGTGGTTGAGATAAAATAACTGCTTTTCACTAATTCAAAACTAATGAAAAAATTTTAAAGATTTTGAATATACCTGATAGGGCCTACTATTTTTTCCCATGTAAAGTACTTTGTAAAATTATTAATTTTTTAAACTACCACCCCTTTCCGATGAAGTGTTTGGTTATCCCTGTGCTAACAGATGTCTCATTTAAGTCAAATTATGCCTTTTTCTGTTTCACATCTGTGTGCTGCCTACAGAATGTTTTTATTGAATATTCACCAATGCATTCATTGGGACATCATGATTGCAAAACCTTCAGGCTGTTTGCAAAAAAGCAGCTCAACCAGGGAATCTTAATTGCTTCAATTACAAGCTGTATCTGGCCAAAATAAACAAATAAATAAAACGAACGTCGAAAAAAGACGAATGTGGACAATTTCACAGACTCAGCCAGACAAACGTCAAAACATTTTACGACTTCCATACGTCTTCTAGCGTTCCAGTGAGCAAGGGGATTTGAAAGAGGACATTGATTTTAAAGGTGCAGTAATGGGATGATCGGGCATTACACATGAACATGTCCGCTGGTGCATGTCCAGCTGCTCACATTAAGCCGGCCAGATTTATCGCCGTGCTTAATTCGAGAAAATGTCGAGGCCTAGCGGCCGGGGCGAGTGTATTGATTCGACTTAGGGTCCCGCGGGATAAGGAGTTACACTGCCTGTAAAAATAAAGGAGAGGTGACACCTGGACTGTTAGAAGGGCGGATTTATACCTCTCAGCTTTGAAAGGGTGTGTGCGGTGGCGTAACTGCAGGATCTCTGAGGGGTTGTTGAGCGCTATTGTTGAGAGCTATTGCTGAGCGCTAACGTTGAGCATTATCATTGAGCGCTAAAGTTGAGCGCTATCATTGAGTGCTCATGTTAAGCATTGTCATTGAGTGCTAACGTTGAGTGCTAATGTTGAGCGCTATCATTGAGCGCTAACGTTGAGCGCTATCATTGAGTGCTAACGTTGAGTGCTAACGTTGAGCGCTATCATTGAGTGCTAACGTTGAGTGCTAATGTTGAGCGCTATCATTGAGCGCTAACATTGAGCGCTATCATTGAGTGCTAACGTTGAGTGCTAATGTTGAGCGCTATCATTGAGCGCTCATGTTAAGCATTGTCATTGAGCGCTAATGTTGAGTGCTAATGTTGAGCGCTATCATTAAGCGCTATTGTTGAGCGCTATCATTGAGTGCTAATGTTGAGCGCAATCATTGAGCACTATCGCTGACCGCTATCGTTGAGCGCTAACATTAAGTGCTAACATTGAGCGCTATCGTTGAGCATTGTCATTGAGGGCTAATATTGAGCGCTAATGTCTCCCTTGGCCTCCTTGGTTCACAGATCCATCTGGTCACTCCATCGATTAGCCTGTAGGCGCCTGGGGTGGATTTACGCCTGTCTGTGAGTGTTTGTGTTTTACGGGCCTGGGCAGGGTGAGGCGTGACCTGGGGGAGGCAACGGCGACAGGCAGCCGCCATGGCAATCTGCACCCCCCCCTGCCACCCCCCTCCTCGGTCCGCGATTTACTGCACGACATTCAGAAAATTTACTCTTTTAAAAATGTATTTCTTTCGGCTTTTTTCAGCTGTACTGGAAAAGACAGCATAGAGAGACCGAAAGAATGGGGAATGAGAGAGAGGGAGAGACATGGCCGTGTGGCGGGGTGTGAACCACTGACATCGCAGCCCGTAATGAGCATGTGGTCAGTGTTCTACAGGCTACGCCGCAAGACTCGACCAAAGCCGCTCGTCTTAAGCAATGCTGGAAACACATGTATTATTTAACTGTCTAAGTGATAACAGGAAGCAGATGTATTGGTTGATACAGTTATATTGGATGAAATGTGTTATGTCTTTATTTTTTTAACCAGCTAAATGTGTAACTCACTTATTGAGACTAAACTGAATGTTGCTTTTGTTCCGTATGTTGTTGAAATAGACTGCAATCGAATATATAAATCGGAGAGTTTGAGAAAATTCCCTCAACTGTTCTGGAAGGAACACAAACGTACCTCTGTTGAACCTTAGTAGCCGTGTTTACTGTTGTCTTATAACGGCAACTCTTTTCAGTTCCGGAAAACAAACACACTCCCCAACTTATTTTGCGCTGAGATGTATTATACCTAATCTTATTTAGCGGTTGGTGAAATGCTGTAAGTATATGCATTAAATACATTTAAATGCATTACAATAGACGAAAGGAAGGTGGGTGGTACAGTATGATTCATTTGAATCTAAAACTTAACGAAATTACTAGTGATACACTCGTTGTATAATAGAAAAGAGGAAGGAGAGAACAATGGCGAGAGGATATTTGGTACAGGAAGAGGGTTTATAATGGGTTACTGATTTATGGGAAACTGCTCTCAGCTCAATTTTCTCTCATCTGGGTGAAAGAAATTCAACAAGAAGCAGTGATATTTCATCACCGGCGAGCGCATTATGAAGCCACAACAAAAAAAAAAATCTTTTCCACATTTGTAATGGTGACTACAACAGGCTGCAATAGGAAGGCAGGGGAGCATATTATCCAATCAGCTCCTTGGAGATGGCCTGATAAGGGTCACGGTTGATCGCTTCGTGGAGGGAGGGAGCCTGTCGTGATGTCGTTTTTAATGGACAGAGACCTGATTAAAATGGGTCGGGTCACACGATGGATCCGGTGGTGTCCTTCTGGTGACGTCGTCTGTTCTCGAGACGTGCTTGCAGTTCACCAGTCATGATCAAGAGCGGTGAGAATAGCCTACAAATGGTCCCCATTAACTGTCCTAATTAAAGGACAGTGGTTTGCTGGCTTTGTTCATCAATAATTACCAACAGGGCCCTGTATATATCTGTTCACGTAACAATATTCTGTGCAACTTTTATGATGTTTTTTATTATATGTTTATTCATTCTGTGATCATTATGTTGTACAGCTCTTTGTACCTATGTTTGTATAAGTGCTATATAAATAAAGTTATATATTATGATGATGATGATGATGATAATATGTTTTTGTTTTTGTCTCCAGGGGAAAGCTGTGCTGCTTACAGTGGTCTTTTCTCTATCTCTTCAGAAATAAATCAGATTCTTTTTCTTCTCCTAGACCCCCTGAGGACAAATTAAGAGCAAGGGCATAGACAATCTAAGACAAACCTTGGACACTTTGAGAAGAATAAGAAATGTAGGAGTTTTCACACACGCACACACACACACACATGCACACACAAACACGCACTCACACACAAACAGACACGCACACACACTCACACACACGCACACACACACACTCACACACACGCACACACACATACACACATACACACATTGCGCTTATAGATTTCTCCCGGGATGTCTCTGGATCTTGCTGTTATTAATTTCAGACTGATAAAAAGCAGTGAAATGAGAGTAAATGAAGAACATTGCAGGAGCCCGTGTTGTTATCTTAGCGAGGAAAGCAAAGGGGGTTTTTTTTTTCTGAGGAGCGCAATTTGAGAAGTATGTGAAAATAAATCTCACATGGGTGTTGAATAGAACTTGTTTTTGTCTGGGAGATGTGAATGGGATAAGGAAGAGGTTTTATATTGAATTTGCCTTTCGTCTGGCATCTGAAGCATACAGCTATTATTGCGAATGCAGTTCACAGCGATGTCCCCTTAGCACGTTTGTCATTTCCTCAATTACAGTTGGTTTTTTAAAAAGACTTTTTTAATACACATTTTAAATATTTACCTTGTTTCTTTTTTCCACATCGTAGAACTGCTTTCTGTTTGTGCCTGCATTGTCACTCACAGTGCAATGCCATGGTGAAAACAGGTGTGCCTGCATTGTCACTCACAGTGCAATGCCTTGGTGAAAACAGGTATTGATTCTCAAACGGAGCATGTTGCTGCACAGCAAGACGCTCGATTTTCTGTCCGACCGTAACATCCAGACATGTTAACGTTCATGTCAGTGGTGTTTAATTTTTAAAGTACAGAAACCCTGCGCTGTATGAGCGTTAAACGCCCTTTTTTTCGGCTGCAGTTGGCCAATAAAATGAATCCAAGGAGAGGATGTAGCGGGAGGTTCATGCATTTTACGAGACTGAACAAATCTAATTTCCGCTAAGCATCACCAACGATTTGGTCCCTTTTCAACAGCCATCAAAATTAAATTTCTTATGACTTTTTTGTTTTTGATTGGACTTTAACAAACTTAAATCCCTGCAGAGGAAAAATATCCAGGATTACTGTGGCAGAGAATCTAAAATGAATGGCACACAATTGTGGCCCTGTAAACATCTCTCTCTCTCTCCCTCTCTCTCTTCTCTCTCTCTCTCTCTCTCTCTCTCTCTCTCCACAGACAGGAAGCTGCGTGGGTGTGGCATAACTGATCAGGGATCAGAGTGAGGGCCTTGTGGGAGGTGACCCCTGACATCGGAGGATTAGGGGGCTCTGCGTCCTGCCCCCATACTCCCCTTTGCCCTGCTCGCAGGGCGGCTCTGGGACGATGCTGACCCCCCCCTCCAGCTCTGGTTTGAACCGCACCCAGGGATAACCAGCACCCCCCCGCCGCCCCGCCGCCCCGCCAGCGCTGCCGCCGACATGGGGGACGGGAGCTGGGTGTGCCTGAGCCCTGCCGAGTTCAGCCAGCTGCAGCAGTACAGCGAGTGTGAGTACCCATAATGCCCTGCTGCAGCAGTACAGCGAGTGTGAGTACCCATAATGCCCTGCTGCAGCAGTACAGTGAGTGTGAGTACCCATAATGCCCTGCTGCAGCAGTACAGCGAGTGTGAGTACCCATAATGCCCTGCTTCAGCAGTACAGCGAGTGTGAGTACCCATAATCCCCTGCTGCCACAGTACAGCGAGTGTGAATACCCACAATCCCCTGCTTCAGCAGTGTAGCGAGTGTGAATACCCACAATCCCCTGCTGCAGCAAGTACAGCGAGTGTGAGTACCCACAATCCCCTGGTACAGCGAGTGTGAGTACCCATAATCCACTGCTTCAGCAGTGCAGCGAGTGTGAGTACCCACAATCCCCTGCTGCAGCAGTACAGCGAGTGTGAGTACCCACAATCCCCTGCTACAGCGAGTGTGAGTACCCATAATCCACTGCTGCCACAGTACAGCGAGCGTGAGTACCCATAAACCCCTGCTTCAGCAGTGCAGCGAGTGTGAGCACCCACAATCCCCTGCTGCAGCAGTACAGCGAGTGTGAGTACCCACAATCCCCAGTGCTAGTCGAAGAAGAGCTCTGTAGTGACGATTTCTGGACATAAATCCCTCTGCTTGGTTCAGCAGTGTGTGTAACAGCCCCTTGTAAATAAATCTTCAGAGTGGGGTCGTAATAAATAAACACGTCTATAGAGTGTTACTTTCCCGCCCACTGCAAAAAAAAAAAAAGAGACTGAAAAGGAAACTACACAACAGATGTTTGTGTCGTCCAGCTCTCGCTAGCCAACAGTGCTGAATGCTCTGGAGAGCTCCATGATGTCAATGTCTGCCCTGTAGTTTCTTTTTTTAGCAATATCGTAAATCTGAGGATAAAAAAAATTTTAGATTTATTTTTTTAAGCCCACAATCCTTACTCTCATAAATAATGTGCATGAACGCCTGTGGTGAAAATCATGCCGGAGTCTTCCTTCCCACCAAGGTCCATGACTGTCAGAACAGCTTCCACTGACCCCGCGTCTGAAGCTGGAACTCCTTTCAAAAAGAAATAAAAAAATAAAAAAATGTCGCCATCAGGCGACATGGTAGCATGTCAAAACGAGCTTCTTCAGCTATAAATGGCCAAGGACATAAAGCATAAATTATATGTGTGTGTTTAGTACTGAGTCACCTGTCCAGCTATTTACTGACAAAGACAGTAAAAAACAGAGTGGGAAGAAATAATGTTCAGCATTTGTTTTGTATAGTTAGTGTGAGGCATGCGTGAGGCATGTTTGAGGCATGAAACGTGAGCGAATGAACTGGCCAAACTGTGCACATTAAAATTGCCTAAATTGTGCAAAAGTTAGGGGGTGGGGGTGGGGGGAGGCATTTTTAGCAGCTACAATAATACCATTCCTTTTTCAGAAAAAAAAAAAAAACGGCCCTGGGGTATTTTTAGCTCTCGCTTTTGAAGGAGTTACGTCAGAAATGTGTACCGCTCGTTCCCCCGAGCGGAGAGACTAATTGCGCGGCGTCGCGATGCCGTTTTGGAATGTCGTGTTCTTGTCATCGCCCGCTTCGTTAGAGACCGCTCGGTTACGGCGCCTCCGCCGACGTTCGGCACGAATATTAAATTAAGACGCGCTCTGAACGGGACGCGCTGTCACTTCCTGGACGTGATGTCTGAAGGTGGCGTTATTATAGAATAAATTATTATGAATCTGAATTTCGCAAAACTGCAGGCGGCTGATGTGCGCGCTTCAGGAAATCATTGCACATCGTGATGGGTCTTCAACGTTAAGCAACACTCCTAAGCTTTTAAAGAAAGGTTTTGTGTGCATTTGCACATGTATGTATGTATGCATTTACAAATACATGCAAGCATACATACATACATACATACAAAAACAATTATGGGAAATTTGGCTTTTCACATATGAAAATCATAATTTCACATGCAAATTTAACATTTTCACGTGTGAATTAAAATGTTCATGCATGAAAAGGAAATGTCCCGCATGTGATTGGCTTTTTTCACATGAGAGTTTGGCTGGTGGAACAGTGGACTAAGAATTTTTTTTTTGTGTGTGTGTGTGTGCTATTGATATGAGATGCATGAACAGAGAATAGTGACTGAACATAATCAATTGGCAATTTAATGAAAGGCTGCTGACATCTCAACAGCATTACAAACTGCCAACGAAGCAGGTTTGAATAACAGCATCTTTTGGATACTATAAAACTGAAAAAAAAACTCCACGTCAAAAAGATGAGTAGAACAGTATTTCACAGGTAACCAAGTCTCTCAAATGGAGGGTTTTTTTACTGGATTTTTAAAATTAGTTAAATGACAGATAAGAGGCAAACAACCGCTTGATATAATGCCGGTGACTGGAGCCAGGATGTGCAGAAGACAGACTGCACAGGAGGGAATTGCTGTTCTTTCCAGCTCTCCAAAAAGCACTCAGGGTCAGCTCCTTCTCCCAGATTCATCTTCTCTTGACACCAGAGAATGGACATTTAATCTCAAACCTCCAATGAGATACATACGTGAAATTGAAACTCTTTGCGCTCGTAGATCATTTGTTCTGAAGAATTCCTCATGGCACCGTTTAAAAAAAACACTTCAGTAGCAACACAGCCTGGAAGAGCTGTGAGACAAGTCCGGAGAGGGCAGTAATGATTTCAAATCGAACAGTAAAAAAGAACTCCACTGACATCGGCCTGTCTCCAGGACAGGCACCGGGCACCGTCAGCAGCAAAGTGAGGTCCAGTAAATCTTTACATCATTAAACTCCGGCCCGTTTCCAGGGGTGAATCAGAGAAAACTCTGCCTCACACGTCATGACGTCATGGTGTTTGACGCAATTATGGATTTTGCATTTTCTAAATTTACTATGGCATCTTCAACAAGGGGGAAAGACTGCATTTAAATTTTACAGAAGTGACAGAAAATTAACCAGCCCCTGGAGTGGAGCTGAGAGGGGAGAATAGGGAGGGGGCCCCTAGAAGTGGTGTGTGTGTGTGTGTGTGTGTGTGTGTGCGTGTGTGTGTATGTGTGGTGTGTGTATATGTGTATATGCGTGTGTGTGTGTGTGTGTGGTGTGTGTATATGCATGTGTGTATGTGTGCATGTGTGTGTATATGTATGTGTGTGTGTGTGTGTGTGTGTGCGTGTGTGTGTGTGTATGTGTATGTGTGGTGTGTGTATATGTGTATATGCGTGTGTATGTGCATGTGTGTGTATATGTATGTGTGTGTGTGCGTGCTGGGCTCAGTGGCAGTTTTCACACCTGATGGTGAAGGTGCAGGTGACAGGTGAGGAGGAGGCCCGTGGGGTAGGACACCTGTCCGAGCGCGGGGGCAGGATTAACATCTCCCAGGGAGAAAACACACAGTGCCGTCTAAAGAGGTGCAGGTGCCAGCAAAACCATCTGCGGCACAGCTGCGTCTTATTCATTCATTGCCATGCTTTGCATTGAAATGCACCTCCTTCATAACACCTTGTGCTAACTTGTGCTAAGAGTAGACTTGACATAACTCATGTACACACACAGTAAGAATGAACTGCACCTGTAGTTGAATGACAACCCTTTGCGAATGAATACCATCCATCTTGTGCTCTCAAAAACTAAAATAAAACAAGCTGCAAGTTGGAAAAAGAAGCTGAGAGAACGCATATGTGTCCGTACCAGAGAAACCACGGGCATCTAGTCTTTTGGTAATCAGAGTCAGGAAAATGGCAAGCATTGTTCGGCTGAATGGCCTGTTCTCATGTTATGTTATGTTATGTCAAGTTATGTCACTTAAAGCTACTGACCAAGAAAAGTCTTAGGTAGCTTGATAAGCAGGTTGAACTGAGTTTTAAAAGGACCAGTCAGTTTGTGATGTCATAAAATAACCCCAAAAGGCCCTCAGCGATTGGCCAGCTAGCAGGTGGCTGCGGAACGCCCAGCTAAGCTTGCTCCAGCGCTGTTTCCAACACCGTTAATGAGGAAGTGTGTCTGTTAATGCAGGGGTCTGCACCTCTGGTCTCACTGGGAAACGCGGGTTTGCTGTTTTTGCCACTCAGCAGTTCATTGATCGATTAAAGCAATGGATTACCCGATTAGCTCACCACGCCAGGGACCCCTATCACGAAGGAGGATTGCTGAGTTGGCTGGATGACTGCACTGAATAAGACCCAGAACAGCCCTTTGTTTAAATTATTTTTTTTAACTTCAGTTCATGTTCCAGATTTGGGAGGGTTCTGGGTTTTACTCAATGCAGTTTATCCAGTGAACTCAGTCATCGTGCTTCGTGAAATAGGGCCCAGGTCTCATTGGTCTGAATTGGTTGCCTGTATTAATTAGAATATAAAAACCAGCAGGCCCTGTGGCTGCCCTGGATCGATTTCCAGTCAAGCAGTGTAAGAACACAAAAAACTCAAAAGGTCCCTACTCATGCACAATAAAAATCCCATTGTCAGGCATTGTTTGCCACTGTGGTATACAGTTCTGGGGAACTCCATCTCTTCGCAAATGCTTGTTTAATGTTGATGGATATTTCTTTACTATGGAGGGGAAAAAAGTGTAAACCGCCAACATGCATGAACATGCACCTTAAATGTCTTATAACCACACCCCTGGTAACCCTTTAAAGTGTGAGGTCACAAATATGTGATGTGAATGTTCTTAACTGAACATTCTAAAGCTGATGTAACAATCACTACTGGTGACTGAAATCTATTTCAGTTATAGAACACAGGACTTCCAGAAAAACTACTCTTCAAAGAGCTAAAAAAAAAAAAGGCAGAACCCCACTCCTAACTTTGTTTTTATTTTTGATTTCCTCTGTCTGCCTCGTTCTCAGATTCCACAAAGAAGCTGAAAGATGTCCTGGAGGAGTTTCACGGAGACGGAGTTCTCGCTAAATACAACCCCGAGCAGGTACAGCGCGTTCGCCACATCGCTTAAAGGCCAAGCGGCGGCCACTTCACATTATTAGCCTGTTCAGAGCCAGCCTCTCACACAGGGTGAAAGTGCCCCACCCCCCCACCATCTATCGCCCTAAAGTCTAATTGCAGCCCCCCTCCCCCCCACTCCGCCCACCCTCGGTCCCACCTATAGAACTGTAGAATGGGGGTGTCAGATTTCACCTGCACACTTTGTTCCTCAGGACTGACTCATAATGAGGTCATAACGTACTCTGCGTTGCTACGGCAATAAGAGCATCCAGGTCCTGACGCAATGCCTCTTATTTTTGTGGAGATGCCCCACTCCCTACCCCCCTGCACATACACACACTACTCACACCCCCCAAACCCCCCCCCCCCGCCCCCACCACTTGAATAACGACCCCGTCAGCATGTGGTGCTGTGTAACCCGATGCCAGGCTCCATCGGGGGCAGAATTACTGTCAGCGCTGTCAGGAGATCCAAACCCGCCAAACCCGCCTGACCCACCAAACCCACCAAACCCGCCTGACCCACCAGACCCGCCAAACCCGCCAAACCCACCAGACCCGCCTGACCCGCCAAACCCACCAAACCCACCAAACCCGCCTGACCCACCAAACCCGCCAAACCCGCCAAACCCGCCAGACCTGTCAAACCCGCCTGACCCACCAAACCCACCAAACCCGCCTGACCCACCAAACCCGCCAAACCCGCCAAACCCGCCAGACCTGTCAAACCCGCCTGACCCACCAAACCCACCAAACCCACCAAACCTGCCTGACCCGCCTGACCCACCAAACCCACCAAACCCGCCAAACCCACCAAACCCGCCTGACCCACCAAACCCGCCAAACCCGCCAGACCCACCAGACCCGCCTGACCCACCAAACCCGCCAAACCCACCAAACCCACCTGACCCGCCAAACCCGCCAAACCCGCCAAACCCGCCTGACCCACCAAACCCACCAAACCCGCCAAACCCACCAAACCCACCAAACCCGCCAAACCCACCAGACCCGCCTGACCCACCAAACCCGCCAAACCCACCAAACCCACCAAACCCGCCTGACCCACCAAACCCACCAAACCCGCCAAACCCGCCTGACCCGCCAAACCCGCCAAACCCGCCAAACCCGCCAAAACCGTCCTCCCCTCATCCCGTCCTCCTCCCCTCCTCCCCTCCTCCCATCCTCCTTTTCCCTGTCCTCCTCCTCCCCTCCTTCCATCCTCCCCTCCTCCCGTCCTCCTCCTCCCCTCCTCCCCTCCTCCTCTCCTCTCGTCGTCCTCCTCCCCTCCTCCCATCGTCCCCTCCTCCTCCTCCCATCCTCCCCTCCTCCCTTCCTCCCGTCCTCCCCTCCTCCTCCCCTCATCCCGTCCTCCTCCTCCCCTCCTCCCATCCTCCTCCTCCCATCGTCCCCTCCTCCTCCTCCCCTCCTCCCCTCCTCCTCCCCTCATCCCGTCCTCCTCCCCTCCTCCCCTCCTCCCCTCCTCCTCCCCTCCTCCCGTCCTCAGCGTCTCTGAGGGAGGCCCAAAAAGGAGGCAACGTGTCATCTGCGCTTCCCTGATTGCCGCTGCGGCTGGTGGTCATGGGTTAATATTCCTTCATTATGAACGAGTGAGGACTGGTCGGGTTATAAACGCTGAGAACTGGAGGCACAAACACCGTTCCCTGAACCGTCAAACCTTCTCAGCTGCTTCGGTGCACTGATCTCCCCAACAGGGAACACTCAGTCAGTGTAGGTATGAGTGACTGGCACAGCCCAGGCCATAATTATTCCATCATGGGGGCGGTCCATCATGGGGGTGGTCCAGCAGCTTGACAGCTCTGAACGTCTAGAGAGCTGAGGGAGGGGAAGGACTCTTCTACGGCACATTTTCCCAAACATGGCTGGTCCTTTAGGGGTCTTTCTGCTGATGGCAATATAATAGACCCTACTCAGTTTAGAGAGGAAGAAATGAAAGCAGATTGGATTGAAATGGACTCAGGGCGAGGAAGCCAAACTTAAGTCCCGGAGGTCGGAAGTGTCTGCGGGCTTTCGCGGTTCTCGATCAATCTGCCAGTTTCTACACGGGAAAAAAAAGGCGTGTGCAAACCTTGCTGTCGGACACCCAGAGCTGCTCGCTAGCATAAACACACTAGAATAGATTTTGGAATATATTTTAATTGTACTGCATTCAGGCCTATACGTTCTGATTGAGGGCCACAAAAACTCTGGAGAGCACAGTATAATGTTCAGTGTAAAATCTACTTTTACGGAGTACATGTGGTGCCAGACTGTTAGAGTTAAATTAAAACTGGACGTTTTACTGGGTGAAAAAAGCCTAATTGCAGTCTTTGGAGTATTTTTATGAAGGGCCACAGTCTCTCAGGGGTTGGGCTTTATAATTTCCTTTCAATCAGTGCCCAGTTCAGGCCTTGGAAACAAGGTGTTCGGGGCTCTTTAACCAATCAATGACAATTAAACTCTTAAGTGCAGGAACACACCAAAAGCCGGGAGACACATCAGCCTCCCTGGGATTGAGTTTGAGACCCCTGGTCTGTATGCAATGCCTGAAGGGTTTCTGTGACATAAGAGAAAAGGTGAATGTGTGGCATATGGCAGCACTAGGATCTATTGCCATTTTTATATTTCCATAACCCGTTGTGTAGGTGCCTACACAGGAAGTGGTTTCGGCTGAAACTTGGCTAACTACCATTTCCACCAACCAGGGACACTTGCAGTACTTTTTTTAAGAGCCCAAGTGTGGCGTTTTCTGTACAGTGTGACGTTACCCATAAATTTCTCTCAAAGGCGATTATGACTGGCTTTAAAAAATAATAATTTTGTAATGGGTCTTTACTTGTTTGTTCTGGCTCAAATCTCCACTGGGCTCAATTGACTGGTTCAGCAGGCACTCTGCATGTCTGATGGAGATGACCAATAGGGGACCGGCTCTGAGAAAAAAGGATCAAAAATCACATATGCAGTTAATCCAGGCGCTCCTCTGGTGCAGACAAAGCTGGGCTGCCCAACTCCTGGCTTGAAAAAACTGTGAACACGTGATGCCTAGAAAATTCTTGGCAGTGTTATTGCCAACTAAGGAGAAGAAAAACAACAATGTGTGATAACAAGATAACAAATGTGTGACAACAAGTTCCCAAAGTGTTCAGTGTGAGTTTGGCAATGGCCTGAATGATCGAGATGAAGCATCATTCATATGTTGAACCTTGGATGGACTCACTGGAAAGTAGAGTGAAACGAGTATAAAAGCTTTATTCAAGAATACGGAACTACCGTACACCAATTGCTAAGCGGCTTAAAATCACGTTTACAAAGCATAGCATATTGCACTGCATTTGACTGTGATGAATATAATTGGAAAATGAGGTATTGCGCTTATAACACCGTTATTACAATAAATAATTTGCACATAGATAGCATATAACATGTTTATGAACACCTATGTGAGGGTGTGAACTTAGGGAAAACCCCAGGGATCACCCTCGTGGGGGTCATGCAGTTGCCATGAAGACTGAGGGCGGGACTTCTCTCTCAATTCCTTCCCCTTAACCAATGAGATTGGTTGATTGGTTGATTGATTGATTGACTGAATTTATTTTATGCTCATCAGAAAAGTACAAGAAGAAGTTTAAGCAGGATCATCATGTATCAGTCTTAAAAAGCTATCAAGTATAAACAGCTAAAAACCTGGTTTCCACTGTGGTCCTTAAAGAGTTGGGGGGGAGGGGGACATGACAATTTGCCATGCATCCATAGTTTAACAATAACGTCAATATCCTACGATCAATTACAGTTTGCAAATGCACACCATCCTAATTCAGTGGAACCAGCCACAACGACACTGCACAAGACTTAACCACCCTCTCTCCTTCTCCACTCCCCCCACCACCCCCCCCACCCCCCACCCTTATGGCCAATCAGAAGCAAGACGTTCTCAGCCAAGTAAGCCACCTCAGTGTGGAATCTGCATGAGCTGTCAATCTTTGTCTTACAGACCTGCATGCCCTGACGTGACCTGCTCATGTTCCCATCCTGTTGTTGGAAAAGAGAGAGAAAGAGAAAGAGAGAGAGAGCGAGTTCTCCTCTCGGTCGGGGTCAGAGGTCACCGGTTGCCCTGCCGACGGCGCTTCTGTGTGTCTGCCATGCGTCATTGTGTGCTCCTCAGGGCTGGAAACGTCACGGTGGCGTTGTGGGAATGTTGTGCGTGCTAACCTTCCGGTTCAAAATTATTATTTGCGCGTTTGCGTTCAGTTTTTGTTTTGTTTTTGGTCACGTCCATTTGATTCATTCAGCCATTTAATATGATGGTGGACGGTCCCAGATGTGCATTTCATTATCCCCTGAGCCGGCTGGGCTAAAGCACGTCTGAAGAAGGCTGCTCTCTTGCCATTTCCGCTGAGAGTTTGTCATGAGGATGAATGAGTCTCAATGCTTCGTCAGTCTCAGGGCTGTCGTAAAATCATCTTCATGGCTCAATCACCACTAACTCCATTTCGCCATTTTTTTTTTCAGTGGAACGCCTGTCTTAAACAATGTCTCTCCTGTGGTTAAATGTTAAACGTGGTTAAATAAACAAAATTGATAAAATGGAGCAGCACTGCGAGTGCATGTGTGGTGGAAAAAATGTGCGTGGGAGTGGCTTGTTGTGCAGTTTTTTGTCGATGAAGTTGCCTGCCATCGTTTGCTCACTATGGAAAATGCATTTGCCTCTTTGTCTGCAACGTTTTGAAAAACCACCTGGTTACAGGTTACAGAATATTACCTGACCATCAGTGTATCATCCTGCCATAACATCCCATGCATTTTACAGAAATAAAGGAACAAGACTGTCAGTTACATTACTGGATGGGAATCCGTACATTTTCATGTGTTTACGTAAATCTTTTGCGTTTTTGTACATCATGCATTTGTTATGGAGATGGCTTCCCCCCAGCAGGCTTCCTGTTCTTGTGTCTCATTGGTTCATTTACATGACATGTGCTCTGTACTGCTGAGAAAACACCGCGACTCACTACGCCATGCTAAAGCTAACCATCCCTGCGCCCCCCCCAAAAATGGCCGAACCCCCAACTTCACACCACGCTGTTTGCCTTTTCGTGTTTCGCGGAAAGACCGTGGCCAGTAACTTTCACGGAGGGTCACCCAGAACTCTCGTCCCCCTCCCCCTCCCCTTCTGGCATGACGCCCTCGACCTGGTGTGACCCGACGGTTGGGTCGTCTCTCATCGACTCTCCCCATCGATCGATCTTTCTGTCTGTCTGTCTGTCTGTCCCCCCCCATCAGCCAATCGACTACGAGGGCTTCCGGCTCTTCATGAAGACGTACCTGGAGAACGACATTCCCGAGGAGCTGTGCCAGCACCTCTTCACCTCCTTCAAGAGCAAGACGGGGGATGGCTCCCCCGGGCTGCCCCGCACAGGTGCGGGCCTGCTAGGTAAGAGGCACCTGTCAGCTCCCACCTGACTGTACTATCTGACCCCACACCGAGTCCCTCACTATTTTGGGCGGCATTCTGAATTTTTGGAACTGGAACCAGTGGTAGTGAAATAAAGACAAGGTAGCCAGCCATGATGTCACCTCACCTGCAGAGATCTTTGAAGTAGGTGTCCACCTGTACCATCAGTGTTGTCCCATTAGTTGTTACCAATGTACTTCATTATTGGTGAAGTGCCCACCTGGTTTCTATGTGAAAGGTGACAACCACAGGGGAATCTCTGGTGATGACATGTCCATCCTACCCCAATTTTATTTATTTGTATTTTTGACATGATACAATTGTCTTGAATGGCAAAAAAACATGGTCCTGTGAAAATATTTTTTAAAATATTTTTTATTTTTATTTTTATTGAATGTCCCTTGCAGTGTAGGGTTCAGCACAGTAGAATATGTGGAGATTAAGACCAGAGACTCATGTTCTCTACAGGACACAGAAATGAATTGGCAGGACTTTACACTACTTTGTGGATATACATTACTTTACCTTACATCCACGCTGCGTACGCTTTTAGCCAGAGAAACTTACAGCGTTAGAGAACATAAAGGCATCCGTATGAGTTATGAGAGCAACAGAGCTTGGCTCGGCTAGCAGCTTTTCCACATCAGTGAGTATATGTGCGGCACCGTGAAAATGCTGAGTGTAAATTGATTTACGTCAAACTAAAACCCCTAATAAATACCACAGAGTGCTACAGCTAATATCCATGTAATGCCATAAAGCATGCTATAACAATCTTTAAAAGTATTACCATTTAAAAAGAGTGTGCTGGAAGCCGGGGACTAACAGGAAGAGAGCCAGGATGGAGCCGGACGAAAGTTTGGACTTCAGAATGTTCCGGACGAGGGCCAAGCGGTTCCGCTGTCCTGTCATCTTGTTTTTTTCAGGCGGAGGTTACAGCATCAGTTGTAGTCAGGAGGTGAGGTCAGAATTAAGGCCTGGCTCCGAATTAGCACCCCGGGCGGGAATCATTTTGAGCTGTGAGTAAGTCGGAGGACCGAAACGAGATGTTCTGTGGTGAACTCACAGGGTTTGTTTTCCAATTAGGTTGAAGTTGTTCGCCCTTGGCTTGCACGTAGCTGTTTGCATGAGGTCGTGCTCAATTATTTCCAAAAACGGAAAAAGCGCACAGAATGAACGCTGCTGTATTTTTGTATTATTGGGTCTAATTTGTAGTTTCCCTGCCTCAGCTCTCTTTACAAACAAAATAGAAAGGCATGGGAGAAGGGCTTGGCACTTCCTCAAAATACCCCAGGATAATTAAGATTATAAGGAATATGCTTTTCAGTATTAATTCACCTCGGTTTTTCCAGTTAGGTTTGAATAAATTAAATCAATTTCATTTTAGTTTTTCGGAAAAAAACCCAAATTTTTATTTAAAAAGAAAAGATTTCTGTGGTGGCAAGTTTCATGCATATTCACTGCTCCATGCATCACGCAGTTTTATATGGCCCTGGCTTATTTGGCTGCGAACCTCTTGTGAATGTACACATGGTTATTTTCTGCGGGGTCGCCATGGTAACTCAGAAGCCTTCTGCCTGATCATGTGGCTCAAAGGCATTTCTGCAGCAGTACAGAATCCCAGCTGGACTGCCCGACCTGGCCGCCTGGCCACTCGAGCAGATGCTAGATGGGCCAGCCCACTTTTGGGCTCCAGTCGTAATCCCCCCCCCCCCCCCCCGCACCTTGTACCCCCGGTTCAAGAACACAGTATTCTCCTCTTTGTCTGTATGGTGGGGTCAAGACTAAAAAATGCTGGAACTGAATTTTACTCACAGTCCAGTTCTGATTCCAACTAAATTTATTCAATTCAAATGTATTACAAATCAAATCAAAGCCAGGCTACTCTGGTCAGTTTATAATAACAGTTCTCTATGGCCAGTTCCACACACCCCTAGTCACCTCTTACTCAAAATACCATGAGTTAAATAACATAGTAGTTAGGTACTTCATTTATGGTGATTTGTAAAACAGAGTTGTTTGGTACATGGAGTTTTTTTCTTGATTGGGATGCAGTCAAATTTTCCAGCTGCACTGGTGTTTACCTAACCCTTATGCACTATGTTGTGGAATACACTCTGGATGATGGAGCCATGTAATTTGTTGAATATGAATGCGAAGTGGAACTGCTCTTTCACTCCAGAATGTTCCATGCCAGGGTTTTTGCTGGTTGGCACCGTCAACGCCCATGGCTCATCAGTTACAAACACAAGCTCTGGGGGCTTGCCGTAGGGGGGATATCTGTGGTCCCTCCAAAGCCGTATGCGGGGATATCTATGGTCCCTCCAAAGACATAGGGGGGATATCTACGGTCCCTCCAAAGCTGTAGAGGAAATATGTATGGTCCCTCCAAAACCATAGGGGGGATATCTATGGTCCCTCCAAAGCCATAGGGGGGATATCTATAGTCCCTCCAGAGCCTTAGGGAGGGATATCTATGGTCCCTCCGAAGCCATAGGAGGGATATCTGTGGTCCCTCCAAAGCTGTAGAGGGAATATATATGGTCCCTCCAAAGCCGTAGGGGGGATATCTATGGTCCCTCCAAAGCCATAGGGGGGACATCTATAGTCCCTCCAGAGCCTTAGGGAGGGATATCTATGGTCCCTCCGAAGCCATAGGGGGGATATCTGTGGTCCCTCCAAAGCTGTAGAGGGAATATATATGGTCCCTCCAAAGCCGTAGGGGGGATATCTATGGTCCCAACCAAGCCGTATGCGGGGATATCTATGGTGCTGCCCGGATCCTGGCACGACGCCCCCTTTGCTAAGCAGGCTGCCCGTTGCTAGCGGCAGAGGCGGTACAGGCAGGTGGCAGATGGGCGAAGCCGCAGCTCGCTGATTTTAAAAGATGGCGGCGTGATTCCTGTCCAAGTGCAGGCCGGTCTGCGTACATTACGCGCGCAGCAGACGCTGCGTTTCGTTGCCGTCCAGGCGGTGGTTTAGACGCCACTGCGAGGAGGTGGGGAGGAGGTGTTCGTTTGTGAATCCTGCGCCTCCATCTAGTGATAGTGGTTTTTTCACTGCCCCCATTTCAGTTGTGATTTGCCGTGATCTTCATAGTATTATTCCTTCAGAGCCCTAGGGGTTTTGATGGCCCTAAGCAAGAATGTTGTTGTGGCCCAAAAATGTTTTTTTTTAAAAAAAAGGAAACTTTAATTCTGAGGCTCAGGGATGAAAGTTTATTTCACAACAAGAAGGATGCTATCCTATCACAATGCTTACAATTTATGGACAGTTTGGGCCTGTCTAAACTCTTACATTGACAAAAATGACAGTTGAATCTTTTTTATTTTATCTTTAGTTTGAATCAGGCACAGCAAATGGCCTTTTCTGTTTACAATTAATCAGTAGCTAGATCAGTCCATCTCGTTTGTGTTCATGTGCCAGAAAAGGTTTTTATCTCTAGTTTAAATTTCTGAATGAGGCTCTTTCACGGTCCTAGATTTGTATGCTGTTCCCTCCACAGTCTAACTAAACACACGAGGGCATTTCTCTTCTTTAAAATCCACTCTCGTGTGTGTGGTAAAGAATGACTTGTTTGTCCCATTTACCACATCATTGTTTGTAGTTTCACATCCAAGTAACAAAGATTCAGTGTTTTTGAAATCCTGAGCTTTGTTTCCAGCGCTGTCTTAAGGAGTTTAATTTTTGTGAATATCAGGTTCTGTAGTTGTTCCTTCTCCTGTTTGGTCTAATTAATGAAGAACTAGTTTGTTTTGATGTGTTTTTAAGCTGCATTTCAGAGGCCCTGGGAGCCCATCTGATTTAACTGTCCGACCCACAAAAATCTCACTGAACAGAATTAAGAAAGAGACTAGTATATGATCTATGGTCTCTACTGTAGGCTCCATAATCCCTCATCAGTGTCTCCGTTTCAGAAGTGTGGGGGGAATGGGCCTGTTTTACCACTCGCATCCCTCCTGCTGTTCTCTCTTTTCTCTCTTTCTCGCTCTCTCTCTCTCTCTCCGTCTCACTCTCTCTCTCACTCTCTCTCTCTTTCCGTCTCACTCTCTCTCTCTGTTGCTCTCACTCTCTCTCTCGCTCTCTCTCTCTCCATCTCACTTTCTCTCTCTCGCTCTCTCTCTCTGTCACTCTCATTCTCTCTCTCGCTCTCTGTGTCTCTCTCTCTGTCACTCTCTCTCCCCCTCTCTCTCTCTCTCTCTGCACTCATTCTTCTTTGCCCTCATGTGCACCTTTTCTTTCTGTTCCTCTGAAACCCCTCTCCCTGCAGAGCCTAGATCGATCGATGCGGGCATCTCTATTCAGACAGAAGTGGCATGTGCCCCCATAACAGGTACTCCTGACCCTGCTGTGGCGTGATGTCAATCTTCCAGGCCCCCCCCCGCGACCCCCCCCCCCCCCCCCCGGTGGCTGTGATGTGACATCATTTCCTTGAGAACCTGTCTGTGTTGGTGTTTGTGAAGTGGCAGATTTGTGGTGCTGAGAACAGGCTAACCAAGGGGCTGCAGTAATTTCATGAGTTTGTCTCTCTACATCAGAGTTTTTTTTGTTAAAAACGCTCCAAATTTGTAATATCGGTTTGTTTTAATGCTGCTAAGTCCGCTATCAATTCAGAGGAGCGCAGACAAGCAGGGGCTCTCTTCTGAAGCACGCGATGACAAACGCTACTTTTTTCATTCCTCGATTTACATGTCGATTGCACACAGACACGAGCCAGAGGAAGAAACTTCATCTGCAGCTTGAGAGGCCAGTTGGGGGGCGTTAATAAGTCACGACACTCCTTCCCCTGGGCAATTACAGCACAAACTGTGTGCTGTAGGGTTATCAGCCACAGTCAGCTCTAATATGATTCAGATTCAATGTCAGCCATTGTCAGCATTGGCATGATTCAGATTCGACACCAGCCACAGTCAGCACTGGCGTGATTCAGGTTCAATACCAGCCACAGTCAGCACTGGCGTGATTCAGATTCGATACCAGCCACAGTCAGCACTGGCGTGATTCAGATTCGATACCAGCCACAGTCAGCACTGGCGTGATTCAGATTCGATACCAGCCACAGTCAGCACTAGTGTGATTCAGATTCGATCCCAGGCACAGTCAGCACCGGCATGATTGAGATCCATACCAGACTGTGGGGCCCGTCTACGCACTGGAACAGTGACCTAGCAGGCTAACACCAAGCAGCCCTCTCATAGCTGTGTGTTTATCTGTGAAAATCTCATAAATGTCGTTAACTTTCCAGCAACGCTGTGATTGTGGCCAAGCTGTTGTGTGCAGACTTAAGATCTTAACTTCCTCTCCTTGCTTGCCCTTTCAGTCTCTCTGTTTCTCTCTCTCTCTCTATTTCGGTGGCTCTCTCTTCCTCCTTCCTGTCCCATGTGAAGTGTTGGAACCTTTTTTCTCTCTTTAGCACATTTCCGCTACAGGCTTGTTATCGGCTTCAATGTTTTTTTGCCTTTTGACAATAAATCCTGTGTAAAAAAACGTGCATAGCCTCATGTTCCTGCTCTTTTTCTCTCCCTCTCTCCCTCTCTCCCTCTCTCCCTCCCTTGCCCGCCCCCCCCCCCCCCGTCCCTCCCCAGGAATGAACGGTAAGAGCATCCTGAGCGCCATGGCCCGCCACACGCCGGACCAGGCCGCCGCTGTCGTCATGGCGACGGGGTCGGGCGCTACCACCTCACCCTGCTCCTCGCGCTCCTCGTCCCAGCGGTCCGGGACGGGGGGCCACACGCCGGCCGGCCCCCACCGCTCGCCCTGCGCCCAGCCCAAACCCCTGGGGTGCGGGAGCAACGCCCTGGTCCCCTCAAAGGGCCCCGCCTCTCCCCACCTCAACCCCCAGTCCCCAGGTGAGGGCTGTGTCAGGTGCACGTGCACACAGTTCCCATCATGCATTGTGCCTTTTAGGATATCAGGGTGTGCCCTTTGCATGTTTTATGATCATCTGTTATTAATGAAATGTGCTACAACTGTTTGTACTGTTTGTCTTATTTTGTTGTATCAACGTGCGTCTGTCTCCCTGCATGTAAAAGAGAGTATGGCTTGTGATGCAGGACAAACTTTAGAGAGGTCTGACAATGACGTATAATCTAATCTGATCTAATCTAATCTAATCTAATATAATCTAATCTAATCTAATCTAATCTAATCCGATCTCTTCCTCCTAAATGCTAAAACAAAAGAAACCAAATACAGTAAGAAAGACAAACCAAACAAATCAAAAGTGAAATGAATCAAGCTACTGTTCAACAAAACTTCAAAAATATTCTGTATTCAGAAGCCTGAACCAGTGGTGCAGAAACTCCAGTCCTGGAGGGCTGCAGTGTTTGTTGGTTTATTGTGGTTTCCCTTCCAGTTCAGGCCTTGGAAACCAGGTGCATCCCAGGGCATAACTAGGGCCTAAATAATACCCTGGTTGACAGACTCAGTGGAGGTGGGGTGGGGTGAAATGGGGTGGAGGGGTTAGGCCAGGATATGCAATTTTTTCCCATTAATTTAGTCATTTAATTGCGGATGCATTTTAGGGTGTAAATGCTGTACGTATTCCTCTAGATAAGGCTTTAATTTGATAAAATATGAAACACCATTCATTCGCCTCCTAAAGTAATTGTGACTGATGTTCTCACACAAAAAAAATGAAATTAGATACACACTTTAGAAATGGATATGAAAATAATAAAAATACTGAGGACATGACCTCGGTGTCCTCGATGGAAGTTACAGCCCTGAGTGTGTGTACTTTTTTGCCAATCATAGTCTTGAAACACACCACGGGGACTGGAGAATATGGGTTTGAGATATTATAATATGTATACATTAACCTTACAGCATAATAAGGCCAGGGGTGTGACTTTCTTAAAGGCATATAGGTATTCCATATCGGAGTATTTCACTTTCATTTGAGACCAACTGCAAAACTGTTTTGCGTTCCCTGGAAAAAAGTATTGCGACGGAACACATTCCCCATTTTAATCTCTAAACTGTAAAAAAATATCTTGTAAAAAAAAAAAAAAAAACTGTACGATTCTGTCTAAGGCCTGTTATTCAACTGAATAAATCCTGTTGTTTTATGGGATGGCTGTTAAATAATTAGTTATTGCCATTATTCTATGACTTTGTAGTTCTACAGTAAAATGCTTTAAAAATGTACAGTATTTCACCTCTTTTTTTATCTTCAAAGTCGTAGAACATGTAGAACAACAGCAATAACTCATTTTTAACGGCCTCCCGAAAAATAACTTCATACAGTTAATAATAGGATTTATGCTGTTTTTCTCTTTCATTAATGGACTGTTTTCTTGCGGTATTTTATTTTATTTTTACCTTTTCACAGGGTACTGTGTTCCTCAGGGGCTCTGCAACAACCCTGCCGATTTCATGGGTATTGTTTTGAATGCTCTCCCGTACGTTTGCGAAAGCGATTTGCATATCATGATGCGGTCTGCTCGTTCTGATGACCGGAGCTCAGAAATGGACTGCATCTGTATCCGGAATCGTTAACTCGTAGATTAAGCGAGCCGCTGAAATTGAAAGTAATTCAATAATAGATTAGTCTAAAAATTGTTTTGTTTATCTGCTCGGGGGAAGTGGAAAATTAATTTGAGAAAGAAGAGAAAAGCAGGTCTCAAAACTTCGTTGATGTCTCGTCATCGCAAATTGTGTCTTTAGGACAACGAAAGCGTGTAGCCTATTTCATTTCTTGAAATTTATGCGATGGTAATGACGGGGATTATGGAGTGTTTAGTGATTACGACAGGGATTAGTGGCTTTGGGGTGCGAGGACAGGGCATGGCTTTTATTTAATTTCTTAATTATAAGAAATTATGCAATTATAATGACGAGGATTCATGGGGGTGCACCGATCTATAGGGATTTGTTGTGTTTTGTTTACCCCCGCTTATAATGCGCTTTGGGCAGTATTTCCGTATGCTTTTTTAGTTTGTGATATTTGCAATAGCACATTCGTGCTGATATGTGTGAGACATACTGTATTTCCATAACATACAATTATCTGATATTATTAGTATTACTTTGTTTCATTCTGGTTCTTCATTTTTTACGGTCCCCGTTTGTTCTCCTTCCATATTACTGGATGGAAAATGACAGGGTGACGTAAGCAACGTATGCAGAGTTAAGTAAATATATACTTTGCAACACCATCTTATTTGAAGGAATAAAGGTGATTCTGCAAGGGTCTAAATGGAGTCGGTTGTGAAAAGTAGACAAAACGGGTTAACGTAAATAATGCTACACATGACGTTTTGCAAAGTGGAGAAATTTTAATTGCTTTAATTTTGAGTGCATTTTGAGTTTTAAGACTCTTGCATGTACAGGCAAGCAGTAGGTGTGATAATACAAGCTACCATACGGGGGCAGACTTTCTCTACAGATTCACAGTATTTATGCTGCACATTTGAATTATGCTTTAAAAGTTTTGAATAATTATCTTAGTCTTATAATCTCATAATTATCTTATATCTTATAATTATCTTCTATTAAAACTTAACGCTTCAATCGTATATGAGGCATCTTTTGGCCATCTTTTTGTCTTTGATTCATTACTTTTTTGCAATTTACCCACCCAGTTTTTGAGCTCAGTCATTTAGAATTTTTAAGAATTTATTTCATTATTATGAAACATTTGTATTCTTTCCTAATCATAACCTTTTCAGATATTGGGTTAAGCGCGGGGACGTCCATACGCAAAACAACAAAAGGGCAGCTACGAAAAGCCAAAAACGTTAGCGAGAGGCTAACGCTCACGTTCAGCGTCTTCTTCAGTTTTTGTGTCATCGTGACGAATGAGATCCTTGCCTCAGCCATTTTAAGCCGTCCATCGATTCATGCTAATGCTACCCGGCTAATGTGGGGGTCTCGTTATTGACTCCGCTGTACCCTGTGGCTCTGGAGAACATGAGTTATGCGCACAGTTCTCAGCAGTGGTAATGATTTGTGATGTGTCTCCTGCGTATCGATCCGGCAGTTCTTATTAACATTGCTCTTTTTAAATGACTAATGCATCGATTTTTTTTTTTTTTGCCCTCCGTTCTTATTTATTTTCTCCTGAAGCCTGTACACCAGGGGTGGAGTTTTTCATAAATTAATTATTAAACTAACTTCATAAATAAATTTTTAAGGTGAGCGCACACACACACTCACACACAGAAAATTATCTAGATTTTTAAAGGACACCTGTAAAGAAATCAGTAGTTTGCCTAAACATTAATTCAAATTTGTAGTTTTGAAAATAAATAGTTGGAAAATGAACTTCCGGGAAAATGTTCATTGGTGTGCAAACCTGACCTCACACAAGATAAATGGACCTTCTAGGGTTATCATATAAATCAGGAGTGTCCAATCTTATCCGAAATCTTATCTTATATTTGTTTTATCCCAGCATTGTAACACCTGATTTAACTATTTAACTCATCGCTGTCTTCAAGTCAAGACGTTGATAAGTGGAATCAGGAGTCTTAATGCTGGGCTAGAATAAAAGCCTGCACCTACACTGGTCCTTTGCAGATAAGATTGGACACCCCAGATATAAATGCTTTTATCTCCACTGGAAAAAAAATGAACATTTGGTTCCTGTTGCTTTTTTTATTTTGTTATTTTTAGAAAGGATGTGGCAACATGCTTGCCTGGCGCTCTGTCTCACATGTCTCTCTTCTTAAAAAGGGGCTGTAGTTGTTTTCTGTATCGAGAGCTGCGGTCTCCATGACGGTTCATCTGCATGAATCTGTTTACGTTCACCAGAATGCCTTTGTTTCAAGACTGTGCGCTGAATACCAAGAACAGTTAGAACCACTTCAAAAAGGCAGGCTTTGGCGCTAGGCAGCAAGAAATCCCAGGGTGCATTGCTCGAATTAGCTGATAAACAAAGGCCTCAGCATTTTTAAATGTGAATACCAAAAAAAGGTGAGCCGAACCAAATGAGGGATATTTTTAATTTACCATCCTCTACATCTCGAGTTCATGTGTTTTTTTTTTACCCCCACTGGAGGTGGCCTTTAATATAAATTACATTTACCTTTTACCTTTCTGTGGGTAAGTTTCTAGAACACCCCTCAGCATGCATGCTGTGCAGGTGCAGTGTCTCTCTCTCTCTCTCTTTACCTCTCTCCCTCTTGTCTACCTCTCACCTTCTCTTTCTCTCTCTCTCCCTCTTCCCCCCTCTCTTTAACTCTCCCCCCTTCTCTCTCTCTCTTCTTCTACCTATCCCCCTACTCTCTCTCTTTTTACCTCTCCCCCTTCTCTTCTCTTTCTTTCTACCGCTCCCCTCTCTGTCCCTCTCTCTTTTTCCCCCTCATCTCTCCCTCTCTCTCTCACTCTCCCTCTCACTCTCTCTCTTTCTCTCTCCGCACTGCTATTGGGTCACACCACTCGGTCCCCTCGCCCCCCCCCCCTCCCCTCCCCTCCCTCGCCCCCCCGCAGTGACCCCCCTTCACCGCCGGCACGCGTGTGTCTCTGACCCGCAGATCGAAACCGAGCGGAGAAGCGTCCGTCGCTGCGCCGGAGCCCGTCCCCGCAGAAGGGAGCCCCCCTGCCGTCGCCCCAGGTGGTGTTTCTGAAGGACATCGTGTGCTACCTGTCCCTGCTGGAGAGGGGGACCCCCGAGGACAAACTCGAGTGTGAGAGACTGGGGGGGGGGGGGGGCGTGTGTTGCTATGGACAGTATGACGTTGCCATGGCCACTGATGATGCACATGTATTACATAATCTAAAGCAGACCTTACCTGAAAAGTGCTGGTATGGGTGCAGGCTTTTGTTTTAGCTCAGTAGTAAGATACCTGATTTTGCTTATCAAGCTCTTGATTGAAGACCAGGAGTAGTTAATTAGTTGGCTCAGGTGTATTAGTGCAGGGACTAAGTGTGGCACCCACACCGGCCCTTCCTTGGATAAGACTGGACACCACTAGTTTAAAGTATATGATTATATGCCAGATATATATTCATCTTCCTCATTGTCTATATATTATTTTTCAGAATATAATATAATTCAAGGTAAATTATTTCACCCATGCTATGAAATATGAGCTGGTGTGTTGTTTATTAAATATTCAGAATATTGGTAATTCTGCAATTTTTGCCTTGTTCTTGTGGTAAGAGTTAATTTTCAAGGGGCAAGTCAGAATTTACTGAGGATCATTTTAAAGGCTGCATTTCATGACATGCTGGATCCAAATGAAAATATGCGAGATCGGGAAATCCATCCCATATATGGTGCAAAAATAAAATGGGCATAGTTATTTTTCGATGTTTCAGATAAGTACCACCCTTAAAAAAACATACTCCACTTAAAATAAAATAGTCTTCCAAAGGCTTATGTAAGTGCCGCAGCATATGGATGGAGTTTGAATCCCAAAGCTGATACATATTTCTCATTTTTTCGGGCTTCAGGATTGAGTCTAAACTTTGGTTGAATTTCTGTGGGAGTGACGTGCCTTTCCACAGTATGTTGCGCATATATATCTGACCCCTGCTTGGGATCCCTGCCTAAGATGACTCCCCCAGTGGGAATGCATTGCTGATGACATCATAAAGGAGTCCCCCATTCGCTCAGCTTAGCTTAGCGTCTGCTCTCATTAGCAGTGTGCAGGCTTGACATCCATAGCCCCAGTTTCCTCATCGCAGTCTTAGCCTCCTTTACCGTTTGAGCTATATCCACACCACTGAGGCGTTAATACCCCCGGGAACTCCCGCAAATCCGTCATCGCCGGCCTCTGGATTTACTCCCTGCTGCCCCCTCCTGGACAGACCGAGGCATGGTCGAGGTGCACGTACAGTAAGGAGGACTGGAGCTCTGAATGATGGAGGTCTCTCTCTCTTTTCTCCCGTTCCCCCTCTAGTCATGTTCCGGTTATACGACACGGACGGCAACGGACTGCTGGACAGCTCGGTGAGTGCCCCCCCCCCCTTCCCCACCCCCCCAATCCCCCCACCCCCCAGATCTGCAGCTCGTTAACGTTAAGCCACGACCAATTAGTGGCCCCAAAACAAACAGATGGACTAAAAGTGGCTGAGAGGTCAGCTGATGTGGGGGATTCTAACAGTCTGAAGGAGACTGCTGCTGTGGCTGCTGCTGATGCTGTGTCAGCCCCCTTAAAGGGACACTGTGTACGTGTCACATGTCATTCTCCCCCTGAGCTAGGAATACTAGTCAGCCATTTCTGTCCCCACAGCAATAATTCTGCCTCTTTGCCTGTTATGTCATTGCGTTCATTATATCTGCATGGACATACGGCCGAGAACAGCCATTGGCCATTATGTGATGAGATCATTGATAAGAGTGATGTCATTCCAGCAGAGGATGGTCCGAGTGTCGGCAGAAATGACGGCTGTGTCGGCTGTCTCCACACATGCTGGCTGTGTTTGTTGAGGGTTCGAGTGTCTGCGTCAGTGATTGGCTGTGCTAGTCGAGGGTCTGAGTGTCAGTGCCAGTGATTGGCTGTGTTAGTCGAGGGTCTGAGTGTCAGTGCCAGTGATTGGCTGTGTTAGTTGAGGGTCTAAGTGTCTGAACCAGTGTTTAACTGTGTTAGTTGAGGGTCTGAGTGTCTGTGCCAGTGTTTGGCAGCGTTAGCCTAAAGAGTTCCTGTTGCTGTTTAGGTTCAGATGCAGGTTTAAAGCATTTGAGTTCCTGTGTGAATACTCAGTTAAACAATAGCACAGATGTTGTTTCAGAACCTTCCTCTATGCTTCTGACACCCTTTCATTCCAGGAACTGGACCGCATTATCAATCAGATGGTTCATGTAGCGGAGTACCTGGAGTGGGACTCCACAGAGCTACGTCCGGTAAGGCCTCTTAGAGAAAGGTGTGTGTGTGCGTGTGTGTGCATGTGTGTGTGTGTGTGTGTGTGTGTGTGTGTGTGTACATGTGTGTGTGACTGTGTGTGTGTGTGTGTGCGTGTGTGTGTGACTGTGTGTGTGTGTGTGTGTGTGTTGCCAGTTTCAGAGTGATAGAGCAGCACAGTGATTGTAATCCATGGTTACACAGTGTGTGTGTGTGTGTGTGTGTGTTTGTTGCCAGTTTCAGAGTGATAGAGCAGCACAGTGATTGTAACCCATGGTTAAACCATGTGTGTGTGTGTGCGTCTTTCTGTCTGTCTGTCTGTCTGTCTGTAGATCCTGAAGGAGATGATGGAGGAGATCGATTTTGACCGGGACGGCACGGTCACTCTGGAGGAGTGGATCCGCGGCGGGATGACCACCATTCCCCTTCTGGTGCTGCTCGGCATGGAGACGGTGGGTTTGGGGGACTTCCGACTGTTGCTTAGCAACCAGGGGTGTGGGCACATACATTACACACGGAGGGAACCCATAATATTTATTCAATGTTTCATAAGTAACAACCGCATATAAAGATTCCCACAGACAAAAATAAAAAAAAACAAAAAAAAACAAGAGATTAAAAAAAGGGAGAAATTTACAGTCATGCCCATATGGGCATGTTGGGTTGTCACATGGTCTGTTGTATTCTAGGCAAGAAAACATTTAGACACCCTGGCCTCGTCCCAAAATATGTGCCACCCTGTCTGGAGGTCTAGATAAAAATGGTCCCCATAGACACCGAAATAAAATTACAGCGGACATTTACACTCATCTCCAGCAAGCAAAGTGTAAACACACAGTGAAATGTTCTGTGTTGAATCAACTCTTACAAGGTACATTACAGTACAGGCATTTAGCAGGCGCTCTTATCCAGAGCAACTTACACAACATTTTACATAGCGTCCGTTTATACAGCTGGATATGTCCCGAAGCAATGCAGGATAAGTACCTTGCTCAAGGGCACAACGACCAGCTACCCATTATACTACACTGCCGCCCAGTATGGAGTACATACGATCCCTATTGGACAGTCTGTAATAGTTGAAATAGCTCTGGACATTTTACTGTGTATGAGTGATGTGAATGGGGCGGGGGGGACAGGATCATTCTTTATGTATTGACTTCAGTCTCCTGAGCCCTGTCCAGCTGACATTCTCATCAATACGGTTTGTAGAGCAGCCATCGCTGACCGTGCGAGCAGCCTAGCTAATGCCTGTTCCTGGAATGGGTGGAAGTCCACTCGGCCTGTCGAGGGATCGCTCCTTATTTTCGACGGGGGACGAGCCGCTTGCTCACACAGTGGGAATACCGTTCCTGTCGCGGGACGTCTCCGCAGCGCGTGTGTTCTGCTCCGGCCTCACCCCAGTGTGTGTCCCTGGCTTGGCTCGATTAAACTTTTTTATCTGAAAGGCAGCAGACTCGTCCTCGACACGGATGGGAGACTTCAGTCCTGGGGGGGGGGGTGGCGCTGGGGTGGGGGGGGGGGCAGTGTCAGCAAGAGCTCTTAATTGTTTTCATTGAAGGCATAATTAGGATGGGAAGACATCGCGTCAGGTGTCCCAACAGTAGAGTCTCTGCTAATTGAAAGATAACTCTGAAGTCTGCTGTGCTTCCAAACTGTCAAGGACCGAAATCACACTGCCTAATAAATTCCATAAATCAGCAGTTAGACCTCAGGTCTGAGGCAGCGTCTGAAAGTAATTTGTAATAAACTGTTAAAGCCTGAAGTAAAATTAATGTTTAAAAAAAAAAACCTGTTATAATAACCTAGCGATCCGTTAGTGGGTCTGCCCAACTGGTCTGCTGGTGGTGAGTTCATCTTTAGCGCAGTGGTTAGCATGGCTGCTCCTCCCCCCAGGAGGCTCGAGTTTGTGCCTCACCAGACCATCGGTCATCATAATGATATTAATAATTTGACATTACATTACTGGCATTTAGGGGACGCTCTTACCCAGAGCGACTTACATTGTATCCAGTTATACAGCTGGATATATACTGGAGCAATGCAGGTTAAGTACCTTGCTCAAGGGTACAACGGCATTGTCCTACCGGGGAATCGAACCTGTGACCTTTAGGTTACAAGACCAACTCCTTACCCATTATACTACACTGCGGCTCGCTTTTTTAAATAGTGAAGTTTGTGCAGATTTGCCCTGCCTCTCAGGCAGTGACGGAGGGTTTTTATTTTCTGCAGAACATGCAGGAGGACGGGCAGCATGTGTGGAGACTGAAGCACTTCAACAAGCCGGCCTACTGCAACTACTGCCTCACCATGCTGCTGGGCGTGCGCAAGCAGGGCCTGTGCTGCTCCCGTGAGTCTGTCTGTGTGTCTGTCTGTCTGTCTGTCTGTGTGTGTGTCTGTGTGTCTGTCTGTGTGTGTGTGTGTGTGTCTGTCTGTCTGCCTGTCTGTCTGTCTGTCTGCCTGTCTGTCTGTCTGTCTGTCTGCCTGTCTGCCTGTCTGTCTGCCTGTCTGTCTGTGTGCCTGTCTGTGAGTCCATCTGTCTATGTGTCTGTGTGTCTGCCTGTCTGTCTGTCTGTCTGTATGTCTGCCTGTCTGTCTGTCTGTGTGTCTGTCTGTCTGCCTGCCTGTCTGTCTGCGTGTCTGTCCGTGTGTCTATCTGTCCATTTAGTATGCCTGTCTGTCTGTACGTCCGTCTGCCTGTCCGTCTGTGTGTCTGTGTGTCTGTCTGCGTGTCTGTCTGTCCATCTGTCTGTCTATACGTCTGTCCGTTTAGTCTGTCTGTCTGCCTGTCTGTCTGTATATCTGTCTGTACGTCTGTCTTTCTATACGTCCGTCTGTCTGTCCATTTAGTCTGTCTGTCTGTACGTCCATCTGTCTGTCTGTCTGTACACCTGTCTGTGCGTCTGTCTTTCTATACCTCTGTTTGTCTGTTTGTACGTCTGTCTGTGTGTCTGTCTGTCCATCCGTATGCCTGTTTGTCTGTCTGTCTGTACGTCTCTCTGTCTGTCTGTCTGTTGGTACATCTGTCAGTCTGTCTGACTGTCTCCGCCTGTAAGTTTCCCAGGTCGGGTAGCTGTGTAGTATACTGGTGCCGTCATGACCTTTCACCTCTCCCTAACCCCTCCCTCCCTCCCTCTCTCCTTGTGCCCCAGTATGCAAGTACACAGTCCACGAGCGCTGTGTGTCCAAAGACATCGCCGCCTGCGTCAGCACCTACGCCAAGTCCCGGCGACACACTAACGTGAGTCCCGCGCGTTTGCCAGCGCTGTAAAATGTCTGGTGTTAATTCAACACTAACAGAGTACGTATGACATGTTACTGGGACGATATGCACTCTGTAAGAGTTCATTTAACACTGAACATTGTACTGTGCTTGGCTCTGGCCACGCCCTCTTGCACCTGCAGGTTGGCTGACAGAGGTGATGATGTCACCCAAGGTGAGAGTGGCGCCATGCCAACGACCCCTGCCATGTGCAAGGTCAGGCAGCGCCCTCGTTGCCGTAGGCGACGACCTCAACTTGAACAGTTTCAGTTCAAGATATCCAACCAACTGCATAAATAAACAGCGTACAAAAACAATTATTAAAAACAGGTGAACTGTGTAAATTGTTGTGCGTGTGTCTAAATAATGTAAATGAATAACGTAAACATGAAATGATGTCGCCCACGGTAACGCTACAGCCAATCAGACGCCACCCTGCCAGGTTGCCATGTGGACACTGGCATGGGTGGTATTGCTGACTCAGCTGCAGGGGCATTGCTGTGCTGAGGGCTGGTGCATCAGCAGGACTAGCCATCTGAGCGCTCATGAGCCTTGTTAGCTTCCAGTGCACTCCAATGCAGTCCTTTCCAGGCAGTTTAAAAAGCTGTGTTTCTGATTATTTACCCACTCCTTTTTTCCCTCTTCGGTTTGGAACCTCTCAGCTGAGCCTTTAAAATCACCACTGTCACTGTACACAGTTCAGCTGCAATTTTTATTAGCTGTGTGCTAAGTTACTTAGTTCTGGTGTAATGTTTTTTAATTGCTTAGATCTGTGTCCCTTTTTTGGCCTCTATTTTGCTCTTCTCACAGAGTTTCACTCTATCTGGAGTTCGAGGTGCTTTGAGGCGTGTGGGTGGTGGTTCGAGGGCGGGGGGGGGGGGGGGGTTGGTGGTTAATGGGGGCTGTAGCAATTTGTTTTTCTTTTTTTATTATTAGTACGCTGCACTTTAGCCCACCTGTGCTGATCTCTATCTGTGCGCACGCCTACTCTCCACACCCACGCTGCACTGCAGCTCAGAGAGATCAGGGAACCAATCAGAGGAGAGGTATCAGTGCACCAATCAGAGGAGAGGGATCAGTGCACCAATCAGGGGAAAGAGATCTGGGCACCAATCAGAGGAGGGAGATCAGGGCACCAATCAGAGGAGAGGTATCAGAGCAGCAATCAGAGGAGAGAGATCAGGGCACCAATCAGAGGAGAGCGATCAGGGCACCAATCAGAGGAGAGGTATCAGTGCACCAATCAGAGGAGAGATATATCTCCCCCCTGAGGGCGACTGTTAGCCTGAGCTAACGGTGTGTCACTGGGAGAACCAGAGGCAGCGCTGAATCAAGGAGTATTCCCAAACTGAGACGCTCTTATGCTACACGGCCTGGCCAATTCGATCACTTAACCCCCGTGTCACTGCCAGTATAAGGGCTTCTCTTGGGCAATTGACTCTGACCTGAGAGCAGCGAGGCCCCTCACACTCATCTGGCTGATGCTGGATGTTCTGCCAGCAGTTCTGTGGTGTTGTAACGGACGATTCTGGCAGCGCATCTGAGATGTGGGGCATCATGGGCCGGGTCACGTCGCGTTGTGAAAGCTCCGTGCTCCTGTAGCCCCTGGCAGGCGGTTAGCGGTGTGTTTATGTAACGCCCTAATTGAATTAAGGCCTCTTTGGGATGATATTCACGGCTCAGTTCCGGAAACCTCCCTCAGACCGGGGGGCTTCACGCTCGTGGTTTCGCTCGCCGTTTCGCGGTCCTAGATGGAAATCCCGGCCACTCTCCTCCTCAGATGTCTGGAGGGCTTTATCAATTTTATCTTCCTGGTAAGCTAATGGACTCTATTGTAGTGTGGTCACGCTGCGATTCGAGCGTCCTTTGAAAGGGTTAAATTACAGAACGTTATGCAAGTCTTTTTTTTACCCTGTGAAGAAGAGGAGGTTTTTTTGGAATGTTTGTTTTCAGAATTCAAAGTCAGTGTTCTAGAACTCCACTGCTTTCAACCACCAGTCGTGACTGTGACATCAGCATCATAGAATGTTCTAATGAGCAAGTATGTAATGGCATATTGTGATCTTACAGCTTAAAGGTGTAAAGGGAATGTTCTCTTCTTTTTACCATCAGAAAAAAGCAACTCTTCAAGTGGCCAATTCACTCAGACAATAATTTTCATTTTCTTTTGTGACCTTTCTTAAAACAGAGTTAGTTTTTGTATTATATTCAGGTATACGCATTTAAAAGCGGATTTAAAAGCATTCAATCTATACAGTGTTTTTACCAGGCTCTTGCTTACAGTTGTGATCTGAGCCTGTCTAGTTTGATTAGCATATATTAGCATCTTGGCTCTTTAAAATATTCATGTAGTTTTATACTTTGATCATTTTTTTGAATGAAATGATTCATACTTGCACATGAATGCCTATTTTTATTGGGTTGTTGTGTCGAAGCGGTTGTTGTGACCATTGCAGCAATTATTTTAAAATTAGTTTGCATCATATAAATGCCCTAGTCCAACAAATATTGTGAAATGCAAGATACATATTCTTAAAAAGAGGTGAGCATATTTTGCTAGAATCTCAAGTACCATAGATTTGCTTTGGCATTTAGTTTTTGTGGTCACCTGTTTCCCAAAGTGTATGCGTGCTAGAAGAACGCTTACGCAGTGACACTTTTTGTGCAGGTTGCAGTCGGTGAAAGACATTAATTAATCAACTATGACATCCACCCAATCCCTAACTGCCGCTCATATCGATGTTCCATGTGGAGCAGCTGCTGGTGCTCTAAAGTCAGTTTGTAAATGTTAAAAGCCTCCATTCAGGTAAAAGTCTGTAAAAAGTAATGGAAGTTGTACAGAGGATACAGATGTGTTCACATTTATGTACATAATAGGCAAAACTAGCTGAATAGGGTATATATCTCTGAATAAGGTTGTTTGTGAAAGAGACGTGGAGCTGAATTAGTTCTTGTGAGCATTGATGTGTAGTGTCCTGCTAGGCCTGAAGCTAATCCTTTTGATTTCTCCCATCAGGCCATGCAGCACGTGTGGATGGAGGGGAACTCTCCCACGAAGTGCGACCGCTGCCACCGGAGCATCAAGTGCTACCAGGGCCTGACGGGCCTCCACTGCGTGTGGTGCCAGATAACCGTGAGTCTCTGCTGCCCTCTAGTGTCAAACGTTGGAATTATGGCCGTGTCTGAAACGGCGCACTTACCTGCTGTTGAGCGTATAAGTTGAGCGAGTACGCTGGGTATGAAAGTTGTTAAGTAGGTGTACTTT
>CM077286.1:1032753-1070253 GCA_039654925.1 Anguilla pacifica
GCCCGGGTGGGGCAGTACCCACGAGAGAGTGCCCCGCCCGCTCGATCCGCCAGTCATGATCCGAACAACACTCACTGTGCCAAGGGCCCAGCGAGGACATGGCTCTCCAGAGACTGAGGGAGAGGGGGTGGGGGGAGAGAGAACAAGTGAGAGGGGGAGAGGAAAAAATAGGCAGGGGGATAGAGAGAGAGAGAGAGAGAGAGAGAGAGAGAGAGAGAGAGAGAGAGAGATGGAGAACAAGAGAGAGGGGAGAGGAAAATATTGGCGGGGGGATAGAGAGAGAGAGAGATGGAGAGCAAGAGAGAGGAGAGAGGAAAACAGGCAGGTGATAGAGAGAGAGAGAGATGGAGTGTAAGAGAGAGGGGAGAGGAAAAAGATAGGCAAGGGGATAGAGAGAGAGAAGGAGGGAGAAGGAAGAAGAGAGAGAGAACAAGAGAGAAGGGGAAAGGAGAATAAATAGGTGGGGATATATATAGGGAGAGAGAGAGAGAGAAAGAGAGAGAGGAGAGTCTCTTTGTTCAGCTCACAAAAAGAAAGGAGAGGAATTATGGAGGACGACTGGCTCGAGAGGCTGCTTTTCACTTTTCGGCTGTTTTCGATCATATGATGGATTGTTATGACTGCTAGTGCTGGTGCCTCCTCATTATACTTTCACTGTGGTGTCTAACATCAACACCTACCCAGTTACTAATTACTAATGTGATATTTAACATTAGCACCTACCCAGTTACTAATTACTAATGTGATATTTAACATTAGCACCTGGCCAGTTACTAATTACTAATGTGATATTTAACATTAGCACCTACCCAGTTACTAATTACTAATGTGATATTTAACATTAGCACCTGGCCAATTGCGAATTACCCATGTTATGTTGCGACGGCATCATGTTTGGGTGGAAAATTGTGCTGTTGTGATTGGCTGTTGACTGGGAGAAAACTGAACAGAGAATATCTGAGGTGAGACGGAGAGAAGGGGGGAGCAGAGTGGAGGGGGCGGTAAAGTGGAAGAGGGCAGAGAAGAGGGAAAGACGCGGAATTCTGGAATTCTGCAGTTTTTCGGGATGCTGGAAAGATCTCTCTTCATAGCCAATGCAAGCACAGGGAAATTCACGCTGGATCCTCAGCGTGCGCACACACACCTCCCCTCTCACTGCTGTGTGTTTGTGTGTCTGTCAGTTCACCTGGCCAGGTGGTACACCCCCCATCGCCCCCACCCCCTCTGATTTGTGACCTTGGGTTGGGTTTCAGCCCTGCCCTTTAACCAAATTGAACCCGTCAGCAAATTCGTGCTAAAATGAGGCATTTCATCAGCATTGATGCTGGTAGTTTTTATTGTTATATACAGTCATATATATACAGTTTATTGATAAAAATTTATCTCTAAGATAATTAAAAATTTCAGATTGTACTGCAAATGTTGCTCTCTTTTGGCTATTTAAAAAAAGGCAATAGTGTCCAAAAAAGGACACTTAAAAAATTAATTTAATTTAAAAAAGAAAATACTATTAATAAATGACTTCATTGTGCATTTGCACTGTAAGACGTAATCCCTGGTTTTGAAACTCCGGTGTAGTGTTTTACTGGTAATCTGCTGACCACCAGCAGAGGGCAATCTCTGCTGCTGTCATACGCTGTGTGGCAGTCCGAGGTCCAGCCTGAGGTGGATGAAAGGCTCGATCCCCACCCCTGACCCCCGCCCACCCCCCCCAGATCAAAGGCCCTTTGAAGGTGACACTTTTAAAGGGCCAGGCGAGGCGGGGGGGTGGGGGGGGTTTAGTGTGACCATGGTGATGACCGGGGACAGTCCGCGCCCAGCCATGTGACCCCCCCCCCCCCCGCTGATGCTGCTGGCCAACACGTGACGGCTTCCTCACCCCCCCCCCCCCCGCCTCTCTCCCGCCAGGCTCAACTTCTTCCACGACGTTCCAGACTTCCGGGTGCTGGCGTGCGGCGGGGACGGGACCGTGGGCTGGATCCTGGACTGCATCGGTAACGAGGAGCGCTCCCGAGCACCGCAACCGAACGCTGTCGCATTTACTGCATTTACTGCATTTACTGCATTTACTGCATTTACTGCATTTATCACATTTACTGCATTTACAGCATTTACTGCATTTATCGCATTTACTTCATTTACTGAATTTAACGCATTTACTGCATTTATCGCATTTACTGCATTTACTGAATTTAACGCATTTACTGCATTTACCGCATGTACTGCATTTACTGAATTTAATGCATTTACTGCATTTACCGCATGTATTGCATTTACTGAATTGGATGTAGGTTCTGGATGTAGAGCAAAGAGACACATCCCCCTCAAACTTCAGTCCTCCTCAACAGGGAAAACATCAAATGCTGCCCTCCCCCCCCCCTTCCCCC
This sequence comes from Anguilla pacifica, assembly GCA_039654925.1. NCBI lineage: Eukaryota > Metazoa > Chordata > Actinopteri > Anguilliformes > Anguillidae > Anguilla > Anguilla pacifica. The sequence goes on from CM077286.1 coordinate 1,035,141, forward strand.
CCCACCTACCATCTGTGTACTGTAACTCAACGCCAGATGCAGAACCTGTATATTCTCTTTCAAGAGATTTTTAAATCTATTTCACTGGAATATGGAGAGACTATTTCTAGACAGTGGAATCAAAGAAATCAAATAAATTCTCTTAGAAAAATTGTGCATAAAGATGAACTATTATCAAAGTCTGAGAAAAGAAATGGATTTCGATGCTGATCAATTCTTCTTCTTTGTTCCTACATTCAACTGGGCATGGAGTTAGAATTTGTTATTGAGGTATTGATTTGCATGACCTGGTTTTTCAGAATTTATGTGAAATCTCTCTCTCTCTTTTCCTTCTGTCTCCCTTTATCTCTCTCTCTCTCCCCTCCCTCTCTCTCCCCCCTCCTTCTCACTCCCCCCCCCCCCCCGTCTCTCTCTCTCTCTTCTCTTCTTATCTCGCTCTGCAGACAAGGCTAACTTTGCCAGGCACCCCCCTGTGGCCATCTTGCCTCTTGGGACAGGGAACGACCTCGCCCGTTGCCTACGCTGGGGCGGAGGTGAGTCACAGGTTGGGTGGGGCACAGAAAGGGGGGGGGGGGGGCTCTGTGGGACCGCCAGGCCCCAGACACTATTTGGTTCATATTCGGTTCGTATCACTTTAATAGCTGTTTGTGGACACATCACACAATCTCAGCCTGAGGTTTATGCACAGTCAACACGTTCTGTTGCCTTTTTCTTAGATATTCAGTCCCTAAACATGGGTCTGGTGTTTCAGAAACATAAAGAAATTATACCTTAGAGATGGAAATGAGAAAACTGTGAATGGCTTGGAAAGCCGAGAACATGAAAGGATATTTGATGAGAGTTTGCATACGTGCGTCACACTGTGCATGTGTGTGTGTCTACATGTGTGTCCGTGTGTGTGTGTGCGTGGGTGTGTGTGTGTGCGTGTGTTTGTGTGTGTATATGTGCGTGTGTGTGTTTGTGTGTTCGTGTATGCGTGTATGCGTGTGTTTGTGTCCGTGTCTGTATCCGTGTGCGTGCATGTGTGTGTGTGTGTGTGTGTGTGTCTGTCTGTGTAATGTGCGTGTGTGTGTGTGTGTATATGTGAATGTGCGTGTGTGTATTTGTGTATCCGTGTCCTTGTCTGTGTGAAGAGGAGGTGTGAATGATGTCATCGCCCATGCTTAGCCTGTGGGGACGTGCGCGCGGTTCTGGTGAGTGTTAGCGTTAGCATCGGTGTCAGTGTCCCCGAGGTTCTCAGTGTGACAGCGCTGGTTGGGACATAATGAGCCCAGGGCTGTGATGTCACCCCACCCTGGCATTCATTAAGGTAATTACAGCGTCCCTTCCCAGGGGGCCGCTGGGCTGGCCTGAAGACACACTTACTTACTGCCTCTGAACCCTAGCACACGCCCAGAGGTCAGAAGTTGTTGCCGTGGGGACACGAACCAGGCCAAGACAGCCGTGAGCCGTAGCCTGTGTGCATATTATTTTCTTTTTTAAAAAGCAATTTAAATGATGCACAGACATCACCCGTTCCTGTAGTGTCTAGTGCTGGCTAACCACAGGCTTCACCATTCCCACTGACTGGCCTCCCTTTCTGATTGGTGGGTATGTATGATGGGTGGCAGTGGTGACATGTGATTGGTCATGGGCTTCACAGTGGCTGTAAAGTTCGGAATACAGCACGTGATAGAAATTAAAGGTGCAATCAATGTGAATGTAAGCCATCCTGTCAAGCAACAGTGCTGGTAGCACTGCTGAAGGGAACTAAAGGTAGAACATGCCCTCATTTGTGTATGACTCATTTCTCTCTCTCGCTCTCTCTCTCTCACTTCCTCCCTCCCCTCTCTCCCTCTCTCTCTCTTCCTCCCTCCCCCTCTTTCTCTCTCCTCATCTCTCTTTCTCTCCCTCTCCCCCCCTCCTCTCACTCCCTCCCTCTTCCCCCCTCTTTCTCTCTCCTTCTCTCTCTCTCTCTCTCTCTCTCTCCCCCCCTTCCTCCCTCCCCCCCCCCCCCCCCCCCAGGCTATGAGGGCGGAAACCTGCTCAAATTTCTGCGGGACATCGAGCACAGCACGGAGATGGTGCTGGATCGCTGGAACATCGACATCATCCCGGACGACAAGGAGGAGAAGGGCGACCCTGTCCCCTACAGCATCGTCAACAACTACTTCTCCATCGGAGTGGTGAGGCCCAGCGCCCCCCTTAGCGACCCGTCCCGCCAAATTCACCCCAAACCCCAAATCCGCCCCAAACTAAGACTAAGTGGGAAGGGCAAGGCTGCATTTTAAACCGCTGCCTGTCCTGTCATACCAGCAGTGGACTGTGTACGGGACAAGTGTCCTCAATCTTATCCAGAAAGGGCCGATGTGGCTGCAGGCTTTTGTTTCTACTAATCAAGGTCCTTATCGAAGAACTCCAACGGTTGATTAGTAGAATCAGGTGTGTAACTGCTTGGTTGGATTGAAAGCCTGCACCCACACCGGCCCTTTCTGGGTAAGATTGAGGACCCCTTGGTGTACGGCAAGCCCAACAGGCCAACAGGCCGAGAAATGGATCCCAGATGCAGAAAAGATCTTATAGATCACACTGCTGGACAGGCAAGCCCACAGATCGACACCAAAATATACTGAATAGTCCCCCGTCCTGGGACAGCAAAAGGGCTCTATTGGTTACAGGCCACCAAACCCCTCCCCCCACCCTCCCTGGTTCGGAAATCGGGTCTAAGGTGGCAGAAAGGCTAGAGGTGGGCCTAGTTTTGAGCGAATCTGTCCAGGTTCACCTGCCTCAACCTCCCATAGTTATAATCAAGGCTGAGCAGAGGCCTTTTGAGGGACAGGTGCTCAAAGTTATAAAGATGCACACCAACCTAGAAAAACAGTTTTTTTTTCCCATCAAATCGAAGGGGCACATTGGGCACTTGGGGCAGAAAGGGGGCAGGTTCTTGGGCATCCACAGCCGCCCTACACTCTGCGCACGCCTGGTTTTCTGGCCTGGGGTCCGTTTCTCGGTGTTCGGTTTGTGTTTTAGCATTAGCGGTATTCGGTTTGTGTTTTAGCATTAGCGGTATTCGGTTTGTGTTTTAGCATTAGCGGTATTCGGTTTGTGTTTTAGCATTAGCGGTGTTCGGTTTGTGTTTTAGCATTAGCGGTGTTCGGTTTGTGTTTTAGCATTAGCGGTATTCGGTTTGTGTTTTAGCATTAGCGGTGTTCGGTTTGTGTTTTAGCATTAGCGGTATTCGGTTTGTGTTTTAGCATTAGCGGTGTTCGGTTTGTGTTTTAGCATTAGCGGTATTCGGTTTGTGTTTTAGCATTAGCGGTGTTCGGTTTGTGTTTTAGCATTAGCGGTATTCGATTTTCCATTTTCGAGGGGGGCTGGTAGCGTCCTAAGTGGGTTAAAGGAAGGAAGCACCTGCCGGCTCGAGTAAAACAACTCTCAGATTCGTCTGGCGAGTTCGAGGGTAGGCCGTCACGCCCGCCGGCCGATTCGATTACCGCCGTTCTCCTTTACCGGGGAAAAGCATCTGAATAGCCACTTTGCGGTTGCTCGGCAACCCTTTATCTCTCCTCCTAATGCAATGACTGCCCCGCGCACATGCATTTAGCGGGTGGGACGCAGGATGGACAGTTGCCTCCGTAGATAATTGAACTACCTGCTTTAACTCTTCGGGAGTCTGTGCGGGTGCTGCTGTTGCCCACTCAACACAACTGAAGAGCCAATTAAACTCGGGCGTAGTAATTAAGCGTGTGCTATCGAACAGGTTGTTCTTCGATCCTGGGTGCTGATTGGCTGCGACGATGTTCTGCAGTGACCGTAGAGTGGATGCAGCGGCGGCCAATCAAACAGCCTGTTTGTCATCAGTCGTTTCGAAATGTTGTAATCGTTTTGTAGGACCAGTACGGCACCCGAGGCCGTGCTGTATCCCAAATACAGGCTGTGCATTGGGGCCTAACGGCACCCCTGTATCTGTGACTGTACTGATGATCCAGCACGGCCTCCCCTGCCGTAGTGTTCAAATACAAACGCCGTGGAAGACGGTCGTGAACACGCGCGCTGTGAGTCGCTGCGGGGGTATCTGACCGTGGCGTGGAGATCGCGGCCGAGCAGGGGCTTTACGTTTCGGCTGTTACGTGTTTAAAAAAAGGCCGTTGATCCGGACAGGAACACGTCTAAATGGGGGAGAGCTGGACTCTCACCGTGAGAAGGGGGGGGGGGGGGTGTCTTATAAATAGACGCCCGCAATATGGGTCGTACCCTATAATCCAAAAGGGACGCGCATGAGCACAAGGCTGTCCTGGGGGGCTCCTGACGGCTACCCACCCCCCCACCCCCACCCCGTGAGAGAGCTGCCCGGTACATAAACAACATGCCAAGGCTCTCATCCTCGACAGCTGGGGCAGAAAGGGGGGGGCGTCTCGGAGGGACTGGGAGACAGGACAGCTTCGGTTTCTCTCTCCTTTCCTCTCCTCTCCTCTCCTCTCCTCCTTTCCATTCCTCTCCTCTCTGCTCCTCTCCTCTTCTCTCCTCCTCTCTCCTCTCCTCTCCTCTCCTCCCTCCTCACTCCTCTCCTCCCCTCCACTCCCTCTGGACATCCAGGTCCTGACCTGGAACAGCTTTTGGAAAGCCAGCCTCGGCCCCCCTGCCCATAGGTCACGTGACCTCCCGCGCCTCTCATATTGCCCTTTGACCCCAGGGGTCGCGGTGCTGGTGCCCATGGTGCAGAGCGGTGACGGCACGCGTTCTCTCGCACCGCCATGTTATCACCTGACCAGCGGTTAGCGGTGTGTGTTTTTTTTTTTTACCGTTTGACCCAACAGTGGCGAGTCTTCCTCCTGTAAAACCTCCAACCAGCTCGTATGGAACTCACCATGACACACCACCAACCGGCAGAGTCCCACATGAGTCCAAAGGGCTGTGAGCTTCACCTCTCGGCGCTGCCTTAATCTGTGCGGCTCCTGTCAAGGGTTCATCGAGGCTGGCCTGTGGGCGTTGGCATCGCAGCCAAACCCCTTTCCAGGATTTCGATCTTCAGACCCGCTCGGCTGTCAGAACACAGAGTACCGTTTCCGACAGACACACACACGGCCCACCTTTCAGGAGGGCTCATTTGCATCGCGCGCATAATGAAAGCTTTTTCTCTTTATTTCGTGTCGTCACCGCCGAGTTCAGGTATAAATAGGATTCACACTTCATATTTCTGGACTGTGCTTTTAATCCGAGAGAATATTCCGGAATCCATTTTAGCAGGTGAATAAAATAACAGGGACACCTGCTTATTTTGCCAGGAAACATCGGGAAGCGGTTTTGAGGGGGCGGGGGCCCGAAAATATACGGAGAGGCCTTAAGTAGGTCATGTGCCGTGTGGGATGGGGCGGGGGCGTGGGACGGGGGAGGAAGGCGCAGGAAGGATTAGCGAAGCATCGGCACACGCCTGTTGGAATGCGGCGCGTTGCCGCGGCGATGTTATGTAATCCCGCCCACCGCTGACTCCCTGCCCCGGCGCTGCCGTCCTTCCGCCGCCGGAAAAAGGTTACGGGAACGTTACGGGAACTTTACGAGAACGTTACGCTTGTACTGGGTGAGCATGCTTGACAATACCCAGCATTCCTGCAGGGCTGTTGTTGCATTGCAGGGCAACGTTATGAGAACGTTACCCCGCGGTGGTTCAGCATAAGTGACAATGCCAATGGCCTGCCTTCCCCACAAGGTTGGCTGCACGTTGCAGGGGAACGTTATGTGAACGTTAGGCTGCGGTGGGTTGAACATAATTGACAAAGCCTCGCATTCACGGGACCACGCAACCTTGTGCTTGTCTCTCTCTGAGACGGGACGAGGGTACGGGGGGGGCGGGGGGTGGGACGGGGGGGGGACGGGGGGGGGGGCAGACAGAAAGCTGAAGGGACGGGACAATGGGCAGTTTGTGGTCGCGGCAGAGCGGTGTTTTCGTGAAGGGGGAGCCTGTGTCAGGGTTCGACCCTGCCGCTGTTTCCACCAGAACACGTGACGCTCGCGACAGATTTAGACGCTTCTGGCTGTTGTCTGGAAACCGATGAATTGCGTATTCATAGTTGTTATTCCAAATGTGCGGCTATAAATAGGGATCTGTGGATAGATATATTTTCAAAAGATGATGGCCTTTGAATATCAGTAGAGACAGAGAGAGACAGAGAGAGAGAAAGAGAGAGAGAGCAGCTCCAACTCCTCCGCAGGAACTCTTAACCCACAGAGATGAAGCTCGGAATATTTCGTTTGGAAGACTGTACAACTCGTTTACAAATCTGTCCTGACAAAGGACCGTTGTTTTCAGTGAGCGCTCGGCATGTCCGACTACGCGTTTCACCTGTATTTTTTTCAGTTTAAGTTTCAGGAAAAAAATAAAACATTCTTTTTTATTTCATTATCAGCCTGCAGGCAGGCGAAGTGTCGAACTAAAATGATAATGGTCGGGCAAAGTGCTTTGGTCTCTCGGTGCCATTTTCGATGACTGTGTGGCTGCAGAGCCCTGGGTGTCAGCTTGGCCCGGACTCTCCCTCTATCAGCGACAGATGGTCACACGTTCACAGCGAGCGATGATGACTCCCCGTGTAAATTTGGGCCGTGACTCATGCTCCACGATGAGGTAACCAAGTAGCATTAAAATCGGGCTGAATATTCAGACTGTTCCATTCTCATTCAGTGTCGGGGTTGCCATGGCGCTCTCGGTCAGTGGAGAAGCGGAGCCGGTTCAGGCACGATTTCTCCCGAAGCCGCGGAGTCATTTCAACACCGGAGCCGTTTTTATGAAGAAAGGTCGGGTCCTCAGAAGTTCTGCCCGTCACATCCTGTCCCACGGTTGCACTTCAGCCCAATCGGACATTAATGCACCTGTGGATGAGGAGCATTAAGCTTGCGACACGTTAGATGGCATGTCTTCAGCTTGCTGATCGTGATACCAAAAAAAACAAATCATTTTCATGCTTTCAATTCAAATTTAAATGTCAATGCGTTTGACATTTTAATTCATCTATTGTGATTAATACTTTGCATAGTTTAAAGATAATGATTTCATATTCCAATCTTTGATAAATCTCTTTTTTTTAATGAGCAATTTCATTTAGTGGAAGGGATAGTCAGCCACTTACATTAAATGACCAAAACGTATCTGGATGCCCCTTGGTCTGGGGCTGTTTTTCATAGTTCGGGGTAGGCAGTACTATAGCACACAATCACCTTATAGATGATTGTGTGCTTCCCCAACAGTTTGGGGAAGGCCCTTTCCTGTCTCAGCATGACAATGCACCCAGGCACACAGCGAGGTCCATATGGAAATGTTTTTTCGAGAACAGTGTGGAAGAATTTGACTGGCCTGCACAGAGCCCTGACCTCATCCCCATCCAACACCTTTGGGATCGTTTGGAAAGCCAACTTGCGAGCCAGGCCTAATCACCCAATCAGTGCCTGATCTCACTAATGCTCTTCTGGCTGAATGGAAGCAAATCCCTGCAGCAATGCGCCAACATCTAGTATAAAGCCTTCCCAGAAGAGTGGGGGTTGTTATAGCAGCAAAGGGTGGACGAACTCCATATTAATGCCCTTAATTTTGGACGAGATGTTGGATGTCAGGCGTCCGCATACTTTTGGCCATGTAGTGTATGGGCCTCATTCACAAAACATGCATACGATCACATTTCATCGTAAACTGTGTGTAAGAACATTTCCAGGAACATTTTGGCAGTCATAATCTTTTTTTCTTATCTGTATTTGTTCATGGCTTATGCTAATCACATGAACAGGACTGCGTATAAAATTTACAAACAGCCAGCATTCATCATCTCACACACCTGGGATACGCACAAAAGATCTGCACGTCTGTCACGAATCCAATATTGGCTTTTCGTAGGAACATACTTAAGAACAAAAGTAAGAACAATTTGAGAAAGGTTTTGTGAATGAGGCCCTGTGTGTTTCACCCCAGAGAGTCGGCAGACGGGTCCTCTCTGGACCCAAGCGCTGTAAAGGGCGGGGTCGCGTGCGGGCTTCCGTCCGTCGGCACGTTCCGCGATCCCCCAGGTGCCTCCTGAGCGGCTTCGCGCGCGCGCAGTGCGGGCTGATAAAAGTGCGCAGGTGTGTCGCGCAGGTGTGCCGCGCAGGTGTGCCGCGCAGGTGTGCCGCGCAGGTGTGTGGCGCAGGTGTGCCGCGCAGGTGTGTCGCGCAGGTGTGCCGCGCAGGTGTGTCGCGCAGGTGTGCCGCGCAGGTGTGCCGCGCAGGTGTGTCGCGCAGGTGTGCCGCGCAGGTGAAAGAGCTCCCGGGTCCGCGGCGGCGGCCGCAGACTCTTCCAGAAGGCGATCCGCTGAGGAGCTTCGGGTAGCGAGACCGGACCGGCCTTCCCGCAGCCAGCAGGGAATCTCCTCCTTCCTCTTTGGCGTGAACTCCGCTTGGACGGGCTGGGTTGTTTTTCTTGGGGTGAGGCGGTGGGGGGCGGGGGGGGGGGGGCGCAGGGGGGCGTTGGGGAGAGGGTCTTGTCACTCATTGGTGCTGGCCTGGCCGAAGCACGTTGTCTCGGATGTCAATAACTTATTAATCTGGGCCGGTTTTGGAGAGGCAGCCCAGTTTGGACTCTGGATGGCTGAGGCAGGACACTGCTGGCTCAGGGGGAAAAACCACAGCTCCACTGTTTTTAGCCAATGGGGACGGGCGGAGGGGAACGGTGGTTGGGGCCAGTGGGGGGGTTAGCGGGCGGGGGGGGGGGGGGGCGTTAGTAGTTGGCATGTGCTGAAGGTCAGGGGAAGTATCAGTGACAGGAAGTCCGGGGCTGCCAGGCCGGGACTGGGTTACCGCGGTAATGAATGTCCATGCTGAGTGACACCTGGCTAGCCCCGGAGAAAAACAGCACTTTCAAACGACCCCCCCACCCTACTACACCCCCCCCCCCTTCCCTGCACCCCCCCTCCCTCCCTGCAGCCTCCTCATCATGTGTACCTACTATGGTGCTCAGTCAGAGTCGAGGGGCACAGGCAATCTGCTGCTAAACCCTTAGTAAGCAGTCCTACAGTCCCAGAGCGGTCCTACTGCACGTCTCTCAGTGCGATTGCCTTGATCTGGCCCTAAATGTACTGAGCCTGTGAGGTTTATTCCTTCCTTCCTTCCTTCACACACTCACTCACTCACTCACTCGTTCATGCCGTACATTGGGTAAGACTTCCTGTTTGGATCCCTGATCTCTGTGTTGCTTTCGGCAACTTTCGCCGACTAAGCTGCATTCAGTTCAGCCTCTCCTGTCCTCTGGAGTGGCTTCAGGCACAAAATGGCCGCCACAAATCACCCGGGTGAAGCCATTATGGATCTAGATATATGCTGATTTAACTATAAATAATTGTACTTTCAAAAAAAAAAAGTAAATATGTACAGTATATATATCACATAACTGTATTTGTAAATTAACATATCTTGCAATATCTGAAATTGGGAATAATTTTAACATTTGCTCATATTGTGAAGTATTTTCTGTGCATATCTGCAATATCCTTCATCTTGCACAAAAAGACTATCTGGGCCTACTGAAATGGGCCAAAATGCACCAAAATGGAAACAATATCATACACCAGAAAGTGAACATCCCTATAAAGAAAGTTATTGCTAAAACCTTTGTAGTGTACATTTTTTTTGGAATGTTGCTTATCCAAATTTTATGTCAGTGTTCTCGAACTACATTGCTTTCAGTTACCAGTAGCGACTGTTACATCAGCATTGAATGTTCAGTTAAAGTACATTCTAATCACATATTTGTGACCTCACATCTTAATCTGTTACTTTACATAGATGGCGTTTAGGGATGGCAGACCGGAGGATGTTGATTGGTCAGACAGCATGGAGGTTGTTGATTGGTCAGGCAGCCCGGAGGTTGTTGATTGGTCAGGCAGCACGGAGAGGCTGTCAGTTGTGGGTGGGGCAGACCGGTGGTTGTTGATTGGTCAGGCAGCACAGAGAGGCTGATGATTGGTCAGGCAGCACGGAGAGGCTGTCAGTCGTGGGCGGGGCCCGATCCATTTGCCGCGGTTGGTTGTCTGAATCTGACAGAGAGAGCCGGGGTCTGAAGGACATGGACATCGCACCCGTCAGCAGGACCCCAGGGGGGTGGCGAAGGCCCCCGGAGAGGGCGAAAGTGACATCACCGCTTGCGCACTTTAATGTCAGGCTGGTCAGTGTGGCGCTGAAAGGCCACCTAGTGAAAGGGTGACGAGCCCCCTCCCCCTCCCGCCCTGCGCCCCCATGCCCCGCCCCCCATCATCACTCTATCTGGGACACATTGGGAGGGGGGGGGGGGGCGCTTGGAATGACATTTTCCCGGCGGTTTGCCCCCCCCCCCCCCCCCCGACGTGCGAAAGTTCAAACGGCGAGATCAAAACAGCCCCGCCCTCGCCCCGCCGGTGAGGTGGCAGCTGGGAAATGTCACGGGCCGTCAGCGGCGGGGTTCTTACCGCGACTCGGGGGCGCTGCCGTCCCTCCCGCCGCACGCCAGGCCTGCCCCTCATCCGCCGTGGCACGTGTCACAAAACAGCTGTAATCCAATCAAAACGTCCGCCATCACCTCTCAATGGGCCCAACTGCTCATTGCAAAATGAGCTCCTGTCCTCACCAGCAGCTTCCTTTAGCCGTTAGCTACAGCGCTAAGAACCAGACTGTTACGTTACATTACATTACAGAGCGACTTACACAACTCTTTACACTGCATCCATTTACACAGCTGAATATGCACTGAAGCAATGCAGGTTAAGTACCTTGATCAAAGGGCACAACTGCAGGGTCCTACCTGGGAATCTGTGACCTTTAGGTTGTAAGACCGGCTGCTTACCCATTATACTACACTGCTACCCTGTTACCTCTGTGGTTCCACTTATTGTTATTGGGAGTATGCTGTACGTACAGCACGTCTAGTAAATAGTTTGGAGTGAAGCTGAAATGTTTTGTGTTTCTTTGTGAAATCAGACATCCTAGTGAATCAAGCTCAGTGACGTCACTAGGCCTGAGATTGAACTCTTACAGATTACGCTCCTTTCTTTATAGCTGTGTGTTTAAGTTTCACGTCCCCGCATGTAAGAATTTCACCCCTTAAATGTGTACATAATATTAATGACATGCTTGGCTGTTGGTGAGGGGAAGAGCACACACAACAGTCATTACTCACATGAAGGCGTTAGCGCTGACTGACTCAGCAGGAGGCTGGACAGCTCTACTCCACGACTCCTCAAACTGGCTAACTGTGCTCAACCGTTAATCATCTTTATATTTCCAAGTAAAAAAAAGCAGTTTTTTCACTGTCCCAGTTTTTTGGCAGATTTAGTTTAATCACTCGAGACCAAATAAATCTGACATAAAAAATGATAAGAGACAACATGGGGGAAGAAAAAATTATGAATTTTTTCCCTTCTTTTGGCTCAAATTTGAAATTAAGTATCAGACACTCACCAATAAATCACTGGCTGATTTCCACACTACAGTCCACGCTGTACTACAGGAGACCTTGCAGAGATCAGAGGTATATCTCTCACTACAGGCCACACTGTACTACAGGAGGGCTTGCAGAGATCAGAGGACAACCCTTATCGCACACTACTGGCTACACTGTACTACAGGAGAGCTTGCAGAGTTCACAGAACCCACATCTCTCACTACCGGCCACACTGTACTACAGGAGAGCTTGCAGAGATCAGAGGAGAGCCCATAGCGCTCACTACAGGCCACACTGTACTACAGGAGAGCTTGCAGAGATCAGAGGAGAGCCCATAGCGCTCACTACAGGCCACACTGTACTACAGGAGAGCTTGCAGAGATCAGAGGAGACCCCATAGCGCTCACTACAGGCCACACTGTACTACAGGAGAGCTTGCAGAGATCAGAGGAGTGGTGAATGTTGCACTAACAACAGCCTGAGTGCCTCGAGGGGGAACTAATACAGCCGTTAGCCTTTGGGCCTCAGGTGAGACGGAGCCAGGTGTAGCCTCCAGGCGATACTCTGCTAATAACGGAGCCCAGGCTAACCTGTGATGTCTAGGTGACCGGGCCCAGCCTGTGCTTGTGCTTTCGAGTGCTGTTTCTGAACAGCCCACATGGGGAACGTGGTACCGTTGTTTTGATATAAACATTTATATAATTAATGCTGAGCGACACAGTAAGTTCTGCGCTGTTGTTGTTACCGTATACACCAGTGCGGGGAAGAAAAAAAAACTCTCATGCTTCATGTTCGGTGACACATCATAAAACGAAAATCACCGGCTGGTTGAGCGTTGCGTTTTAATTTATTGGAAACAGTCCAAAGCTAATTAGCATCGCGAGCGGATGCATACAGCCGTTAGTTAATGGCCGCCATTGTGGAAGTGCAGCTGGTAACTGGTGCAGTTGAAACGGGATTTTTAAAAAAACGACCTTTAATGACCACGGCCGATTTGGTTACTGTGTTTTTTTTCTTCTTTTTGGGTCGAGCCTCGTGTGTTTATGCCTCATGAGGACGGGTGCAGCGTGCAGGTGTCCCAGCATGCTTTGCGCTTTGTTTTTCTGTCGGATAGCAACGCAGGCCCGGGCTGACTATTTCTGACATGCTCTTTCTCTCACTTTCTCCTCTTCTTCTCTCTCTCTCTTTCTCTCACTCTCATCTTCCTCTCTCTCTTTGTCTCACACTCTCCTCTTCCGGTCTCTCTCTCTTTCTCTCACTCTCATCTTTCTCTCTCTTTCTCTCACATTCTCTCTCCCTCTCTTTCTCGTAATCTCCCTTTCTTTCTCTCCCTCTCCTCCTCTCTTTCTGTCTCTCCCTCCCTCCCTCTGTTTCTCTCCTTCTCTTTCTCACACGCGCTTTCTCTCACAGTCTCTCTCTCTCTCTCTCTGGGATGGCAGCAACCGCAGCACCTGCAGGTTGACAGGAAGTCGCAACAGGCGATGGCACCTGGCCGTCCAATCAGGCGGCGAGATCGCGCGGGCCGGTCTCCCTAACCGCCGACAGGTCTACGCGAGCGCCCCCCCCCCCCCCCGCCCCCTAACCGCCCATCCCCCCACCCCCCCACCCCGCGTCAGCGCCACGGCCCGCCACACAAAGAACAAACGTGTAGGATGTGGTGGGCGATGTGCTCTGCCTTCACTGTACTGCCTGTGCCTTCCACCCTAAAAATAGACGCTCCCCTTTTAGAGCCCGACTCATTAATATTCCGATTTTCAGCGCGTTTGGTTTGTTCGCAACCTGCTTTTCTTTTCTTTTCTTTTTTTTCTTTCTTTTCCGCGGCTTCTCGCGCCGCTGTTGTCTGAACACCACAGTGTGTTCTGCCGCTGTGAGCTGTGTGCGAGCTGTTAAGAGTTCCTGGTGTTAAATCGACTCTAACAGCATCAAATCGGCTCCCTAATGCGAATGCATGAGTCAAGCAGGGACCGTCTCTGTCAAGGCCATGATACACGGGCAATATTTTTTAGGCCCATGTTAGATGGGCAATGTTCTCTGTGAGAAGGCTGGAGATAAGCAAATGAGACAAAAATCAGTGAGCATAACATAGTGGGCCCTAAGAAATGAAACTGTGGTGGGAAAAAAATAAATACTATTGGTCACATATGTGGGCAAAGTTGCTCATTTGCTTCGCCTGTGTGTCTGGGCCTCCAGCCTTAAAGGGATTTGATGTGTATACCGCTGCGCATTAACCCTTTGAAGCGTAGGTTCTTTGGAATGTATTTTCAGAATTCCCAACGTCAGTGTTCCAGAACTCCATTGTTTACTATTACCAGCGGTGATTGTTACATCACCGTTGGAATGTCCAGTTGAGAACATTCTAATAACACATAAGTGATCTCGCAACTTTGAAGGGGTTAAGGACCTCTGTGGAACAAATTCTTTCAGAGGCTAATGTGGGTAAGGGGGGGGGGGGTGTATCCTCGGCCTGGGAACAGAGTGTACTGTGGGATTGCGTCTGATTCTTGTAAATAAGCCCGTAGACGTTTCCCGCACAGGTTGCCACCATTACTCAGAAGCGGCACGCGTGCTGAGGAGATGGAGATGAAAGGCCCTGTTCTCTTTCTCTCGCAGGCGTTCCTTACCTTTGTGATGCAAACATGCAACCAGTCCAACGAGAAACTCCTTCAGCGCGTGCAAAACACGTCCCGCTCGCGCGGTGCAGGCGGCAGGGGCCGAGCCTACCCTCGTCTTCCTCGCCTCCTCCTCAAACGCGCGTCCGGCGGCCCCGCGAACGCAACGCTCTGCGGCTCGCGGCGGGTTTGGCGGGCGGGGGCGGCCGGCCGGCCTGCCGTTCGGGGCGGGGAGGCGGCTGAGTTTCTGACGCTGTTCGTCACCAGCCGGTCCCCCCTTTGCTCTCTGAAAGGCCGTGCTCTCTGAGCTAAGATCGTTTATTCATCTTAATAATGCTTCTATCCAGCACGGCCCGGTCAGTAAACAGAGCAGCCCTCCTCCAGGGCTGTTCTTTGTGCTCTCGGGGCTATCAGACCCCAGGATCTTGCCCTAAGGAAGCGGCCGCATTGCTCCGGCCCCGCCCCTTTTTGGGGTGTCTGGGAAACATTAACCTCCTAAGGGTGGTCCTTTTCGACAATTCGGCCAAGCCGTGCTACCATGCCCGCGATCCGGCAGTCGAGTCAAGCAAACGTTGCTCTTGGGCTTGGTTGTGGTTTCGTTGTTAACGTCTAGCTGGGTCTATCCGTTTGCAGGAAGTACATGCATAGGTGTAGCGCAAGGGTGGCCAGTTTGTTCCGCAAAGAACCAGTGTGGGTTTTTAATTTTAGCCCAGCAATATGACACCTGATTTAACTATGTAGCTAATCGTGGACTTCGGACAAAACCTTGAATCTGCTGGGCTAGAACAAACGCCTGCACCCACACCAGCCCTTTCTGCATAAGACTGGCCAACCCTGGTGTAGACTGGCTGGAGCAGTCATGTGACTTCTGTGTGGTAACATTGCTCTCTGTTGCCCCCCTACAGGATGCCTCCATTGCCCATCGTTTCCACCTGATGAGGGAGAAGCATCCAGAAAAATTCAACAGCAGGTGAGAGAGAGAGAGAGAGAGAGAGTTGGCGCCCTTTCTTGACTATACGATTTGCATGGCTGCTTTTTTGGTACTGAGTATGTTTCCCCGTGTTTGATGGAGTACAGTTGTCAGTTCTGACAAATTCTCAGTGAGCTGAGTGGCCAAACATTTGCAAACTTGCTGATGATATTCTTGCGGCGGATACTGTGTTGTGTACGCCAGATGGAGAAAGAAAAGGGAGGGAAGAGTAGGAGGACGGGTGGGAGGAATGCGGAGGGAAGGATCGAGACGGAGGACAAGCAGTAGCTTTGTGGTACAGGGCTTATTTTGGATTGTGCTATGCAACAAACTGTAACTATGGCAACCGGGCCCCAGGTGTCTTTTTTTAGTATTATATTATATTTGAGTCTCTTTTTTTTTTTTAGCAAACACCAAGCAACTTTTACTGATAAAACTGTGCTCCCTAGGTGAGACAGGCTATAAAAACGCAGCACGTACGGTCTTTAAAAACAACATTGCTGCTTTTCGTAGCCACGGAGTCCAAACGCTCAAATACCAGTGAGTGAAAAAAACGTGCTCGCTTGATAAAATCGATTAACTGACAGCAGCCTATGAGGAAAAACAATTTTCGATTTAGAGAGAAATTAATTAGACAATCCTGCTTCGCATGCTGCAGTAAATACGCTGTTCAGATCGATAGTGATCTTATTGATCTTTTTCAGTATCTGACACTGTCACATGGTCGTTAATCCTTATAGTCAGCAAAGTTTTCATCCGTACTCTGTGGGTTTTTTAATCCTGTAGATTCTCAAACTGGAAGCCAGGGGACTCTTGGACGTGTTTGTCAGAATTTACGGGAGTGAGAAAAGCTGAATAATCTTTCACTGACAGTATGTGTCACCGTGAATAGTCAATCGTAAGACTTCAACAGTGAACACGTCACCCTGGTGCTGTCAACTTCCTGTGCCTGCCCACTTCAGCTCCTTCCTTTGACCTCTGACCTTTACATGTGGCATCTCGTTCAGCCTGCACAGGAATTACTTTCACAGGCACCTGCATTACCTGCACAGGTACAGCAGGTAATACGTCTAATTGATCTAATTAACATGCCCCGCCCAGTACAGCAGACACAGCAATACTGCAAATCTCATTGCTGACTAGTACATTAGTTGTTCTGCAAGTATATTTTTGAGGTTACGTGTTTTAATGTTATAAAATGAGAAATCTGGAAAGGAAATGCGCTAATTTGAGTTATTTTGGTACAAAAAGCTTCTGTCAAGGAGTCTACTAGATGCTACTGAATGTTTTGGTAAAATGTAATACATTCAGACAGGAGAATACTTTGTTTAATAGTCCACAGAGGTCAGATGGAAGGTAATTACATAAGCGTATGGACTGTGGTACCCTGGTGTTATGCCATAAGGTTATATAATGAGTGTGTGTGTGTGTGTGGGGGGGGGGGGGGCATACTTTCTATGGCACGGAATAAAATTAAGTATAAATTCATAATATTTAAAACATACGTTTAGTCCCCACTATTTAAATTTCATTTTGGATAATTAAAATAACATTGCATTAATCAAATCTAGCAAAAGGGAATCTCCACATAGATGTGCAGAAAGTCTATTTCACTGCAATAGAACCATCAGTTTTACCACAAAACTCTTTCATTGTTTTTGACCATCGATTTTTTCTGAAAAGTGTCAGGTTGCCACAGTGTGTGGTAAACCATGTTTTTCTGTTCTTTACAGTATACAAGAAGAGAGAGGGAGAGAGAGAGGGAGACAGAAAAAGAAAGGGAGAGCGAGAGAGACCTTCTTTGACCTTTGATTCCCCACTACAGCACTTAAAGGAGACCAGCAATTTCTCACCGCTCAAAATTTCAGAAATAATCCCTTAGAGCAAAAACCAATGGAAACAGAGCAAAAATCATGAAAACTTAACCGAACTCCCGTACAGACAAAAATAAAAGAAAGCGAGAGAGAGGAGGATAGAGAGAGGGAAATGAGGGAAGAAGGGAGAGAAAGAGAGAGAAAGAGGACGGGAGGGAGGAGTGGAAGGAGAGAGAGGGAAAGAGGCAGAGAGAGAGTGAGAAAAGGAAGGGAAGGAGGGATGGAAGGAGAGGGAGAGAGAGAGAGAGAGAAAGAGGCAGCCAGCTCAGAGTGAATAAAAAATGCTGATGCAATATTACGCAACGGGCTCCCTTGCTCAGGTATGAGGGGCACTGTGACGCAGGTAGATCCTCCAGGTTGAATTAAAGAAGCAGAAGCAGGTCCACGGGGACTCCCAGCTCTCCGTTCAACAGCTCCTGTCCGTTTTTTTTTAGCCCGTATTCCAAAGGGGAACAGCGGCAGCCAACCTGTACAGTAACCAAGCCTAAATGGCTTTGTGTGGAATCATACAGCTTCATGCCCGGGCACGGTTTGGAGCGCATAAAACCCCTGACCTCTCCCTTTCATCCTCATCGTTATGAAGAGCGGCTTTTTGAAAAACGAGCCCGTCTCTGTGATGACTCACAGCTTGCCTGATCTTTATCTGCTCGAGTCCAGACATCTCGCCGATCTGGCGATCTCAGCGAGAAGGTCAGCGGGAGGTCACCTCATAGGCTTTCAGCAGATGCAGTTTGAATAGCATTGCTGTACCAGATGCATTGAGTTTGAATAGCATTGCTGTACCGGATGCACAGTTTGAATAGCATTGCTGTACCGGATGCACAGTTTGAATAGCATTGCTGTACCGGATGCACAGTTTGAATAGCATTGCTGTACCGGATGCACAGTTTGAATAGCATTGCTATACCAGATGCACAGTTTGTATAGCATTGCTATACCAGATGCATTGAGTTTGAATAGCATTGCTATACCAGATGCATTGAGTTTGAATAGCATTGCTATACCAAATGCACTTGGTTTGAATAGCATTGCTATGCCAGATGCATTGAGTTTGAATAGCATTGCTATACCATATACACTGAGTTTGAATAGCATTGTTGGACCGAGTACACAAGATGAATATCATTTTGCTGCAGGTTCTGCAAAACATTCCTGTTCCAAGGACAAATGAACCTGCAGATCTTCTTTGTTGCATGTGGCTGACTAGTAAGTTTAAAAAATAAAAATAAAAAGTCCTGTAGTTGTTTCAATAGGAAAAAAATCTTGGTTTGTCGATGTGACGATACAGGTCTGCTGAGCTTTCGAAAATTTTCTGTGCATATCTGTGAACTATGAATGAGAGAAAGAATTTGATATGTAGTTTAAGAGCCTGTTGCAGATGTTTGCGTGATAATTAGTTGTTTATTGATCCGATCATTCTCACCGTGTGTTAAAATGAATCAGGAATGACGCTAACCTCCACTTGGGTCAGGAAAGTTCAGGAATGTTCTCACATGGAGTTTAAATTAATTTGTCCTGGTTTGCTGCACCATGTTCGTCATAAGCCTGTTTTTCAGTGACCTGATCACCCCACATGGAAGCTGTAACAGTTAACCACACGCCGTTTGTGTAAAATGTCCAGTGTTCAATTAAACTCTAACAGAGTTTATAATGAGTCCAATAGGGACCAAATGCACACTGTCAGGAAGTTAATTTAACACTATAAACACTTTACTGTGTGACAGATGAGGACTATTGTGCAAGCTAGTCACCTCAGAGTCGGCCCAGGGGTTTTGGTGGCCCTGAACTAGAATGTTGTTGCGGCGGAAAAGTTTTACAAAATAAAAAAAAACATTTTTAGAACTTGAATTGTGAGTCCCATGAATGCATGTGTCCATAAACGACTGCGCTGCGTGTTCATGCCAGCAGCCAGCCCTGTGTCACAGCGTCCGAGTTTGAATCCTAAAAATATTTGGCGACGTGAACTCCTCTCTCTCGGAGTGAAATGTGAAGCAGTAATTGGTGTGTGAAGCTGACAGACTGAAAGCCTCATGGGATTGGGGTTTTATCTCAGGAGGACCGCTGCAGACAGCGAATCGCTGCGTGTTTTCCATGACGACCGGCCTGCGCGTGTTGTGGGACAGGAGCGGATCAATTGCCACAGGGGGCTGATCCTGGGTCAGTTTTTGCCTTGCGTATTGCTGGGATTGTAGTAGAGGTCGAGGTTTGGGTGAGCTGATCTCAGATTCATTGCTGGGGGTGGTGAAGGGCATGGTGTTGGGGTGTTGGGGGTGGTGATGGGGGTACGTGGAGTTTTCCTTGATGGATTCAGGTGAGGTGAGCAGGGCCTGACTGGCACACTAATGCGGTACCTGTGTACCTGTGTTTCACCTGGGGAAGCGTGCAGGTAGTGTATGACTGCCATGTTGGACAGAACAGCTAGGCCCAGTAAGACGCTTAACTCTTTGAGGAGTAAGTTTTTTTTGGGGTTTTTTTTACAAATTTTTCAAAATCAGTGTTCTAGAACTCTGTTGCTTTCAGTTTACCAGTGGTGACTGTTACATCAACAGTAGAATGTCCAGTTCAGAACATTACATTCATATATCGTGACCTGCTGTTCAATCCTTTAAGGTGTGAGGTCACAAATAATGGCTGTGAAGGCTCTTATCTGAACATTCTGATGCTGATGTCACAATCACTACTGGGAACTGAAAGCAGTGGAGTTCTAGAACAGACATTTAAAAAAATCTACTCTTCAGAGGTTTTATGGGCATGTATCAAGTACACAGATAATGTAATATTGTGCCTGCAGGAGCTGTAGACTTCAGCCGAAGGTCAGAAGGGACGCAGAACTGTCCTGAAATTCGATAGGACAGCGTGTGTAGGCAAGCGGAGGGCCTAGAGATGGGCTGAATAGCCTGTTCTCATCACTGTGTATTCCTACATTCTTGTAAACTGTTGTGACCCTGGAGCATGCTTGAATGGGTAAGCCAATTACATACATAAGTCAACCAGGGTTTTGGTAAGCCTAAGCAAGAATGTTACTGTGGTCCTGAAAGTGCTCCAACAAATAAAAAAATTTCAAAAACTTGAATTGTGTGGCCCAGGGTGCTTGTGGCCCTAAATGACTGCATAGACTGTTTATGCCCGTATTCTCTGTGGAAGAATGGGGTTTGTGAAGCAAAGATCCAGACTGTCTGTACTCTCTGGGGAGAAGTGCTTTATGTCCGCTGTATTCTTAGAGCTGACACTGTGTCACGGATCCAGGCATCGCTGCTATGGCAACATCGCAGAAAAACTGCAGCTTTAGAAGAAAAAAAAACAATATACATCAACGTGTGAAATAAAAATAAATGAATGCATTTTTTTCAAATTAAATGACTGAACATTAAAATGTAATATATAGTGCACTGCTATTCCCACGCACTGTATATACGCCTGAGTGCACAGAGAGATAGATTGATGCCTTAACATTCCTCGTAGGAAAATTTATTTATCAATTAGTCACAGATTAGGGCAAAACAATACAGCATTTTCACAGCAATAGACAACAGACAGCACTGAATACAACAGGTACGATAGTCCAGGGGCTGGGAATTCAACACCCAGCAACAACATTCTTCAGTCCAGCGGCAGAGTGCCACAGTGCTGGCGCTTAAGCACTTGGCCAATCATAACCATTGTCAGGACTCATTTAAGCTATGAATAGCCACTTGGCTGGAACGACTGCCTGACACTTGTGGCAGAGTGTCTTGGGGGTGGCGAGGAACACCACTAAAGATACTTTGTTTCTCCGTTAGCCCTTTGCAGAGTAGGGTTTTTTTTTTTTTACATTTGGAATGTTTTTTTTTTTTCTTCAAAATTCAAGGCCTGTGTTCTAGAACTCTGCTGCTTTCAGCCACCAGTGGCGATTGTGACATCAGCGTTAGAATGTTCCGTTGAGAACGCTCTAATCGCATATTTGTGACCTCACTCCTTAAAGGGTTGGTGTGCTGTTAGCAGAGGCTGTCAGCTGTTCTCCGTAATGGCCCCGGTGTTCTTCTCAAGCCTGCTCTGGCGATGCTGAGGTCGGCCCTCCTGACCAGTGTGTTTGTCCCTGTCGCTTCATTAAAAACAGTCCCAGCCACCACCCCAAAATATAAATGTAACGAGACCTCAGCTCGTCCTCTGTCATACCTGCGACCCTGCCAGAGTTGGATACGCTAGTTTAAATTGTAATATTGTTCTGTGTATGTTTGTGTGTGTGTGTGCACGTGCTCGCGTGTGTGTGTGAGTGTGTGTGTGTGTGTGTGTGTGTGAGTGTGTGTGTCTGTTTGTGAGTGTGTGTGTGTGTGTGAGTGTGTGTGTGTGAGTGTATGTGTGTGTGTGTGTGTGTTTGTGAGTGTGTGTGAGTGTGTGTGTCTGTTTGTGAGTGTGTGTGTGTGTGTGTGTGTGGGATGTGGAGTCATGCTGCTCTAAAAGGGCCATCAGCAGCTTTCCCGCGGTGTCCAGGGTCTTTACCGCAAGACCCGCCGCAGGAGAGAGAGAGGTACGGGGGGGGGGGGGGGGGGCGTGGGGGGGGGGGCGCGCCACTGGGGCGCTTTGTCTCAGAGGTGAGAGTTTTAACGGGTACCTGCTGGGCGTGTGAGTGGCCTGCTCTCACCCGACTGTGCCGTCTTTGTTGCCCCCCCCCCCCCAGCCCCGCCCACCGTAACCCCCACCTCGTGAGACAATAAGAGGTGACACGTGACCCCCCCTCCCAATCGCCCCCCCCAAACCCAACAGCTCAGCGCCGGAGCCACATCTGCATGAGAGTCTCGGGAGACAGACTGTGAGGGGGAGTGGGGTGGGGGGGTGGGGGGGGGGGGGTGTTTCAGTAGCACAGGTGCTAATGATCACAGGTCTGGATCACAATGGGGAGAGGTGTGTAGTGGCTGCCTCCTGGGGGCTGGAGGAGAACAGGAGAGGAAGTTTTGACTCAGGAGGTGCTGAATGACCCCCACCCCCCTGCCCCTTTTTTCCCCCCGCCCCCCCAACTCACCACTGAGAAGCCTGGTGCTTTTGTTTCGCTCGATTACAATCACAATCAGTCTTAGATTTAGTCAGCCCCGGTCCTTGGGGCATTGGTATAAGCGGGACAGTTGCGCTGAGCCGGGGAGGAGGACAAGGAGGCCACGCAAACACCGTGACTCAGACTGAGGAAGGGCTCGTTTTGAATAAGACTCACAAAAAGTATTCAATTTCGTCAGACCCTGGTGACTCCAGCGCCGCGTCACAGAGCCTCCTGTGAGGGGCGATGGAGCCGCCTTGAGATGGGCTTTGAATGGGCTGAGCTTTTCTGAAAGGGCTCTCAGCATCACAAAAAGAAGACAAAACAAAAAACTCTGAGATTGTGCCACCGTGTCCAGCATGCACACACACTGCAGAGCTGCACTGTGTTCCGCTGGGTTCTACGCTCTTACACAACGCTGAGATCTTACGCACAAAAGCAGCCTCGCTTTCACGAGCCGCGAATGGAATTTGCCTGGGTGTGAGTCTCTCCAAAGAGTTTTGGTGAGCAGCATGAGGATCGTATGTATAGAGCACCTGGACCAGCCACAGCCAGGTATAGAACACCTGGACCAGCCACAGACAGGTATAGAACACCTGGACCAGCCACAGCCAGGTACAGAACACCTGGACCAGCCACAGCCAGGTATAGAACACCTGGACCAGGTTCAGTCCAGTATAGAACACCTGGACCAGGTTCAGCCTGGTATAGAACACCTGGACCAGCCGCAGCCAGATATAGAACACCTGGACCCTGCCACAGCCAGGTATAGAACACCTGGACCAGGTTCAGTCCAGTATAGAACACCTGGACCAGCCACAGGCAGGTATAGAACACCTGGACCAACCACGGGCAGGTATAGAACACCTGGACCAGCCACGGGCAGGTATAGAACACCTGGACCAGCCATGGGCAGGTATAGAACACCTGGACCAGCCACGGGCAGGTATAGAATACCTGGACCAGCCACGGGCAGGTATAGAACACCTGGACCAGCCACGGGCAGGTGTAGACTAATGAATTCCATTTCACAACCAAACATCTCAGCCCCAGCCCCACTTTGTATAGACATGCAAATGAAGCCTCTTGTGAAAAAGGTCACTGGACCAGTTTTTAAAGTGTGGAGTTGAACAGGACCGGGGGCTGAATTTAATTGGCCTGAGAACAAGCATGTGAGAGAAACCGCTTGACTTCGAGAGCTAGAGCAGAGAGAGAGAGAGAGAGCGTAACGGTGAAAGATGGTCAGAGACGCGGGTCTGTCCCCTGTGCCTGCTTCTCTGCGTGTGTGTTTGTGTTTCATAACCCCTAGTGTCACCGCACGCAGCATGTGTGTGTGTGTGTGTGTGTTCTGAAATTAGCGTGTTAGAAATTGTATGTTAGAAATTATTAGAAATTGCACACTATACACACTGAGGACTGAGGGATAAACATCTGTAATTAGACTCTCTTTTTCTCTCCCTCTCTCTCTGTTTCCCTCTCTATCTTCTCTCTCTCCCACTCTTTCTGTCTCTCTCTTTCTCTCTCGCTCTCTGTCTTTCAATTCAATTCAATAAAGCTTTATTGGCATGACTGTACATGAGCAATATTGCCAAAGCCATTCATGATGAAACAATTAACAGTGACTCAGAAGACAAAAAACAGTGGAATAAAATAAATATTTAATTTTTTTATAAGCCAACCCTACAGTCAACCTGACAAACACTAATAAATAAGAACAATAACTATTTTCTCTCTCTGTTTCTCTCAATCTCTCACTCTCTCTCCCCCCCCCCTCTCCCTCTCTCTCTCTCTCCCCCTCTCTCTCCCTCTTTCTCTCTCTCTCTCTCTCCATGTGAGATCACATGCTGTGGAAGTACCGGGTCCTGTTTGTGCAGACTGTGCCCCTGGAGGCAAATTCCCCTCTGCAAATTGCTCTGTGTGTCGGGGGGGGGGGTGGCTGTGTGTGTAATTTGGGGGGGGGGGGGCTGTCTGTGTATCTGGGGTGGGGGTGGGGGGATAGTGATCACCATATCCTTATCACCATATTTTCTATTGCCATCGTGTTGTGGTTTTTTGTTGGTTTTTTTCCTCTCTGTGCTCCAGGCCCCCAGAATGCCGTGGGGGTCAGGTGCTGGTCTGAGTTGAGTTTGGGCCGCACTGATACAGCCCAGGAGCCAGAGAGCACGGCTCACACACTCTGTAACATCCTGCACAGAGTGCCGGCTCAAACAGGGACATCCTCATTGTCCTCTTCCCACTGAGCGTTAAAGAATTTTTTTTTTTAACTCACTGCTTGGTTTTTGGGGGTTCAGGCCTGGTTCCTGGCCAATTATTTCTTCAGTTTCTCTGTAAAGCGTCTTTGGGACAGTGCTCTGTAAAAAGCACTGTACAAATAATATTTGATTTGATACGATACCATGAAGTCTCAAAGAGGTAGAAACTGGAGCTGATGCTGATGTCAGATTACTTGGTAATATTCTCAGCGGAAATTTTATCAAACGGGTTTTGTTCCCGCTGCAGTAGGTTTAAAGTGGTTGCCGTGTGAACGCATCACAAGGCTGTGGCCTGGAGCTGCTGCAGTTTAAAATGCATCCTCATCCTCATTTGTTTGGATGAAGGCAAACAAACAAGCGATGAGAATTCCAATTGCCTCTCTACTCCGCTAATAGGACGCCTGGGGCATTTGGAAATGAGTTATCTGATTGGATTATTCAGGATCACAGGCCAGCATTATACCGTTTCAGCATTCACACCCTCCCCCTCCCCTCCCCTTCCCCCTCCCCCTCCCCTCCCCCCGCCAACCCAACGCTTGCTTTGGCCAATGAGAGGGCAGCGTGAGACTACGTATCTTTTCTTCAGCTCTGTACATGAAACAGGAACAGCTTAAAAGACATCTCTTGACCATCCTGAACATACTTGCACTGTAAAATGTTCAGTGTTAAATCAGCTCTTTCTAAATTCATATGGTCCCCCGTTGGACTCAATTGTACTCCCGCTTATACCAATTGTGCTTTTTCGCAACATATGCATATTTGTAAAGATGGGGATATGAGTGGAGAAGCAGAGAGCTAAGATTTACATGTAGAGACAATGGGCCTCATTCATAAACCGTGTGTACGATCACATTTGATCGTAAACTGTTTGTAAGAACGTTTCCAAGATCATTTCGCCGTTCAGATTTTTTCCTTATTTGTATTTGTTCATGGCTGTTTCCTTATGCAAATCACATGAACAGGATTGCACATAAAAATTTACAAACAGTCAGCATTCATCATCTCATATACCTGGAATAAGCACAAAAACAAAGGTCTGCACGTGTGTCATGAATCCCATATTGTTTTTTTGTAGAAATATTTTTAAGAACAAAAGTAAGAACACTTTAAGAAAAGTTTTGTGAATGAGGCCCAATATCTGAGGAGAAAGAGAGAGATGGGGTGCATACTGTATGTGGATACAGAGAGATGGGGTGCATACTGTATGTGGATACAGAGAGATGGGGTGCATACTGTATGTGGATACAGAGAGATGGGGTGCATACTGTATGTGGATACAGAGAGATGGGGTGTATACTGTATGTGGATACAGAGAGATGGGGTGCATACTGTATGTGGATACAGAGAGATGGGGTGTATACTGTATGTAAATACAGAGAGACGGGGTGCATACTGTATGTGGATACAGAGAGATGGGGTGCATACTGTATGTGGATACAGAGGGATGGGGTGTATACTGTATGTGGATACAGAGAGATGGGGTGCATACTGTATGTGGATACAGAGAGATGGGGTGTATACTGTATGTGGATACAGAGATGGGGTGTATACTGTATGTGGATACAGAGAGATGGGGTGTATATTGTATGTGGATACAGAGAGATGGGTATCAGCTCAAAGGTGAATGGGTCCTTTGAGGTGAGCTTGTGGGAGATTAGAGAGATTAAATCGTGGGTCCACAACAAGGGCTTATCCGCTTCAGGAGTTCTGTGCCAACTTCTGCTCTTAATTATTTAATTTGCTCAGTCGTATCTTGACCTGACGTTTGCGTAAGCACCAGGGACAGTCACAGACCGCGAGTGTATCCTGAAGATTTCACCTGTGCTTGAGTACAGCAGCGAACCAGAGCTGTTGGGAAAAACTAAAACTAAGGATTTGGTTGGAACAAAAAACAGCGGGTGGACCAGCCCTCCAAGACTGGAGTTGTGCAACCCTGGACTGGACTAGAGAGAAAGACTGAGTGTAGTGTGAGCTCCTGATTTGATCGGGTTAGTGATGGTTGTGGGCAGTAGTACCCCCAGGGCATCACTAACACCTTGCCCTGGGGGGAGGGCTCGTCTGGCTGATCGTGGATCTGTGGTCTGCCCGCACCAACCCTGTATCACAGACAGCCCTCTGGGCCAATGGCTGTGCAGTACAGCTAGCGAACTGTGAAGTGGGGAAAAAAAGGGCTCTGTTGAGGAAAGGGACTTTTTGTACTCACAATTTCGCATTCCAGATTCGGAGGAGAAAAAAAAGAAGTTAAAAATGAGAATGAAAAGATGTTCAAAATAAGTGTATAAAACTGAGATAGTAATTACAACTGGCGGACAGAGGAGCGCACAATGTGTGCTATAATTACAGAAACACAGTGGCGTTCGCTGCACTTGCACATGGAGAATCGCGTCACACCACAGGCATTTTAGCTGCGCTCTTATCCAGAGCGACTTACATTGTATCCAATGATACAGCTGGATATATACACTGGAGCAATGCCAGTTAAGTACCCAGCTCAAGGGTACAACGGCAGTGTCCTGCCGGCGAATCAAACCTGTGACCTTTAGGTTACAAGACCAACTCCTTAGCCATTATACTACACTGCCGCCCATATTGCATAAGCATGTGTTCCTGTGTTCGTCCTCTCCCATCACTCTGTATTGCCGTTGCTGCTGTACATTCTTCAGCTGTTTGTTAGTCTGAACCCTGATGCACCTGTCTGTAATTCGTCGAAGTGTCACTGGAGATAACTGAACGGAGCGTACTTACCTGCACACTTACCTGCACTGAGTCGCCACCCTGTTAAACTGAAGTCTCAGCACGGCTCTTGTGGTAGATATTGAGACCCTTAGAGGAAAACTGGATTTGTTGAACCTTTGAAGTTGCCACTATCACCATCCTCCCCCCCCCTCCCCGCACCAGTCAGGAACAGAGATAAAAATTTGGCCAGAAATACATCCTAGTTCTGACACTGACTTCTGTTCTTTGCGATTCTGCATTCCTAATCACAGCTGTCTGTCAAAGTACTCCTCATAGTTCAGATGACACTTTTATCTCACAGTAGTTGACAATCTTTTTTTATTTTTTTATTTTTTTACTCGTTTGTTTGTTTGTGTCTCTTTTGCATGTGACAGGAGACAGTTGGGTCTAAGCACCCCAGCCTCAGGACATGGTAGTAAAACCATCTGACCCACCTTTTGAACCCTCTGACCCACCAATCAGATCCTTTTGGACCTCTGACCGACCAATCAGATCCCAGGGTCAGATGTCTAATGCTTCACCTTTTGTATTGGGAATCCCTTGAAGATATATGAGCTGACCTTATCAGCCTTATCAGAGTTTGACCCTGAAGAAACTGCACACCAATATTTGCATTAGACCCCTTTCATCCTGTCACATGACATGCACGCCCAATGATTTAGCGCCCTGATAAAGCTGCCTTGCTGCACTGAAACAAATAGATTCCTTAACATAACGAATTTAACTTTTAATCAAGCTTCCGCTTTGCTACATTGTTTGATCAAAAATGGGTAATTGACAAGATATGTACAGTTGAAATGGTTGTTATAGTATTATTTGGCAATGTGTTAATATTAAGAAAATACATAAACTGTTTATGACATATTACTGTCGTTTAGGAGTCTGTAGAGACGTTTTGAAAAAATGTTTTTCCTTTATTGCAGAAAAATTTAAGTTATGCAGCTGTTCTGGCTTAAGAATCTCCAGAAGTATTTACTTCACCGTAACTAATTCACAAAACTGGCTCTGTGCCTGACTGTGATCTGAAATGCATTAATCCCTTAAAACGACAGAGCAGAAGGTAGTGGGAGCTTGTGGATTATGAGGTGTGTGTGTACAAGTCTAATCAAATCTTGCAGGTGATTCGGTTGCTGCTGTTTTAATTCAAATATCAGACATTGACTCATTTTAAATTAACAATGGACCATGCATTGCAGTTATTTGAAGTCTTATGATGTAGAAGTTTATAATGATTCTAAAGAAATCATCCCCCTGCAAACGAAATGATTAGCCGCCCAAACACTAAACCATTCTGTGTTCACACTCCAGCTTTTGAGAAATTTTCTTGGACTTTTAAGTTGCAAATAAATGCAGGATTTTGTGATTCAAAGGCACATGCTCAACGTTTGATTTGTTTTCCTTGACAAACACGAAATAGACTCAAAGAAACAGAAATTATATTTCTGAGAATTCCGCCTTTTTGTGCATGCAGTTGGAGACGCAACAGTGAGTGTTGGATGCCCGGGGGTATTGTTTCTGCAAACTTTATATGCGAACTCGAATGTTGCGAAATCAGTTTCATAAATAATCCTGGTGTCAGGAAGAGCTCATTGTGTGATTTCTCATCGCATTGTCTGTCGCTGTCACAGCACAGAAAGTCAGTGTTCGCACGGCGCAAGCGCAAATCAGCGATCTTTTGTTTCTGCTCCAGCGTGGGACTCAGATTCCGTGGCTCGCTGCTCTGTCTCTC
This sequence comes from Anguilla pacifica, assembly GCA_039654925.1. Classification (NCBI taxonomy): domain Eukaryota; kingdom Metazoa; phylum Chordata; class Actinopteri; order Anguilliformes; family Anguillidae; genus Anguilla; species Anguilla pacifica. The sequence goes on from CM077286.1 coordinate 1,063,726, forward strand.
TCACGGAACGCGAGTCCTGTCTGGTGCAGATTGACATCGCGTTACATTAAATTCCTGCCATGTATTACTTTTTACGTTGTATTTTTCCATGGTGTTTGTTTATGCGGCTGGATGTGTTCTGATGAAATTCACGCTGAGTGCTGTTCTCAAGGGTGTAACAGCTGTGGTTTTCCCTCAGAATTGAACCTGCAACCGTTCAGTTACAAGCCCAGCTCCCTCACCATTGTGCTACACTTGGGGACTCACAGAGGTGGGCAAGGAGGGCTGTACCTGCCACTGGTTTTCATGCTGACTTTTGACCTCCATTACTTAATTAACCCTAACATTTACAGCATCTGAAATTTTAGCTACATCCCTTGATAAGCACATGAATGAACAACCAAAGTCTGTTCTTGTGTCCCTGTATGAAAGTCTTCCTGTGATCTAACGTACAAGTGAACCAGTGTTGGTGTGCCCAGCCTGGTATCTCATTTAGCCGGGGTGATTGGTGGAAACAAAAACCCGTGCACTCACACCGCCCCCCCAGGACTGGCCCACCCCTGCTGTAAACAGTACCCGGATAGAGTGGGTAAACAACATATGATATGAGACTGAATGACATCGTAGGATTAGGTGTTACAGAAAGCGGACAGGCTAATGATCTTGAGGGATTGATGATGCTGCTTCTATTGTGACATCATCCCATTCCATTCCATTCCATCACCTGGGTGGGAATTTTAGACGTGCTGCATTGTAGGTGTCACTCAAAGTCCGTTTGGCATACCTGCACACGTAGAAGCACAGAGACACCTGCACCTGCCCTCACACAGTTACTGTGTCAGAGTTTGGGACACAAGACCCCGCGGCTGGGTCAGGTTCCCCTGCAAGTGAGCCGGTTGGTGCACAGCCCAATGGAAAAAAGCTGGGCTCCGTACACCTGTTCCAGTGAGATTACCGTGGCAGCTATCAATATTTCAGCAGGGGTGGGGGGTGGGGGGGGGGGGGGTTGTGGGGAGGAGGGGGCTGGCCCAAGGGCTGGCAGAACTGGCTGGGTGGAAGCAGAGGTGTGGGCATGCGCCAGCTGATTGTAAGTAGATAGACTGGAGTGGGGTACTGGAAAGGAACTCAATATGAGCACCCCCCCCACACACACACACTCACACACAAACACACACTCACACACACTCTCACACACAAACACACGCTCACACACACACATGCACACACAAACACTCACACACACATACACACACACACACACACACACTCTCACACACAAACACACACTCACACACACACATACACATACACATACACACACAAACACTCACACACACACACACACACACACACTCCTCTCCTCTCAGCCTGCCTGCACAGCTAGCCCTGAGACAGCAGTAGGCTCTTTTACGCGGTGTTGTCACTGTAAAAACACCCTGACAAATGACCATGCTGCAACTTTAACCAAGGGTCTGGTTACTAATCGCCAACCTCTGATCTTGCTGCTGCAGGCCTGGTCTTCTGTCTGCCTAAATTCACTCGCTCCACGCCACTTTTGAACACCTTTTCACGCACCTTGACATACCGAACGGTTCTGCTGCTTCCTGTCTTCAGATGGTGATCACCCCACACACTGCACCCGTTCCTCTCCGTTCTCTGCCTTATACCGAAGTTGGTTATGCTGCCTTTTCAAGCGCCAGAGGCCTCTCCTCATGACCCAACCCCTTCTCCACCCTCACCCCCCAATGGTGGGACACCCTTCCCCAGCCAATCAGGAAGGCGGATTCTCAGGCTTACTTTCTGAAAACATCTAAAAACCCACCTATTCAGACTACACGTCTCTGTTTGTATTTTATGAATCAACGTACCTCTCCCTCCCTTTGAAAGAGGAAGCGTACACCTTCATGGTGGGGCTTACATGGTTTTAACCTTGCCTGTCTCTGGCTTTTGCGGTGTTTGTGTATCATGCGAAACGCAATTTTGCAAGTCACTTTCGCTAATATCAACTGCAAAATGACTAACTGTGTAACTGTACGTAATACCGCCTTTGTTTGGGGTTATGGGAAATGTTACCTCATGTGTTGACTGCATTTAATACTGGCGCTCAGTATTAAATATCAATTTTATTGATGGTCTTCCGCTCATATTGCTTTTCCTTTGCTGCTGACGCATGGTGTCTGTCCTATGAGTCCATTTTGACTCCATTATTTGCAGCTGCAGAGACGAGCAGGGTTTCTGTATTCGCCAGCTTGCAACTGGACTCCCGGATCTTGTGGCTCTGATGTTTGGCAGCCTCCAGCTTGCTGTTGTGACCACCTTCTGTGTTGTTCTTTTCCAGGATGAAGAACAAACTGTGGTATTTTGAGTTCGGCACCTCAGAGACCATCGCTGCCACCTGCAAGAAACTGAATGAGAGCCTGGAGGTGGAGGTGAGGATGAGGCAGGAGGCCCTGCTGGGTGTGTGGGTGGGGGTGTGTGGTGGAGGTGGAGGTAGAGCGTGAGGCCCTGTTGGGTGTGTGGTGGAGGTAAGGATGGAACAGGAGGCCCTGTTGGGTGTGGGTGGGGTGTGTGTGGTGGTGGTGGAGGTAGAGTGGCTGGGACCTTTTGGGTGTGTGGTGGAGGTGGAGGTGGAGCAGGAGGTGCTGTTGGGTGTGGGTGGGGGCATGTTGACCATTCTTCATTGGGAGGGAACTGTAGGGGTCCATCAGGCCATCAAATTCACATCTTTCGAGCATGAAAAGCGCTGGATGAACTTTCTGTGAGTCCTTTTTTTTGATATGCATGAAAAAAAAGCTATTACCTTTTCATAAGGATTCCCATTTACTGTGGTCTTTCGTAGGGCTGTAAGTTTCTAATTGCCTTATGGTGCCTGGGGGAAATTCGAAACTTCTTTATATATATATATATATATATATATATATATATATATATATATATATATATATATATATGTATAAATATAAAAAAATAGAACATAATATGCTTATAAAGCCTGAAAAATAAAGGCGTCACTCACTAAGTCAGGCTATTCTTAGTTCCTGACAAATCCTCCAGCAAACCTCAAAATACATCTGGCCTTCCCGGGCTCTGACAGTACGTTCAAACATGCCAGGGCCTCGCGCTGCAATCAAACTGTCAGGAGAAAGCTCTTCTCCGTCTAGACGGGGTTGCCAAGGCAAGGGCGTAGCACACCAGTTCTCCTTCATCCTGCTCGGAAAACGATAAAATGATTTTTTTTTAAAATGATACGCAGTATCGATCGTGCACAGCACAGTGAAATCGGCACGTATGACCTATATGAGATCATGAAAATATATTTCGCAGACGCCGGTCACACCAAGTGTGGGACTGAATCTGCCGTTTGGCCAATCACCTTGTCCAAATATGTGTGATTTTTTTCAACCCTTCAGAGAAAAAATTCTCTCATGTCTTTGCATACCCCCCCCCAAAAAAGTGAGCCAAATGTGTCAGCCAAATGTTGTGTGTTTGCAAATTTCACAAGGGATTGGTGAGTAATGCAACGAGGAACCGTTTTAAAATTGCCACAAATTATATATTGCTTCATTATGTCTAATTAAGGCAGTGTATTTAAAGCTCGTCAAAATATAAACTGACACCGAAAACCGTTTCCAGTAGATTTTTTTATGTCAGTCTTGCCTTATGTTCCCAAAATACTGTTGCGTTTTTTTTTTTTTTTTTTTTTTTTTGGACCCTGAAGCGTCTGAGATGGTGATAAATATGCCTGTGCTTGGTAGATCAGTCTCCCAGACAGCTGACAGATAATAGACAACACCAGACTTGTACTTTTAAAGTCAAGGCATTTAGGAAGACTTTCCAGGAGCTGAGAATTCCATTCAATTTAGTTTTAATTTGGATAATGTAGGATACGGCTTCAGCTGAATGTTGCTAATATTTTGATCTTGTGTTATATTTGGAGGAGAAGAACCAGAAAAGGGTTTACAAGGGGGGGGGGGGGTGAAATGATGTCCAGGTAGCATCCGTCTAGACTTGTCTCATCTTGTCTTGTTGAGACAGAGGGGTTGCTGCTCACAACATTCTTTCTTCGTTCCATTTTTGGAAGACAGTTCTCATTCAGGAAGTTTTGATTTTTCAGACATAAAACGGGTAAATAAGGATGCACCTATTGAACCGTCTGCAGCCATAAATGAAATGGGAATTATTTACGTACAGCTCTATTAATTAATCAATCATAAAGGCATTCACCATATGCAAATTCATAGTCCTTTCTGCAGCTGTCTTCGCCTTCAAGATTAGTGAAGTAAGGTGACCAGCTGATTCATTGCCCTTAATTAGAATGTTCTCGTCACAGTGCACTTTGGCCTTTTTTGGATTTCAGACTGGTTTCAGGCCTGTGCTGGAGGCGGGTCGAATGTTAAGGCCAGATGCTCTTCAGTGGTGTAGCGGAAGATATTAAATTTTACTTTCATTAGGCTGATGGCCTCTTCATTGGATTGTGGGATTTGTTGCCTGGGCAGACAATGGGGAGGGGGTCGGGGGGGGGGGGGGGGTTGAAGGGGGGTGTCCGTTCCACATCGTCATGGAGATAAAAATGTGTGGAGTTCTGCTTAAGTAGATCTTCACATTTTCTGAATCAACAAGAACATACGCGGCTGTTTATTTGAAAGTGGGGAAATCTTTTTACCCGCCGGCTCAATGTGTCCTCTTCTGCAGTCCTGTTGAAGTGCCTCCAGTATCTAATTTGTTTGTAGTATAATCAGTCTGTATGGATGTTTGGGCCCTTTTTAAGTGATTTGTTTTTTTTGTTTTTTTTATTCCAAGTTTACAATCGTACTTAATGATCTGAACTGTCGTCAACATAAAGGTTACTGGTTAGTGAAAGGAGTGTATGGGGTTTTAGCTTTTGTTTCCTGATAGCCAACAATGAACTATCAGTACCTGTCCCATCAATTATGCCTCGGTGGAGCATGGCTCACTCTTGTGTACTAAGTGGCATTAAGGCCTGTTCTCTGGTCCATTGTCTTGTTTGTTCAGACCAGTCAGTTTCCTGCTCTGTGAAACCTACCCAGGGAGGTGTGGGATCATGGTGTCCTGTGTGTCTAAGTCAGTGGTAACCAATCCTGCTCCTGGAGATCTACCACCCTGTAGGTTTCCACTCCGACCCTAACAATGCACACCTCATTCGACTAGCTAGAGATCTTGCTAATCTGCTAATTAGTAGAATCAGGTGTGCCAGATTAGGGTTGAAATGAGAACCCACAGGACAATACATAGATCTCCAGGAACAGGTTTGGTTACCACTGGTTTAAGTGCTGGTTTCTCGTTTTTTTCCATCCGCATGTTCCCCCAAAAACCCTCCTCTCCCTTCCTCAGTGCGACGGCATCATCCTGGACCTCAGCAGCACCTCCCTGGAGGGCATCGCCGTCCTCAACATTCCCAGCATGCACGGTGGGTCCAACCTCTGGGGCGAGACCAAGAAGAGGCGGAACTACAACCGCATGAGCAAGAAGGTGCCAGAGAGGGCGCCGATGACCACCGTGACCGACGCCAAGGAGCTCAAGTTCTGCGTCCAGGGTGAGTGCCCAGCTGGGGCCGGTGAGGCCGCTCTCCATAACCTTCTGTGCCCCAACAGCCATGTCTTTGTGTCCACCTGTAGTTAATGTCCCTTTAAGGCCTGGTTGCCCAACCCTGTTGATCCCTGGTGATCTATTCTCCTTTAAATTTTCACTCCAACCCTAGCAAAGCCACACCTCATTCAACACATAGAGCAGGGCTGCTCAACCCTGTTCCTGGAGATCTACTGTCCTGTAGGCTTTCACTCCAACCCTAACAAAGCACACCTCATTCAACAGCTAGAGCAGGGCTACCCAACCCTGCTCCTGGAGATCTACCGTCCTGTAGGCTTTCACTCCAACCCTAACAAAGCACACCTCATTCAACAGCTAGAGCGGGGCTGCCCAACCTTGTCTCTAGAGATCTACCATCCTGAAGGTTTTCACTGCAACCCTAACAAAGCCACACCTCATTCAACAGCTAGAGCAGGGCTGCCCAACCCTGTTCCTGGAGATGTACCATTCTGGAGGTTTTCACTCCAAATGTTGGAAGCGTATGTTGGTTCCAAGCTGTTTACCTGCTACGTGCGATTTTCCATGCAAAGAGAAACCAAATGGAAGACAGGCTGCTTTTTTCCTTTTCATTCCAGTTTTTCAGGTGGAACGTTTAATCTCCTTGACTGTTGGAAGAACTGGGAACAGTTCTGTTATGGTTCTGCAAATGTTCCCTGTGGCCCTCCAATCATTAATGGTGAAAGACATTTTTGCCATTTCTGTTTTTTCCCCGCAACTTAGAACCCACAAGAACATTTACACCACAGTGGCTTAGGCTGGAACAATGGAATGTGACATCACAATAAAAAGGGCCGTGACATCACAATAAATAGAACAAACCCCCCAATAACAGATTCACCACAATGGCTTTAGCCTGGAACAATGGTAGGTGACATCACAATAGAAAGGGCCGTGACATCACCCCCCAATAACACGTTCAGCACATCCCTCCTGGTGAAAGGT
>CM077286.1:1077753-1085253 GCA_039654925.1 Anguilla pacifica
TTGTGTGTGTAGCGGACGAGGAGGCTGCATCGGAGGCCATTTTGCTCGTGTGTGTAGCGGACGAGGAGGCTGCATCGGAGGCCATTTTGCTCGTGTGTGTAGCGGACGAGGAGGCTGCATCGGAGGCCATTTTGCTCGTGTGTGTAGCGGACGAGGAGGCTGCATCGGAGGCCATTTTCCTCGTGTGTGTAGCGGACGTGGAGGCTGCGTCGGAGGCCATTTTGCTCGTGTGTGTAGCGGACGAGGAGGCTGCATCGGAGGCCTTTGTGGGGCTGTGGAAAATGTCAGAGAGAGCGGTCGAATGTAAAAGCCCTCCAGGGTCTATTCCAGCGGCTCGGTGAGTCACCGGGAGACGACGACGTCACTCCCTGAGCGGAGAGCAGAGACCAGCGCGGCGGGCCGGTCCATTTAAGGGGCTTCTGCACCGTAGTTTCTAGGAGAGAAAACCTCTCACCCCTTAATTGCTGCGTTTTTCTTTTTTTTTTTTCTTTTTTTTCCCAGTTCGAGCAGCAGCGTCTTGCTGAGGATACTTTACCCTTACGTGTAAATACCACCTGTTCCCTTCCCCTCTCTCCTTCTCTCCCTCTCCATCTCTCTCTATCTCTCCATCTCTCTCAGTTATCCCTCTCTCCCTCTCTATCCCTCTCACTCTCTCTCCCTCTCTATCTCTCCCTCTCACTCTCTCTCTCTCTCCCTCTCTCTCCCTCTCCCTCTCTCCCTCTTTCTCCCTCTCTCTCTCTATCCCTCTCTCTCGTGTCTCGTTCCCCACACACTTCACTGTAAAAAACCAGTTTGTTCGGTGTTCAGTGTGTGTGTTCAGTGTGCGTGTTCAGTGTGTGTGTTCAGTGTTCAGTGTGTGTGTTCGGTGTTCAGTGTGTGTGTTCGGTGTTCAGTGTGTGTGTTCAGTGTGCATGCATGTGTGCGTTTTAAAAGGCAGTCGCTGTTTTTTGCACGAGGTCCGTGTGCCTCCCGGTTCGGGGGCTGCCTGTGTAACGTGCCTGCAGCCCGGCGGAGGGGCGTTGTTCGCTCGGCCTGCGCGAGGCCCAGAATGCCTCCTGCCAGGATTATGTAAGTGGCCGCTTGCAGCCTATTAATAGCCTTCCCCAAGACAAACGGTGCGGCGCAGGGATCTGATGCAGAGCTGGGGAGCGTTTCCACAGCCAGCGCGCTCTGTCTGTCATCAGGTTATGAGCAACAACACAAGCCTATTTTTATCCCTTAATGTGTGTGTGGGGTGGGGGGTGGGGGGGGGTGGGGGAGTGTGATGCGTGCGTGTGTGTGAGCGTTCGTGCGTGTGTTTGTTTGTGTATACTTGCACCCCGCTTTGTGTTCCCGAAGCATCGGTCTGTGTTTGTGTGTGTTTACTGTGTGTGTGTGTGTGTGTGTGTATATGCGTGCACACGTGTGTGTGTGTGTGTGTGTGGGAGGACATAAGCAGCAAGGATCTAGAGCTGAAAGATTGGGCTGCAGCTTCAGGCTTTGCTGTAAAAATAGCTTGAAGCTAACACTCAGCTCAGCGCCCTGCTTTGCCTGTGTGCTTTATGACAGTCTTCACAGTTACGTAACGGGAGTGGATGAGCAATGCTATAAAGCAGGCTTATCCAGAACGGGCCGAGGTGGCTGCACGTTTTCTTTTTTTGTTTTCATCCTGCGCCTGCATCTCCGACGCCCGATTCACCTCGTTAGCTTATCGTGGTTTTCAGTCGAGACCTTGATGAGCAGAAATCGGGTGTCTTTAGTGCTGGGATAAAACAAACCGTCCAGCCACATCGGCCCTTCGCAGATAACACTGGATACCCCTCGTATAAACGATTAAATACACAATAGTTCAGATGGGAGAGAAGGAGGGTTAGGGTCAGAGGGCTAGAGTTAGGGTTGAGGTTGTGGACACTGGTTCTCCTGAGCCTTTATGAAAACCAGCTTTCCATACTACACAGGGAAGAAAGCTAATGTAGATCCTTTTGAGTACAGTGCCATTGCTATCCTTGACATGGTTCTATGTCTGGATATACTGTTAATGGGAAAGCAATATATTAAATACATGGTTTATATCCATGATTTTTGTTGCAATAAGAGAACAAGCGTTTTTTTTAACACGGGAAGTCTTTGATCTAGCTCTTATAATAAAAATCTAACGTACCCTTGTCTCTTTGTTTTGATCATTTAAATTATCGAATGCGTACTGTGCAAAGCGATGCAATACTTCGAGCACAATTATGTAAAACAAAAAGCACAATTATGTAAAAGACTGAACTCAAAAAGCTGCTGATGGCTGTTCTTGTAATTACACTGCGGAAACTTGCTAATGGTGAGAAACAGACTGTGCTGGGAGCTGTTATTGTTCTAAAGGTAGACTCACCCACCCACCCCCCCCACCCCCCCGTCTCTCGCTAACAGGCTAACAGGCTAGCACTGATCCACACTCTTCCCTGACTCACAGACCACCCAGGGGAGCGGGTTCTCGAGCTGGGCTGGTTTGAAACGGGGGGGGGTGGGGGGTGGGGGGTGGGAGGGGGGTCACTAGCCTTGCCCTGAGCCTGGCAGAGGGGTGCAGGTGGCTCTCTCTCGGCGCTGGCGTGTGCTGTGTGACCGCGCGGGGCACGTGGGCCGGTCAAGGTGGAAGCCACGCGTGTCGCAGAGGTCATACATGAGTCACACGCAGCCATTGGCTCTCAGACCAGCGGCGGGACCTTGGTGTGTTCATGTCAGTGATTTCACCCGGTGACTGTCCACAGATACGTGGTTCTGATACTTGTGCTAAGCTGAGTTGTGCTAAACTGTGTTGTGTTGTGCTGTTCTGTGCTGTGTCATGCTGTGTTATCTGTGTTTTACTGTGCAGTGTTGTGCAGTGCTGTGCTGTGTTGATCTGTGCTGTGCTGTGCTGTGTTGTGTTGTGCTGTTCTATGGTGTTTTATGCTTTGTTATCTGTGTTGTACTGTGCAGTGCTGTGCTGTGTTGAAGTGTGCTGTGCTGTGCTGATCTGTGCTGTGCTGTGCGGCGCTGTGCTGTGCTGAAGTGTGCTGTGCTGTGCTAAGAGGTGTCATATAAAGCTGTGCTGTGCTGATCTGTGCTGTGCTGTGTTACCCTGTGCTGCGCTGAAGACATCTTATTCTCCTCGCTGTGTGTCACCACGTTCCGCGGTTTTCTTCAGTATTTTTTCCCCTCACGCTGGGATTCATGCTGTGAATCTCGGCAGCTGCAGTGTTAATCTCCGCGCGTGACTCAGTGACTCCCTCAGTGGCGGGTTCGATTCTCCCCTGCAGGCCCGGAGCCTCGTCCCGGCCCTCTGCCCCGTTCCCAAACGCAGATATCCTGCCGCTCGCGCCGCTCGTGCCGCTCGTTTCACAAACCGGGACGCCGTTTATAACACCGGCCCTGGGGGGTGATGTTTTTAAGCGGAGGGGAACGTGGGTACGAGCAGCTTGTCGTTTTTTCTCTCTCTCCTGTGACATCCGAACGGTTATTTAAAGGGCTCCTGTCTTTAGCGAAAGAGCCTGAAAGGTGAAGAGCCGAGCTTCGTTAGCACGTGTAAGTTAGCGCTGAATATCCGGTACAGTTTAACCTCACACCAGTGGCACATCCCTGACTCATCGCTGAGAGGCTTGTGGGGTTTGAAGTTGAGGCGATTTGAACACCAAGCTAATATTGCAGATTTAGGGCAGTAATGTGAGTCCTGCATCAAATCAAATCAAATACATTTTATTTGTATAGTGCTTTTTACTGTCACAGAGATGCCTTTCAGGGTAGCAAAAAAAGAGCACAAATCAGGTCCTGAACCCCCAAAACAGCAAGCACCTGAGGCTTGTACTTGGGGCACTGGGCAATGGGGACGGAGGCCCTGTCCCCCCTTCCAGTGCGGTTCTCCTGTCAGTCAAACGCAGGCACCTGGGGGCTGTGGTCCCCTGTCACCGCCGGCAAGGTCAGGATGTGATGCCCTGTGATGGACCATGCCGCTCGCTGTGTGAAACGGTCTGACACGTTTAGGGCACGGACACGCGTGTGCAGCGTGTGCAGCGTGTGCAGCGTGTGCGGTGTGTGCGGTGTGTGCGGCATGTGTGGCGTGTGTGGCGTGTGCGGCGTGTGCAGCGTGTGCAGCATGTGCGGTGTGTGTGGCGTGTGTGGCGTGTGCGGCGTGTGCAGCGTGTGTGGCGTGTGCGGTGTGTGTGACGTGTGTGGCGTGTGCAGCGTGTGTGGTGTGTGTGGCGTGTGTGGCGTGTGCAGCGTGTGCAGCATGTGCAGCGTGTGCGGTGTGTGCGGTGTGTGTGGCGTGTGTGGCGTGTGCGGCGTGTGCAGCGTGTGTGGCGTGTGCGGTGTGTGTGACGTGTGTGGCGTGTGCAGCGTGTGCAGCGTGTGTGGCGTGTGCGGTGTGTGTGACGTGTGTGGCGTGTGCGGCGTGTGCGGTGTGTGTGGCGTGTGTGGCGTGTGCAGCGTGTGCAGCATGTGCAGCATGTGCGGTGTGTGTGGCGTGTGTGGCGTGTGCAGCGTGTGCAGCATGTGTGGCGTGTGCGGTGTGTGTGACGTGTGTGGCGTGTGCAGCGTGTGCAGCGTGTGTGGCGTGTGCGGTGTGTGTGGCGTGTGCGGCGTGTGCGTCGTGTGTGACGTGTGCGGTGTGTGTGTGTGCGGCGTGTGTGGCGTGTGTGGCGTGTGCAGCGTGTGCAGCGTGTGTGGCGTGTGCGGTGTGTGCGGTGTGTGTGGCGTGTGTGGCGTGTGCAGCGTGTGCAGCATGTGCAGCATGTGCGGTGTGTGTGGCGTGTGTGGCGTGTGCAGCGTGTGCAGCATGTGTGGCGTGTGCGGTGTGTGTGACGTGTGCGGTGTGTGTGGCGTGTGCGGCGTGTGCGTCGTGTGTGACGTGTGCGGTGTGTGTGTGTGCGGTGTGTGTGGCATGTGCCTGTGTCGGAAGCGGACATAGTTTCGTGCACCGAGGCGTTCTCTGTCCAGGGTCTTGGCGGTAAATTACCGAGACGGCCGTCCACGTCTCAGGACACGCTGCGAAATTTCAGCGCGGGCATGCGTCGACAAATCAATGGGGAATATCCGAGCACAGAAATCCCCGGTCGCGGACGTGGGCCCGGGAGCGTGCAGAAGTTCTTGGAAATACTCGTCGCCACGGGGGAAACTGCTGCTCACTGCCGACACACCCCAGATTTCTCAGAAGTTTAACAGGTCGGATATCTTCCTGAAACTCCGTTTTTTTCATGCAGTGACTGCGATGACAACAAACGCTTTTTAGAAGGATCAGCCCCCCGCCCCCCCCTCACCCCATGCCCATCGGGTCACCTGTGTATCTAATCACGCATGAAGGCATCGTATTAAAATATCCTAAAGGTGCTGTTCAGGGAGGCACAGTCCCTGTTGTTCCTTGGATGTGTTATGGTTTTGCCGTCAGACTAAGCTGGAGGTGCTGTATGTTGAAACGCAATGCTAATCCTGTCATCTGAGTCTGCTTCCAACCGGGCAGACTTGAGGTCTATTACTGGGCCTTATCAAGAGGCCGGCATTGCGAAAGTTGTCTATTTGTTTCTAAAAGAGGCATGAACACCCACACACACATGCACGCCAAACTTCATACACACACATACACACACATGCACACCAGCCCTCACACACACACATACAGACACTGCACACACACACACACACACACACACACACACACACACACACACAGAATCTGCCGAAACACACACACACAGACACTGGACACGCACACACACACACACACACACACAGACTCTGCACACTCACACACACGCAAAAGCTGCAGAAACACACACACAGACACTGGACACACCCACAGACAGACGCTGCACACACACACACACACACACACACACACACACACAGACGCTGGACACACACACACACACACACACACACAGAGACGCTGCACACACACATACTCACACACACACACACACAGACGCTGGAAACACACACACACACACACACAGACTCTGCACACTCACACACACACACACAGACACTGCACACACACACACACACACACACAGGCATGTCTATTTGCTCTGCATGCCACACTAATAAGCATGGTCAGATGATGCTGTAAAATTATTAGCAGCACTTAAATTGTGATGCACTCACCCGGGTGTAAACACACGAGCCTGATTGGCTCATGAAAGCCTGGGTAAAAACAAACCCTGACCCAGACCTTGGGGGGGGGGGGGGGGGGGGGTAAAACTATTAGCATCGTCTGATGATTGAGCTGGTTTGTGATTCATTATCACAGGAAGGCAGACGTGTGTGTGTGAGTGGGCATGTATTACTATCTTTGTGAGAACCAAATGTCCCCACAAGGATAGAAAGATGAGGGAAATTATGCAAGGTGGGGACCTTTTTCTGGTCCCCACAAGTTCAAGAGGCTGTTTTAGGGTTAGGACTCAGGGTTAGGGTTAGCAGTACAATTAGGTTAAGGTTAGGGTTAAGGTTAGGCATGTAGTGGTTGGGGTTAGGGATAGGGTTAGCGGTTACGGAATGAATGTAAGTCAATGGGAAGTCCTCACAAGTATAGCAATACAAACATGAGTGTGTGTGTGTGTGTGTGTGTGTGTGCGTGTGCATGTGTGTGTGTGTGTGTGCGTGTGTGTGTGTGTGTCTGTGTGTGTGTGTGTGCGTGTGTGTGTGTGTGTGTGTGTGTGCGTGTGTGTGTGTGTGTGCGTGCGTGTGTGTGTGTGTGTGTGTGGTAACGGTTGGAGCAGGCGGTGTGGAGGCGTTCTGATGGGCTCGTGGCTGGATGGACCAGCTGTACAAGCCCAGCAAAGCCTCCATTAATGTGCCCGATTAGCCAAGCGTGCTAATGTAGGGCCCTGGAGCTGGGGGGAAGGGGGGGGGGGGGTGGGAGAGAGGGAGGGAGGGAATGAGAGACAGACAGAGAGAGAGAGAAAGGGAAGGAACGAGAGACAGAAAGACAGAGAGACTCTGAGACAGAGGGAGAGAAAAAGAGACTGAGAGCGAGGCTGGGGAGAGAGAAGGATAGAATGAGAGACAGAAAGTGAGAGAGACAGAGAGCGAGAGGTAATTGAATCATGGTATGAACTTTACTTTCAAACGCTTTCACACACTTCAAAAAAGAAAATCCAATCAACAACAGCAACAGCCAACAGGAGCATCGCATTTAGCAGAAAGAACAAAGCTTGAGAGAGAGGTGGTAGGGGTGTGTTTTGTGTGTGTGTGTGTGTGCGCGTGCATACGTGTGTGTGTGTGTGTGTGTGTGTGTGTGAGTGTGTGTGCATACATATGTGTGTGTGTGTGTGCATGCGTGTGGGTGAGTGTGTGTGTGTGTGTGCGTGCATACATGTGTGTGTGTGTACGTGTGTGTGAGTGTGTGTGTGTGCGTACATACGTGTGTGTGTGTGCATGCGTGTGTGTGCGTGTGGGTGAGCGTGAGTGTGTGTGAGTGTGTGTGAGTGTGAGTGTGAGTGTGTGTAATATGTCACTAAATCAATCAGAGGGGGATAAAGATATAAAGAGTTTCAGTAGCAG
>CM077286.1:1090253-1100368 GCA_039654925.1 Anguilla pacifica
ACCTTTAGGTTACAAGACCAGTTGTACTACGCTGCCACCAAAGCAGTCCAAGGAATATCAAGCATGTTTCGCTTTGCCCATCAGCCCTGTTCCAGTCTGATTGAACCCTCTTGCTTTCCGTCCTCAGGTGCGAATCACACACAAGAACCAGGTGCCCATGCTGCTGGGACCCCCCCAGAAGACCCCCTTCTTCTTTTTCAAGAGGCGGAACAGGAGTCGAGATTAGGGGAGGGAGGAGGGTGAGGACACCCTGCCCCTCCCCTCCCCACCTCCCACAGCTCCAGCAGCTGATTGGTGCAGACCCACGCGGAGGTGGAGCTAAGAGTTTAGGGGGGGGGGGGGGGGCGTAGACCTGTGGGGACAATAACACGCTACTGAGACAATGACTACATCTCCCACGATACCTCCCCCCAACCCTCAGGAGGTGGGACCCCCCCCTCCCCCACACCCTCTGAATCTCAATGTCTACTGACTCTCAATTGACTACTGCCCAAATGCCCCTGCCCTAATTCCCCCTGAACTGTGACCTGTAACCTGTGACCTTTGACCTGCCATTGGCCCTCGAGAGCAGTGAGCCCCCTTTCTCCAGCTGTGCCGCACTGCCTGGGGCCATGCCACACCCGGCCGTCCCCTCGTCTTAGAGAGGAACCATCCAGGTTTCCCCGAGTGGATACTGCCATTGGTCCGTTCCGTTTCCCATGATCCCCCCCTGCACTCGCTGAGCGACTCTTACAATGCAGGGAGCGGCTTTGACCCCATTCTCGGTGGAAGATCACCTTCTCAGATAGGGTCAGGAATCGGTTGAGAGAGAAAGAGAGAGAGAGAGAGACTGAGGGAGAGAGAGAAACAGTGAGAAGGAAAGAGAGAGGAAAAGAGAGGGAGTGAGAAGGAGTCGTGCTAATAAAGTTCTGAAGGTGGGAGGGGTGCTGTGTGTGCGTTGGCACGGGAGTTTAAGAGTACTAAAGATTGGCCTTCTGGGACTGGGGAAACAGGCTCTCCTCCATGAAGAACACAATAAATAATGGATTCAGTTCAAGCAGAGTATTCATTCCAGGTCCTCTCCAGAGCCCTTGCACACTCAACAGAAAACTCATTTATTATTGAGGGTTTTTGGCTGCAGGTGTAGGAGCTGGGGTGGGGCGGGGCGGGGTGGGGTGGGGTTGGGGTGGGATGGGGGGGATGTAGACCCCTAGCGTCGGTGTTTGTTTGTAGAGTGTTTAGCCTGTCCAGTGTCTGCCCCCAGGTGAGGGCTTTGTAGAGCGTTACCCAGAGTCCCTTTCCTCATGCCACGCCCCCCGAACTGAAGACCCGAGAGGAGGAACCGGAAGAGTCGCAGCGCCGTACGTCTGATGACTGTCTGACATCCGGGCCCAAGATCCAGGCCCAAGATCCGGGCCCAACATCCAGACCCAAGATCTGGGCCCAACATCTGGGCCCAACATCCGGGCCCAACATCCAGGCCCAACATCCAGGCCCAAGATCCAGGCCCAAGATCCAGACCCAACATCCGGGCCCAACATCCGGGCCCAACATCCGGGCCCAACATCCACACCCAAGATCTGGGCCCAACATCTGGGCCCAACATCCAGGCCTAACATCCAGGCCCAACATCCAGGCCCAACATCCGGGCCCAACATCTGGGCTTAACATCCGGGCCCAACATCCGGGCCCAACATCCGTTACCAAGTCAACCCCAAAAACAATGGCATTGGAATTCAGAGGCAAGCTCAACAGGCAGTAGAGTCCATCACTGATGTCTGCTCTATCGTGCTGGGACAGGTGGCTCGGGCCCGGTTTTGTCAAAGTGACCCACCCGTCCTGCCAGATGGGTCCTGCCTTCGCTTCACCCCCTCCCGGGATGGGACGGCCTGACAGGGGGACTCAGGGTGGAGCACCCCCGGGACGGGACGGCCTGGCAGGGGGGTTCAGGGTATAGCGCTGACTGATTCTGAGAGGACAAACGAGCGTGTGCTTTAACCGTGAAACCAGTTTCTCAGCGGCTGCCGGTCCCCTATTTTTAGCCATGTCAGATGCAATATGACTTTGTTTCCGCCACAGCAGTCTGTACAAGCGTGCGTTTTTTTTGTGTTTTTTTTTTAAATCACAATGTCATTACAAGGGTGTAGGTATTTGGTTTTCTTTTCTGAATGACCAATCAGATGAAGGACAGAGAGCATTGCCATTTCAACTGAGTGACCCACTCAAAGATGTCTACTGAATTAACCCCTTGAGGAGTACATGTTTTTGGAATGTTTCTTTTTTTTTTCAAAATTCCAAGTCAGTGTTCTAGAACCCCACCGCTTTCAGTCACCAGTAGCGATTGTGACATCAGCATTAGCATGTTCAGTTAAGGACATTCTAATCACATATCTGTGATCTTACGCCTTAGAGGGTTAAATAAATCTGCCTAATCTTAGTAGTACCTTGTAGTAGCCTGTCTGGATGTACAAATTCAGCAGGGTGATAAAGAAATTAAACTGAATTTACCAACACTATCAGCCTTTCTCTGGGCCTCACAGCCACGATCATTCACACCAGAGCACCTGGCTCGATTTGCCGTAGAGTAGAGAGAGTCTAATTTTAACCTGTTATTTAAGGGACAGCCATGAAACACAACTCCTAATTACCCTGTCAGACATCAGCTTGCTGCTCTGCTGAGGGGTGGTAGTCCCGATCAGAACCCGTGGCTGAGCCGGTCCTTCGATTTCACTGGTTCCCCAACATAAATAGAGATTGGCCGGAGCAGCTGGTTTGGAATGCAAAACTGACTCTAAAGTGTCGCCTGGTGCGGATCTAAACATCACGGAATCCTTACAAACAGGACATGCTACACACTGCTGTAGAACATGTGTACATCCAATGACAAATCATGTATTTGCAAACACAATATTTGTATATGCTGAAAGTATTGAAAGTATGTATAATATACTTGATATAGATGTGCATATATATATATATATATATATATATATATATATATATATATATATATACTATTTGCATATTTATTTATGAATGTGTTAATATATTATGGGAGCATAGTGTGTTGTAATAAGACTGTACATGGCAAGAACAGCAGACTTGCATTGCTTGAACAGGCAGGCTCATGCCCCCCAGCCTGGATCAAAATCACCCTGCCCAGATGGCCAGTGACTCTGGGTCGGATCTGAGCCGATTCTGACCCGAAGTCAGCACGGCCGGGCCAGAACCGGCCCAGATCTGGCCCAGAGTCGCTGGCTCTCTGGGTATATACTAGCTGGGGACTGGATATGTGGGGGGGGGGAGGGTTTTGGGGGGGGGGGGTAATGCTTGTTATTAATCACTGTTATGTGTTGGGCTCCACTGGGGAGGGTCCCTCAGTCCTTGCCCCTGGTTCCCTTTAACCTCACTGAACCCTGAGAGATGATGGACAAGTCCTATGAAAGAGGGGCCAATCAGATTGTCCTCTGACCTTACTCCAGTACTCCCAGCAGAAGGTCCATTGTGACATCACTGGGATGGCCAATAGCAGCGGGACGTGAGGGAGGCGGAGCCACATTCTGACGACATTGCCCCTAGTCATTGGTGTCGGTTCAGAGTGCATGTTTACAATTACTTTGCAGTTATGGATAGAATTATTTAAAAATATGAGTATGTGTATATACATATATATATATATATATATATGTTTCTATTTTTTTTCTTTCTTGAAGTTGCACCACCGCATGCCTGTTGAAGCACAGGATACAATGATGTCTGGCTAACGATAACGAGTTCATGCCAATCCCCTGCCCCTTTCCAAACTAGAGGCCGATGCCTCACTTTCCTTCTTACGCTGACCTCTCTGCATCCCTTACGACACAGAGGCGCACGCAGTGTCCGTGTTTACCTGTTACCCGTCTGTTTATTCATGGTGTCACCCCCCCCCCCCATTCTCAGAAAGTACTCAAGTCTTTCAACAGCAGCAATGGCTCAGTAAAATACACATACTATACGCAGGTTAAATATCAGCCGGCACTGCAGACGACTGCCATTGGGCTGTTTGAGGACACCTTCCGCCATTTTGTTTCCTGTGTCGCCAAGCGATTGAGGACAGCCTTAACTAAAGGAACAAAGAGAAACCGTAGTTTTGTCAGGAGGCAACAGAACACATGCAATACAAGCCACTGATTAATCGACCAAAAAGAGTGCGCAAGTAAAAAAATTTTTTATAACGAGTAAACCTGTCTCTGTGTTGCAATAACTTACTGACATCATGCAAGCACTGGGGACCTGGACTGCCACCTGTCACTCATGGCATTAGTCCCGCCCATTGGTCACTGCCTCCAGGCTCCGACTACCACAGAAGAAGTGTGATTTTAGGAGCCGCCATGAGAAGTCCACCATCTTGTTTTCCCCAGGTTTTTGCAGCTGACACCCTGTATGTTTACATGAATACGATCGCCCCCGAGTTTAAATGTGCATATCAATAATTCATACGATCTGATGTCTCTGGAGTGAACCACACTGCTTCCGGTGTTTCTGAGGAGGAAATTTAGGGGTGACTTAAGAGTGCCCCCTAAATTTTACGTGTCCACGTCAGCCCCGAACCCTGTCTGTCACGTTTCATTTCTGCGTCCCGAGAGCCAGCCAAAGCCGGGCGACCATCCCGCGCTGGTTCAGGCAGCGTTTTGGCGAACGCCCTGCACGGGTTCTGGCAATATTTTGGGGACCGTCCCACGCAAGTGGGTTCAGTCAGTGTGTTCCTGTCCTTGTCGCGCTGACCTTGGCTGAAGCCGGTTCGCAGAAGTCGTGCGGTGTGGTTTATCGTACCGCGGAGGCTGGGGGCGTATTTTTAGAAGCGATAGATTAAAAAGTATTGAATGACGGGGAGGTGGCGGGGGGCGGGGGGGGGGGGGTTAGAGATGATGCTGTCTCCATGACGGTCCTCAGTGTGATGTTCTCCGTGTACGTGTAATCTCAGCCCCTTCAGGGGGGTGTGGCGTGTAGCCGTCAGCCTGTGTAGCAACGGGGGTCAAGGGTGGAGAGCAGGAGAGCAGCCCCCCCCTCCCCAACACCACCACCCTCCCATCCCCCCCCCTCCAGAATTGGGGAATGGGCCTGCGTCTGTCCTCCTTGCCACTTGTTAGCTCTTGGCATCCAGTTTGATGGACAAACAAATAAATGAATAAAAAAGAAAGAGTGAAATTAATCTTGCCTCTGGAGTTTGATTGGACTGGGGTTTGATATCTTTGGTTGAAATTTTTTGACTTTTTTTTGGGGGGGGGGGGGGGGTCTGACAAAACTAACGGTTACTGCTCACACTCAGAACAAATGACAACACTTACTACAAAAGGGTTAAAAGTCCCTGAGGAGTATCACGGTGGTAACTACACAGTAAAATGCCCCGTGTTAAATCAACTCTTACAGAGTACATACGGTCGTGCTCTGGTCCAGTGTAGGGCCATATGTACTCTGTTAGAGTTGAATTAACACTGGACATGTTACTGTGTAGGAGCCTTTTCAGTCCTTGGTTTATGGTTTATTTTATACTATTTTTTTCTGTTGTTTTGGAGCGCTATGAGCGCTATGTTGCTTAGAGCGCTATGTTCTGAAAAGTGCTATATAAATAAAGTTGTTATTATTATTATTACCCCAGTGATGACACACACACACACACACACACACGTGCCTCTCATTCCTGCTATGCTAGTTGACTGGATATGTATGGAGTCCCATTATGTAACTCAGACCATTCAGACCAGATCAGATAAGTCTCTTCCTGGTGCAGTATGGGGGCACAACCTGAAAACAAACAGGAAGGCCTCAGTGTTCCTCAGTGTTTGGGTCAATTCCATTTCAGTTCAGGTAAATTTAGGCAATGGGCTGAATTGTCTCCAGCCCTGGTGTCCGTTTTAACAAGGAATATTTAACCAGACTTTGTACCCTGCTTCCCTTGGTTCATTCATTCTCTCTGTTTCCCTTTATTCAGTCATTCATTCAGACCAGTGATATATCTGCAGAGATCAGGCAAGTGGCAGCTTGCCGGAGTGTTTTCCTACAAGTAACGACAGCTTCCTCAACCCAACGCCTTCACCTCGCAAATGCACACACACTTACACACACACACACACACACACACTCAAACACACACACAATCACACACATGCATGCACGCACACGCACACACACACACACACACACTCACACACACACACACACAATCACACACATGCACGCACGCACACGCACACGCACACACACACTTACACACACACACACACACACACACACTCAAACACACACACAATCACACGCATGCATGCACGCACACGCACACACACACATACACACACACACTCACTCACACACGCATTACCACACACACAAATACACATGTACACAGACACACACATGCACACAGGTACACGTACAAATGTACACATGCACACACACATACACAGAGACACACACACACACAAACATGCACACACACGCATAAACAAACACACACACACACACAAACATGCACACGCACGCATACACAAACACACACACACACACACACACACAAACATGCACACGCACGCATACACAAACACAAACACACGCACATTAAGTAAATCTGAGATAAGTCTCAGAACCAAGGGTGAAAAATTAAAATTGTCAATCAAGACAAGGCTGACCAGATATCCTCTTTTTCCCAGACATTTAGTTTTTGGGACTGAATATATCCATCCAACCAGATATCCTAAAAAAGTCTGGTTAGGTTTTGCTCATTCCATAGACCGTATACAAACAGATAAATAGCCTAGTGTTATCTTCAAAATAGTCACCCACCCCTGTCCTATTTTTTTGAAATCCAATATGTGGTCACCCTAATCAAGACAACTGTTAACAGCAACCTTGTGGCTCCCCAGAAAACCTGAACAGCGTCACTGAATGAAGGAATAAAAGAAGGACTGAAGTCAGTCTGGGCTGAAGTGTTCGCATTCTGACCTCTGGCTCCTCACAGAGGGAATCCAGGTAGGTCTCCAGGCAACCGCAGGTGTGAGAATGGCTGTTGCGCAACCGGAACCCTGTGGAGGTGAGGTTGTGTGCCTCAGCATGTTCAGGTGTGTGCGTGTGGGGGGGGGGGGGGGGGGGGGGCAGGAACGATCCCTGCACGTCCAATCTGTAGGTTAATTATAGATCTTACAACAGACAGAGAACACAAGGAGCCCTGAGCTTAGGTACGAGGAGAACTACGGCAATGATTAGCAAACAAAAAAAAACAAAAAAAAGTCCAGTGTTTGTGAACTTTGATTCAATAGCCTTGGCGTTAATGTATGCCTGTTTACCGTGATATTAAAGGACGTTACATATTTAACAACACCTCGCTATTAATAGCCCGTGAGTCATCGCCTGTCGTTGAGAACAGTCCAGTTGCTGGAGGCACTGTTTTTTTCACGGGAAGTTTTTTTTCCTCCCTCTCTTCATTGACAGGTTTTTAAAGGGCATGGCTCAGGGTTGTGGCTCGATACACGGGGCCAGGTCACACGCGACGGGGGGGAGGGACTGAGCAGAGGATTGTGGGTAGGCTGCATAGCCTGAGAGCGAATGTAGTTCAGCTTGGGGGAAATGGCACAGGTGACCGTGTCCTTTACGATCAGGTAGCGGTCGCAAACAGTTTCCCAGCATGCCCTGGGGGATTTATTTAGGCAATGTTTGCATTATTGCCCTCAAGAAAGCCCTGTGGGGTAGCTGGAGGTATAGGGCAGGGGGACGGGGGGGGGCGGGGGGGACTGGGGGATTATTTTTAGGTGTGTCTCCTCAAAGGGAGCTGTCAGAGGGAGTCTGGGGTGGGGGGGGGGGGGGGCAGAGAGCGCTGGCTAGCGGAACGAGCACCACACCGACCCCCCTGGTCCCCGGCAACAGAAACGCAGCAACCACGTTTGAGTTCTCGACCCTCTGTCACTGCTCCTCCAGCAGGACCCCCCCCCCACCCTTTCTCCCCCCAGCTCTCTCCCCCCCATTTCCCCCCCCCCCCCCCCCCCCCCTTACACCCCGGTTTCTCCGTTCGGCGCTGAAATCCCGCTCAGATGCAGGGCGCGCTCGCGGACGCCCCTCTCGCCCAGAGGCCCCTGGGGCTGTCGTTGCCGTGGTGGCGGCGTCACACTCATCCCTGGGGTCGTATTTATAGAAGGACCCAGAGTGGGAGCACAATATGCTCCCTCCCACCGCCCCCCCCCCCCCCCCCCCGCTCACTCTCTGCCTCCTCACCCCCCTCCTCTGCCTCCCCCCCCCCCCCCTCCTCTGCCTCCTCCCCCCCCCGCTCACTCTCTGCCTCCCCCCCCACCCTCCCCCCCCGTCTTCTGCCTCCCGCCCCACCCCCTCCCCTCACCGCCTCCCGCCCACCACATCCGCACCCCCGTGCTGGAGCCCGGCGATGCGAAAGTGTCACCTATAGCACCCATATGGGGTGGGGTGGGGGGGGGGGAGGGGGGGGGGCGCCGAAGGCGACAGTGACAAACACTGAGCGCTTATTTATAGTCCTCTTATTTCATGCTATTAATTTCAATCTTTCTTTTCAGAATGGAGCAGCAGCAGCAGCAGGCTCCAACAGCTGGAACTGCGGATCAGAGGTTAGAATTACTGGCTGGCAGAACCAACAGCATCCCCCCTTTTCAGTATTGAGAAGGAAAAAAACAGGGGGGTGGGGGGGGGGGTTCTGAATATAGCTCCAACCTGGCACAGCTGTGCTGGTGATGTCAGTTCATTCTTCTCTCTCTCTCTCTCTCTCTCTGACCCTTCCTTGCGTTTTTTTTTTCATCCCCTCCACTTCACAGTTGGGCGTATTATCAATTCTATCTGAGGAGTGGGGAAAAAAGAGCATTATCCCCTTGATGAATATGGCCGCACGCTGGCTATTAAAATCATTTCCTTGCAAGTTGCACAGTTTGGTTGCTGAGCTCAGGAGGAAGAAGAAAAGAACAACAACAACACAATAAACATCTACGCAATAGGGCCACTTCTGCTTTCAGCTGCGCAGTGTGACACTTTGTGTTTTATTTCTTGTTGGCTGTGTAAGAACATCCTGCACAAACTGCAGCTGTGTTGAAATTGGCCCAAATCCTCACATTTCTGGAGGTAAACTGGGAATGGAGGAATATAGTTTATCAAAGAAACTTGTTGCCCCCCCCCCCCACCCCCCCCCCCACCCAGATTGTACACCAGTCAATCTTTTCCACAACGCGTTGTTCATGAGGTCGAATGAACAGAGAGGAAACAGAGGACATGTTCTGAGGGCACGGGTTAATGTGATGTTTCGGAGAGTGCAGAGGCCCAGCGGGACCTTCTTGCTGGGCTCTGGCATACCTCTCATTAAAAGAGAGAGGGTTCAGAGATTATGGGGGGGGGTCACTAGATCCACGATTTCCATTCCCCCCCCCCCCCCCCCCCCCCCTGCATCTCCTGGTTCCCAGTTTGTGATCGCAATTGCCCCGCCCCACCCCACCCGCCGTGGTTCGTGAACATACATCTCTCCCTCACTCCATGATATCAACCCCCCTCCCCCGCCCAAAATCATGAAACTCCCCCCGGCTGCCCCGCTCCCCCAGTTCAATGGCGATGACCCCTAAATATCAAATTAAATGTCAAACTTCCCTACAGGCCTCCAGTACTTTACCCAGAACCTCTGCCACTCCTGGACATAAGAAACCTGTGTCCAGTGTTAGCGTCAGACTAGTTACACTTAATAATAATATAGTAATATCCAGCCATAAAGGGACAAGCTTGGACTTTAATGCTCTTGGGGGGGGGGGGGGGGGGTGGACGTTGACCTTCACAAGTGATCTGGGGCAAACACACTGCCTCAGAGCTGGGGACCGATTACCTGATTCTACATGGATTCATAAAATGAATGCGACAGCAGCTCAAAGTTATCCATTCATAGCACTTACACAACATTATATACATACATTCAATTCTCCAGGTCATTATTTTCCGGGTTATGGGTATTTTTTTTCTCTGGAGGTAATTGTTATATTTTCTTAAAGTTTCGATGATTCATACTTCTAAAATATGTTTTCTGAATTTAATTCACGGGGGAGATAAAGTAAGTCGCAGTTATAATTTCGCAGTTAAGCGCGGAGAGAAAAGTCGTAAACAAACTCCCA
>CM077286.1:1100468-1172968 GCA_039654925.1 Anguilla pacifica
GAGATCAAAAAGAACAATTGTCTTGTTCGGGTTGGTCTTGTCAAAATGAACAACCTGACTGGAGACAGAGCTGGACGGATTCTTACGTTCGACTCTCTCTCTCTTTCTGTCGACGCTTTAGGAGGAACTGACAAGCATAAACCTTACTGCCTTGCCCGTCGCTTCAAGCGAAGACCATTAGCTGGGAATCTCAGCAAACCCGGCAACATGGACGGATTTTACGACCAGCAGGTCCCTTTTATGGTACCCCCCGTGTGAGTATTCATTCCTTTAACTGTATTTAATTCAGTTGTCTAAATTTGGAACGTGGCCCGAGGAGAACCACTCAAGTAAATTAGCTCTTATTTTGAATGCAGGTGATATGCTTTGCCGCACTCTTATAGACTACTGGGTATAAACTTCCTTTTTTTTTTTTTTTTTTTGCACCCACAATCTAAAAGAGAATAAGCAATTTTGTATTTATTTTTTCCTGCAGCAGAAAGTCTCACGTGGAAGAACCTTGCGACAGACCTTTCAATGACCGGAAGAGAAAGTTTGTGGACACTGAACTAGCCCAGGACACAGAAGGTAATTACATCTCTCAGTTTCTCGCGTCGCCTGTACCGCGTGTGGGCAAACCGCTTGATGTCATTAAAGTCCACCCAACAACTTGAGGTCATTCCATCACCGACCACGCACAGTGGTGACCTCATCGAGCCTGATTTCCTCTTTCAGGCCCCACTTTCTCGTTCAGGCTGGCTGTAGTAATCTGAGCCAACTGCCATTTCGGAGTCCCCAGAGGACACCAGCGCAATGTTTTAGTCTAATGTGGCGGCCTATAACTTTTGCCTACCCTATCCCGTGGCTGTGAACAAAGACCTGCAACTCAGACCTGGGGGGCGGAGCTCCGAAAATGCCTCTAAGTTATGATTAGCAGATTCTGTCTCTGTTAACCCAAAAAAAAAATGGGTGGAGCCATCGTTGTTATCCGTGACTCACCAATTCCAGTGTTTTTGTTACGACGAGCAAAGTCTTTATTGATCGTAAGCTGTATTGTAGATACGCCCTTTAAAGTTTACCTTTTTGTTTCTCCGTTTCCTCTACAGAAACTCTTTCAGGACCTCAGTCAGCTGCAGGAAATATGGATTGCCGAAGGTCAGTTTTGTCCACGTGTCGTTAACCCCCCCCCCCCCCCCATTGTGTAATTTAGCCAGAGCTGTCACTGGTTGCCGTTAAATCGGTGGTTGCGTTAAACCGGAACTCATTATTTTAATGGTAGCAGTAAATGTACCCAGTGGGTCCTTTTTCCTCCTGTCTTTGTAACTTCCAGCTGTAAGTGCTGTCCGCCTCCACACAATCTTGGAGCATTATGACCCTTGACTAGGCACCAATTTGGCAGGGCTAAACGGCTGCTTTCTTCAGCAGGAAGCAAGTGGAAGTGTTTTGCCTCCGCGACATCTGCTCCGAGCTCGCAGCCGCTACTTGTCTGCCTGCAGTGTGGGCTTTACGCATGAACAATTCGACTCCCGCCGCCGCTGCTCTTGGAAGAAATTACCGTGACGTCAATTTAAGGCAGTTTCCACGGCTGCAGTTTTCCCTAGATATATTGTTGGTCGCTTACTGGGAAAAAAAAACCCCATTCAGAAAGCACGGCTGTTTTGCGTTAGTTGAAAAACCACCATTAATTGAGAGGGGTCTGTTCAATTAAGCCCGTGGGCATCGAATTCCGAAAAATGGGACCAAAAGGTCAGATTAAAGTTTAACTTGAGCGTGGAATTTGCACTATTTTTACTTTCTTCACATGCGTACAAAAGGGGTAAAACATGAATATTTCACAGGTACAAATAAGCTCCCGCTGGTGAACTCTCATAGCAGCCCTAGCTCGGGGTTATTTATTTATAGGCCGCGAATGGCACAGCCGTTCCATTCCATATAAAGCCATTAGCGGCTCAAAGTCTACGGCTCATTTTTAAAGAACAGGACGTTATTAACGAGGGAACACCATGTGGTCTTTCATCAGTCTGGCAGAATCGAGATCGGGCGATAAAGAGTTGGCCTCTGTCCGTTACGCGGATTCCCCCAGCTTTCGAGAGATGGGCGCTCCTTTCCTTACGCCAAATGCCTGCAAAATGTAATCCCTTACCCCCTAAATGCCCGCAATGTAGTCTAAATCAGTTCCATAGATGGTATACACATAGGTCAGAACCCTGAGACTCACCACTTTGTTGTTAAAAAAACAAAAACATGACGTCCTGCACAGCTTTCTGTTGGTGAAAGCGGGAATGTGAAACGGTGATTCAGTGGCGTTTCTGCACCATGTCAAGCGGAGGCTTTGTGTTTATTTTCCATTTACACTCTTTACTGTCTCCCCCCCCCTCCCCCCTTCCCCACCCACAGCTCAAGTTCCCGATGACGAGCAGTTTGTCCCAGATTTCCAGTCAGATAACCGTGAGTACCTGTGGTTTATATTTTATGTCGGGGGGGGGGGGGGGGGGGGCTGTTTCTCTTCAGGGTGCAACCTACCAACAATGGGCATTCTGGGAGTATGAAATATTTAGACTTCACTACCTCAGCCAGGTGACTCGAGAGAGTAAAAATGCGCAGGGACGACAGCACCTGACAGCCAGGGCGGGTCAGACTCGACCGACCCCCCCCCCCCCCCGCCCTGTCCCATCCCGTCCTGGTGCTCCCTCCACATCAGACAGAGCTGTGCGCCTGGTCATGTGACTGATGAGCGTTTGGCAGAGAAGCATCCTCGATCACAGGGGAGATAATGGATTACTCTTCATGCATGTTCCCAGCTTTACATGTTCACACATGGCCATAGCATCTAATTCTAAACACTTTCCACTGCGCTGAAGTCTTAGCACCTGATTCCCAAGACCCCCCCGCCCCTTTCTTTAATGAGCCGTCCTTGACAGAAATATCTGCCCCTGAGTTTCGTTTGATCAGTCGATGACTGCCAGGCATCACATGAACAAGCCCTCTAATCTGATTTTTATTTTTTTTTCTGCGGATTTGCACAGTCTGGTATGAGAGGGGGAGTCTCGGTCAGGCGTGCAGTGCTGTGCATGCTGGGAGAGGTAGTTTTGGCCAGGCATGCTGGGAGTTGTAGTTTTGTACTAGCATGCGGTGTATGCTGGGAGGTGTAGTTTTAGCCAGGCGTGTAGTGCATGCTGAGAGGTGGAGTCTCGGCTCGGTGTGCTGTGCATGCTGGGAAAGGTAGTTTTGGCCAGCATTCCGCCTGTGCTGTGAAGGATAGTTTTGACTAGCTGTGCTGTGCATGCTGGAGGGGGTGAATTTTGGCCTGGCACGCTGGGAGTTGTAGGTTTGTCGTGGCATGCAGTGCATGCTGGGCAGTGTAGTTTTTTTCCAGCTGTGGAGTGAATGGAACCTCGTCCCCACCCCGTCTCTGCCGGGTGGAGCTCTCACTCCCTCCGTTTTCCCGCGCCAGCTCTCTGCACAGCGGCCAAGGCAAATATTGTCTCTGAATGATGTGGAACGACGGCCCTCCCCTTCAGCAGCGGCGTGTTTGTGTGTCTGTCTGATGTGGGGGGGGGGGAGCGTGGGCACAGGGTGCGCTAGTCCTGCCCTGGCGTTCGGGTGTGGTCGTGTGCGTGTGGTAACCACGGTAATAAAGGCCAGTGCTGTCGGAGCAGCGGGGAGCTGTAACTCATTACTGGCGGCGGGGGGGGGGGGGGCTGTGACACGCGACTGAGGTCTGGTCAGGGTGGGGGTGGTTGGGGGGTGGTGGGGGTGGTTGGGGGGTGTGCAGGGGCGGGGGGGGATCTCTGGGCCTCGGCACAGTGGAGCATCTGTGCAGGGCATGCTGGTACCCTGCCGTGTGCTGGTATGGTCGTGCCGGAGGTCGTGGGTGTGTGCGCGTGTGCGCGTGTGTGTGTGTGTGTGTGTGTGTGTGTGTGTGTGTGTGTTCATCTGGCAGGCAGGCTGGCACGGGCCTCTACAGCCTGGCAGTATGCCAGCTGCACACAGGCCTCCTATTCACCAGGCCCACGTGTCCCTGCAGCTGGGGGGGGGGGGGGGGGGGGCGGGCAGTCACCAGGGGTCACATGGCAGCCTGCACCTCCTGACCCAGGCACCCCTCAGCCGCTGCTGAACTCTGGGCCGTTTGCATCTGTTCCTTCACCACTGAGTGTGGAACAGCCCAGTCTGTACCCAGCCCCATGTTACTGCATCAAACTTTAGGCCTGTCTGGTATTGAGGCATGTGCACATGCACACACACACACACACACACACACACTCTCTCACACTCACTAACTACACACACACACATGCACACACACACAGGCCAGATGTAGCACACTCTCTCACACACACACACACACTCACACTCTCTCACACACACACACACACACACACACACACACACACACACAGACACCCTCCCCAGCCTGCTAGCAGCAGCAGCAGCGTTAGCGCGTTAGCGCGTGGACACCAGGCTGTGCAGCAGCGTTAGCGCGTGGACACCGGGCTGTGCAGCAGCGTTAGCTCGTTAACGCGTGGACACCGGGCTGTGCAGCAGCGTTAGCTTGTTAGCGCGTGGACACCGGGCTGTGCAGCAGCGTTAGCGCGTGGACACCGGGCTGTGCAGCAGCGTTAGCTCGTTAGCGCGTGGACACCGGGCTGTGCAGCAGCGTTAGCGCGTGGACACCGGGCTGTGCAGCAGTGTTAGCGCGTGGACACCGGGCTGTGCAGCAGCGTTAGCTCGTTAGCGCGTGGACACCGAGCTGTGCAGCAGTGTTAGCGCGTGGACACCGGGCTGTGCAGCAGCGTTAGCTTGTTAGCGCGTGGACACCGGCTGTGCAGCAGCGTTAGCTCGTTATCGCGTGGACACCGAGCTGTGCAACAGCATTAGCTCGTTAGCGGGACACCGGGCTGTGCTTTATCGAGCTCTGGTTGCGCCCAGCTCGGGATCGAGTTTCCCCGGCCATTATGTGGCGTGGAAAACGGGAGGCGAAGAGAAGACCGCGCGGATAATGGTTACAGCGCGGGGGAGGAAAATCATTCAGACGCGTCCAGTTACAGCCACTCTGATTCATCAGTATTGATCGCCCCGTAATGGAAGTCAGGAGAGAGAGAGGGGGGCTAGGGTTCAGCACGCTCTGCTCTGGCTCTGACTCAGCCTGATGGAAACCTTTGTGTTTATGCCGTGTGTACCTGGCAGTGATAAAGGCACCCCTAGGCACAGACCCGTACGCGCGAGTGTGTTTGAAACTGACTGCTGAATGCTTAAGGGAACTGTGCTCCTAAGCCAGGGGTTGCAGGTTTGAGTCCCAACTTAGGGTACTACCGCTGTGCCCTTGGGAGCTGTACTTGCTTCAGTATACATCCAGCTGTGTAAATATGTGAAAGTTGTGTGAGTGATTACCTCTGAGGTCACAGGATGCCCCCCCCTTGCGCCCCGGACCGCAGGAGATGCTAGACCCCTGCAAGTGTCCTTAATGCCCAAGACAGGACGTGATGTGAAATGGTTGTGAGCATTTTGTAATGAGATTAACCCCGCCCCCCCCCGCCCCCCCTTTGTGTGCCCACAGTGGTGTTTCACGGACCCCCCCCCACCAAGATCAAGCGCGAGCAGAGTGCCTCCAAAGAGCTGTCCCCCTGCGGCCAGGACCCGAACCTCAGGCCCTATGGAGAGAAGTGCCTTTACAGCTACAGGTGAGCCGCAGGTCTGCCTTTCCAGCCTCACCTGCGCATGGCTGCAAAATGGCGCCCGGTGGTCATGTGATCCCTTTCTCCGTCCCTTTGCAGTGCCTATGACAGGAAGCCTGCCATGGGCTTCAAACCGCTGACTCCGCCTTCGACGCCCGTCTCGCCGTGTGGCTCCGCCACACGCCAGGGGCCCGCCCGCTCCACGAACAGACCCCTCCCGCCGTCCCCGTCCCCGCCCAGACGCCGGGACCCCGCCCCCTGCACGGGCAAGCGGCCATTCAGAGCGGTGCGCATAATCAGAGGACACTCGCGCTCCACAGCCAGACCCCGCCCTTCGCCGTGCCCTGCCCGCCCCTCAGTCACGCTGACAACGCCTACGGTGCCGAGCACAGGTGAGTGCGTCTCCATTACGGAAACCTTCTGAAGAGTAGGTTTTTTGGAACGTTTTTTTCTTTTTTTAAATTTTTTTATTCTAAGTCAGTGTTCTAGAACTCCGCTGCTTTCAGCCACCAGTAGCGACTGTGACATCAGCATTAGAATGTTCAGTTACGACCTGATCAGTTATCTTTGTGATCTCGTGCCTTGAAAGGTCTAAAGCAAATTTTCGATGTTTGTGACATACGGCGACTTGAAACTTTAACCCATATCACTGACACGACCATCATAAAAATATACATATTTCAAGTGAGTTTGTTGTGTGTTTTTACTTGATGAAAGCAGATGACAAACTACATATGAACTCCACACTGGGTTGAAGGAAGGAAGCCAGTGGGTGCAAACATCAGGCCCGTTCTCGCTCTCTCTCGATATAGCAGCTCGCCCGCAACTACGCAGGGTGTATTTTTATCATTCTACTTCCCTTTCAACGAGGCCAAAATTCCCCCTTTCGCCACTAGCCCAGAACCACCCTAATTTAATCTGGTCCTTGTCAGTTTTAGACGCGTCAAGCAAGTGTTCTTCCCCATTGAGCCTATGAGGTGTGAAGTCACACATACGTGGTCGGAATGTTCTGAAGTGAACATTCTGATGCTGATGTCACAATCGCTGCTGGTGACTGAAAGCAGCGGAGTTCTAGAACACCGACTTAGAATTAAAGAAAAACACACTGCATTTAAAAAAATGCACTGGCTATGAGCGATGGGGGGTATGGGTTAGCCAGGCGGGGTGGGTGTACTGGGGGGTACACCCCCCTTGTTTTGCCAGGCATACGTGCCCGATTGCCCGGGCACCATTAATATGACCCCCGTGGGAACGGGCTGCCTGGCACCGAGCACCCCCCCCAACCTGGGGCAGGATTCTCAGGAGGTCACCAGAGCGTGCATGCCATGTCATCGTGGGACAGCAATGCAAGACCCGCTGCTATTGGCCCATCCGTGGAACCCTCTGGAACGGGGGGGGGGGGGGGGGGGCGCGGTCTAGCCAGCCTTTTTATATCTGATGGTGACACCTGGTGCTCATGTCTAGGGCATGTCACTTGTATCTCTTGGCTAATTGCGCTAAATGTGCTAATTTGGACGGTGAACTGGAGATGAACCCACTGCGTGTTGTGCTCATCCTGTCTACTGCATTTTCAGATCATGTTTGATATCCAGGGGAACCCAAAAACATGGTTGTGTTGTGGCTAAAATTCACCTTCAAAAAGTCTCTTCAAAATGCATGTTTTTCAGCTAGGGGATATTTCAAGAAGCAGAATTACTGAGTTAGCTGGATAACTGTGCTGAGTAAAACCCAGAACAGCTCTTTTTACTTTAGTCCATGTTCCAGATTTGGGAGGGTACTGCGGTTAATCGGCTAACTGGGTAATCCTGCTTTGTGAAACCAGGCCCTGAACATCTTTGAAAGTATCTTCGTTGTTTGGCAACAAAAACAAAAGAAAACAAAGTACAGCATTTAAATGTTTCCTCTTTCTGCCCCCCTCCCCCCCCCCCCCTTCCTGACTCCCCCAGGTTTCACAGACAGCTGTCTGAGCCCTGCTTACCTTACCCACCCTCCGAGGTCCCGGGACGCCCCCCCTTCCACCCCCACGCGCCCCGGACCGCGTCCTGCGACGGACGCCCCCCCTACCAGCGCCAGATGTCCGAGCCCCTGGTCCCCGTGCCCCCCCAGGGCTTCAAGCAGGAGATGCTGGACCCCCGCTACGCCGAGCAGTGCCCCCCCGCCATGGCGCCCTCCCGGCCCAACCCCCTTCAGCCCCCCGCCCCCCACGGCAACTTCAACCCCCTGGCCGTCAAACAGGAGCCCCGGGACTTCTGCTTCGACTCTGGTGAGCCTCCAGCCGCAAACCCTGTCACTGCTTTCCGAAGCGCGTATGTGTGTTTACCCCTGCAGCTGGGTGTGTTTGGTGGGGTGGGGGGTGTTTGAGTGGCCTGTGTTTTTGGGCAGGGCTGGGGGGGGGGGGGGAGTGTCCTGTGTACTAGGGGAGGGATGGGAGGGTTTGACTGTCCTGTGCCCTCGGGGAGGGATCGGAGGGGGGGGGGGGTAGGGTTTGACCGTCCTGCGTGCAGACAGACTGGATAAGGCTCTGGAATGTGCTCGTCCCTGTTTGCTCGTAGTCCCGCTACTTGGCTGTGAGTTTTGGCACCACCCTGTGAGGTCCAGGCGCAGGGAGGCGTTCAGACACCCATCCCAAACCCGTCTGACCCCCCCGCCCCCCCCCCGTCCCCCGTCCCCTCCGATCCTCAACTCGCATCCTCACCCCACGGCCCTCGTAACCGCCCCCCCCCCCCACCCGCCACGCTGACCCACGCCGCCGTTCTATAGTCCGGCTGCTCCTCACAATGGCGGCTAGTGAACGGACATACCGCCTTTCCTCACGGCCTGCTCCCGTTAGGAACGCCAGGCTGCGCTCCCGCCTCCCAGAACCCTCCAGCCAGTGTGTTTCAGAGGCACTCTGTCCCCCCCCCCCCCCCCGCCCCAGACCTTATATAAGCGGAAGCAAACAGGATGGGCGGCTGGGGAACGCGTGTCAGATATGCGCCGGCTCCCGCGGATGTTTCGCTCGCGATCGCTCGTCCGGCGGAGTCACGCTCGGTTCCTACAGGCTAAACTGAGGGGCAAGGTGTACAGCCCCCCCACCCCACCCCACGGTCCCACTGCTGTATGCCCCCCCCCCCCCCCCGGCCCGTACCCCACGCTGTCTCCGCCTCCATTTTCACATTTTCCGTGCATGAGGTCGGCCGGTTTGACCTCCCGCCGTCTCCCAGCCCGTGAACGCCCCCGTCGGCGCAGACACGGGGCTTGTGGACACAGCGTGGGGGGCTGGCTTTGTGTCTGTGTGTGTTGAGCTGTGGGACGGGTGTTTGCCCTCCCCCCCGTCCCCCGCCCCGTCCCTACAGTGGCTGAACAGATGGCACGTTTACAGTAGGATAGCGCATCGCAGGCACAGCACTTTGACAGAGATCAGATAGGCCGGCGGAGGACAGGAAGCTAGCGGTAGCGCAAGCCCAGGCTTTAGCCAGAGGACAGCAGGGTGATGTCACATGATGCGAGCGGAGGGGCGGGGCTTAACCCTGTAGAGATGGGCACAATATAAATCATACAATTTTCGTGATTTAGCATCTGAATATGACTGTAATCGTGTTTAGGGTCTCGCTGGACGTGGGACAGATATGAATGCGATTTATCTGGGCCTGGCAGATGTGGGGGTGGGGGGGGGCAGGTTGTTCAGTCCAGCTGCTGTGTCAGAGCCAGTTGTGTAAAGCGGGGCCACAGCTGGTCCGTTGACATTTGACATGTTCCTCTGGTCCATAAAAATGTGCGACAGTCACTTTCGGTAATACGTGCAAGAAGTGTTATACCTTGTGTTCCTAACCTCATTGTACTGATTTCATGGTGTAGGGTAATGAAAGGATATCCCCCCCCCCCCCCCCCCAACATATGAAGAAAAAATTAAAATGATGCTTGGATGTAGATGTTGGGTTTGTTAGATTTAGGTTTTTTTTTTGGTTTGATGTGAGAAATCAACTGTGTTTCTAATTGGAATCTCTCTCTCTCTCTCTCTCTGTCCCACAGAAGTGCCTAACTGCCAGTCTTCCTTCGGGAGGGCAGCGAGCTTCTACCAAAACGGCCGCGAAAGTAAGACATTCATTCAAGTGCTTTTGTCCTGGGCGATGAGTCAGTAAATGAATGAGGGGTTTTTCTCCGAAATGACTGAATGCATAAGGGGTTCTTCTCGGAAAATGATTGAAGGAATGAGGGGTGTTCCTCAGAAAGTTTCTCAGAAATGTCTGGGATGATATAATGGATCTTCAAGCCCGAATTTGGAACATTAATTCCAAGGCATGGTCTGATGAGACCCGATCTCCAGTTACACTGCCTGCATTGTATTACTGATGATTGAATCCTGCTTGTTTGTGCACGTTCCCATCTGCATGACATCAGAATGGGGGAGATATCCACTTTAGGGGGAAGGGTATCGGTACTGTTTTTAGGCTCTGTGACCCTGGTGAAGGGGAGGGGCCAAGCCTGTGACAGACAGCCCTGGCTCCGCCTCCTGCTCACCTGCTCCCTCCTCTCTCCTCCCCCCATTTTCAGGCTTTACCTTCGAGAGAGAGCCGCACCTGTACTACGACGACACCTGCGTGGTCCCCGAGCGACTGGAAGGTAAGCCGCGCGGCTTTTTCACGGCTAGCCCCCCGCGCGCTAACGAAGTTACGTAATCCTAGCGCTGAGCTCGTTAAGCCCAGGCTGAGGGCGTTAGCCATGGTAACTGTTCGACACGCCCAGGGCGGGGGATCGAACTGGCAACCCTCCGACTGCCAGACAACCGCTCTTACCTCCTGAGCTATGTCGCCCCTGTTAGCCCCGTTAGCGTTAGCCGTGCTAACTCCCCGAGCACGGAGAGAGCCCGCCGCTAGGCTAGTGTTTACTGGGCGGGCCGGCCTGTCTGCAGCCTGTTTCTCAGGAATGTCTCACTCCTGCGTGTTATTTAAACGTGGCTGACCCCTCTGCCCCCCCCCCCCCCCCCTTACAGAGAAGGTGAAGCAGGAGCCCTGCGTGTACCGCGAGGGCCCGCCCTACCAGCGCCGCGGCTCCCTGCAGCTCTGGCAGTTCCTGGTCACGCTGCTGGACGACCCCGCCAACGGCCACTTCATCGCCTGGACGGGCCGCGGCATGGAGTTCAAGCTGATCGAGCCGGAGGAGGTCAGTGGGCCTGCGGGCTCTTTCCCCCTCTCTCTCCTCTGATGCCTTGCGTGCGTAGAGCGCGGGCTTGGTTGGCTCCGCGTGGCCTGCAGTTAAGAGATGACTCCTACTTTCAACTTCCATGCTGCGTGAACTGAATGCCATTGTCCTCAGAGGGGCAACAACTTTCCCGCTCTTTATATAGTTTGTTTGTGGCCTGCATTGATCTGCGTGTGCGTGTGTGTGTGTGTGTGCGTGTGCGTGTGTGTGTGTGCGTGCGTGCGTGCGCGCATGTGCAGTGTGCGGTGGGTGGGTGGGTGTACATGCGTGCGCCTGTGTACGTTAAATAAAAGGGACCCTCTCTCTCTGTGCTGCTGGGTCTGACCGCGCGTCCCGCACCTCTCTGTGTTTTAGGTGGCCCGTCGCTGGGGCATCCAGAAGAACCGGCCGGCCATGAACTACGACAAGCTGAGCCGCTCCCTGCGCTACTACTACGAGAAGGGCATCATGCAGAAGGTAAAGGCACGTTCATTTTGAAATTACTTTCATTTGTCTCTGTGCTAACATGCTATACACCTGTCTGTAGCGCCAAGCTAACACACACTACAGCGCAGCGCTGACGCCCTTCTCCTCGTTTCTCAGGTGGCGGGGGAGAGGTACGTGTACAAGTTTGTGTGTGACCCCGAGGCCCTCTTCTCCATGGCCTTCCCCGACAACCAGAGGCCCAGCCTGAAGGCCGACCCAGACAGCCTGCCGGGGGCGGAGGACGAGACCCTGCCCCTCACCCACTACGACGAGGCCGCCCCCTACCTGGTGGACGGGGGGGAGCAGTGCATGGCGTCCATGTCCTTCCCTGATGGATATGTGTACTGAGGGCTACCTTCAATTTCCCCCCCCCCCCCCCCCCCCCCGGCCCTCTGCCACCCCCACGACCCGTCCCAGAATCGGAACTGCTGAGCAGCATGGGATACGTCTGAACCACATCCCCCCCCCCCCCCCCAACTCGCCCCCCCCACTCCCCCCTTCTTGACTTGTTGCCCACTTCCTGATTTGTATCCCACTCTCCGAAACAGGAACCAGCTCTGGCACCAAATAATGGAGCTGGACTGGCATAATGGGACGATTAGAATCGAAAGGCTCCACCCATTTATCAGAATAAAGGGGGGGGGGGGCGGTGCCTTTGTTGCTATGGACACAGGGAGAAGGGTCAAGGGAGGGGCCCCACAGTGCAGTGGTCTGACAGATATTTCTGTGCAGACTGCAAGACTTGTAGCAATTCTGTATTTGACAATCTGCTTTTCTAAATGAGTAAAGTATATAAGGATTATAATCTTAAAGAAAAAAAATCAAAACACAGCACTATTCTGTAGTTGCCTTTTTGGTCCCCAGCTATTTTTTTTTTTGTTTTCTCTAAATCTTTGCAGAATAAAATTTTTTAAAAAAGCTACAGAATATATTACTCAAGACATTGTAAATGAAAAGGGCTTCGTTTTGCAAAATAAAAAAACATTAAATCTGATTTGTTGTCTAATCCAGGTCAGAAACTGATTTAGCAGTACTGCTTGGCTGGCTTCACGGTAATTATGGCTTTTCATGTAATGAAACTTGTTTTTTGTTTTGCTTAGTTGAGGCCGGCTCTTTTCGGCTCCTCGGCTGCCACACTAAAATTTCATTTTGCAACGGGGGTGGAGGACTGTCCAAATGACCGTTATTTACGATGCGTTTTTCCTGTCACGTTGGACTGAGAAGCCACGCCCCCCCCCCCGACTTGTCGGTGATGGTCCAGCAACCAATCGCACCTTCTGGAGAACGCATCAGAGTGACAGACTGAGAGAGCTCGCGGCTCGGCCTGCGTCACCGGGCCCGATGGATCTCTCTCTCTCTCCCTCCGTGCAGAAACACCTCATCACTCCTTCTCTTTCTGTCGCAGTAAATGCAACAAGTCCGTTGCTTCTCTGTTCCAAGGACCGGAATCTTTTTCTATCTTTGTGAGACGAAAATTCAAAAGGGATGCATACAACAGTATTTTTTTTTTTTCCTGGAAGCTTTGAATTTATAAATATGTAAACGTATATATATATATATTAAAATGATGGTCATGTTTTGTAGGCTTTTTTTGTATTTAGAGCTTAATGTTTTTTTTGTTTTGTTTTTTCCTTGTTTTTTTTTTTTTTTTTTTGCACTGCACTCCTTTGAGGTTTTGTAAAAACGCACAGTGATGGTAGTACAGAGAACTCGCATGCAAACGAGCAAAAATCCTCCTCTCCCATTGGTCACTTCTACTCTGCCAAGTTGACGGAAGTCCACTGCCTCTCCTTGCATGCTGTATACAATGGGCAACTGCAACTGCTCACTAACATATCGCTTTACCTTGGACAAGACGAAATTGTGTGAAAAGTTCTCTGCATTTATATTGTTTCATTGAGTTTTTTTTTTCTTTTCAAGAGGAAAAAAAAGAAAACCTATATATATATTTTTGCAAAGTCTGCATTAGTTTGATTAACTGTATAAGCTGTATAGTTTCGCCTCTCACAGATGTGTATTTTAAAATCTCGGTCCCCTATGATTTAAGGAAACGTCGAGAAGCTAGTGGTGTGGAGGGCGGGGCCTCTGTCGGAGAGAGGCGTGTCTTGTATGCCCGTTCGGTGTCTCCTGTGATTGGAGGGAGGTGTGTCCCATCCACCCCACTGTGTTAAGGTCATCTGCACTTGTATAGGCCTCCTCCCCCCGCCCCCCACCCTCCCATCACAACGTGTACCTTACACTGCTGAGTTTATAATCTGTACTGAGTACAATAAACTATCCTTTCTGCTTCATTTTATATGGCCCGTGTTCTTTATTCCTTCTCCCTTCGCTTGCAGTCAGCTGACAACGTCCCCTGGCGCTCCCTGTACCCGACCTTCCCGGTTAGCAACGGGTCACAGCCGCGGGTTGTTTATTGCTAGCTCTGTTAAAGGTTACCCCGCTCGTAAGGGGTATATGTACACAGAGTAAGTCAAACATATTTTGTGTGCTTTGGTAATGGGGAGAAAAAGCCTGCTTGTTTAGTAATCCTCCATTGCTGTTGTAGGAATCGAGAGGTTTTTTTTGGCCCATGACACATCAGGCTATTCCAGGACTTTTTTGTGTTCTTAGTTCCTGACTAAGATTGATCACGTTTACACGTACAACTGTTGACAACTGTCTTATGATGTGAAAACTTGCCTTGTTAGTTCTAAGGCCATACATAATTGATTCAAATGCTTTATCCGAATGAAGTCCGTGTAATTAAGTGGCGCACCGTCGCTGTTGTGCAGTAAGCGACACTGTGATGCTCACCTCAGTCTTTGCTGTAATCCTGATGAGATGAACGCTTTTGAAATGCTTCTGTACACGCACAGTAAGCGCTCTGAAGCTAGGCTGGGATGTAAAGGCAGACTCGTTTAAGGAGTCCCACAGTGAAACCGTTTTCTTCCTACAACACGTAGGCCGGACTGAAAAAAAAAAACCGGCGGTTCGGCCAAAGCTTCCCCCGCTTTTCTGTTGCCGTTGAGCAGCAGTTGGGTGTCCGCCACGGGCTTCAAAGACAGCGGGCTAATTGTGATTCCCTTCAAATTCGGGTGGCGTCGCGTGAACACTGCCTTCGCACCGCACGTATTTGAGGGAGAGTAAAATCTTTACTGCTACTTTTCTTTGATATGCAGCATCACTTCCGAGTCGACAAGAACTCGCTACGCTGGTCATTTTTTTTCATTTTGAAGAGCGTAATATGGCTGTTTTTTTGTCTTTTTTTTTAATTAAAAAAAAAAGTATAAAACAAGTGAACGCAACCTTAGTTATCTGTTGTTTTTTTATGTTCACCATTGTGCCTCTCGCTGCTCGACGTTTTTTGTGAGCAGGTGTAATGATCTTTGTATTGTGTCAGAGGCTCCTTTATGTAACTCCAGTGGCTGGACAAGGGGCACGGAAGTGTAGTTGCAACCCCTCTATTGCTTTCGTGTTGTGCGAAGGGAATTACTGAGGGACGCACCCATGACGCCGGGAAAACGTCAGACTGAGGAAACTCACAACATCGCAGGAGGGAGAACACCCGTGTGTTAAATGTTTTAGAACAGTTGCATGCATAATGTAGTCATTTTTATAATATAGTTCAACATTACAGTTGTTCAGTGAGATGAGGATTGATAGAGGATTTATAACGTTGTTTAATGTTTAGGAAAATTTCAGAAATTTCAAATGTTGAGCTTTAGTGCTTTTTACTATATTTGTACCGAGGAAGGACGTTTTGTTGCTGTTGCTGTTGTGCTGTTGTTGTTTATTCAGCGCAACCAATTTTAATCCGGTGGCAGACGAAAACTCCAGCACTGTGCGGCTATGATATGAAGGCTGCTCTTTTGTGACGTCATTACCGCTGGGATGATTGGAGATCTGAGCCTCTTTCTCTGAAAAATATTTGTGCACTTTATTTGTTCAAAATCCCCTAGGTAACTCATTTCTAATTTCACCGGAAGCCATATTTATCTCATGGGACCATAAGATGTAAGCTGTTGTAAACTTCTTGATGAATTAGGCCTAGAGAATTGGAAAAGAAGGAACCCGACTGTGCAACCAGGCATCAAGCTGAATTAACTTAAATAAACAAATTATTGTTTAGATATTGATTTGATATATTTGTTCTAGATGCCACTTAACAGAAGCCTGCTGTCCAAGTGTGCTGCCTATACATTATAATTAATACACAAGTCCACGTGCTCCATGGGCTGAAACTAAGGTCGGTTTAATACATGAAATGTTCATATTGGGGGGGGGGGGGGGGTCCTGAGAAGTGTGATTGACATTTGACACTTTTCTGGGAACGACACTGACCATAAAGTCCAGGACTCGTTCGCGAGTTTGCTTTCATGGCGGTACGTTCGCAGCTGTCTCTCTATTGATCGTCACGAGGGAGAAGAGTGCCTGATGGGCGTTGTTAACGGCCATGTTGTTCTAGTGGGGGGGCTGGGCTAGGCTCCGCTGAGTGGGTAGGCCAGCCGCTCGGGCCGCCCCTCCTGCTCCTGCAGTGAAGGTTTTAGCATGCTTCACCGCTAATGCTTTATTAATGCACTCGGCCGCTCTGCTGCAGAGCTACACGAATCCATATGCTGCTCCCAGCTGCCCCGTGGGTGTACACCGGGGCAAACACAGATTCAATTATTCATCTTTGCACCTTCGTTTCGGAGGGGAAGTAGCCTACAGCTAACCAAGCCGAGTGTAAAACAACACGCGTATCAGAAACCCCGAGGAATCGCAAAAAAATCACTGGCTTCTGATTTACGGTAGCTTCACAATGCCATTACTGCGTCCCCTGCGTCCGCAGCCTGTATGGTAAAGTACTACGACCCGAACCTCCTCAGCTTCCTCGTAAAATCTGTGTCCTACATGTGTTTTCTGTTAGGAACAAGGTGAAAAGGTAAATGTCGTGAACCTCTCATGCCACTACTTCGTTCAAAATTGCTGCAGCACAAACAATTCTGCCTATTTGCCTTTTAGGTGCATATGATGTTTGCAAATCTGTGTTTTGCTGTTGTTGTCCAACCAACTTTGCTACTAACTAGCTTTGTTGATGAGGGTTTTTGTGACTTTCTTTAAGTAAAAATAACCGTATCGACTCATTTCCTTTCTTCAACCCTTTAAATCCCTCAGGGTGTTTCCGTGCTTCACACTTTCACCTCTCTCTCGCTAAACAAACTAGGTCAAAGTCAAGCGTGTCGTATTGGGTCATAGAAAGAGCTGACAGCAAATGGCGTATCGCACGTAGGCCTACATTACCAGAATACCCTGACTTTGCTTGTTTGCCTGTCCAGTTTTGGCTTGGACACGCAGTGTAGAAACTACATCTACTGAAATGAGACACTAGTATTTTAGAGAGATTGGAGAGGACTTTGTTTATCAGTAAAATGATGTGAGGAGTTGAGCAATCTATCTCATCTCTCTTGCCCCCCCCTCTCTGTCTCATCTCTCTTGCCTCCCCCCCTCTCTCTCTCTCATCTTTCTTGCCTCCCCCCCCTCCTCTCTCTTGCTTCCCCCCCACCCCTCCTCTCTCTCTTGCCCCACCCCCCCCCCTCCTTTCTTTCAAGATTTGTTTATACAAGCTATATTTATTTGCTTGGAATTGCCCATTAATAGCATGACAGGAGTTATACCCATATGGCCAACCATCTCCCCCCTGCCCTCCTCCAGAAAATGGGACCGGATTGGAGAACAAATAAGAAATGAGATAAAATAATGCCAAGAAATAAAACTTAGTTATTACAAAAAAATTACATTATTCCTCCTCAACAAAAAACAACATGCATGGACAGTATTAATAATTAATAAAGTCTTCATTAACTCACAATGACTTTCAAGTAGCGTACGTCAGCATTGATAATTTGCGTCATAAATGTCACGATGTGTACTTATCTGACGAAAACGGGAAAAACTGCTCCTGTTTACATACAGGAAAGCTAGCTTGTTCCCCCTTTTTAAAAAAATTACTTTCCCAACCAATCAAGCGAATCCCAGATTTTTATTGTGAGTTTCCATTGTGCACCGGCTTGAGCAGATGAGTCATTGGCTCCTTTTGATTGGTCCAGCTGCTACTCATAAATGGTCTGAGATTAGAGCATGACGGATGAGCTTTCAAGCACACAGGGCTGTTTGCTGGGGGGGGGGGGGGGGGGTGGTGTTGTCACCAGTCACCCTCCCCCCACTCCCACTCCCACCCCCACCCCCACCTTCCCTTTCTTCACTGAGCTTGATGCTAATCCTGCTAACACTCCTGATCCACTTGCAGAGCGGGCGCACCCCCCCCCCCCGAACCCCCCTTGTCGTCGCTCGCTATTCTTTTAGACAGTCATTCTCTTAACCTTTGACCCCCTGTCCACACGCCCAGAATACCTGCGAGTCAAGCACAAGGCCTAATTCACTGCGTCTGAGTTTTCCATAGGTCACAGTCAAGCCAGCCTCTTTGACGCCACAGAGTTGTGTGATGTATTGGAAAAAAAAAAAAAAAAATCCTGCGTGGAGATTATGACTTTACCCATTAACCTAATGGACTGTCCATTAATATATTCTGTTGCAGGCTAGATTTACGCTAATATCTCCAGACAACTTATTGATAACCCCCCCCCCCTTCCCCCCCCGCCCCCGTGCACAAGACGGAGTGCTTTTTCACACTTTCCAGTCCTCATCTTGGGCCAGAGTTTTTCAACCACCTCATCGAAAGCTGTGTGTTCTAGACCGAGGACAATCAGGGGCCATAAAAACCTTCCGGAATGTTCCGTGTACCTGGGCTGGCGGTGGAACCGTGGCAGATGTGCAGGACGGAGATACAATAGTCAGAGACAGAGAGACAGACAGGCAAGGCAAGCTGGCACACGCTCTTTTTCGGATGGTTCTGATGTTAGAGAAGGCTACACATTATTTGATCAATGCCAGTTAAAAAAAGAAAACGAAATACAAAAAACAAACCAAACATAAAGCTTCAGGATCAGACAAGAAATCTTGCCACGCCTGCGAGAATAATGGAGACAGATAAATCAAAACTTGTTATAAATAAAAGAGCTGTCATGGTTCTGCCCTTTTTGAGCTCACACATTGACACACGATGCATCTCATAGGCAGTTTGGATTAATCATCTCCAAAACAATTATTGAAAACTTAATAAAACTTAAAAATTGCAACTCACTAATGATAAACGAAAAGTGTAACAAGAGCATTACAAATTCACAAAAGACCACTTCCAAACCCTTTAGTCCTTGCTAGCTTGCTAGCAGTATGGCTAAGGGTCTGTGTTCCTGGGTAAATACCATGGTTGCATCGTAATTATAAGCCGTCTTTCCAAAATCCAATGCATGTACAAGGTAGTTCAAAGTGATGCTAAGTTTCAATACAGATTGTAATTATTACTGTACTGGAATAAAAAGTAAGTTACTCAAACTTTTATTTTTTAATGAAGTGTGACTCACACTCAGGTAAGGGAGACAATGATGGTTGAGTTAAATTGCTTTTTGTAAAGAAGCGTCAAAAGCACTACATCTCCTTGAAGTCCTATATATGCTACTGTAAAATTGTCAAAGAAGCATGAATATCTATCTTATCACCATAGTCAAACATAGATAAAGCAAAAAACTTGCTGAAAACTTGTTTTTGATTGTCTCCAGAAAAAAAGAATTGTAACCCAGTGTGTGATGTCCCCAAAATACACATATTGCAGAGTATTTTATCAATCGTCTGTCTTTTCCCAGCATTCCGAGGAAATGTCAAGGAAAAACGGTTGGTTCTAATTTCTCAGAGTGCAAAGAGCCCTTTTTCCCACGGTGCCAGTTCCTGCTGTGCATGGCAAATTGTGGTCACTCACTCACGGATGACCTTTGAGGGACGTTTTGTGGGACGCATGTGCAGGTGGTGCTTCGTTGAGTAGGACGCATGCGCCGGTGGTGCCAGCTAAAATGTGTCTGTGGAAATGAGTTGCACCGTGGGTCTGGACGGTTCCATGCTTGTTTTTGCATATGCACTGCAATATCCACTCAGAGTGGATCTGTCTACACACAATGCACGGGATTGGTTGAGGCAGGTCACATGGGGTGCACCTAGACCTTGTGATGGACTCAAGTAAAAAAATAGCACCAATTCTGGTGAATGAAGAAAAAAAAAAGCAGCACAAATCTTTTCCTCTTTAATTCTAACTGGACACAGTTTTCTTGTTGGCTGACATTTTGGCTCATGGTGAAGTGATTTAGTTTTAATGTCAGCATTTTAGCGAGAGAGGATGGAGAGAGAGAGAGGGACAGAAGCGTGTGGCTGTCCTCAAGTTCTCTGCTAATTAGCCTA
Source organism: Anguilla pacifica (assembly GCA_039654925.1). Taxonomy (NCBI): domain Eukaryota; kingdom Metazoa; phylum Chordata; class Actinopteri; order Anguilliformes; family Anguillidae; genus Anguilla; species Anguilla pacifica. The sequence continues at coordinate 1,120,076 of CM077286.1, forward strand.
AATACTGTCCTGAGCTCTCACTAAGTGTAACACTGCCCCTAATCTCCTTCTTATGCAATCAGCTAGCGTTTCTACCCCAACCCCAATGCCCTCAACACATACACACACGTGTACACACGTACACACACACGCGCACACACACACACTTACATACATACACACACATGCCCACACACACATTCACACATACTCATGCACACACATACGTACACAAACACATAGTTGCATATTTATTCAAATGAATGTATACTAAAACATATATCAAAATACAGTGATGAGCATGAAGTGCAAGTGAAGCTGTGCACCATCACTGTATATTTTTTAGGTTTTTTAATCGGAGGTGAGCATGTAATGCAAACTACTGACCCAAGAACTATCCAGATTTTTACACATGTACATGATGCATTTAAATACTAATCAGGCAAGATTCTCTCTCATTCTTTATTTTATCAGTATGAAAGGGACATGGGTTGCGCATTACACATCGTAAGTAAGCTGCTCCTGTTAAAGCTCACAGTGAGGATCTTCAGATGAAGAGGAGTCTGCTTTGGCATACCTGAAACAAGAACAGAAGGTGTATAAAAAAGGTATTTTAAAAAATACTTTATGGATGATGCTTCACGTGTGCCCTCAACTCAAATACAAGAGCAACTTTTGTGAAACGCAGAAGCGAACTGTACAGAGCTCACTTGATTACCTGGACCAACAATATTATTGTTTGGAACAGAAGCCAGCCATTGCTCCATTGCTGTGGGAATTGAGTTTGACGACCCTGAAAGAACAGTGTCCCGCCTCCTGTTATTTTCAGCCTTTACTCAATTTGCAAACGGCAGCTTTGAGCAGAATCAAGAGCCCTGGCCAGAGCCATCCTCATAAATCTCATTAATAAACGGATAGCTATTTCCATTGGCTGGGCGTGTATTTTAAAACAGCATCATTTGCCCTGAGCAAAGTGTGCTCGAGCGTTCCTTATTTTGGGCTGGTCCCTGTGAAGTGCCCGGGTCAGGAGTTTTTCTTACTCTGGGCGTATGCTTTGCCGGTCCAAGTAAATGCCAAACCTTGTGGTGGTTCCTTCACAGATGTAAAAATGACTCAGAAATGAAAATCTGATTAGCAGCGCTTACTGGTAACAGTGTGAGAAGCTATTCTATTACGTTCAAGAACAGAGCAGCACCCTTCCTACATAATTGTAGCGTTTAGAGCCTGACTTTCAGAATGAGATGAGTTCCTGGTCACAAGCGTACATGTTTTTTTTAAGAGTGGTACGCGTTAGGTCTACACGACTGTGCGGCAGTGGTAGCATATAGGGTGGCAGTGTAGTATAATGGGTAAGGAACTGCCCTTGTAACCTAAAGGTCACAGGTTCAATTCCCGGGTAGGACACTGCCACTGTACCCTTGAGCGAGGTATTTAACCTGCATTGCTTCAGTGTATACCCAGCTGTATAAATGGATGCAGTGTAAATGCTGTGTAAAAATTTGTGTGAGTCGCTCTGGATAAGAGCGTCTGCGAAATGCCTGGAATGTACTGTACTGTGCTGTACTGTACTGTGATGTGATGTGCTGTACTGTACTGTACTGTGATGTGATGTAATGTGAAACTCTTAGCATGGAACCTAAAAGCCCTACTGTGTGGTGGGGTCCTCAGACGCTGTGGTGTGCAGTATGTTTCGTGTGCCTGGGCAGCGCAGCAGTATCACTTAATTGATTTCCACAAGCTCAATATTTATTACCCGGCATTAGCACAGATGGACCGGAGCCATCTGCATGGCTATTGTTCCATTACAGCCCTTTATTATTATTATTATTATTGTTATTATTTTTTACGACCAGCTGTATGACTGCAAGACCCATTAGCGCTCGTTAGGAACTGGAGTATGAGCAGTGTTCTGTGAGGTTCTGAGTCCTTCATACTATCATTACAAAATGGATTTTAAAAAATTATCTGTCATCAGCCCTTACTGTTCCCTGGGTGTATACAATACACCATCATTAAACTGCCCTTTTAAAACCGTTACTATAATGATGATGATGATGATAATGATGAAGCAGCTTAATTGAAACTGCTGTAGAACCAGCTGAAACAAAACAAAAATCTTAGGTTTCTCAGCAATCAGATAGCCTAATTAGCTGAAAAATACTCTAATTAGCCTTACAATGTGACAAAACAGAGCTAAATATTTTAAATATTTGCTAATACATTAATATGTAGCCAATGTACAATCAGAGTATTTTATTTACTTTCCCTACTGAACATAGCAAGCATTTGTTTGTAGTAAAATGAGGGAGAATGGAATGTTTACTTTTATGTTTGTCCAGTCTCCGGTGCTGGTGGATGAGGAACAGCAGTTGGCCAACATGGTAAGGTGAAATATAACCATCCTGATTTGTGTGGGTACAACTGCCCGCGATACAGTATGCATGGGTAGCAGTGTAGCAGGGGCAGTAGAGTGGGAGCGAGCACTGTGTGTGTGTGTGTGTGTGTGTGTGTGTGTGTGCGTGTGTGTGTGTGTGTGTTTGTGTGCATGTTTTTGTGTGTGTGTGTGTGTGTGTGTTTGTGTGCGTGTTTGTGTGTGTGTGTGTGTGTGTTTGTGTGCGTGTTTTTGTGTGTGTGTGCGTGCGTGCGTGTGCATGTGCGTGTGTGTGTGTGTATGTTTTTGTGTGTGTACATGTATGTGTTTAATGGCTGCTGATTTGCCGAAATTCATGAACAGTAAAAGGGAATGAAGATTCTATCTGAGAATACAAAATGGCTGACAGAGTTAAAACCTTGCTTTAAAAATGTTATGTTATATTATGTTATGTTGTATATATTAAACAGAAATGGCATACCTCAGTAGTTCACATACCATGTGATGCCCATGCATTGCATGGATGGAAATGTTTCAAACACAGGAGTGTGCACAAAGGGACGTGTTATAGCACTGGCTCGAAGGACCAAACAGAAGCCGGGTGTTTTAATGTCTCAGAAATTACATTTTAGATGAGAAAAAGAGTGCTGAGCGGACGGAACTGCTCACAGGAAGCTGCTTAACGCATTTAGAAATCTGTAACTAACTTCACATGTGCTCTGTCTGTGTGCCCCACTCTCAGTTTTTATTTAATGTGGATCTCGTGGACGTCAGGTCCATTTATGAATTCAAACGCTTGACATGAAGCAGCCATTTGGGAACTAAAATACAAAGTGTATCATGTCTGCCCCCTAATGGTGAAACAGACTTTCTGCATCTATCCATTCTTCTCTGGAGTTTCTGTTTAAGCACTTGGCAGAGGCTTATAGCCAAATTGATTTACGAAAGGGGCGTTTAACATTTAACATTAGGTATACATTTTTATTATTATGTGTGTTATTACTTACAATACCACTGGGGGTGCTGTTTTAGCATCATGCCATGACTAATGTGATCAGTGTCATGACATCAATAAAGTAAAAAATAAATCAGGAAGAATGAACCTGAAGATAAATTTGTTTTTTTGCTTTTTTGACTTATGAGAGCTCCACACAGATTGTACTTCCTGGCTTTGAAGTGCTCTGTGTCGCAGTGAACAGCTCGCATGCTCACATTTTCTGCTCAGTTTTCATTAGCCAGTATTCAAAACCAAGTACCTTTTTTTTGCTGAAGCATACAGCATACTATAAAAATACATTTTAAAATAAATAATTTCAACAATATTGCAGGACCAAGGCCCTTCAACATTCAAACTTCAAATTCAAATGGTTTCATTGATATGAATACTGACAGCTGGAGTTCATACTGTGTACTATGGAGACAAGTGTAATATCTGAAACTTGGCACACATCTAAAATAGTTCAGAGGGAGGGGCTGGCCCGTGTCTAGTGAGCACAATTCATGACAATAAAACCCGTTTCTATTGCCCTAGCAGTTGCTTAGCTCAGCACACAACTCATCCTTTCTTAGGTATCCCTGACACAGAGATGCACAAAGCATCTTGCCATTTAGCTCTGCATTGCATGAGCATTAAAACAATCCTGCTTTTCAGCTGTTTAGTGTCTCGCAGAGTATCAGATGGTCTTAGTACTGACAGAAGACCTTCTGTATGCACACAAGTATCATAATCTTTGAGCTGTTAGCCTGAAGCCTGACCCTGCCTCCGTGTTCTCTATTTTCCGTCTCTCCTGACCATAGCCTGAAGATGTGTGATGTTGTTTTGACAGTCATGCTGGTCATCTGACAGTGGTTTCCCATCAGCCATTGGGGTTCTCTGCAGCCGTTGCAACAAGCAGAACTGAAAATGACAGACGTTCGACGAAAAGCTGCACAAGGTGAGCTGGGCATTATCAGCAGCAACACATTTTTAAAAACAACCTCTCAGGTTTTAAAATGTGAACCTGCTGTCCACCAGATTGCAGATCCCCACTGAAGAACTAATCACAGCATCATTTGCTGCAAGAAATCAGGACGTAATCTTGGACCCTCATCTTTGATAACTGGCACGTTAGAAATTGTGTGTGTGTGTGTGTGTGCGCGTGTGTATGTGCGTGTACGTGTGTGCGCGTGCGGGCATGTGTGTGTGTGTTGGCAAGATGGACCTCGGGCAAATGTTCAGGCATCTGTACAGCCTGGAATTGGAATTCTATTGCTTAATCGTGATAATTTTGATTTCTTACCTTGGACCCTATATGCTATGTGATAGCTTGGGCCCCGGAGCTTCAGTCTGGTAAACCCAATAATTAATATGGGCGGGATGTGCCCCATGAAAGCCCCATTGCTGACCCCCCTTCTTCCGTGTTTCCAGCGCCCCCTTGCAACCTCAGAACGCACCGCACCCAGGGGAGCGGTAGGTGTCGCCCACGTTGAGAAACGCTGCATTAGAGGAATTGTTTGTGTTGGCCAAATTAGCAATATGGTCCCACGCCTACTGGTTTGCGGGCCGCAACCACACCCTTCTCCAAATCGTCTTTCAATCACGGGATGAATCCTATTGGCTGTCCTACAACAATCAATTAGCCAATATAGGGTGGAAGAGTAACTGTTTGTTAGCGGACTAGAACGCCTGAGGAATATTGCAGTGGTAATGGTATTTAGCCAGCCGCGTTTACGGTAAAATGTCCCTAATTTAGTACACTTTTTGTGCTTATATGTAGCTATCTTAACCTTAGTTAACTAGTTGGTAGCTAACTAAATAACCTTAACTGACTAGCCAATAGTTACGAAAAAATTAGTTCAACATTGAACTGTTAGGCTATATCTAGATAAAACGCACCTTAATGTTGAATATTGATGAACCAACATGTTTGCACACGACAAAACTATTACTGCGGTGGGCCTGAAGTTAAACTACAAGTTTGTTTCTCCTGCTGGCGCTCTAGCTACCAGCCCTTGAATGCGTTCCTCTAATAATCATTGTCAGTCCTATGTATTTGAAAGCTATATTGCATGTAATAGCTAATTGTTGGAATTTGTGGGTGGTTTGATGTTTGAATAAACTGTACTCTTTACAAGAGGCCGTCCTATTGTGTCCCAATAGTGACAGTTTGCGCTTTAGATTATCATTGTAATTATTGCTTTCACTATTTCACATGTACTTTTCAGGACATGTGGTCTCCACCCTTTATGATTCTACCATTCGGCTCTGGCCGGGAGAACGTGCTGGAAGCTCAAAGACATTTTGAAACGCGCCTTGCGGTTGCATCTGGAATGTTCCCATGGTGCTTCGTACCCATGCGTCCATGTACCAACCACTTGCCCTCTCACAGGAAACAGGTGCCAGGTAAGTGTAGAACGCAGAACCCAAATCACGTCAACCAATTTGGCTAACGTTATATCTCATGTATAGCTAATGCTGTACGTTATTATGAGTGTAGTTAATTTGGTTTTCGTAACACAAACTGAAAAATCTGTCAGGGTCAGGATCATGTCTCCCATAGCAACGAGGCCGTAGTGGTACTAACGTATTGCCAAAACTCATAATTTGCACTTGAACAAAATGATTACATTTAAATGCCAATCTTATGTTATGCAGCTACTATACACGTTATAATGTACATTAAGTAAGGCTCTTGTTATATTCCAGCAAATGTTGGGTCAGCGTTACTCGAGATTCGTGCCGCGTAGCTTGAGGTTATGCCTTCCATCGAGTTAACTTCGCACAAGTAACGTTAGTATACCCGATTCAACCAGAGAAACACGTGCAGTACTTGGAATATCAACTACCATAAACAAGGTAGCTACCTTGTGTTGTCTTGTACAATATTCAGTGTACCAACAATCCGGCTAGCTAGGGTTTCAACTAGCTAACGAACATTTGTTAGCTAGTACAGGTTGGCTTTCATTGTCCTATTTCTCGGCTGTATCATCATTTTGTTCTGTTACTGACAGATTTGGCCTGCTTGTTTCACTTCTCTGGCTCTCCAGATCTGAAAAAACTAGCTAATATAACTACGATATGTCTTTTTATTTATCGGGGCAAAACGATCTTTCACCATGCCAGTTATGACAGTTTTCTTCACTGAGATAATGAGTTGAACCCGTTAACGTTACCCGTGCGCTTTGAGGATTTTTAAAAATGCACATGCTAAGTATAAAGTTTGAAATGATCGTACATGGGCTCTAAAACGGTCTTATTTTAGAAGCCAGTACGTTATTCTAATCATTGCTGATCAAATTTGGATCAGCACCACGTTAATGAAGTAGTCCACTTCCCGGCCTGTTAGCACTGAATATAGTAGCAAATGTCTGAGGTCATAGTCACGTGTTTGAAGCCCAGACATCACTTGTCAGGATAATTGTAATACACCATCAGATGGCTCTTAGTTTGTTGGGCATAAAAATAATCATCTTTCCTCATCACTTTATTTAATCTTTAGCAGAAACATTCTCCTGTCTCTCAGTCTTATACTTTTCGAAATAGCTGCTAAAGAAAATATTTACATTTGATCACAAGAGTGGCCTTGCTTTCTTCCATCTGGAGATTAACTTCAGTAAAATCAAATTCAGCAGAATTATCGTTGTGTCTGAAGCATTTTTAATCGTCACTTATAATCGAGGTAATGTTTGTATATGTTGTGATTATTTTCTCTGCAATGTAGCTGAAATCTTGTCCAATGAAGAGGCCAAGAAAATAATTTTGATAAGGTAGGCTGTTTATTGCTCACTTACTCTTGTAAATTATTAAAATGGCTCTATTGAAGCTTCTGTGTGCTGTAAAAATAACTAGTGATGAAAGATTTTTCAACCTACTCTCCTGACTTCAATCACTGAGAGTTAGGTTGCAGGTCCTGTGTTTACAGACTGCTGTCTCTTGCAGATCTGTGTTTGACTTGGTGAAAAACACTCAGTTTCTGGAGCTGACCGACTCCAAGTTACTGGGCTGGTATTTGACCCTTCCTGCAGAAGACAGGAAGCTTATACAAGGTAACAGCCGGAACTGCTCACATTGTGTAATATATCATTATGAGTAGAGCCTTCTTTCTTCTGAAACTGCATTAGATGGTCTCTAATTCAGTCCTCCGGCAGTGATGTGGCTTCAGCACAGAATGCTAGTGAAGTACTATTGGGAAGTCATTTTGAGACCTGTTCATTAGGATATGATTAATAATGGACTGGTAGTTAGTGTGATCAAATGTGTTGATGTTGATGTATTAGTAATACATCAGTGATACATTTATGATTGTTTTTTGCTTTTTTACTTAACACACCTGTCCGTTAGCACTGAATAAATATTTAGTTATCTCTTCTTTTTGAATAAAACAAAAAATTATTGTTTTAGTTTTAATAGCAAACATCCTAAATCCGTTATTAATCCAGCAGGAAAATATTGAAATTGAGATCCTATTTGTTTATCCCCTTGTTTTACAAGTCGACCTTTGTCATTGATTGACAGGGTGTTGTGTGAAGATGTGCTGTTTGTGCAAAATGAGTTAGCATCCGTGTGTGACAGTGCATCAGGTGCATATTACTGCTTAAGTATAACATAATTGGCTCTTTCAGATTCTCATTCTCTCTTGTGTTCATTCCTGTTTGTATTGCGCGTCAGTTGGCTAACACTAATTACCTTGTTATATTTTCATCTATTATGGCTGTGAAGACAAGCAGAGGATTACCACTGAATTACTGTCTGCAGAAACAAACTGTCAGAAGTAATGAGACTGGTCTATGAAACAGCAGTGCTGTGCATATGTGCTCTGATTAGCCTGGGGAAAAACAGGGGGGAAGGATGTGTTACCTGGATTTTGGGATTAGACATGAGTACCCATCTCAGTGATGCCGTACACGCATCAGGAGAACTTTGCTTGTCTTAATAACTTGGTCACATTACACTTAACTATCTGGAGGGAAGGAGAGTTGTTGAAGAGACTATAAAGACACTTTCACAGAAAGATTTTCACCCCCTACCACACTTTACAGACGAAGGAGGACTTCTACAGTTTCTTCAGAAACACCCTGCTCTTGATGTGACCAGAAATTTTGTGTATATAAAACGTAAGTATTTTCTCAAGTCCAGCTGAGATATGAAATGTGTATTTTGTGGCCAGCTTTCACTTGTTCTTTCCAGAAATGAAATTCCTCGTTTGATCTGTTTCAGGGCAGTCCTTGGAAGAGTGCACACATCTCTTATCATCAGAAATGTCCACAGACTTGAACAAGTACATATTTCCTTCTGTTCCTTTCTGCTTCATTATTCCACAAAAGCACTTTCCATTGAACATATTTAATTGGCGTCTTTGCTAAAATGATATTTTTCATATTGAAGCACATGGAGTTTCCGATGGATTGGGAGAATAGACGTTGGGTTACCTCAATCAAAAGCTGTGTTCTTTCAGTATGCTTTATACTGGGCTAACTCTGAAGTGTCTTCCAGTATCGTTTATATATATTGATTAATCTATCACATGGCCCAAGTTCAATCATTGCGCACGCTATCCTTTTAATGAATAACCAATCAAAATTTAGCCCCAGTAACCAATAAGCAAATCTGAGAAAAATCGAGATCTCAAATGCAGACTATACAGCATGACACAAAAACTTGTAATTGACGACAAAAAAAAAAAAAACTAAGAACCAATCATACTTCTCCAAGCAAGAATGCCCTGGAAACAAGTATTAGTGACAGGTTGTGCTGCATAGGGATTGGGGGAGTATCGGTACACTACCAGGCAACCCATACCCCCCCGCTTGGTTTACATTGAATGGCCAATGACTGTCGCCGTCTCACGCCGCCTCTGCCAGATCCAGGCGACCCACGTATTACGGCGTGTCGCTGTGCAAGAGCTGTGGAGCCAGCATCCCCTTCAGCACCACCACCTGCCGGCTGTGCTGCGTGCCCGCCAAGAAGCCGGAGGAGAAGTTCTACCTGTCAGGTGTGTGTCCTCCTCCTCCGCCCAGACTGACCTCAGCCACACTCGGGCACAAGGAGAGCACCGTCTCATATTGTTTACTGGGAAACAAAGGGAGTGGACTTATGGCCTGTTTCCGTGTGTGCTTTTTTGTATTTTCCATGAAAATTACATGCACAGTTGAAGACCTGGACTATCGGTGACCTGGATTTACCTGGTTGATGCTTCTAGCGATGTCATCTCACTGTGTGAATGTCTGTGTGAGTAGCTCTTCTGTATGGAGTTAACTGATTTAATCGCTGTCTGGTTGATTGGTAGACCAAGGGAGGGAGCTGCGCTTGCTCCCCACCGGTGTGAGGGAGGAGCTGATTTTCAGGCCCTCGGAGGTCCAGGACGCCCCTGGAGAGCGGAGGACGGCCCAAGGCCCCGCTGATCAGTCGCTGCTCCTGGTGTCAGAGGAGAGCTTCCGTTCGGCCTGCGGCGCTGCAGAGGGGCCTCCCGGCCTGCAGGGGGAGCAGGCGCACATCCTCAGCCAGCTGTGGGACGAGGAGGTGGAGAAGAAGAGCGCCGGTGTGACCGTATACAAGGACTCCTCTGCGCAGGCGAGCTTCGCGCTGGACGCGCAGCTGGAGCGCCACGGCAAGACGCCGCAGGGGCTTGTGGGTAGCCCGGAGCGGGGCGGATACCGTGGGGAGGAGCCCGCTGACTTCACGGGCCTGGAGACGGAGACGCTGCCCGAGTACTGCAGCTTCGACAGCACCGGGCTGGGCACCTCGTACAGGGACTGCAGCGACACCAGCCAATCAGGAGGCTCCTACCACAGCGGGTCCGACCCCACGACCGGACCACGCGAAGCGGAAGGGACGGACAGCTACGGCTCCGCAGACTCCACCCCCTGCCGCGGCGAGTACGCGGACTGGACTCGCGGCGACCGCCTGGACGACTTCGGCGTGGAGGAGGACTCGAGGTACAGCCTGAAGAACGAGGAGTTCCACAGCGTGATGGAGCCGGAGCCTCTGGAGGTGGGCGGTGCCACATGGGTCAGTTCTTGGACCCCTACGTCTCAGGGCTTAGAGATGGACCCCCGGATGAAGCCAAGCCCAGCTGACCAATCGCAGGGTGAGGTGGCGGGAGCCTATCACAGCCCACGCACGCGGGGAGGGAACTGGGCCTGCCCCGAACGGGAGTTTGCGCGCTCGTCGCCCGGCAACAGGGGGAGGAACAGCAGCTTAGCCGCTCTGTACGACAGCCGCTCCATGGCGGGAAGCCCCCAGGTGACTGTCAACCAATCGGTGGACGTCAGCAGGGACTTCAGGGCCAGCTACACCTGCACGCGGGCGACTGAGGCCAGGTGGAGCGTGGTCAGCAGGGCCTCCAACACCGAACCCCCGGGCGCAACCAAAAACGCTGCCGTGAACACGGGCTGCGCACCGCCAGGCCAAGACCGGGGCACCCAAACCACGCCTGCCCCCACGGCCGAAAAGTTCGCCATCACTGAGGTCTGCATGGCTGACCTGGACTACTTCACTGAGGTACACGTGTGTCCACTGTTGTTTGGGTTTGGATCAGTTAGGACTGCTCATCTGAATTAATAATTTACTTCCACTTCTCGTACTGTACATCCGTCACTATTTCCACTATTGATTGGAAACATGATCCTTTTTATTTTTTATTTTTTTTAGGAATTCATCAAACTACACCATGCCCAAGACGAGCTGAAACTGTTGCAGGTCAAGCTTGCGTGGTAAAGTGCTTTCATTGCCTCTGAGCAAATCACTTTCGACTGTATTTGTATCGGAGGTGTCCAGTCTAACCTGAGAAGGGCTGATGTGGGTGCAGGTTTTTGTTTTTAGCCCAGCACTAAGACACCCAATTTGACTAATTAACTCTTCATGGTCATTAATCAAGGCCTTAATAAGTGGAATCCAGTGTTGAAGCTGAAACACAAGCCTGTACCCTGTACAAACCTGTCTTTCTCTACGCTGGTCTGCCTGTGTTGACCCGTCTTTCTCTACGCTGGTCTGTCTGTGTTGACCTGTCTTTCTCTGCGCTGGTCTGTCTGTGTTGACCTGTCTTTCTCTACGCTGGTCTGCATGTGTTGACCTGTCTTTCTCTACGCTCGGCGTGTGACGGCGAAGCAGCTCCGAACAGGAAGCGGTCGACGGCGGCTGCAGGAGAGACGGCGCGTGCGAGTGTTCCCAGAGGGCCGTGCGGGCGGAGCTCCGCCTCCTGGCGCTACAGCACGCCATGTGCCAGCAGCACTGCTGGAGGCGCTATTACACCTCGCCGGAGGGCGAGTGCAGCATCCTGAGGTAAAGGTGATTATGGGAAATTAAGTTTTTATGTTCACCATGTATGGCATGAAAAGTACTGTGGTCAATTAAAAAAAAATCCTGAGATCACTTGTATAGAATGCTCTTAACTGAACACTTTAATGCGAATAATAATAATAATAATAATAATAATAAACCTATATAGCGTAGTTTGTTTATATAGGACAGTGATTAATAATCACTACTAGTAACAGAACGGAATGGATTTGACTTGGAATTTTTTTTTAAAAACTTCCCAAAAAAACATTGGGTTAAATATTATTCATTATCAGGCATTCCCCTTTCTCTGTCCAAACATCTTTCTGCATAGCATGGAAGCTCCCTCTGAGAACATAAAGAACGTTCTTCAGGACCTGGAGGAAGACTATGGTGAGATGAAGAGGAAGATCTTATCGGGTGTGCCGCTGGACGAGCTCCGCCCCCTGTCTGTGAACTCCCAGATGATTGGCTCTGAGGCACTGTACATCCCCTCACAGGTGTGTAGCGCACAGGTGTGTGTGTGTGTGTGTGTGTGTGTGTGTGTGTGTGTGTGTGTGTGTGTGTGTGTGTGTGTGTGTGTGTGTGTGTGTGTGTGTGTGTGTGTGTGTGTGTGTGTGTGTGTAACAGACCAGACCAGACCTGGGTCAAATATGTATTTTTTTTTTTTTTTTTTTTTTGGGATTCAAATACTTTTCTGTGCTCTGTTGTTCTTGCCTGGTGTAATTGAGCCTGCCAATATGACCAGAAGGCGGGGTTTGCACTTTTTGAGAGCATGTCATTGGTTCCAGTACACTGGACAAGATCAGTAAAGCATAGAAAAGTATTTCAGTCCAAAACAAACACGTGTTTGACCCAGGTCTGGAACAGACGCACAGTTCAGCTTGAAATGGCCGACGTGAGTTTGCTTAAACTTGACCTTGGTGTCCTTATCACTGCTCAAAGTGCCAACTTTCTCCATCCGTTTCCATGTAGATCATTAAGGATTGTTTGTCTGAAGAGGAAGCAGTTGAGTGAGTATCCTCTGGCTCCTGCTTGTGTGTGTGGTAAATATTGTACAGGTGTTTATCCACCTCAGCCTGGAAGCCTGAGAGTGTATCTGAGTTCAAACCAGAGAAACCAAATTCAATGGTAAAAATGGGTCAACCGGTCCATACAGGCATGTAGGCTAGCCTAGCGTGTGTCCAGCACTGGGTCAAGCCGGGTGTGGAAAAGGTAGGGTACTGAGGTTCTGCACCTTTACCCCCCCCAGGGCTGAGCAGGGGGAGGCCCTGCAGCCGGCTCCCCAGGACGGAGGAGAGGGAGAGAGAGGAGGAGGCTCTGTCGCGAGCAGGAGCACTGAATCCCTGCAGGTACGTTGGCACAGGTGATACTGCTTTGAAGGGTGCTGTGTGCGTGCGCGCGTGCGTGCGTGCGTGCGCGCGTGTCTGTGTGCGAGTGCGAGCATGTGTGTGCGTGTGTGCGCGAGCATGTGTGTGCGCACATGCATATGGGCTCAGTTCCTCTGTCTGACAGACGGAGCAGAGCGACGCCCCTCCAGTGGTGAAGCCCCCACCTGACAGCACTAAGAGTGGAAGAGCAGACACCCCCCTCCCGAGTCAGACCGACCCCCCCGCCTGCCCCCCCATCGACTCCACCGCGGGACACAAGCCTGGTAAAGCCCCTCGCCGCTGGAGCCATTGTCTGGAAGCACGCTGGCCCGAGACTGCCTCTGGTCTGATACCAACTACAGTGCGAAACATCCCCCCAGCTTAGTGCTAACATTAAGGGACAGGCAGATGAGATCTCCTGTGTTGCCACCAGGGGGAGCCAGAGACCCAGAACTGAGCGAGGCCTGGTATGACGCGGAGGAGGAGTTCGGGCCTGTGCCGAGAGGTCAGAAGGGCACACGGCGTGAGGGAGTGGAAGAAGGTAGTGATGGTGAGGTTGGAGTATCACTGCCTGACCCTAAAATTGACATGGTGTGGTTCACGTCAGAGGTTTAAATGATCTTCTTTTTGGTTTTTTTTTTTTTTTTTTTTGTTTTTGTTCTGTGTTTGCTCTCCTTCTACAGGGACAATCAGCAAAGGGAAGAAAGGTCTGAACTGTTTCCTGTGTGTCACAGGCCTCCCCGATGACACCACAGAGGTAAACGCAAACCCAGCACTTTAAACCCAGTTCATTTAATCAGGTGTAGTTGCACCGCTTGGCCTGAAGGTGGTAGTAACTGCGCTGTGTTTTTCTTTTAGGATGAAGTGCGGTCTACTTTCAGAAAGTACCAAGTGTCTGAAGTCAACGTGACTACTTTCAGCAATAATTTAAGGTGACGTGTGCTGTAAAATTGATTACTCCTGAGGCTGTGATTGTCTTTGTTGTGGCTGCAGGAACCCTTTGAATGTAAGATAAAAAGTGAGTGTACCAGGTCTTTAAGGGCCTTAAATTAATGAGGATGCGGGCGGGACGGTGTTACTGACGGCTGCCCCCCCCCACCCCCCGCAGGGTGGCCATGATGGCGGTCGGCTGTCCGCGGCTCGCTGAGGCGGCGGTGCGGGAGGTGAACGGCCGCACCCTCCGGGGGCAGGTCGTCAAGGTGACCAGCGTCTGCAGGCCCTGCAACCCGTCGTCGGAGCGACCAGGGGGTGGGGGGGGCGTGAAGACGAGCTCCCGCACCTTCCTCCGGGCGAGGCGCACGGCGACCACCCAGACTCCCAAAAACCCCAAGAGCATCCTGTCCGTCACAGCCAAGGTGGGCGGGGCCGGGGTGCTCGCTCGCGCCTCGTCGTCCTCGGTTACGCCTCGGTTTGTAAACGAGGGTGCATCGATGCGTGCTGTTATTCACAAAAACAGTTCTTGTGATTGCGGCTTATCGGTTGCATCTTCTGTGCTTCTCAGAATAGTTCAAAGCCTTCTAATGCTGCCCTCTTTGGGCACTTAACCAGCAGACCAGCCAGAAACTTTTACACCTTTTTCTAAAGGCATCGTCTTTGTGTTCATGTAAACACTTGCTGCTTATTTTATTATTTGTTTAATTCTAGTCTGTGCCACCTGTGCTACACTGCTACCTGCATATGCACGAAATGTCTTTGTTTAGTGGCCTTGTTTGGAACAGGTTGTTTTGTTGTTGGATGAACTTTCAGTCCCTTATCGCGTTTCTGTTTTCCCATTGATGTGTATTTCAGTGTCCCATCTACTAGGGTACTGTTTAGGCAGACCTCACTGAAGCCTCTCTTGTCTGTATCTCAGCCCCTCCAGCACCGGCTGGAGAAGCTGACCAACGTGCAGGACACGCCCACGGCCTCGGGCACCTGCGTGCCCCCGCACTACGCCACCATGGGCAGCTTCGACACGCTGATGGCCCGCCTGACAGAGCGCCACCCGGAGGCGGGGCGGGAGAGGATCGTCAAGGCCCTGGTGGAGCTGCGGGAGCAGAACCAGGGCCTCCTCAGCGGCCTGCCCCTCAAGACCATCGTGGACATGACCTCTGACCTCCTGACCCGCCCCTCCTCATCCGCAGTGGTGTGAGTGCGGCGGGCCAAGGTTCCGTTTTAGCCCTGTGAGGTGTGACTGCGCAAATACGCGATCAGAATGTTGAGTAACTGAACGTTCTAATGGTGATGTCACAATAGCTACTGGTAACTGAATGCAGTGGAGTTTTAAAACACTGCCTTAGAATTCTGGAAAAAAAACATTCTGCCTTAGAATTCTGGAAAAAAAACATTCCGAAATAGCCTATTCTTTAAAGGGTTAAATATCTTTTTTTTTTTTGTGTACCATCATTGTGCTTTTGCTGCAGAGGTTCTCATAAAGCATACGCTGTTGAAGCGGTTGCAGTACCATTTATTAGTCTATAGGTCATTTACTTTGTATCAAGAGCGGATGCATAAATATGAATAAAAATTCATGGGCTTTGTGTTTGAATTTTTCGGGATTGTGTTCCATTATGGAACACAGGAATCTGTGGCTAGTCAGTCATCATTGGTGTTGAAGGATGTAATACATTCCTTCTCATTCCTGCCCCCCCCCCCCCATGTTTTGATGGCAAATGTTGTCCATCCATGTTGGCATTTTGAAATGTTCTCAGTGTTGTCTAAAGAACAAACATTGTTTTTTGTTTTCCTCCAAGTTATGCTAAAAAGTTCTGTTAATGGATTGGCAGCTTTCCTATGTTTAGAAGAAAAGCCAAACTGAATTTCTTTTGTTTCATTGTTATTCCTAAACAGCATTGCTGCTGTTATTTTCTGTTTTGAATCAGGAGTATTCCACCCTCTCTTTTCATTCAGTCTTGGATAACAAATATTTTGGAGACTTATTCATAACTTTTAAAAATAAATATACAAT
The DNA here is from genome assembly GCA_039654925.1 of Anguilla pacifica. NCBI lineage: Eukaryota > Metazoa > Chordata > Actinopteri > Anguilliformes > Anguillidae > Anguilla > Anguilla pacifica. Next base: position 1,135,999 of record CM077286.1, read on the forward strand.
GACAGAAAAGTGTACCACAGCATAGTTTGAAATGTGTACCAGTTGTGTCCACATTACTCTGGCCACACAGGGCTGGCCACACAGGGCTGGCTTACATGGTTTTATTTTCCAGAAATGTTTCGCTCTGGTATGCTGTCCATTGCCAACAATAAAACCTAATTCATTTACATATTTACACGTCATGTTTTATTTTGTATCCATTGTGTGTCTCACGCAGTGTATTTTCTGTTCTAGACTCCTCTGTGCTGGGGGGTTTGGGGGGGGGGGGCCTGCTCTCTTTCAGTGCCTGTCTGGACAGTCTAATCCACCAAGGGAGATGGGTTTTTTTATATTCTCACTTCAAACCATTGCCTTGGGCACCGTGAAGATTTAAGGACTCAGATGTCTTCTGATCTCTCTGAGGGATTAGCTTGATATGCAGCCCCCCTCCCCCCCCCCAGCCACGCCCAAATTCTCACCACCTGAGCGTTTGGGAGGGTTTGAGTGGAGCGCTGCGCTGCTCATCCGTGCGTTATAAAGCTCTTCAAAGGACTGCCTGCATATCCGTTAAAGGGGGGCTACTAACGGCGGCATTGTGACGTCCTGTTTTGGTGTTCGTTTCTGTGATGCCACGTGACGAATTTTCCTTCTGGCGGTAATTGTTATCTATCGATCTAATAAGCGGGGTTTCTCGATGGATTCCGGATACCGCCCCCCCCCCCCCAAAAGAAAATAAATACGCAAAACACTCCTCTCACATTTCTTAGTAATGTGGCAAAGAATACTGAACTTTCCCACGGGGCCATAAAGTGTGGAAGAATAAAGAGGGAGGTGTCTCTTAGCATCCTATTTCCATCTTTGGTGGGAAGGTCGCGTGCAGTGTATTGTCCTACTTTTCTGTAATTACCCGACACTAAATGTAAACTTGGAGCCATTAGATGGCGCAAGACAATTCTATAATAAACCTCCATTTGGTAGTGCGGAGTCTAGGCTTATAAGTGTCGAGAATACTTCTGCCTTAGCGTGTTAGCGGCAGATGCTGACATAAAAAATGTGAGTTTATTCGTGTGCATGTAGCTACCATCAAACTGCATCGTTATGCTTGGTATTCCATAGGTGTTCGGGTACTATTCTGATTAATCTGTCCCCTAGTGCACAAAATGTTAACGTCTTGAATATGCATTACATAAATGCTCAGATTAATTGGGAAAAATCACATAGCCTATGCATATTTATTTTACTTTGACGTGATGACCTCCTTTGAGCGAGCGTTCTGACCTTCGTGTACGTAACAGGTGGTAACCCAATTAAAGCCGGTCACCTGACGGATAGTCCTAGGACCAAAGAGGGTGATTCACCGCCTCGTGGTCAGCTGGGGCAGGTTTATTTCATTTTTATTCCCCAATAATGGTTGAAGTTATCTTCAGTGCATGATGGCTGAACCAGGATTCTTCTGAGGGGGTATAAAATGCCCGGTGCAGTTGCGCCAAATTTTTTATTTATCTACTTCTTTTTATATTTGGAACCACGCTTTTATTCTGCGGTGGACAAGAAAGATGTTATAAGCTATTTGAAACATGCATAATGGAATAAAAATTACGGCAACACTTATAAGAAAACAGCGTTTATTTAAAAACTAAGTCATGTTTATAAGTTCAGCTCAAGGTGGAATTAATGGCATTCGGAACATAACATGTATCCCTATTCCCGTCGAGAATTAGCCTATTATTATTGCTATTATTAGTAGTATTTTCATTATTTGGTTTTCCTTTGGTTTATTATTGAGGAAATCTCAGTCCCTAGTCACTGAATGAAAGGGTTAAGTGTTGCTGTCGGATCCAACCCCCTCCCCCCCCCCCCCTCCCCAATATGGGCGGAGACTTTGGATACCGACAGTGCGCTTTCTGGACGTAACTTCGGCGGAGAGAAACGGAGATTGGAGTTTGGAAAACAAATCCTGGAAATCAGATTTCAGACATATTCTGGACGCCTGCTTTGCGGTAAACTACTGGAGAAAATTAAACAAGATGAGTTTTCGATGTTAATAAAGCATTAGCTGGTGGGCTCGCGCGTGCACCACAAGAATCAAAGCAAAGTGCTCCGTAGGCTATAACTTCAGAGCAAGACTGTTCATCCGGCTGCTAGTTCTCCGGATTATTTATTTGATGACACACCGTTTTGTAATCTTTGTTTTGAATCCCCGTTTGCATAATGATTCCACGCCACTTTGCTGGAACAGAAACGGACAAAGAGGGGGTTGCACTATTCTGGATCGACTGAGCGGACACGATGTGGATTTCATGAGTGGTCTGCAGCAGATTGACATCTGTGCCAGAAACTTCCCAGCTGCAAATTTCAGATAATTGCTTATTTTCGGGAAATAATGTTGAGCAGAAGGCAATGGACATACGTCACGGCGATTAGCTATCTTATTTTAGATATATTAATTCGCAATGTTAAAGGTAAGGATTGTTTTTGTTTTTGGCCATAGCGCTCCTGCCGGAATAGCGACTTTTTTGTTTAGTTTGTTTTGTATCTTGTTAGTAAAACTCTTAGAATTGTATTGACTTGTATATGTTTGTATAGTTCTAAAGTGCAAACATGTTTAACTTATTCTGTACTTCATCAGATGTTAGCTTCTTAAGTAGCCTAGCTGTGGTTGCCAACTATTCATGTTAAAATTAGTAAAAATACACACGTCCATTCCTTATTAGTATGGTTCCGACGTTCCTTGGACAGTGCTCACAGAGTTTCGGACATGGGTTTACTCGCAGCTGAACTTCTCCAGTATTTTTCGGTGTTCATTCGCGTTTGGCGACCACCTCAAGGATTTGCTCCGGCTGCGTGGTCTTTCTGCGCGAAGTGATTGTTGTGTTAGCGCCTGCGCTCGTGCTCGTGCTCCAGCTGTGTAAACCCATATTCGTCGTCTATTTAGGGCTACAATTGATGTCCTTTGGAGTCGAGCGTTAATACCTTAAAAACATTAACGCCTATATTCAGGTGCTTGATATAATCTTATTATGGATTAATTTTTGAATATTGATACAAAAAGGTGGGCTTTACTAAAAAAAAAAAAAAAAAAACAAGATTGATACTTAAAATATTTTATTGATAACGAAGGATTCTGATTTACAATTTGAGAATAAATCTTTAAACAAACGTGTAATAATTTCCCCGTATTGTTTTTTTTCGTACTAGCTGTGAGCCGGCGCTGCACAGATCCACGAAAGTGTTGTATTGATATCAGTCTAATCACGTCATCCACAACAATCCCATCTAGCTTTTATGATGATCACTACACTGCCTGGTGTGAACTAATTCCCGTAAACAAACAGCACAAATTGCGCTTTAAGAGCTTTTGAGCTGCTGGAGAAGATGGGTACATTAATTTTTACGTCATTTTCCTTTACTAGGTCTCAACGTTTGTACTAGCGGCAGTGCGACCTCCTGCGAGGAATGTCTGCTTATCCACCCGAGCTGCGCGTGGTGCGCGCAAGAGGTAAACACGTGCCAACTTCGATGAGCGGCAAATCTGCCGAGTGCTTGCGTTCTCGTGGCCTCTCAGTGCATAGCGAAAACAAGTTAACGCCTCACATTCTGGCTAATTTTCTGGGTCGTCAGCCTACGGCAAGGGGAATAGAACGTTTCCTGGGAGTTCATTGACGGTACCAATCGGCCAAGGTCTTTAGACTGTCCTGCTATAGGCTACTGAACACTTTGTACCCAGGTGGTACTGCAGATGATAATGCAAGGGGGGCCATCACATTGCATGCAAAATAAGTACAGAGAGTATGGACTGAGAAACCACAGTAAAACTTCTTTTAATTTGTGTGTGTGTACTGAGCCAAGTTTAACACACACTGAAAATCTACGCAGCTGCAGACCCTCCTCAGCTTGCTCTGATCCTCCATGTTTGTCTGCTCTGGCCTCCCTCTGAAGCTGTGCTTGGGGACAGGAAGTGGTTACACAGGTGTCCATTGTGTTTTTTTTTTTTTGGTTTTTTTTTTTTGGTTTTTTTTTTTTTTGGTTTTTTTTTTTCCTGCTCAGGAATTCGGGAGTCCTCGGACCCTGACGTCCCGCTGCGATGTGCAGCAGAACCTGCAGAAGAGGGGCTGCGAGGCCCCGTTCATCGAAAGCCCCAGGAGCAACTCCTCCGTCCTGGAAAACGTCCCGCTGAGTTCCAAAGGGTCCGGTCCGACCCAGTATGACGTCATTCAGATAGCGCCCCAGAAGATCTCCCTGAGTCTCCGGCCGGGTACGTCCTCTTCCCCCGTTGAGCCAGACCGTTCGCTTTGTGAGGGGAAACTGCCATTTCAGTCATGATTGAGAAACGGTATTGAAATATTTGAGGATATCAAACAGAAAAGAAACTGTCATCAGCAACAACAAAAAAAGTTGAAATGAAAACCTGAAACGAAACAGACAGACAGAACTATTAATAATATGTTAATTTGACACACATGGTACAGTTTGGTTGAGCACCAGGCAGTTGACAGTGATGGTGCCAGGATGAGATGGTGTTCACTTCAAAGGAAAATGGAAATTTCAGGGCTGCAATTATAGGCCATCATAGTCTTAGTAACTGGGATTCCTGTTACGTCAGTAGGGTTTGGCAGGTCAAGACTAATTTGTCCAAAATGGCGGTGTCATTACACAATGGGACATCACTGGCATTTAGCGGACGCTCTTGTCCAGAATGGCTTACAAAGGGAACGCAAGGGCAAAGTTCAGGGATGAAGGGTGCAGGAATTCCCCAGAGGGCGAGAGTGCAGTCGCAAGTGAGACATTAATCTTGAGATACAGCCTGAATTGACAACTTGTCAACTGCCCTGTTGAAGTGAACATGAAACCGCATTGTGCACACAAGCACAAAGCTGCCTTAGACAGTCCAACTAAGTGGCACAAATGAAAGCTGAGAACCACAGGCTCTGCAGACAGAAAAGAAGTAGGCCAGCACCATATCAATAAACCAGTAAATCTTGTCTGTAGATGTGACATACTTAAGAGTAACCTTAACTCAAGTCTGAGGCTGTTTGGGAAGATGTCACGTCCAAGCACAGGATCAGTTAGACAACGTTCCCTCTATCTGTGGCTGCCACCCATAATGTTTCCTGCAAAAGTGCTTCTTTGCTGAGTCCCCCCCCCCCCCCCGACATCACCACACAGGTGACCAGGCGTGGTTCGAGGTGCAGGTGCGGCAGGTGGAGGACTACCCCGTGGACCTGTACTACCTGATGGACCTGTCGCTGTCCATGAAGGACGACCTGGACACCATCCGCAACCTGGGCACCAAGCTGGCGGAGGAGATGAAGAAGCTGACCAGCAACTTCCGCCTGGGCTTCGGCTCCTTCGTGGACAAGAACATGTCGCCCTTCTCCTACACCGCGCCCAAGTACCAGAACAACCCCTGCAACGGGTGAGACAGCCGCAGCCTGCTTCGAATTCTCTCTCCTCCTGTGCCTGCTGTTTGGGGGTTCAGGCCTGGTTTCTTGCCCCTGTTTCTGCTACTCTGTAAACTGTCTTTGTGACAGTTTTCTGTAAAAAAATAAAATAAAAAAAAAAGATTAATTTGATTTGAAGGTGTGAGGTCACAAATGTCTGACTACAATGTTCTTAACCGAACATTCTACTGCTGATGTCACAATCGCTGCTGGCAAACTGAAAGCAACGAAGTTCTAGAACACTGACTTTTGAAATTTTGAAAAACAAAACGTTCTGAAAAACCGACTTCAAAAGGTTAAACTGTCCCAAAGATGGAACACTCCATAAATGGCATAAAGGTTAAAATTTCACCTGTCTTCGGTTCTGGTTCGGTGTTTCGTTGTTGCACAGGGTTGTGCAAGGACACTCTTCTGCATGTCTCCGAAATCAAAGCCATGAATTTAAAGGCTTCCATGACTAGGGGACAGATCCTCATCGATACAGGATATACGTCTCCGTTTGTACCTAAAAGCGATCTGGCACAAATTATTTTGTTTCCCAGTTCCCGTTTCTCTGCTACGCTCTGTGCATCGCGTGGAAGCTAACGGAAAGCGAAAACCAGAAATGGGACTGAGGAGTCCTCACGCAATATATATTTCCCCCATTTTATTTATAGTACATCATGCATTGTTAATCTGTGAACCAGTGTTTGATGGTTGGTGGCAAAGGAATGGTCAAATATGAAAACCTTCTGTGTGGACTCTACAGTATTGCCACACACCCAGCCTTCCTGCCTCTTGTAGAGAAGAGACGAACGCAGGTTAGTAAAAAGAGAAGCTGAAAGAGAAACGGGATTTTTTAAAAAGGCTGGAAAGCTGACGTACGGCGTTCATGCCCTGGAGGTGATGGCTGCTCACAAACCTAGCGCCCCTACGCATCAGTGCCCAACTAGGTCACGCCCTCCACTCATGTGTGACATCATCGTTGTCACGGTGCTACTTCAGTGAAACGTTAAAGGGGCAGGTCGCGGGGCCTGGCGTTCCCTTCCTCACCCTGCGTGACCACGACCCCGCCACTTCCTGTTGACCTCTAGGATCTGGGTTGTATCTGCGGGATCTGGGCTTTGGTGAATATCTGGGATCTTTGGCTTTTCCTTCTGTGCAGCATCCTCTCTGGAGCACTAAAATTATCATTCATTTCCTCTCACGTCCGTCTCATGTCTTTCATATCTGTTCTCTCTTTCCCTCTCTGTCTCCCTTCCTCTCTTGCTCTATCTCATCCTCCCTTCCTTCCTTCCTTCCCCCCTCTCTCCCTGATTATCCAACATACTAAACTGTGGCGACACAGATAATCATTTTAATACTTTTCTCCATTTTTTTTTTCTTTTTGCAGTCTTTGTTTTTTTTCTGGGCTCTGAGTTTTAGATCAGATGGTCAGATACAGAGTCAAATTAAGGGCCCTTAAGAATCTAACTCTGTCTGTCTCTCTCCCTCTGCCCCCTTCCCCTTCTCTCTCCCTCTCCCCCCCCTCCCCCCCTCTCTGCCGCTCTCCTCCCTCCCCCCCCCCCCCCCCCCCCCCCCCCCCCGCAGGTATAAGCTGTTCCCGAACTGCGTCCCCTCCTTCGGTTTCCGCCACCTCCTCTCTCTGACGGACAAGGTGGACCGGTTCAATAAGGAGGTGCAGAAGCAGATGGTGTCCCGCAACAGGGACGCCCCGGAGGGGGGCTTCGACGCCATCCTGCAGGCGGCCGTGTGCAAGGTGGGCTGGGCTCTGTCCGCTCGCCCTGCTCACTACACTGCGGTTAACCACCTAATCACACACTCACCATGAATTAAAAACACTGATCGCTACGGCATGGTTAAACACCTAATCACACACTCACCCTGAATTAAAAACACCACTCATTATGCCTGGGTTAATCACCTAATCACATGCTCACCGTGAATTAAAAACACCGCTCACTACACTGCGGTTAAACACCTAATCACACACTCACCGTGAATTAAAACACTGCTCGCTACGGCATGGTTAAACACCTAATCACACACTCACCCTGAATTAAAAACACCACTCATTATGCCTGGGTTAATCACCTAATCACATGCTCACCGTGAATTAAAAACACAGCTCACTACAGTGAGTTTAATCACACTCACAGTGAATGAAATACGCTGCTCACTAGTTTAATTACACGCTCACAGTGAATTAAAAACACCTAACACTAGAGAGAGTTTCATCACGTGCATGCTGTGAATTAAAAACACTGCTCACTACAGTGAGTTTAATTACACCCTCTCAGCGAGTTAAAAACACTGCTCACTACTGAGAGTTCAATCGCACACTCACGGTGAATTGAAAACACTGCTCACTAGTTTAATCACACACTCACAGTGCATAAAAAAATAGCCCTCTAAATGACATGCTTAATTAAAAAGCTGTGGATTAAGTTGAAATGTAGCCTTGCGCAGCTGGTTGAACAGAACTCCACTGAGACCTGCCGGGTCCTCGCACCTGGTTGGTCTGTGTGAATAGTTTTCATGAAAGAATGAAACCCACCCCCCTCAGCCCCCCCCCCACCCCCCATGTTGGCAGGTAACATGGCACCCGACCTTGAACTGAACTGCTGTGTTATAAGGAATTTGGAAATGTTGGTCTCTGAATATATGCCGGCTGTCTGGCTGGCATGCTTATATTCCACATTTACCATACGAAATTTGTGAGATAACTTATTCACAGAAGAGAGGAGTTATCGATGTTGTGCGGTTGAGCACATTAATAAGCTTTAAGTCCTCTTTTTTCCCAGATACAGATTCATTTTAAGTGAAACTGTTATTTGAAAGGGAAATGTTGACTACTCGAGTGTTCTAAATACAAGTAAAATACTCTTTGATAAATTTAACAGGCATGGTGATTCACTGGATCTGAAAGTTTGCTAAATAAACAGGCCCAGTTTTCAAGCCCGGCTCTGGTTTTCAGTAGACGGTGAATGTACACTACACAAGGGATCGCTGCCTTTCATCTTCCTGTTTGGTGAAGGCCGGGTGTGTTTGGGGTTCCGTCAACAGTCGGTACATTTCTGCTGGTTGCTGTATGCCGATGTTTACAGGCATTATGTCTGCTTCCGAGGGATAATGGCCTGGGTGCAGACCGGCTAAAGAAATATTTTTTCAGACTTTTCCCCAGCCTAGAGCTTTGTTTATCTGTGTTTTCCTCACGGTTACACACACGCTAGAGAGTCTAAATGTGGCGCAAATCTTGACATAATATAGAAATGCCGAATATGTATGTATATAGTGGCATATTTGTGTACAAAATCCAACGAAAGAATATTTGTAATGAGGCTTTGTTGGCTATAATGTGATCCTTTTACGCAGATCTATTGTAGACCATTTTTCTTTTTGATATAATAATTCATAGCACATAATGAAGTAATCAAAAATAGCATGATAATCCTGTTGTATGAATCATGTTTTCATCTGCAGGAAGGTGTGTAAAGTATTAAATAAGGGCTGCCAATTTTTGCGGAACTAATTTCTGTGGAACTATTTTCTTTTGGCAGACACACATGTGCCTGCTGTACGTGTGTGTCTGCCAAAAGGTGTATTATTATTTATTTTTTGGAAGTTCAGTGGGATTCCCCCCCCCCCCCACTATTGACACTAATGTGTGTCAGTAATGGCCGTTTGAGGGTGAAAGGTTGCCTGAATTCAGACAGGAAGCCGGCAGGCGGGCGGAGCGGAAGCCTCACTTCCTGTTTGACCCTCCCGCAGGAAAGGATCGGCTGGAGGAAGGAGGCCTTCCACCTGCTGGTGTTCGCCACGGACGACGTCCCGCACCTGGCGCTGGACGGGAAGCTCGGCGGGCTGGTGCAGCCGCACGACGGCCAGTGCCACCTCAACGAGAAGAGCGAGTACAGCGCCTCCACCAGGATGGTGAGGGAACTGCGAGCGTCGGGCAAACTGCTTTTCAGGGCTTTGTTCCGCAGTGCGTTGCATGCGGGCAGGCCTTTTGAGAGAGGTTCTGGCAGTGGGTGTGGCTTTGAGGGCTTCCAGCGCCCATGTGACGCTGTCCTTGCTTCTGCATGGTTACCTTCCGGCCGGGCTCCCATAGGCCTTCAGTGGAAATGCACTTACCGCCTAATCGGAAGAGCCTTCCCGCCACCTCACGCTCTCAGTCAGGGGTAGCTGAGGTTAGTGATTCGATTACCCCGGGGGGAAGTTCCCTTAATGGGGCGGTTAGCATGCCTGAGTCACGCAGCCGGAGTGGATAACTCCCCATAATTCGGTAGTTCCCCGGGAAGCATGTTGACCAATCTGATGGTTATTTCTGCAAGAAGATGTGGTCGTGGCGAATGGCAGATTAATTGATTCCACTGGAGAGATTGCTTGTGGCACTTTCAGCTCTGTGTTCTGCTGGAGGTCAGGGAATCGGGGACTAAAGGCCATCCTACCTGCAGGTCCACTAACCCACCTGGGCTGTAGTTCTGTTAAGTGTAATTCCACCTATCCCTGAACCTCAGTGGGTGGGCCCCGTGCTCTCTGACATCGGAAGAAGCCGTTTTCATCCCATTAAAATAGAGTGGGCAGCCAGTGTCTTCAGCTTTATTACTAGCTTGGTAGCGCCATTTGTTTACATTTCGTTGACAGTTGATGATAGAAATGCCTTATTTTTGCCTTCGGAACTACAAGATAGATCTGCATGTAGGTGCCAATATTCACAGCAGTATTTTTTTCTCTCTCTCTCTCCCCCTCCCTGACTCTCCCTGTCTTTGGAAGTTCAATAAATAAGTGCAGAAGAGTTTGGACGTGTTATGATATCACTTCTCCTATAAATCTGGTGAACGACCTCATTCGAGTGCGTTGCGAGCAGCTTTTTGGCGGAGCAAGCGATCCCCTCCTCTCAAGACGTTCCAGAGTCGGCTGCACTCCTGGGCCAGCTCAAATCCGGAATGTTCCTCGTTGCGTTGCGTTTGAATGACACGCTCAGCGGCTGAACCCCCTTGGGTATCAAGTTCTCTGTTTTTTCCCGCTCCAAAAATGCGCTCGTAACGAGGAGTTGAAGGGAATAACTCACCACTTATGTTTTTTTTTGTTTTGTTTGTTTAATTACCCATATGGAAGTGTGTCTGAATTGGTCCTGGACCTCCCATTGTTGATGCTCTGTATATTCTCTTTAAATTCTCGCGTCAGTGATTGTTTTAGGATTGTCCAATGAGAGTTGAGAAATCTGCATATAGAATCTTGGCAGGGCAGGTGATTGGACAATGCTGCCCGTATGTCCTGTGATGGCAAAATGGGCTTAAGGCTTAAAGGAACAGGCATTATTCCAAACTATGCATTGTGTTGTGGGTAGGCCCCAAATGAAGGCTAGCGGCTCAGTGAATTGCTCGGTGGAAGTATGGCGGACGGACACACAGCAGAATGCATCGTTTCTTTGTTGGAGGGTTCTCAAGATGTGGAAAATGAAGCACTCTTCCCAGAACCACACGCTATTTTTGTATTTGATGAGACATCTGAGCTGGAAAGCCTGGAAAAACAACGTTCCTCACGGTCTGTTTGGAGTTACCGGCAAATTTTGGGAGTCTGTGGCACCGCGGGCGCAGCGGGCTACAGCAAATTAGCGACAGCCTCGAAGGCTCGAAGATGAACAGATGGGAACGGGGAAACGTTAAAAAACGCAGCGTGAGCACGCGTACCGCCACACAGAGGCCCTGACCTGGGGTCTCTCTGCCAGTCCAAAGTGCAAGAGATCCCACTTTCTGTGGTGGCTGGAAAAATGTGTCTTTTTAAACTCGTCGTTGGTCTCAACCTGCTGTCATTTATTTTTCTGGATTAATGTTGTCACTGATTGGCCAGAGATTTAAATCATGGAATATGAATGGATGTTCTGTGTCCTGTAGAATGATTGGCTGGTCTATCCTCCAATAGGACTATCCCTCTCTGGCCCTGCTGGGGGAGAAGCTGGCTGAGAACAACATCTATCTCATCTTCGCCGTGACCAAGAAGCTCTATGTTATTTACAAGGTGTGTGCCGATGCGGAGTGATCTCCGGTCTGTTTACTGAAGAGCGGTTCCAAGGGCTGGAGGCTGCAGCTGTGAATCACCAGAAATTCCTCCATTTTCTTTTCCTCTCTCTTCTCTAGAACTTCACCGCTCTGATACCTGGTACCACGGTGGAGATTTTAGACCAGGACTCCAAGAACATCATCCAGCTGATTATCAATGCCTATAATGTAAGTGAGCAGCGTTGGTGCTTATGTGTGCTTAGAGATGAGGCCAGTTCCGCTGCTGTCCTGGGACTGAGTGTTCCTGACCCTTGGTTGTAGATTAGAGGCCAGCTGTTCTGCTGCCTGCTGACGTGTCCCATTCAATCAAGCGTGTGACTGCGTTGTGTGCTGGGTGGCACGCGTGTGTGCGTGTGTGCGTGTGTGCGTGTGAGTGTGTGAGTGAGTGAGTGACCATGTGATGCTCCATTGCATTAAATAGACACAGGTTGGGTGCGTGGTCATTAGTGAGGGTAACAGCCTGTGAACACTGTAATATTTACAAGAACAACATCTCTGCAGTTCCCTTGTGTAAAAGATGATAAACAACACTGACCCTGCAGAACAGTATTGTGACTGTGGAACCAGAGGGAACAAAAACAGGTGCTTGTGGGAATCAGGTCTTTCCAGAGCTACTTTTGTAGAGTGATGGAATGTTCTGGAACTCCCACTGTTCTGTCTGGAGTTCTACCTTGGACCAGAGGGGAGATGGGTGGGGAGGATTTCCTCTCCCCCAAAGTCTCTGAGACTCGAACCCCCCTCCCCCTCTCCTGTGGGCTCAGGCTAACGGGGTCCTTGAGGTGACCGGGCACGGAGCGAGATTTGCTTCCGAAATCGAGGCTCCGCCCCTCACCCAAGCTGAGGAAAAGGGGTATCGGCAACACCCCTAACAGCTCCGAATCGGGGGGAGAGCACTTCCTTCAGCATTCTTCCTAAGAATGTCTGTAACTGTTAAGTGCCCTAGGCTCTTTGTGCATTTGTTTTTACTTTGCCTGAAAAATATTTTTCCTGGCAACACTGCGTGGTGGCAGTGTTATGGTGTTACAGTTTTTAACCCACAGCAGGCCACAAGGGGCCAGAACAGAGGTTTATGACATTGTTTCCACACAAAATCTAGTTAATTGTTTATATATTTGGAAACAAAATGTCATACGAACAGAAAAACAATGAGGGGGCAGGAGGAGATGTGCAAGCCTTGACTACGTTTTCTCTGTGCGTGACATTTGGTACCCCTCAGTGACTGGGCCTGACGTGGAGCTCCAAATTTCACTGAACTTTTGGGTGCTTTTCTGTCAGTGTTCCTAACCCAGTTTCACCCCTCATTCTACCATGTTGGCATGGCTTCGGGAGCGACGGGATTAAGCCACATGGTGAAGGAAAAAATGTTTCCATGTTTTTTTATTTTTCTAACCAAAGACAGCTGGATGACCTCCAGTTTTCCCTGCATCTTTAATTTTTTAAAATTGGACTGTTTGGTGTTTGTCTCCTCCCCTGTTTATTTTTATATTTTTATTTTTATTTATTTATATATATTTTTGGGCGGGTCAGGCAGTGGTCACAGCCTGCATATTTCTGTTGGTGGATTTAAGGACACCAGTGCAGTTCGGCTTAGTGCCATCTGTGTCAGCTGACCAATGGCACAGACACTGAACTTTATTTGATTTTCGTCTAACTAGATTATTTTATTTGCTCTAAAATATGCATAGCAATAGCATTATCGAGCCCCTTTTTTTCGTTGAGCCAAGGATAAGAATAAACACCAGTTCCGGAAACCAGTCGCTAGTCACTGACAACTCCCTATGCGTGGGTTTGATTGTCGAAGTCGCACTTTGTACCCGGAGTAATCTGCTTCAGCACGGTCAGGTAAACACGTGGACTCGGCTGGCCGACTGTGGCTTGAAGAATCACACATTATTGCACCATTCGTTCACTCATTCATTCATTCAGCATTTTGTAGGTTTGTGCAGAAGAACATAAAAGAGCCAGTGAACCCATAGCTGTAACCTTAACCTTAGCCAAGTTGTTTTCTGAGACCCTAAACTGGATATAATGCAGCTGCTGGTGTCAGTATCTGCTGCTGTTTTGATTTATTTTGTTTTTTGTGTGTGTGTGTGTGTGTGTGTGTGTGGGGGGGGGGTTCTTAGCAAGCGACTGTTTCAGGGTAACTAATTTCCAGTGAACTCTGTGTGTGGCTGTTGAAGAAGCAGATTAATTGAAAACCATTTAATGCCCGCAGCTTTCCGCTCGAGCATTGGACCTGTCCGATATCGGACCCGAGCTTTGGACCGCTCTGTTCCTTTGTGTTCATCTGAGTGCACTGCTTGCCCGTTCTGCAGAACATCCGGTCCAAAGTGGAGCTGACGGTGTGGGACCACCCCGAGGACATCAGCCTGTCGTTCACGGCAACCTGCCAGGACGGGCGCCCGCTGGCCGGCCTCCGGAAGTGCGCCGACCTCAAGATCGGAGACACGGTGAGCCCAAGCGGTTTTTTTTGGGTCGCGCCTCGACCCCCGAGGTTCTGGTGACCTGGAGAAACGCAGAAAATTGTGATCTGTGCTCCAGTGCTGCCCTGCTATACTCTACTCAGCCATGAGAGTGACTTCAGACTGTTTTTCCTGACTATGATTTTATTCACCATGAACGGTTTTAGCGAGCAGTAGCTTTTTTACAGTTCATAAAATGGCGAGATTGAAAATCCGGAAAAGCGACTCCAGAATGGAGCATTTGTGGAAAGGAATCATTCCTTAATGAAGTGTGTGAGATTGCAAACAGGAATTTGGACAAGCCTTGAGCCAGAAGATACTGCAGCGAGCCAGTGTACAGTATCAAAGGCACTGTTATTTTTAACGTTATTAACGTATGCTGGAAAATAACATTTACCTCTGATTCTCTATGTTGACGTGGCATGATTTGGCCCAGCCTTTCTGCTGAGGCTTCTCAAAAGAGGAGTAAGAAGAGAGAAGGCATCGGGATTTCTGACTCCACAAGTTGAAGCAAATGCAAACCAGCTAATAAACAGGCTCACCCTCTTTGTCTCGTAATAAGCCATAACTGTAGGGAGCAGGAACACAGTTGAGAGACGGCTGAGCAGTTGGTGGGACTGTTAAGATGCAAAACATCACGCTGGGTTTCACTGGAACACTGTGCATGTGGCTGAAGTGACTCCGTGGCGTGCAAACACAGGGTTCATATTTTTGGAGAAGTTGCGTAACATCCTGTTTCTGCAGAACCAGTGACCGGTCATCATAAAGCAATATGGTTCAAATACACACGGCGGATGACCGGTTCACTCCCGAGGCGTGTCCTGACCTGTGCTCTGGCTAGCGTGCTAACGGTGCGGAGCGTGCTCTGGCTAGCGTGCTAACGGTGCGGAGCGTGTTGCTAGACTGGCTCGTCTGGCCAGCTGTGCGTTTGGACTCGCGCGGTATTTCGGGCCTGGGAAGGTCGTTATGTTTTTTATTAGTGCTGAAAGCGTGCGGTCACGGAGAGGTGGGCTGTTCCCAGGGGTTGGGAGCTGGAGAGGGATGCCGCGGTTTTGGGAGAGACGTTGGAGTTTCGCTAAATTGAAGCGCCGTCTTATCAGCGGCTGTTCCACGGTGCTGCGCAGAGCGAGTTCACGAGGACACACGAGTTATGAAATGCACAGCGGCACGTTGGTCGTGACCTCGGACGACTTCGCCGTCGGAGGCCAGGGCGTGAGATCCCAGTCTCGCAGTGGCCCGAGTCCAACGGTTCGTCCTGCGCTCTCTGAAATTGGAGGGAAAAAGGGGCCTGGGTTTGTTGGATTGAGAAGGTAGTCGGTTGAATGAAGCGCTTCAGTATTCTGGTGGAAGAGGACACCCCCCCCCCCCCCCCTCCTCCTGGCCAATGGCCATCCGCAGCTCGGAGTGGGAAACTCTGGCTTAAATCCCTTTCGCGACCGATACTGGATCCGGTCCCGACCGAGCCTCCAGAATGGCAGTTATTTGTGTCGGTTGGCCTCCAGAAGGGCAGTTATTTGTGTCGGTTGTTTGTCATGCGCCGTACGGCACACAATGGCCTTTGTGGCCGCGTACAGGTCCCGCTCTACTGAGTCGGGCGTCCCTTTGTGTCCGCGGTCAGGTGACGAGCGGCCGGCGCGCATTCAGAACGATCTCGCTGCCGAATGCCTTCCGCAGGCCTTGGGCTCTGGGCTCCCTTTCTCGCAGTGGTCTCAATGCGGATTTGTGCGTAATCTATTCAAGTGTCTATTCAGGGGGGGGGGGGGGGCTGCTTTGTACAAGCCCCCACGCAGTGCCTCGACCTTCTGGAATTCTTCTCCGAAGCCCCCGGTGTCTCCCACACAAATTCCAGGGCCTGCCTAATTGGGCATCGAGACGGGGGCCATTCTAGGAGCCTGAATATCCGTGAATAGCTAAAAGGGATCTGTCCCAAACTTGTGTGCTTGGGCCTGCTGGGGTTTATTTTTCTTCTTCTGGGGAAGGGGTTTGAAAAGGGAAGGGGGTAAGGGGGGGGGGGGGGGGGTGTTGTCCCATAGTGCCCAAGTGTCAATCTTCCCTTTCAGTGTGGATGCAGGGAAGTTGGGGTGTCTCTCGCTTGTTTGTGGGGACGTGAGAGCTGTACACCCAGAATCTCAACCACCCTCGCACAAAAGTTGGAGGGGTGGGTTTCTGGGAGGAGAGAGGGGTTTGAAAGCGCCTATGGTTACGCTGATGTAAATAACAACCAGGTCCTAATTTTAGGCCGAGACCCCTTGCAAATGTCTTATGGCAGTACTGCTGTCTTACAGGTGTACATACGTACATCTGAGCCTCATCTGTGTCCTACGTGAGAACATTTTGTGCAGCGTGAGGAAAGGCAGCCAGAAATTTAAATGCATTCATGAATGAACTAGCAAGACCGTTTTTATGCTTGTGTAGGAGAAGATCATCGCACGTCTCATATATATCTCACGCTGATCATGTGCTTCTCAGAAACAGGACGGTAAACTGGGAGAAAGAAATCCATCTGGTGCACACGCATTTTTATTGCAAACAGGCTGCAGACAGACACACACACGTTTGGACACACACAGTGTCTTCATCGGAGTCCAAACAACGTTGTACTGGAGCGGACCTGGGGGCCTATGACTCCCAGGCTGGCATCGGATGCATGCTTGTGTGCCCTCACTCAAAATGGAGGACGTCGCGTGGATCGGACAGCGGGCCTATGAGCGCATTGTGACTGGGCATTCCAAATTCCGGGAGAAAAAGGAAGAAAGAACTTTGGGATAAACGTTTATCAGCACCAGTGGCATATTTAGCTACATGGCGGTTTGACGGTTTGAGTGTTAATGCTGTGGAAGAGGACAGAACAGAACGATGACTGTGCAAGAAGGAGCGGGCCTTTATGGGTGGCGTGCGTGAACGGCCAGTGACCAGCGCCCGATAATTACTGCAAGTCAAACAAACGGCCGTTTCCTGTTTGCCCGCTCGAAGAAATTTCAGCCCCATCGCATCCGCCACACCAACCTCCCCCTCCCTCCCCCGGCTTCGTGCTGGTCACTGGACAGGTCTAGCGCAAAGTTCCCCTAGGTCCCAGAATGCCAGTCCTTTCTTATATTGGTAGATTATTGCCAAAGCAGGGCCAAATATGCACGTACAGATTCTCCACTGCACCTGTCTGTCTCTTTCTGTTTGTAGCTATTGTTGTCCATCCCTTACGTGTTGTAAGGTGGGATTTAATTGAGGTACGGTAAAGCACCTTGCTTATTAGGTACGATACAGCTTTAAGCCACCAAGGATTTGAACCCATATCCCTCAGGTTTGTACAGTTGCATTTGAAATGCAGCCACGTTGCAATCCTATAACACACATCTGCTTTCTCCTGACAGCATTTTTTCCCCCCTCTCTCTTGTTTTCCCGCCAAAACTGCAGTTCGTAGTGCCCTCATTCCAACGGTCTTTAATAGTCTTTAATACTGTGGACATCGTGCCTCACATGTCCAGTAAATCTAATTGTGGTCGTTATTACCTTATTAAGACCAGGATGCTCCCCTGTCCTCGGGTGGAGAGAGACTGCCGCTCCCCCCTGGACCCGAACCCAAGTCTTATGACCCTAAGTCTGTGTCAGGGGAGAGGATCTGGTTGTGCTGCTTTCTTAATTTTGTCTTCTTCTTTAGAGTCACACACCCCGCATGTCCCACACACCCCATTTTCGGCAGTTGCCTGCTGGGTGGGTGTGGACTCTGGGAGCAGGACAGTGATGTCATGGGTGTGGGTTTGGAATCGGAGGAGAGTTTTGGACAGACTGTGCCGCAGTCCGTTCCCTGGAATGCTAAGTTTGTTTGTTGAAGATACAATCGAGCAGTGGAAAGTTTCCTCTCATGAATGATGGAGACATGCAAGGATGTTTTGTTTTTAAAGCGCTGGTAACCATCCCTGTTCCTGGACATCGACCGTCCTGGGGGTTTTCACTCCAACCCTAACAAAGCTCCCCTCATTCAACAGCTAGAGATCTCTTTCAGCTGCTAATTAGTAGAGTCAGATGTGCCAAAATTAGGGTTGGAATGAAAACATACAGGATGGTAGATCTCCAGGAACAAGGTTGATTAACGCTGTTTTAAATATTTAGAAGTGGGGAATTATTTGATTAGCGGAAGACTTTATGAGGTTTATGTGCTTTCGACAGCTCATGGCGAGCTCAGTTCGGGTCGATAATCCATGAATCTCGGGTCGAGGGTAATGACCGGATGCACATCATGCTGGCCCAAGAGACCTTAGACGAGGATTAAACGGGACCTTCAGGCACGAGTGTTTTTGATCGCCTCCCGTTGGCCTTTTGAAGTTTGTGAGATGGGCTCTTTTCTCAGGACGAGGAGAGTAGCTCACAGTGGGGCTTCTCTGCTTCCCCCGTCCCGATTGTTTACAGAACTCAACTTTCTCAGGCGGAAAAAGATGCCTTTCCGAGCAGCCGAGTCATTGTTCTTTCCTGTCTGCTAGTAGAGCAGTTGTGTTGGAATCCTGGGCTTTGCAGTAGGCCAGTTGTGTTTGAGTGCTCGGCTTTGCGGTCCCTGTCTCAGTGTAGGGGTCTGTCAGAGTCGTCACACGTAGGAATGCTAGTCGGGTGGAAGCGTGGTCTCCTGGAGAAAGCGGCGTCTCATTTGTATATTTGTTTACGGGCAACTGTTTTGTCCTCATTTGTTTTTGTTTTTTCCTCTTTTCCCACAATTTAGAACAGCTGCTCGCAATATGCCTGTTCCTGTGCTACAGTGTGTTCGGTTAGCATGGCAGATCCTTCAGAAATGCATGCATGCATGCATGCGTGCATGCGCGCATTCACACGTGCATGCGTAGTCCCCCTTCTGCAGCACGCCCAGATGAGAGGCTTAATCATTCCGTCAGACCTGTCTGCACCCCTCGCAGATCTGCTCCATGCATACTGCAGTTTGCCTGGTTGGCCAGGGGGGGTAGCTGTTGTGCGCTGGGACAATATCCCGCCAAATAAGCCCCTCCCCTCCGGCGACATTGCGGCCGTTTCCGCGTCGCTCCCTTAGGGCTCCAGCCGCAGTCGGCACCGGCGCAGTCAGGGTTCTATTCCGGAACACTGGGCTCGGCGCTGCTTATGCCACCCGAGAACCACAGGAAGTGATGTCAGTCTCCAAGGCAGGAAGTCCAGGGGTCAGAAGAGTAAGAAGTCCTGCCTCGTGTTTCTTCAGCCATGTTGATTTCACTGATTAGTTCTACCTACCTGGCTGAAGGATTAAGCTAATTAAGCAAATCCGGGTGACTGGAACAAAGTGCTGTGGTGGACTTTTTACTTTCTGAACCTGGATTTTTATCACCCGCGACCCTGGCTGCTGGCAGGCGGTTTACAGGAACACGTTCTTCTGTAAATCCTTTCGAGGGATTCTCACTCTGTTGGACTGTGTCTGTTGCCCTCTTGGTGCGGAGTGCTGTTAACATGTTTGGCATAGCTGCGAGTCCCCCAGCGTGTGTGACACAGCGAGAGCAGCCCCCGTCTGTAATCAGTGCGTCAGATGAAGGCTGGGGCTGTTCCTCCTGCGCGCGACTGAGAAGGACACTTTGTTCAGGGTTCGAGGGTTTTTCTAGCCGGAGAATCGGCTCTTTGTGCGGGAGAAGGACGACTCCCTTTAGAAGCGAGAGCGCAGAAATTAAAGCTAAATCCACCCTGAGCTGCGCTCGCGTAACTGCGTCTGTAATCGTATCTGTTCGATTTCCTCCGCCACACACTGCTGCCACTCCAGCAGTGCAATCAGCCTGTTTAGTGCAAATGAAGTTACTCTTCACTCCAGAGCCTGGCTGATGTCATTCCTTTCAAACTCTAGTTTTTTTTTTTTTTTTACACAATGTTATATGGAATGTTTGGTTATGAAACTGATATGATAATGGGTGCGTTCTGTAAATTTACGAAGACAAATTTAGAACTGGATCTTTTTTTTTTTTTTTTTGGTTTCGCCACAAACGAGCGGGTAAGATGTCGGGACACCACAGGAAAGGGCACGGCTCAGCGTTCGCTGCGTTAAATGACACGTGTCAGATTTCACTGCCGTCGATCTGTGAGGAACGCAAGATGCGAGAAGATAGCGGAAGGGCGGGGTGGATCAACAGGAAAATCAAGAATTTCGACTGGTTCACTTCCTGCAATGGGGAAATCAAGAATGCCTTTCATTGGCTCATTTCCTTCAATGGGGAAACCAAGAATGCTTTTGATTGGTTCGCTTACTTTCCCTGAACGGTCCAAAAGGGTGGCAGTCCCCTAACTTCTCCATTAATTATATCCTGTTAAGTATAGGGATAAAATGGGGTTTAATCAAGTCGTTTTATTCAGTTTCTGAAACTTTTAACGCAGTGCAACCTCCCAACTCTCTTCCACCACTCCCAGTGGTAGTTTTCTTCGGGCTGCCGTTTACAAGTTTGCTTATTTTGGTTTTCTGAATGCATGTACATTATGATATTGGTCTTGTTTTTGCTCAGTCTTTACTGTGTTTAATGTTTCGCTGCAGCTGGGCTATCTGACGAGTGGGAAAATGCGGTGTTTAGACTATGATTCAGAGTTTATTTTGGTCTGGGTTTACAAAAGCAAGGAAGGAAATGCATTCCCTTTCCCTACATGCACTCAAATCATGCGAGTGTGAGCGAAGTTTGTTTGTACAGACACCTTGTTCATACATTTCGGTCCATTAGTAACGGCCTAGTTTGGATGAATATGTACCTGTATTTAGTGCTGACTTGCACCTGGGATGACAAATGAGGCGTTTCCTGTCTCAATAATGACAACTAAGCCATCCGAGGATTGGTCGTTTGTAGCCGAGCTGACAAATGTTTAAAGTGGACCCAGGGACTTCGGGCCCCAAATGCTTAATGCTGATGTCAGGACCGTGAGTCAGTTTCCTGAGTCGAGCAGTGTCAACAGTCAATGCCCTTATTTACTGTTCAAAACTAAATGCTGAACGCTAGTGGTATTACATGATAAAACTACTCACTTATCCTGCAGGCAAAATATGTTGTTTTATTTTATTTAATAAATTCTTATTATCAAGGACACTTATCAATAAAATTGGCTGGTTCATTGATAGGCAGACTAAGTGGATTGACCTTAGTGAAAATATGCAGCTCAGTCAGTCACATTGAAATTAACGGCTAGCTTATTAGAAGATCAAGATAAAGACCAAGTATCACACGTGTAATGTACAGATGTAGGGTTTACTATATTAAACACAACTTGTTAAAGACCTGAAAATTAAATGAGATGTGATCACAAAGAAGATAAATGAAAGGGAACCACAGTTTATCGATCCCAGATTATCCCAGAATGCACCTGGCAAGTGCACCCAGAGAACCGGGTGAGAGTTGGGACAAAAGGTGTTTGTGTCGCTTACCAGCAACACGCCAAGGACATCTTTTTAAGGTCATCGCGCAAATGATCTTCTCATGATGAATACTGTGGAAACATGGTTCTGTTGGGGCTCTTTGTTTTGTTTTTTTCCCAGAAACATTTTCTGTGCTTCTCTGTTAGCAATCGACCTTGGACAGTGTAACAAAGTAAGAAGGCCAATAGCCACATTTTAGACTTCCACTTCCACGTGATGTGTAGGAGGGTATAACGTGTGTCAGAGTGGCATTTCTTGTTTGAGTCATCTAACCCCACCCTACCATAATTTTTGTCTCTAATCCCCTGGTAACAGTCACTCTGCACGTGCACACACACACACACACACACACACACACACACACACAGACACCTCACACCTCCAGAAGAACTGCCATAATTGCCCCCCCCCCCCCACCACCCCTCTCAGGAGCTTGCCCTCGTTTATTTCTGGCTTCCCTTCCTCTGGTTATTTATCTTATAGCTTTATCTGGCCTTCTGACATCCCCTAGCCTAGAACCAGCCCAAGGTATTCTCATTGGACAGGACAGAATGCATTTCAAACCGCATGGAAACGGCGAATGCAATCCACCCGTACGCTGCTTTGACTCCAGTGTTAATATTTGAACCTTGAACTCGAAGGTTTCCCCAGGTCCCGCGGCTAAACGCTAACGGGCGTCTCCTCTTGTCCGCCCGGCAGGTGTCCTTCAACGTGAGCGTGGAGGCGCGGGGCTGCCCCGCCCCGGACGAGCGGCAGAGCTTCACCATAAGGCCCGTGGGCTTCAAGGACCGGCTGGAGGTGCAGGTGGCGTACCGCTGCGACTGCGGCTGCACGCAGCACACGCAGCCCAACAGCACGCGCTGCAGCGGGGCGGGCACGCACAGCTGCGGCACCTGCGGCTGCGAGCCGGGCTACCTGGGCACGCGCTGCGAGTGCCAGGAGGGCGAGGCGGGCAGCGTGCACCTGGCGGCCTGCCGCGAGGCCGAGGGCAAGCAGGTGTGCGGCGGCCGCGGCGAGTGCCGCTGCAACCAGTGCCTCTGCTACGAGTCCGAGTTCGGCAAGATCTACGGCACCTTCTGCGAGTGCGACGACTTCTCCTGCGCCCGCCACAAGGGCGTCCTCTGCTCAGGTGAGCCTCGGAGCGCGTGCACCTGTGGTACACTTTATACACACACACACACACACACACTCATACATACATGCACACGCATATACACACACACACACACACACACACTCATACACACATACGCACACACACACACACACATATGTACACACGCACACACTCACACACGCATATACACTCACACGTATATATATACACACATGCACACACACACATATACACACGCACATATATACACACACACACACACACATATGTACACACGCACACACACACACACACATATACACTCACACGTATATATATATATACACACATGCACACACACGCACATACACACGCACACACGCACACACACACACAGGCATACACACATGCCCACACACACTCACACTCTTACACACACATATACACACACGCCCACATTGGAGTAACTTCCTGTTTCACGGTGAAGATGAGAGACTCCTTTGATCTTTGGGATTTTCTGCTGGAATGAACGTGCCGCCCGTTTCACTGGGTTCCCCGGTGGAAATGCTAACACAGCTGCGGTGTGGAGCTCAGCCCCGAGCAGCCGCAGGTGTGTTTGTACCTGCATACCTGCGCGGGGTGTGCCTCGGTAATTGGGCAGTGCCGGCTGTACTGCCGGCACACCGCTCTCCTGGCGCTGGGTCTCGTGTTACCAGGGTCTGGGCACCGCTCCCTGGCTGGCACAGCCGATGCCCCCTGACTCTTTGCCATCGTGTCGGTCGTTCATGGAAGCTGTGTTTTGTTGATGTTGCCCAACAGGGCAAAGCATTTTCTCACCCAGCTACCTGCGTGAGTTTTATCTTCTCCAAGGTATTGACCAGGGCTGCCCAACCCTGTTCCTGGAGATCTGCCGTCCTGTAGGTTTTCACTCCAACCCTAACAAAGTACTCCTCATTCACCAGCTAGAGCAGTGCTGCCTAACCCTGTTCCTGGAGATCTACCATCCTGTTGGTGCTCACTCCAACCCTAAGGACACCCTCATTCAACAGCTCAAGATTTTGTTAAGCTGCTAATTAGTAGACTCAGATGTGCCCAATTAGAGTTCAAATGAAAACCTACCGGAGAGTAGATCTCCAGGAACTGGGTAGGGCAGCCCTGCTCTAGCCGTTGAATGAGGTGTGCTTTTTTTAGGGTTGGAGTGAAAAAGGGTACATTAGTTCTGTATTGGCTGACTGCAGAGTAGAAGTATGTAAACCATTCTCTTTAGGACCCAGGAGACACCAGGCAGCTCTGTCTGAAGGGCGGAGACTCTGCCAGTTTGGCGGTCGGGTCTGAAGGCAGCCGGTCCACTCTTCGTTTAGTTCATTCACTTTAATTTAAGCGCAGAGAAGGTGCGCTTGGTGTGTAAAAGGTGTGCTCTCCGTTAGACGTGCTCGCCGAAGTCCGTGCCGATGGAACCTGTGTTTGTGCTCGAGGTCCCGCCCCGGCTGGATGAGACAGATGTCCCACGGGGAGGAGGACAGCGGGGCTGTAGGTTTTTGTGGAGAGGGAGAGACGACCCTCACATGTTAAACAGGCTGGCCCGTCCCGTTCACACAGCTCCGAAAGCACTACCAGTGCACCCTTCTGGTCCGGGACCCTTGGAAAGCTGGCATGGGCACAGATCCCCCACACCCCCAATCCCCAACAACCCCCCCCACATCCAAAACCAGGCCCACTAACCACAGTTGCAGCTTTGTAATGGGCAGCCTTTTGTTTATCCTGTGCACAATGCGCTGGCCTGTGCTGGAGAGAGCGCGGAGTTCTGTTTGGTCAGCAGGATCAGTCGGGTTGGGAGCGCTAGCCCCCGCCGTTTGGGTGAAGCCCGTTCCTGGCCGGCTGGCCCGGCGGAGAGGGAGAGGGAGAGGGAGAGAGAGAGAGAGAGACGGAGAGAGAGACGGAGAGAGAGAGAGAGAGAGAGAGAGAGAGAGAGGGATCGGAACCCGAACCCGCGAGGAGTAATTAAATGTTAACAGTCCAGTTCCTTCGGCCCCCTCGTTTCCCAGGGCAGCGCTCGGCCTCATGGGTAACGAGTTCTTTTAATGATTCTGGATCGTTCTGGGCACTGCGCTCCAGCGTCGGGGGCTAATTGCTTGCAGAGGAGTGTGTGTGTGTGTGTGTGTGCGTGTGTGTGTGTGCGTGTGTGTGAAACGTCCTTGTAAAACTTCCCCCGGTGCTGGTCCGTCAGCCCAAACAGCTGTTCGGTCAAAGCCTGCCAAAGTCATCGGTCTTCCAGAGAGCTCCTCGATGATATCGTTACGTGTTGTTTTTTTCAGTTTCCTCACCGTGGTGCTGACCACGTGTCTTTCATTTCCGGAGATAGGTTTGTACTTCCAGGGGTAGGTTGGAAGCCTTCATGTGGATTTGTTGTTCAACAGTTTGTGGAGTTTTGTCTGCGCTCGGCTAGTGGGGCCACGGATTAAGCCGTCCGCACGTGTCAGCGATGACAAACGACCCGGCTTTCCTCGGGCTGAAGTCGGCGCTGACTTGTCGGAGGAGTGTCGCCGTAGCTAACCTGCAGCGGAGACCACAGCTGCCCCGGGGCCTGGTGTACAGACTCCTGGAGTCTGCTTGGAACGCTGGGTTACTGGGGCAAAAGGCAATCCAGGGCTTCTGCGAGGTGATTGGCTGTTAGGTACTCAATTAAAGACAGCTGTGCAGGAGCAGGCCCTGGGTTTTGTAGGGGTGGGGGGGGGCGGTGCTCAGAAGGTAACTCTTTCATAGCCAGCACTCTGTTATTTTAAAGACCATGGCCCTTTCAGGGACAGGCCGTATCTCACAGCTGTGTGAGTACGCTCGACCCCCCCCCCCCCCCCCCCCCCCACATACCCCCCCTCCTCACTTCCTCATTCTTTGATATTTGTTTTTCAAAAGCCCTTAGAGGAATTGCCAGTTTATTTAATCTCTGAAGTATTAGGTAACAAAATGTTGTTTGTTTGGAAGCAGCCATTAATGTTTGTTTAATTTTTAGTTTTGCTTCTTGTTGGTGAAGCGTTTGGGAATTCAATTATATTTATATGTTTATTTTACTATTTTATAGCCCAATTTTTTTTTTTTTTTTTAAATTCGGAATACCCACACACGCCTCCACCCATCTCGTACTGCCACGGGTTCAGAAGGCAGACGTTTACAGCAAATTTGCAGTTACACACCCCGTTCACATCTGCCATCTCATGACCTCTTCCTGAGCTACTACTAAATCAAGTGCAACACGATAGCACTGTGGAATTTCAGCTGGATTTTTGCACTTGGATATTATTTATAATTCTCTGTGCATACTCTAGTTTATTACAAAATGGCGCAGATTGAGGAAGTTAAGTGATATTGTTTTGCCCTATGCTTCTGTTTGGTGTCAGAGGCAGATAGGAATCCAGCGTTTTGATTGGCCATTTTTCTGTTGTTAACAGTCTTGCTGTAAAACAAAAACGAAAAGTAAAGGCTCTCAATGAATATTTATGGGATAGCATGCTTGAATTAGAACATCCGGCCCTGTTGTTTCATGATGTCCCATTGCGCTCGCACACTCCTGCACTGGCCTGTTCAGTGTCATAGGAAGCTGAGTAGGGACCCGATTTTACACCGAGCTATTCCTGGAGTGAGAAATGGGCCCGAGTTCAAGTCCACATAGAGATTTAAAGTTCAGTTTAGACTGGTGTAAGTGTGTAGTGGTGACCTCCAGTATCCTACTGAAATGTAGGCACAGTGATGTGAACTTTCAGGGTTTGGATTCTCTATGTTGTACGGTATTTTGCCAGTGTTTACCTTCTATAGATACCATTTGTTTATTTAATGTGGGTTTCCTTTTTTTTTTTTTTTTTAATCAACCTCCCAGATATAGTATCTTCAAACCACACTGGCAGAACTCAAAGGTTTTTTTTTTTTTTTCAGTCAGTCAAAGTGACCGTTATGGGAAGTTGGATGCACAGTGAATTATGCATTTTGGTTTATTCTTAATCTTTGCCTGCGTGTGCGCCATTGTTGGGGTCTGGAGTCCCATGGTTCTGTGGAGATACGGGTCCTGGAAGCCCCCCCCCCCCCCAGGTCCTGGTTCAGCCCTAGCTTAGCCACCGCTAGCATTAGCGGGCTGAATGGGGCCCGTACCATCGCACATGGTCCCCTGCCTTCTTAAGAACCCGGGTCTTGGAGCGTGCGTTAGGAACGCTGTTTATTGACCACTCCTGTCATTAAACAGAGGGCTGAAGTCTACCGCTCCCTGCTGTAGTGGTGTGTGCAGGAGCGAGCAAGGGTTGGGCTCGACTCAGTTTAGGAAATTTAATTTAATTAAATCGACTGATTGATTTGAAAAAGGCTCATTATTTTCTGTGGTGATTTTTCAATTCATGAGCTGAATTCTGGTTCATTTCCTGAAGTTGTTTAACTGAAAGGCTGTTGACCTGAACTCTGGTGTGTGTGTGTGTGTGTGTGTGTGTGTGTGTTTGTGTGGGCTGTCTTTGATCAAGCAGAAACTGTACCTCTCTGGTATGAATTATAAGAAAGACTAAGAGGCATTAATATATTCTATGATCATTTTCCAGTTGATCTACCAATTTACCGGAGTCCATGAAACTGAAGTCGTTCACTTGCATTCCAGGGAAACTGATGCTGTGTGTGTGTGTGTGTGTGTGTGTGTGTGCGCTTTTGATGAAGCTGCAATAAACCTTGACTCTGTAGTTCTCGGGTACACATCTGCTGCTGGTTTTCTCCACAATAAGCCCACCATCCTATAAAACAAAATCCCCAAATAGAGCCACTTAATTTTCCCCCGTTCACGTGTCTCCACTAATATTTCCCATAAATCTCGGGCCCTGTTCAGAGCTGGAGGATTTACATGCTAAAGAGGAACATGTGTGAGCTTATGTCCCGGTGTGGTTTTGGAAGTGCTTCAAAGAGGGATGCTTGTCCGACCCCAGAGAATCTCTTCTATGTCTTTACCAGTGTCTTAGAGTAAATGGGCCACCAGATCTACGACACAATTCCCCTCATGGCAACCTTCACAGCGTATTGTGTGGGTATTACAGCATTATTAGCAATCCCCCCTCTTTGCAGATGCAAAAACCTACCTCACTATAGGAGCAGACCTGGAGGTGGTTTTTGTTGGGGGGGGGGGGGTCATTGGCCGCGGTCACACGGGGGACCTTTTTTATGGGGGGAGAAGAACCCCAGTGACCTAGTGATGCGTTGGCCAGCTGTTTGTTCTTGGGGGGGGCAGGCCCTGGGGAAAGAAAGGTTAACTTGGGGGGGGGGGGTGGAGGTGGCGGGGGAGAGGCAGGATGTGTTCCAGGTAGCCCGTAACGGTAACCTTCTCTTTGGAATTTCTCAACATATTCATTGTATGTTAAAATAAATATATATTATAAAATATTCACACATTGGGTCATACAAGAACAAAAAAAAAAAAAAAAGCTTAAGAATGACTTTGCAACCGCTTGCATTATATTCCATAGCGAGGAATAATTCAGTGAAATGACTGCAATGACATTGTGGAACAAGTTGACGCGTGAGGGACCGGAGAGAGTTTTCACTTCCTGTGGACTGTTTTCACTAGCGTTAGCCACACATGTCAGCGGAGCTGGTGCGAGAAGCTTCATGAATAAAGGGACGCGGTGTTCCTGGTTTACTGTGAGTCGGGCGGGGGGGCGGGCGGGGGGGGCAGGCGGGCAGACAGGCCTCACAACGTGGCCGCTCCTGTGCCGTGCCGCGTGGCGGACCTGTTTATTTTCACCCCCGTCCTGCAGGGAGTGATGACCTCATCATCGCCAGCTCCTGCCCCTCTGTACTGCTCCCCTCTGCGCCCTGTGAAGAGTAGGCTTTTTTAGAATGTTTTTCTTTTTCTAGAATTCAGTGTTTTAGAACCCCCCTGCTTTCAGCCACCAATAATGATTGTGACATCACCATTGGAATGTTCAGTTAAGAACATTCTAATCACATATTTGTGACCTCACACCTTAAAGGGTTAAACAGACACTGCGCTGAGACACGACTGAACCCTGGCTCAGGATAATACACCCCTCTTTAGGGCTCTGGTTCTTACTTTTTTAGTATTGGGGTGCAAATGAGAAATTTTGTACCTTTCAGGGACCTGTCAAATACACATACTGGCCTAGTGGACTGCAAACTCTTTCTGGGGACCCATCTCATACACTTCCATGACCCATTTTGGGTCCCAACCCATAGTTTATGAAACACTGCTTTACGTTACCCTGTCCCAGTTGAACTGCCCCGCCCACCTTCCCCCACACCCACCTCACCCCCCTCCTGTCAGAGACGAGAATCTCCCGGTGTCTCTAGTTTGCGGGTAAAAACCCTGCTGGCTGTTGCGCAGGTGTTGCCGTTAGAAACGTGCCTCTCATAATGATGTCTGGCCTTATACCTTTTTTTTTTTATGAGCCAGCCTCGCGTGTTGAGGTTTCAGAGGGGAGGGGAAGGCCTCTCGAGTCTGAAAGGGGGGGAGGATTGGGGGGGGGAACAAGTTCTGTAAATTCTTTAACCCCATTATTGTTTCTCTTGGCTTGGGGAGGGAGACGACAGTGTTGCTGACTGGGTGTCTGGATGTCTGCTCGGGTCGAACTCAAAAGATATGATAACGTATAATTTCCTTCCTGACATACAGCTGTAGGATTGGTGGAATGCATCCCCCTCTCCCCCCTCCCCCACCACCATGTGTTTTTAAATAAATCTAAAATCCAAATCCAATGGGGTAAAATAATATCTAATCCAAAGGGGTAAAATAATATTTAATCCAAAGGGGTAAGGTAATATCTAATCCAATGTGGTGAAATAATATTTCTATTCATTAACATAAAGAGGTCTTTATTCAGCCAGTAAAATATTTCTTTCTTTTAATTGTTCCTCAAAGTTAAGGGCAAATGTTGCTTGAATCCATCCAGGACTGAGCTGGAGCTTGCATAAAGGGAGGAGTTTTACGTTTTTTGCTTTGGAAACGTGAGATGCACATGCAGACCGTTTGTGGCACAAGGCCATGAATCAGCCAGGACGTCCTTTCCTTGGCGCTTGCGTATGTGGCAGTGTTCAGCGTCTGTTCCAAACACTCATTTCAGCAAATTACCAGCAGACAGGGGGAAGGGGAGAAAAGACTTCTGTCTCTTTTTGGTCTAGACATAAAGTTATTAACATATTTTGACGGCCTACTCTGTTATTCAGTACGGGGGTGACCTGAAAAATGTGAAAATGGAGGTAGTAAAATTAGGGTCATAAACTACGGGGGGGGTTGGGGGGGAGATGAACGATGTCATCATTTATGGATTCAGTGTTTTTATAGACTGAATTACTAGACTAACTTTTTGGCGAAATGCCCAAGTACTACATATCATTCTCTTAACACTGCTGCAGCATTTTTACATAAACATATTTGACGGTATCTAGAAGGTCACTGTGTGTGTTGCTGTTTGTAGTGAATATCCTGCTCAATGTCAGCTTTTATCTGGGAACAGAGAGCGTTCCTGTGCTAATGTTTGGTCTGTGCTTTATAAACTTGCTGAGACAGAGCTCCCCAAATGTGGCGTTGACTCGCCATTTTTTAATAAGATGCACTTTTTTTATGAGGCCCTGAGCTTCTTGAGTCTCTAGTTTCTTTGGTGTGTCCTTTGTTCTTGTCTCTGACTGTTTGAGGCCTGTCATGTCATTATTTATTCTGCGCTTCTTGTTAACCGAGGGAAGTAACTGTAAGTATTTTTGTAATCAGGTTTCACCTTAGATTCCCCACTGCCATTGTGACATAAGCGCAATAAAATTTAATTTATTTAGATTTATTGCTTCCATAAATATTGTGCCAACGTGTCAAATGTCGTTTGTTAGAGCAAGAAGAAACCATTATTTCTGAGCAGAACAGTGCTGAAAGATGGAACAAATAAATTCTCATCACAGTTGATGCCTCTTGTTACGCTTGACCTGAAAATGTTTCCTTAAATGAAGATATTTCATGGTTTTGCGTTTTCCACAGCTTTATAAACAGTTGCTGTTTTGAATCCGGCGTATTCTTTTCTCCTCCCCCCCCCCCCCCCCCCCCCCCGCCCCCACCCCTGCCCCAGTTGAAGTCTCATATGGATTTAATAACTGTACAGCGCCCTCCAGTCCTCTGCCACCCGTACAGGACAGGGTCTGCCAGCGCGTGATGTAATGATTTCATGCCAATAAAGCATCTGCGTCGTGATAAAGTGTCAAAAGCGTGGGCTGCTGAAGTTAGTCCCAGCAGCGGTTTCTCTCCGCGCTTCACAGAGAGGCTTCACAAGAGAGTCGCTTCCGGGCCGCGTGAAGACCAGAGGTCAGCAGCGACATCACAGAGGTCACGGGGTCGTGTTGACCAGCGGCTGGCCTGGTCGTCGGAGCAGAAGGCATCTGTTGCCGAGCAACGTCGTCGCTGGCAGCAAACCGAGACCCTCTCTCTCTATCCACGATGACAAAGCTTTAGCAGGCGTCTGGGTCCACGTTTTTACTCATGGGGATTTGACAGGAAGTGATGCGTAGCCCCACTTCCTTAGCCTCCTGCTGCGTGTTCTCCTCCACGTTCCCTGCGTATCGCTAATCGCTATTCTCTCGCCCGGCGGCGTGAGCTATCCCCCTGGTGAGGGGTGGCTGCTGAAAGAAGATTTATGATGATGACAGTAGCTTGTGTTTAAGTAGCGCCCCAGCTGGGACTGTTGGGTTAGCGATGCCGCCCCTTACTGGCGCCCTTCCCAAAAACTGCTGCTCCCCTGGGGATCCGAACCTACAGCTTTCCTGGCTTCCTTTTTTTTTTTTTTTTTGAAATCATGGACTTGTGAGCATTGGGACGGCCCCCATCGGCAACAGCCAATCAGGCAGTTCCATTCCTTGGCCCCTCCCTCTGTGGCCTGCTATAGACACTTAGCCATCACAGTGTTCTCCAGCAGGGCATGAATGTACGTTGTGTGTGCTCCAGGCAGCATATGATTGGTCACAGTGCACCTCTCTCTTGTCTAACCCCAACTTCACTGCCAGGACAGGGTATTAACCACACCCCAACGAGCAGCTTGCCACGTCCGTCCCGCTCTGGGGTGCACTGGCGCTGGAGAACCTTCCGGAATCGGCTGACTCGCCCAGCTGTCCTGCGGGACCCGGGCCAGCCCTGCACTGATTCATCCTCCATGCTGTGTCATCTTGTTATTATAGCGTGTGTTCAAAAGATTGTTACTCATTTTTCTTTTTTTTGGGCGTACCGTGGTTGCGCTACCAACCTGTAGGCCAGATGCCTGCTGGTTTGTACTTAAAATGGAGCCCTAAAGTCCTATTCTGTCCCAAGGTTACATTATGGTCTTTTGTGGGATTAGCAAATGCCTATCTTCCGCGTCGCAGCAGTAAACGCTGTTTACACGGCCTGTAATTGGTATTTGTCGTGTTCAAGCGTGAGTGCATGTGATTTTCACACGCAGCACTGAGCTGCATTTGCTATTTAGTTACGGTCAAGTCAAGTATGACTCAATATTTTGAGTTTGAAGTTCTGTTCAAACTTGTGATTATTAAAATACCGATTAACTATGTTGTCAAACTCCCAATTGCACATACACATCGACATACATCACACATACATGAACACACACGCATGTGCATTCCTGTGCGTGTGCATTTGAATGCTTATTGGAAGTTACGCGTTGATGATCTTTCTGTGAAATGCCCTAGGTGCCATTTAAGTTTTGTCCAAAGCCAGTGGCATGTTCAGACATTTGGCTGTTCATGCTATCCCAGAGCAGACAGAAGCACGCCCCCAGAGACAGAGTTATAAACAGCCGGGTGAAAAGGAGAACAGAAACACAAATACACACAGAGAAATCTCAGTGACTTATGTGCTTCTGCCTACTCATGCAGAACTCTGAATGCTGAGATTGAGCAGTGAGGGTTGGGTTGTGGCAGGGTGCTGGGTTAGCTGGCTGGGTCAGATGGATGCTGAATGCTGGGATTGAACAGTAAGGGTTGGGTTGAGCAGTGAGGGTTGGGTTGTGGCAGGGTGCTGGTTTAGCCGGCTGTGTGATGGATTTCTCGCAGCAGGGCGACCCTTCTTCGTGCCGGATGGCTGTAGGAAAACTCTGCAAAGCTGAAAAGGCCTGAAAGTTGGCTCAGTCACAAAGCCAGGGTATATTTATCCACGTTTTTGGATGCTGTTTGAGTCTGCAGCTGGGGGGGGGGGGGGCCTTTGCTGGAAGCTCGTTCAGGGCTGTGCTGTGCCTCTGTGCTCGAGCCGGATTCAAGCTGGCGAACTCCGTGTTTTCCACAGTCGGGGGTAAAGTTGCTTTCGCGGTCGCAGACGCCGGGGCCGTGGAATGCGGCGACCCCGGACTCGTTGCCGTGGGAGACGCTCCCGTCCGTTTCCTCCCTGACGCGGAGCGTAGCCTGAGGAGCGCGGGCTTCGCTCGGACGAGACCAGGCCCATCACAACACCGTCGCTCACGGAATCCTCAGAGCCCCGCCAGAGCGCCGCGAGGGGTCGGCGAGGGAGGGGTCGGCAAGGGAGGTGTCGGGGAGGGGAGGGGAGGGGTCATGGTTTTTAATCTCGCCACAGATCCCGCTGCCAAACAGGCCTGACTTACACTTCCTGTTATGATGTCAGGGGGTCTTATCTTCAAACGTTTCATATGATCTCATCTGCTCGAAGGTTGCTCCAAGTTGTAAACTTTATCTAACTGAAATATGTCTCCCCCTTTTTTTTTAAAGGCAGTGAAATATGATTTCCACCCTAGCTCTCTTCCATTTTATTTTATTTATTTATTTTATTTTTTTACAGTAACATCTAACGCTACCGTGTTTAACCTCAGGCTTTAGATGGCAGCACAAAGAGTGTCTTGTGTCCGTGCGTCTGATGTCCGTGCAGAGGCCAGGCCGCAGAGGGGAGGGTTAGGCGCAGAGGCTTTCTCTCCTCTGATTCATGTTTATCGCTCGACGGAGGAAGAGAGCAGTGAGGCTTCTGTGAAGTCCAGCTCACAGGATTGATGTTTTTCCTCTCCATTCTCCAGGAGTCTTGAGCACAGCGCAGATACAGCAAGGCAATGGGTGTCAGAACAGGAACTACCGGTTCTGTTTTTGATTTTTTGATTTGTCAGGACATTAAACCTTGTCCCTGTTGCGCAATGCTGAGAAAGTGATGACTGTCATTAAACACGTTTTGTTTTCTTCACACTTCCAGTGTCCCGAAAGTCCTCTTGTCAGCGTCTCCTTAGCTTCCTGAGAAAAGCGGAATTGAAGTTAGCTGTTGAACTTCATTTAAAGAATATTCAGAAATTCTTCTTCTTTTTTTTATTTTTAAACCCAATCATTTTTTGGTTTCGTTTCTTCGTAAATCGTGAAACCACACACCGCCCCGTGTGCTTAGTGCCGCACCACGTCCCGAGTCGCTGTGGCGGGACGGAACCGAAAATGGGCCTGACTGCGAAAACGAGGAACGTTCGGAACCCGACGAGGAGAGAATTCCCGTCCGGAATTCCATAGCCTGCAGGGATTCGGGAATTCTGCATGGTTCCCCTGCTGCAGGAACAACGGGGTTTGTGTGCGAGAGGATAGGCTCCAGAACAGCCGTGTAAAACAGGAGCGAGTGCCCGTCACACCGCTGAAATTTGAGCGTTAAGCCGCAAGCCTTTATAACATCGCACAACCACAGCCGGGCACGAGAGGGACCGGTCTCTCTCAGACTTTGTTCCTCTTTGTTTAAGGGACTACAAAAGGGTCGAATTGCTCTTTTAACCAGTTATATTTTTAACAACCAAACACAGTGCGTTTAGTCCCAGAGTGGAGAGACGTTCAGTTAAAACCGTGCGGTCATGTGATATTGTTCAGTCGATGCTTTCATCAGAGCTGGTATTTTACAGGGCTCTTAAACGCTGGAAGGAGAGGCGTACAATAATGGATTTTGTGTTGCTCTTTGAAACGGTCTGAACGCCTGATGTCTGTTTTCTCGCTGTCTGTTGGCCTCTGTAAGCAGACTTTTATGAAGGTCTCCGCTTGAGATGCTCAACTGTACCTCAGAGGTCAGACTTTTACTGCCAGTGTGAACTCTGCGGTCTTCGAAATTGAGCTTTTACTTTGAAATGACTGCCTGGTATTAGCTTGGTGGAGCCCTTTCATGTCGAGTCCTTTTAACCTGTCCGTACAGATGATTAAAGACCTGTCCTGTCGATAGGTGCCATATGTCTTACATCCCCATGTGAAGATAAGACTGGGTTTCATATCTTTGGAATGGAGCTTTTATTTTGAAATTATTGCCTGGTATTAGCTTGGTGGAGCCCTTTCAGTCAAGTCCTATTAATGGGTCCATACAGATATTTAAAAACCTGTCCTGTCGATAGGTGCCATATGTCGTATATCCCCATGTGAAGTTTAGACTGGGTTTCCATATCTTTGGAATGGAGCTTTTATTTTGAAATTATTGCCTGGTATTAGCTTGGTGGAGCCCTTTCAGTCGAGTCCTATTAATGGGTCCCTACTGAGGTTTACAGACCTGTCCTGTCCCAATAGGTGCTTAAATCCCCGTGTGAAGATAAGTCTGGGGTCTGGTATCATTGGAATGGAGCTCGTGAGAGACTTTTCTCTGCTCCCTTTCCGGCTGTTTCCTCTTCTCACCACATTAATTTGAGGGGGCCCAGCTGTCCTCCTAGCGCCGGGGGGGTGGGGGGGGGGGCGTGGGCAGTCCGCTGCTGGGACGGGTCGTCCGAAGCTGCTCACCCCTCCATCCTGTCCTGTCCCCTAGTAGACCACAGCTCTGCACTCGCTGACCCCCCCTCTGTTGTATTCAAACTACTCGTTTGCGTCCACAACAACTGACCCAGGATCAGATCCCTCGTCCCCTAATCAGAACCAGCTATTGTGAAATACTGATCCCAGACCAGTGTTTGTTATTGGGGCAGGAATTAAAAAAAGTCTCCGTAGCCACTCCTCCCTGGCTGACAGTGCCCGTGGCGTCCAGTCCAGACGTTGTTTGGGTAGCTGCGCCACAGCGCGGCCTGCTGGCTCGTTTACGTCACGGCTGCGCTGCGGGAAGGTCGCCGGGGGTTTGAGACGCCAGCGGGAGCGTGAGCGGGAGCCAGAGGAGCGAGCAGCAGGGGGCGCCGGTCTGCTCCGGGCCGATATCCGAGGAGGCATTTCCTCCTTTGGCACGGCTGAGACTCCGGCGCCGACACCAGGAAATGCTTTCCTGGGGGGCGGCGTGGAGAGGGGGGGGGGACAGGAGTGGGGGTCTATGGAGCACAAAGATCATTTTCCACAGGAAGAAGTTCATTGGCGCACACTCTGAGGTAAGCGGACCTTGTGCTTCACACCTCAGAGAGTTTAATGCGACGTGAGGGGTTCCCCTCCTGCGTCCTTGTGGGTGCTTCGTTTTTTCCAACATCTCCAAAATCTGGGCATACCTGATTCTTAATTTTCCTGCTGTGATGGTCCCACCCGTTCTCGTTTTAAAAAGTTAAAACACCTTAAAACAATTTTTACTCGGGGTAGCCCCTCTGTCTGGCAGCTGTGCTGCATCCGTCCAACGGGCTGTTATTCCTTCGCCTTTTCCTAACTCTGTCGTCTCGCTGCGTCGCACCCCTCAAAGAGCCGAGCGAACCCCTTTTGTTTCAGCGCTCCGTGAGAAGGACGGCACAGAAAGATGGAGTCTGGGACTCCACACGCACACAGACACGCACGCACACACACACACAGACACACACAGACACGCACGCACGCACACGCATGCACACACGCACGCACGCACACACACACGCACACACACACACACACACGCACACACGCTCGCAAAACTCGAGACAGGAAATATTTGGAAAGCTGTGGCCAGTCCAGACCCCGCTCAGGAATAACTCATGTGGAGGGAGCTCTGGGTTTATTTTGGGAAGTCTTGCGAAAGGCCTCGTCTTTGTTTACGTTTCTGCCCCCTCCTTCGCTCTCTCCGCTCTGCCGCTCCGCGCCGAACGTCCGCCTTCGCTCCTGCCTCCAGCAGGGAGAGCGGGCTGCAGTTCACCTAACTGTGAGACACGGGCGTCGGCTGCCGCTTTGTCTTTGGGAGCGGCCTGCCTTCTGCGCTCCCTCCTGTGAGAGAGACGCTTAAGGCCTGCAGTCTGGCTGCGACCTGCCAATTTGAGGTCTGCGTTGACTGGAGCTGCTCAGGGCTACTCTACTGCTCAAGTAGGGTTTGAGAATTGTTATTATTCTTTTTTTTTTTTTTTGTCCCTTTCCAAGTGGTTGTGTCATGACTAATGTCTGATTCCTTGCCTGGATGGGATGTAAAAACAAAAAAAAGCCTTAACTGTGTGACCTCATTCTAAATCTGTGGTATGTAGAATAAATGCTAACGGGATGCTACGTGCTCACTGAATGAATACAAAAATGAATCTTGGTCTATTGGATCTGAGTCTCATAACGACCGAGGTATATAAGTGCACTGAAAACACACAAAAAAGATCATTAATTTTAAAAAGAAATCATTACTTCACAGTGGCGTGTGTTTAGCTGAACATCTGTTTGAGGGAGTGACAGAGGGCGCCTCATGGCTATTCGTAATGGTTACTTACTTTATGTAATGCAAACTC
>CM077286.1:1182968-1290468 GCA_039654925.1 Anguilla pacifica
GGAGCGAAAAGCCTGGTGGGTCACATGACTCCAGACCCCCCGGGCCATGTGACTGCGTTTACCCTGTGACATTCATTCAACCCAACGGACAGGAGGGGGAGGAAATCGAGTTATCGCCCTCCTGCCTGGACTTCATTGGGCGAGACAAAAATGGAATGATCTTGAAAGACTTTGTGAGAGACTGAACTGTGTATGTGTGTGTTTTGTAATCGGATAGAACCTGGATAAAGAATCACGGAACTTTCTTTGGATCGTCTTGTCAGATCCACACAGAACGTGACTTCCTTTTAAGCAGAGATTGTACAGATGCTGAGGCAGTGATTCTTATATGTATATATTTTTTCACCTTTGAAAAGGCCTTTTGATGTAAACAACTATGCATTGTTTTTTTCATAACAAATGTAAACCGACTCAGTTTTGTACAGGATCAGGAGTACTCTGAAGTTCATAGAAGTATACATTTATATATTTGCTGTTCACCTCAGTATTGTGGTACTAACATAAGAGAGCAATAGTAGTTTCTGACCCTTGATTTGCACAAAAGATGGTAGGATCCAGACATATGGAGTTAAATACAAAGCAACAAAATGTAATTTTCAATGTTCCTCACGTTTAGTATCATCATGAACTGTCTTCCGAAATCTATGGTTTTATTCAGTCTCACTCTTAAAGATGGAGGGCAGTTGAGATGTCCAATAAAGAGGGAAGCAATTAACTGTTACACACTTCCTTCCAGCAGGGGAAATGTGCAGCATAGAGCAGCGACGGGAATGGAAACGGCAAAACTCCGGGTGTAACACACACAAAGGCCTTTACTGGTGATGGGATGGTGGGGGCTTGAATCACCTGACTTGAGGTTTGTGTGTGTGTGCGTGTGTGCGCGCGCACGTGTGTGTGTGTGCACGTGCGTCTGTGTGTGTGTGTGCGTGTGCACGCATGTGTGTGTGTGTGTGCGTGTGAGAAAGTGTGCATCCTGCCAAACCCCATCAGATGCAGTAGAAAGGGCTCACAGCGATGCCTGAAGCCTGCCTGTGTGTCTCAGTGGCAGGAGGGGGACGGTTGGGTATTACTGCACGGCTGAGGATGATTCTGCTCCAGGACACTCCATTTTCTTCCTGTTTTTTATTTTATTTTTATGGTTTTCTTTTTTTGAAGTGGGGAGGGGGGGGCAGGCCACAGGAGCCACTTTTTTGGATGGAGATGTACAACCCCCCCCCCCCTTTTTTTTTGTTTATGAACTGGTATTGAATACAGAGCGGATATTATTGATAATAAATGGACGACTGTAAGACATTGCCCTTGGAGTCATTTTCATTCCTGTGGCCGTTAGAATGGATCTGGATCTGGGGGCAGGGCAGTTCCATGCCTGTGTATACAGGGTTTTTAAGTTGTCACCAATTGCAGTGGCCAAGATGGCTAATCAGATTAAATCAGACCACAATAAGATGCTTCATGTAGGGACACTGGAACAGTCTTCAGCTGTCATTCATGAACTTGGCGGGGAATCCAGAAGCAGACATGGCCCTCCCTGCCCAGCCCTGCTCCAGATCAGTCTGCGCACCGTTGTGTATTAAAATGCTGGGTGGGCCCAGTTGCCCATTATTTTGGCTGCTGTAGTTGGACAGCCGTATTCGTGACTTTGGAAGAGGGCTGGTTCGGTTGTTGAAGCACGTTAAGCAGGAGCGTCGGTGACCGAGGCTGCCGAACTTGGTGATGGTTCACGAGCCACGGTGGCTAAAGGGAGCGTAGCATGGAATTCGGGGAGAGGCCATCATCTGCTAGGGGCAATCGTGGGTGAAAGAGCACACACCATGACCTCAACGTTTGTGCATTTGTCTGAGATGCAGGGCAGAGCAGATGAGCAACTCAAACAGCCTACTGGAAATATTAATCAAGGGCATGAGCTGGCTGTTTCGACCCATCAGTATGTTTAAAACTTTACTGGGAAGCCTGCTGTGGTTGGTGCTTCTTTTATTTTGGCAGTTAACACGTTCAAATTCAAACACACTTGTGGGAAATGTGGGGAGGGGGGGGCATTAAGCAAACCCTCTGCATTCCTTACCCCCCTCCCCCTGCCCCCCCCCCCCCCAAAAAAAAACATAATCCTTCAGAAATTAAAGCATATAAATCGACTTGTTCCACTGGCTGGAGCTCAAAGGGGACAGAGCAGGAAGCTGAGGGAGAGGAATGCCAACAGCTCTGCTTCTGGCCATCTGCTGGTTGGCCCACCACCAGCCCCATACACTACTGCACTGTAGCACACAACTTCTTTACTGTCCAGCAATGGGACTGGAATCAAAGCGAATGTAAAACCTTTAAGGGGCAGAATTAATGGTGGGTGGGGGGGTGGGGGGGGTCAGCTATCTTAAAGTGCCTGGCCAGCTGTCGTTGATCCCCGACCCCTTTCACCCCCCCCCCCCCCCCCCCCACACACACACACACACACTCCCACTCCCACCTGTTCTCCCACTTCTGGTGAAATGATTCCCAGATCAACTTGGTGGGGGTCATCTCAGCCTTACCACTAAGGTCAGGCTCTCCATCCCCCCCCCCCCCCCCCCCGGGGTCCCACCTCATCCTCCCCTGTAGGACTGGGGGTTCTCTTCTCCATCTGGACTCCTTAACTGGCTGGGCAACTTCAACCCACGCCCGACCCCAGCCTCCCCGTGCAGGGTATTTCAGCCAATCGGCGTGCTCGTAAATCAGGAGGGCCCCCCCTCGGTGTGTGAGTGGGGGGCGGTGGGGGGGGGGGCTGCACACTGGGCCAGTGGGGGCTGCCAGGCCGTTTGGGCAGGACGTGTGGGACTCACACAGGCGAGGGCCTGTTCCCCGGGCCGGGTAAAGTAGGTTAGCGTGCTAATTGTTCAGCGAGCCAGGACGTCCTGGAAAGGGGGATTCGTTGGCGGTGCTCCCGGGAAGGGGAGCGGAATCCTCATCGAAACGGCAGCTTAAAAGGGCACGGGTCTGGGCCGATGTGTGCGCCCGAGCTGGGCGTCAGCGTCTCTCAGCGCCCTCTAATGAGCCAAATCAATGCTTCATTAGCACCAATTGATTTTTTTTTGTTTTTTTGTTTTTTTTGTTTTTTTAGGGAAAAAAGATTCTCATGCAAAATGACTGCTGATTGGGGCGGTCAGTATAACAGCTGCAGGCAGTTGTAATTGTGTGCAAAAGGGGGGGGGGGGTAAGGGGGGGTGCGATTGATTGGTTTTAGTGGGGACTGTTTCAGCGCTGGGATCTGTCACTGGGGCAGTATTACCCTGGTGTGAGGGCAATGGTGTGGTATGTACCACAGAGACGCAACACTGTTACATGCCATTGTGTGCATGGGGTGGGGGGGGGGAGTTCGTAATTGATTGGTTTTAGTGGGAATGCTCTCAGCACTGGGGCAGTATTACCCTGGTGTGGGGGTAATGGTGTGGTATGTACCACAGAGAGGCAATTCTGTTCCTGTATCAGCTGCCCTAACACTTCCCCAGCTGGAGTTATCCTTTGGCGGGGACTTGGGTGTGGTCCGTCTGGGGGAGGGGGAGGGGAGGGGGGGGTGGGGGTGGGGGGTGAGATCATCGTAAATCTGTCTGAGATGGCAGCGTGTCAGAGTGGGGGGGGGCGGCGGGCGGCGGGCAGGCGGAGGGGGGGAGTTCTCTCGGTAATGAGAGGGTCTGTCTCTGGGGAATGTGGGCGTCGCCCTCCTGGTTCTGCTACCCCTGCTGCAAGCTCACCAGGGGGAGAAAACAGAGCACTGTCACCAGGAACAGATCTGTGTGTGTGTGTGTGTGTTGGGTTGGGCGGGCATGTGTGTGAGTGTGTGCGTGCGTGTGTGTGAGTGGCTGGGTTTGTGAGTACGTGGGAGTGTGCATGTGTGTATCTGCATGTGTATCTGCATGTGTGTGTGTGTGCGTGTGTGTGAGTGGGTCTGAGTGGTCTGTGTGAGTGACTGTGTTTGTGAGTAT
Organism: Anguilla pacifica; assembly: GCA_039654925.1. Lineage (NCBI taxonomy): Eukaryota > Metazoa > Chordata > Actinopteri > Anguilliformes > Anguillidae > Anguilla > Anguilla pacifica. The sequence continues at coordinate 1,186,919 of CM077286.1, forward strand.
GTGGGAGTGTGCGTGTGCGTATCTGCATGTGTGTGTGTGTGCGTGCGAGTGTGTGTGTGTGTGAACTTCCTTCTGTCTCCCTCCACACTGTCTCACTTTACACCACTGTGACAACTATCCCTGCTAGAGAGTCCCCAACAAGCCCCCCCTTTCCCTCTCTTTCCGTCTCTCTATGTCTCTCTTTTATTTTCCATTTTACCTCTCTCTAACTCTCTCTCTCTCACACACACCAAAAGGTGGAGAGGGGGTGAGGTAGAACCCTCCCAGTAGTCCTTCCTCAGTATGCTGATGTGAACCTGACGCCGTATAAAAACACCGAGCCGCTCACAGTAGCAGCACTCCCACCAGCTGCTCCCTCCCTAATTTGATCGCTATCTCTCGCTCAATCTTCTCTTACTGGAAAATTAATTAAATGCCACTTGCCCTGCAGGAATGTAAGTCTTGTCAGGAACCTGTAGCTAGCAAGACGGATGTTTTTTTCATTCCCAAGAGATATTCTCTGCAATAGAATTTTAATTTCTTGCGCAACCTTTTTTTAATCTCCAGTTTTTTCATTTGTATTTTTTTTCACCCTGTTTGGAATGCCCAATAACAACGGGGATCTGAATTATGAAGCAGAATTGCTGAGTTAGCTGGATAAGTGCACTGAGTAAAACCTGGAACAGCTCTTTTTACTTCCGTCCATGTTCCAGATTTGGGAGGGTTCTGGATTTTACTCAGTCCAGGTAACCAACTAACTCAGTAACCCTGGGGGATATTTCTCAAAGCAGGATTCCCAGAATGCTTTGCAAAATCATCACACGTCTTCTGTCTGAATTGCAGTATCTGCTGATTGTGTGGTCTTTGAATGATCTGGATGGCTCCTCCTCTTCAGTGAGCGCACGCTCATGGGAGCACACAGCTGGGTTCAGTGCGCTGGACTCAGTCACTCTTACAGGTCCTACAGTTATTCTAGATCTTTCTGAACAGCACGAAGGCCAGAGGCCAGAGCAAAGCATCTGCCCAAAACGCTGCTCTGTGGCTTAACTGCTCAGCTGGAACAGAAACCAAGAGGCAATCCCTGGTGCTCCAGGTTCTGTGAGATTTGCCCCAATCTCTGGTGCACCAGGTTCTGTGAGATTTGCCCCTGTACTAACTCTAGATTACAAGGTGACACCAGGCCAAAGCTTCAATACTGACCTCCTGGGGTTAATGGTCCACCAATCAGGGCCGCCTCCTCCTGTCCTGTCTCCAGTGTGTCTTTACTTACGTCAGACGCTGCTATCGCTGCCCTCTGTTCTCCTGATAACTCAGCCAGCAGCAGTATTTCATTTCTTAACCAACATTCATTTCATCCATCGTGTGAAAAGGCTGACATTTTTGTAAAATATCTATTCATGTTTTTTTTATTTCACTGTAACTGTAAAATGTCTTTGAGACTGTTCTCTGCAAAAAGTGATATGCAAAAAATAAATTGAATTGAATGCGTTTTACATAAAAAGTTATCATGTATCAAAAATGTCATTGGGCAGTTACATGATACTGATTGTCAGATAATTCTGTACTACTTTTTTTTTTTAAGCACAAGCTAATAAATTCCTGCTCAAATGTAATAAACTAGCTGGATGGAACAGCACCGTACTGCATGCTATCTGGGGGGTGGGGTGGGGGAAGAGGGGCATCAATGTACATCAAAAGGCCACACAATTAAGCCAATTAAATTGCATTTTTTCCTCAATTAACTATTGACGGGAAATTTAACTGTTGCCTCCAAACACAGCCTCTCTCCCTTTCAGCGCTTGTGAGAGGATGGAGAAGAAAAAAAAAAGAAAAAGAAAAAGAAAAAAAGTTTTGGCAACTTGTGTGCCGCTGGGATTAGTAGCGCTTTATGATGCAAATGCGTTGGGCAAACTCCGTCCCAGTTCCCATGTCCAGCTCCGGTGACACCGTGGAGAATGGAGGTTTAGCGCGGGCAGCGGCCGTTTGTTTAGCCATTACCAGGCGACGCGGTTGGCACCCGCGCCCTGCCACGCAAGACGCTCCGAGCTTTCGCCGGCCCTTTGTGGTTCGCCGCGATGCGGTAGGGGAACCGTATTGGTCAATTAGTCCGCCTCTGTGCTCGACGCCGTGTTCGCGGCTCCCCCTCATTAAAGCCGCGGCTCCGCTAAGTTAGAGTAACCCAATTAGCACGAGGACTGCCACTGTGACTCGGGCCCGTGTTAAACTAACGATAGCGGGGTAATGCAGCTGCGTCAGCCCAAGTGTGTGAATTGGACCACAGAACAAGGGGGTAAAACGCAGTCATTATTGTGCTGTTCACTGGAAACAAGAGAGGTGCGCCTGAATTAAGAGAAAGTGGGAGAAACAGGGAATAATTAGGCCTTGAAATTAACCCTTAAATGGTGTAAATGTGGGAATACTCACTAAAATACGTCACTACATGGTTTTGGGTTTAAATTCTCTCTTATCTGCAGGCTTTCTTTAAGCAGGACTGTTTTTCATAATAAAATCAAATCAAATGAATTTTATTTGTAGCCTATAGAACTTTTTATAGAGAACTGTCCCAAAGACGCTTTACAGAGTAGCAGAAGGAAAATTTGGCAAAAACCAGGCCTGAACCCCCAAAACCACCAAGCAGTAAGGTACAAAAAACAATGGGGAGACAAAAAGAAATCTCCTGAGGAACCCGGCTATAGAGGGGGAGCCCGTCCTCCACTGGCCGGCCTGGTGTAAAGTAGCGGCAGCATGGATGTAGCAGAAATGTAATCTGTATTCTCATGATCTGAATTCTGTGATCTTTCCCCCCAGGATGTTACGCTGGTGAGACAGGCCAACAAATACACTTGGGCATTTTATTGGGAGAAAGAGCAAGCCTTTTGCAAAATATGGCAGCAATTATATAGAGATTCAAATGACTTTTCAGGTTGATTTTAAGATGGTAATTGCCTTGTTTGTGTAACTCCTCTCATTCTGTGGTACGTGCAAAAGCAGACTTGATCCTATGGCTCGCCCTGCTGGAGTAACTAAAGAATTACAACTATGAATCCATTTTATTCACCACTACATTCTAATAAGTACAATAGCGCATTCATAATTTTAGCTGAATAGATGTATTGAATTGAGTCATGTGCAGTTACTTTAAAAAATGTTATCTTTCATTTATCCTACTGCATGCAACGGTATTTTCACATAACTTGCAATGTTTGCCATGTTTAAATATGTTATCATTTATTTACATACATGTTGGACTTGATCATTGGTGGGGGACCTTTATTGGTTTAGTGCTTGGAAGAGATTGTTCCAGAGTACTCAAAAAGTTCAGAAGCAGAAAGTTCACTTTGGTCCTTCTAAACAGCATATGTTCTTGACTCTCAGTTAGTGAACTCTCCAGCTGAAAGCTATGATTGCTACAGCTTGTGGGAGAATACAGTTGATTACATAAAGTACTGTACAGTACTTCACAGTCTTTATGGTTTCATCATATTTAGTGATGGGTATATTGATGCTGGGTAGCAATTCTTTTGAGTTGACAGTTATGAAAGAGGAAGATGAAATCATAAAATCATGTGGACTGATTACATGTTACTACTGCTGGTCAAATGAAGGGATTTCTGTAAATATGGAGTTATGGTTGAATTTTGTCTTGGGGCCCCAAACCTAAAGAAGATAATTATTGTTCAGGTAGATAAGCATTATGGGCAGCACAGTGGTGCAGTGGGTAGCACTCTCACCTCACAGCAAGAAGGTCGTGGGTCCAAAGATATGCAGGTAGGCTAATTGGAGACTCTAAATCGCCCATAGGTATGAGTGTGTGAGTAAATAGTGTGTGTGCACCCTGCGATAGGTTGGCAGCCCCTTCCAGGGTGTATTCCTGCCTCTCGCCCAATGCATGCTGGGATAGGCTACTGCACCCCCCACAACCCTGCCCAGGATAAGTGGGTATAGATAAGGGGTGGATGGATGGATAAGCATTATGGGTCTAGGGTGTGTTAACTGGTTCCTGTGATTGATATTCTAAACCATCTCACTGGCGTTGCATGTAATGCAGGCCACTGACCTACTTAGTTTATAAACCGAATATCCACATTTGAGTGATTGAAATTTAAATATTTTGCTGGGCAATAAACCACATTAAAACCATATGTTCACTGTATCACATTACCACCGCTATTCCAAATCTTTTTTCCCACTATCAAAGTTTGCTGGGAGTTAAGACCCTGTGATGCTTGAAGGAAGTGGGTAATCAAGTGTGAAGATTAGCTCGACAGAGAATTAAAAGTGGGTTCCAAGTTAGTTTTTTTTTTTTTTGCGAGATCATGCACGCGTGATGTCAGAACAAGCTGAAGTGAGCAGCCCACGCTGTAAAGCACAAGAATTTGACAAGAGGGAGTTGGCCCTTCCTGTCAAATTCAGATGGCATCCTTGTTTTTGATTTGTGTTAATTTCCTCACGTAACTGCAGCGCATGAAAGGTTGAGGATTTTTTAAAAACACAGTATCCATTTAATACAGCTGGATATATACTGAAGCATTTCGGGTTAAGTAGCTTGCAGCTGCCTGGAAATCAAAGCTACAACCTTTAGGTTACAAGCTCAGCTCTTTAACCATTATACTACACTACCACCCCATTTTCCAACTCTGTGAAAGTAATTCTGTTATTGTTCGTTACATGAATACTCTGTAAATTCAGATAATGTAATACATCATATTCAGTGTCAGTTTTTTAAAATGACTTTTATTGCCTTTTGTGTAAAATGCATGGCTTGACTTTAAGACGTTAAGGGCATATGAAAGATCTTTGAGAATTTTTTCTGGCCATTTTGGTTTCAGTCGGCTACACTGTAAATGTACTGACTTTTCATGAAGCCGGGGCTAACAGTGAGAATACATTATTAGTGTCATGCAGCATGCTGACATAAAATTGTCCGAGATTGTCCCCCATTTTTGAAAATATTGAACAATATCCCTGCTTGTGTACACTCTCAGAAATAAAGGTAGCTACAGTGGAGATACTTATTTGTTCTTTGATTGTACTTAACTTAATTGTACCCTGTCAGATACAATAATGTGTTACGCCTTGATTTGTTAACATGAATAATATCACTTTATTGTTGACATCAGACCATACTGTAGATGACTTGCTGTCAGAAGGCCATTTAGTGGGCTACATGTGATTGGGTCTTTAATATTGCAATTTACATATTGTTCAAAACACTTGACTGTGTTTGATTAAATTCGAATACATTTTGGTATATTTTAACTTAATTAAATTGATTTTATATATTTACAGCTAAAACACAGTAAACTGACGTTATTTTAGCGCATCGTGCTGCTAAATTATTAATCTATGGGCGGTACTAGTACGTGAGGTGAAAGGTGACCAGCGCCCAGCGTGCTGTTTGGCGCCAGCGTTTTCGCGGGGAGAGAAACACATTGGAACTCCGAGAAGAGTGTTGACTCTGAAAAATATTTTATTTTCTTGCGGGCATTTAATGCGGGCGATGTATAATCGTTCATGATATCTTCATCATCTTCTGCTGCTGCTGCTTTGTGTGGTACATCAAGATTATTGAGGTGAGGATGCTGATTTATTTGCTTGTGTGTTAGCAAACCATTTGGAAAGCTAGCTGGCTAATGTTCTTCCAAGGGGGTGGGAGGGAGGATATATGGTTTAATTATTTCAATTGTAGCGATCGTAAATATTTTTATCTTTCTGCAGTAGTATACATGCCAACAGACTAAAGCTGTATAGTTAACAAATGTAACTCGCTAGATAGTTGGCGAGGTAATGTTAACTTTGCTATCTATTGTTTCGTTTTTTGCAGGGCAACGTTAGCTTGCAAACAGTTTTTTTTAACCCCAGTTCATATAACCTAGCCAGCTGGCGTTAATTTGCTCACAAGACAACATCGCAAACTCCTGCATCTTAAAAGGACTAGTTCGCTGCTCTGTTGTGAAAGGTTATTCGGTTTGTAAGGTTAACGTAGTTTCCTTTCTAAAGTTGGTTTCATAGTGTTAACTAATGCTAGCTGTTAGCACTAGCAGGACCTTGAGCGACAATGTGGCGTAAACAATGAACTGCACTAGTCTATGCTACTCTGCAGACAAACGGTATTAGATTTTCACGATAGTTCGATGTAAGGTAATGCTGATTAGATCTTTAGCACGCTAATTTAGCAATCCTTTTCGCAAGCTCTTCTGTGCACAGGAAAGCTTTGGAGGGTGCTATATTTTGTCCACGAAGTATGCCGGTGAATGTTTTTTTTCTCTCCAAAAGTTTGTGGTGTTAATGTCAATGTGTATGTTTAGCCAAATGTATTTTAAAAAAGCATGCGTAGAGCTAAAATGGTTTTATTCATAAATCAATGTAGATAGTCTTCAGTCGTAAAAAAAAGCAGTTTTCTTTTAAGTTGCTTTTGTGCATTGACATTGCAGTCCTGCTGAATATTGATGGGTATGCAAAAGTGAAGATTCAGCGGTCAGTGGGTTGAATAGCTGTCAACTTGGAAAACAGATTCATAACATTTCAATTATTGACTTATTTTAACTGAGGTAAATATGGAGCTTCACCTATAAAAATGAAGTAGTTTTTGTTGTTGTTGTTGAGAAATACGTGTGGGTTTTTTCCTGTTCAGTGAAAGATTAACAAATACTGTTATTGTGGTGTGTTCCAGAGTCAAGGACTTATAGACCATAGCCTACTTGGAAAACATAGTCAAATTGTGTCAATCCACTGTCATTTTGTCTAACTGATTTAAAAAAATAATTGGCCTTTAAAAAAAAACTTTTTAAATGTATGTCCCATATTGGTGCCTCAGTTTCTTTTTATTTCCTTGTGACCCTGCGTGTCGAAGGTCGCTGTGTTCTCTCCAGCGCGGTGTGGATGCAAGGTTTTGCGCTGGTACAGGAAGTCTTATCTTTGCGCTGCAGTATCGTAACGGCCTCTGTCTCGCGAAACCGAGCATTCTGTGTCACCAGACTGCTTTATGTCGTACCGTATGTAAATGCTGGAGAGGAGACTTTCTTTCTTTCTTGAAAGAGCTGACTCTCCATCTTGTTAAGATCACCCTGTACAAATTTAACTGTCATCTGTGTTTATCCAGGGCCTGAAAATGTACACACAGTGAGTGTTATTAGCAGGTTTGTGTGGATGTGTAGTGCTGTTGCAGAGCCACAGCGGTGAAGTCTGTATTGTCGATGTGTGTGGCGCGTTTTGGGGGCGTGATCTCGTTTGACGGGCCCCGCGCCCCTCTCCGCTGTGTTCCAGGGGGTAAGGATGATGGCGACGGTGCACCCCACCACCTCCAGCCTCATCCCGCTCCTGGAGTCGCTGGAAGACCCCGCCGTGGGACAGGTGGAGCAGACCGATGCCTACCTGACCATCGCAAGGTAGGTGCTGTGCTCGGGCGCATGGAGGTGTGGCGCCCGGGCACATGGAGGTGTGGCTGGGGGGTGTGTTTCACAAAGCAGGGTTACTGAGTTAGGCTGGATAACTCCGTTGAGTAAAACTCAAAACTCTCCCAATCTGGAACATGGACTGAAGTAAAAAGAGCTGTTCCGGGTTTTACTCAGTGCAGTTATCCAGCTAACTCAGTGATCCTGGGCCCTGTTTCATGACGCAGGATTACTGAGTTAGCTGGATAACTGCACTGAGTGAAACCCGGAACCCTCCCAAATCTGGATCATGGACTAAAGTAAAAAGAGCTGTTGTGCAGTTACCCAGCTTACACAGTAATCGTGCTTCCTGATACAGATCTCTCTGGCCTTGCAGCTGACTTGCATAAAGCAGTCGTATCTGTTGAGCTGAATCCGGGCCTGGTTTTACTCTCTGCAGACTGCAGTGTCTGCTCTAGCCAGGCACTTAACCACCTGACTCGCTGACTCATTTTGAGTCATCTTGATTGGACGTGCTTGGTTTCCTTCCCTTGCTATGAGGGTGAATCCTCCTTAATAGCAACCCCCCCCCCCCCCCCCCCCCCCACAACCCTCAGAGACCAGACTAACCCCCCCACCCCCCTCGCTCTGCTTCTGCAGGGAAATGCATGCATCCATTAATGCCTCTCAGACAGCAGTCGTTGACTTAGTGCGCTGTCTACAGCTGAGGATTATGTAACTACGGGCTGTGTCGTGCACAGCCTACCACTGACAGCTTATAAGCGTTTTGTCTCAGATCCTTTTGTGTTGTAATGCAGTATGAGAGGGCTGAAATGGAGTGAGCTTCAGTTTCTATGTTACTAAAGCTCAATCTGTCACATTTAGAGCTCGGACAGGTAGTACTAGTATAGGTTAGATTGGAGTAGTATGAGTATTGTTTGAGTAATGGGTTAGAGTGGAAGTGTTTGAGGTTCTCTGATGGGAAGGCCTACAGTAGGGCTATAGACCATCAAAATGTCTTTGTCATTTTGTCATGGTGGTTCCAGATCACATCTGGTTCCATGAAAAAAAAAAAACATATATTTTGTTAAATGTATTTGATTTTTAGTTTCCGTTTACCCGTCATTTCGTCTTTTAGCTATGAGAAACCTGGACATTAGAAATGTTGCAGGGTGAATTCATTTTGTGTGTTATCAACACAGTCTAGAAAAATAAATATTCACACTTCAAAGTAGCATGCAGCATGTTTTGAAGAAGTAAAGACATCCGTATTAAATTTAAAGAACTTAAGTAAAATAGCCAGTGTTGGCGTTGTACATGGTTCAGGGTAATTTAATTCCCCTATTCGTTTCTCTGGCTAGGCGATGGAACCGGAATTTCTTATTTGGGTGCAAAATTTACCTCACACTTTCATGATTTATGCAGTATCACATCAACTTACTGTAATGTAATGTCAGTGGTAGGTATGACAGTGGTGTCTTAGATGGGTATGACAGTGGTGTATTAGGTGGGTATGACAGTGGTGTATTAGGTGGGTATGTGAGTGGTGTGTTAGGTGGGTATGTGAGTGGTGTGTTAGGTGGGTATGTGAGTGGTGTATTAGGTGGGTATGTGAGTGGTGTATTAGGTGGGTATGACAGTGTTGTATTAGGTGGGTATGACAGTGTTGTATTAGGTGGGTATGTGAGTGGTGTGTTAGGTGGGTATGTGAGTGGTGTGTTAGGTGGGTATGTGAGTGGTGTATTAGGTGGGTATGACAGTGTTGTATTAGGTGGGTATGACAGTGTTGTATTAGGTGGGTATGTGAGTGGTGTGTTAGGTGGGTATGTGAGTGGTGTATTAGGTGGGTATGACAGTGTTGTATTAGGTGGGTATGACAGTGTTGTATTAGGTGGGTATGTGAGTGGTGTGTTAGGTGGGTATGTGAGTGGTGTGTTAGGTGGGTATGTGAGTGGTGTATTAGGTGGGTATGACAGTGTTGTATTAGGTGGGTATGACAGTGTTGTATTAGGTGGGTATGTGAGTGGTGTGTTAGGTGGGTATGTGAGTGGTGTATTAGGTGGGTATGTGAGTGGTGTATTAGGTGGGTATGACAGTGTTGTATTAGGTGGGTATGACAGTGTTGTATTAGGTGGGTATGTGAGTGGTGTATTAGGTGGGTATGACAGTGTTGTATTAGGTGGGTATGTGAGTGGTGTATTAGGTGGGTATGACAGTGTTGTATTAGGTGGGTATGACAGTGTTGTATTAGGTGGGTATGTGAGTGGTGTATTAGGTGGGTATGACAGTGTTGTATTAGGTGGGTATGTGAGTGGTGTGTTAGGTGGGTATGACAGTGTTGTATTAGGTGGGTATGACAGTGTTGTATTAGGTGGGTATGTGAGTGGTGTATTAGGTGGGTATGTGAGTGGTGTATTAGGTGGGTATGACAGTGTTGTATTAGGTGGGTATGACAGTGTTGTATTAGGTGGGTATGTGAGTGGTGTATTAGGTGGGTATGACAGTGTTGTATTAGGTGGGTATGACAGTGTTGTATTAGGTGGGTATGTGAGTGGTGTATTAGGTGGTTATGATGTTATCTGTTATGTGATGACCGGGTTGATTACCTCTCTCTCTCTCTCTCTCTCTCTCTCTCTCTCTCTCTCTCTCTCTCTCTCTCTCTCTCTCTCTCTCTCTCTCTCTCTCTCTCTCTCTCTCTCTCTCTCTCTCTCTCCCCCCCCCCCTCTCTCTCTCTCCCCCACCCCCCGTGTTTCCGCAGCCGTCTGAGCGGAGAGGAGGGGAAGCACTTCCTCCCTGCAGTCGTTAAGCACTTTGCACGCCTTGGGAAGGTTTTCCAGGTAAGTGCAGAGCACTGGTGCATGCTGGGAACTGCCTGGCTCGCTTTATCTCTCGGGATAGTTTTGGTCAGGATTGTTTGAGTTTGTCATTTCAAAATGTAAGTTTGTCATTTCAGCTGTAATGGTTGCTTCCACCTTATTTTTGTTTTTACTCTTTAAAGAGTAGGTTTTTCTGGAATGTTTTTTCAAAATTCTAAGTCAGTGTTCTAGAACTCCACTGTGTGGGGGTGGCTGTGCTGTTTTCTGGCTCTGGTACAGGTTTGGTTTTTGGGTGGGTGGGTGGCTGTGGTACAGGTTTGGTTTTTGGGTGGGTGGGCTGCTGTGGTACAGGTTTGGTTTTTGGGTGGGTGGGTGGCTGTAGTACAGGTTTGGTTTTTGGGTGGGTGGGTGGCCGTGGTACAGGTTTGGTTTTTGGGTGGGTGGGCTGCTGTGGTACAGGTTTGGTTTTTGGGTGGGTGGGCTGCTGTGGTACAGGTTTGGTTTTTGGGTGGGTGGGTGGCTGTAGTACAGGTTTGGTTTTTGGGTGGGTGGGTGGCCGTGGTACAGGTTTGGGTTTTGGGTGGGTAGGCTGCTGCGGTACAGGTTTGGGTTTTGGGTGGGTGGGTGGGTGGCTGTGGTACAGGTTTGGGTTTTGGGTGGGTGGGCTGCTGTGGTACAGGTTTGGTTTTTGGGTTGTGTTCTGGCTGTGGTACAGGTTTGGGTTTTGGGTGGGTGGCTGTGGTTAAGGTTTGGGTTTTGGGTGGGTAGCTGTGATACTGGTTTGGTTTTGGGGTTGGTGGGTGGCTGCGGTACAGGTTTGGGTTTTGGGTGGGTGGCTGTGGTACAGGTTTGGGTTTTGGGTGGGTGGGCTGCTGTGGTACAGGTTTGGGTTTTGGGTGGGTGGGTGGGCTGCTGTGGTACAGGTTTGGGCTTTGGGTGGGTGGGTGAGTGGGTGGGTGACTGTGGTACAGGTTTGGGTTTTGGGTGGGTGGGTGGCTGCGGTACAGGTTTGGGTTTTGGGTGTTTTGGCGGCTGTGCCGTGTTCTGTTCGCGGTAAAGGTTTGGTGTTTGTGGCGCTCCTCTCTCAGGCTCACATCGCCAGCCCGAACGTGGAGCTGAGCCAGGCCGCGCTGCAGGCCTTGGGGTTCTGCGTGTTCCACAGCGCCATCGTCTCCGGGATCCCAGGTACCCGTCCTGTCCGGGGCACATCGGGACAGAGTCACGGAGCACTGGGGGGGGGGGGGGGGTCAAACCCCAAAATGGGTGGTACTGCCAGTCGCTTACTGACTGGAAGGCATATGTGGGCCTGTCGGTTTATGAGTCAGTGATTGACACCACGTGGCAGTTCCACCAAGTCCATCAGGACCGTGTTGTTGTGTGTGCATCCATGCATACATACGTGCCTACTTGCATGTACACAGACAAGAGGCCCAAAGGGAAGTGACTGCCTCATGCTGTCACATTTCTTTCCTTCTAAAAGTAAACCTGCTTATTCCAAAACAAAATAAAAAAAGCTAAGAAATAATAGACTTGATGCCTAAGAGAGCTGTGTGTAAAGGCAAGTACTGTGCAGTTGGGTGCATTCGAGGAGTGCAGAGCCATTTGTGAAGCTGCAGTTTGACAGAAAGGAACTAAATGATGAATGTTATGTGGCCTGTTAAGCTGATTGTCATCATACAATCAGTTTGCTTACTTATGAGATTTACACTTTTTTTTTCAGCCAACTTCATGGAGGAGATCCTGACGGCTCTCAACAGCATCGTTGTAAAATCCACGGACAAGAACACGTGCACCCGCGCCCTGTGGGTCATCTCCAAACAGAACTTCCCCCCTGATGTGGTGTCCCGGAAGGTGGGTGGGCGTCTGAGGGGGTGAACGGTGCACTGGTGTGGCCTCGGGCCGTGTTTGTTCACTTGCTGGATATCTGTGACCTTTACTCGCGTATTCCTCATGTTCAACTAAAACGCACAGGTTACATGAATTAAATTCTGCAAGTGCCAGGATTTGGCTTGCCTGTTCTGAGGGCTTTTAGCCGAATACTTGGCTGTTCACAGCCCCCTTCAGTACAGGTGCATTTACTAGCTTCCTTGGTTCGTGTTCAGGGCTGCATCTGAAACCATGTCTTTAACCTAGAGCTGGGGTGTCAAAACCAAATTCCCAGGGGCCCGCAGTGTCTTGTGAGTTTTTGTGGTTTCCTTTCGATCAGCTGCCTGTTTAGGGCTTGAGGGCAAGTTGAGGACTCTTTAGCCAATCAGTGACTTAAATGAACCACTGGTGCTGAGAACAAGTTTAAAAAAACCCCAACGTGGCCCTCAAGGACTGGAATTTGACTCCCTTGACTTTGGAATGGCAAAAACCAGCCGGCGGGGACCTTGACTGGTCGATCGGTCGTCTCTTCGGATCAGTGAAATGACAGGCGGAGGGAAAGCAGGACCGTTCAGCGTATTTGGTGGGGTTCAGGTCTTTTGAGCGGTTGGAGGAGTTTTGGTCTGAGGTCTCGATCCCCCCCCCCCACAGGTACCAGACGTCCTGAAAACCCTGGAGGCCGTGCGGTCGCGAGAGGACCTCCAGTCTGTCATTATGGAACACGAGGCCTTAAACGTGGTGATAAGGTACGCCTGGACCCCGGAGGTGGAGGCGTGGTCGTTTCCTCCCTCTGTTCTCATCGGCCTTTGAATCGACCACACCGTCCCAGGCAGAAATTTAATGCCAGAAATGTAACACAACGTAAATATTAATACCTTTTGGAAAATGAATTTATTTCTCAGTAGTGTAGTATTTTGCAACATTTTGGGGTGACCATTTGTAAATGGCGATGTATTGAGTATATATTTAAAATAATTCCTTCAAGGGAGATTTATGTTGAAATGTGTCAACATCAATCTCGAGCGCTCACGCAATGCTTCTGTTGATTGGTTAAATAAGGAAATGGATGAAAGGTGGAAATATGGCTTGTGTATTTCGCCCAAGGTTCATGTTCCTGTTGGATCTCACGGATAGCTCTGGTGTCATGAATTTAAACTTCATTTCCCCTTGGCCAGGCTGTTGGAGCAGACCCCCGGTCCGATGGGGGAGGGGGCGGTGCAGTGGGCGAAGCTGGTGATCCCCCTGGTGGTCCACTCGGCCTCCAAGGTCCGCCTGCGGGCCGCGGCCGCCCTGGAGATGGGGATGCCCCTCCTCCTCCAGAAGCAACAGGAAGTGGCGGCCGTCATCGAGCCCCTCATGTCCTCTGTAAGTCCGCCTGACCCAGGTTAAGGCCGTATGCACACTACACGACTTTCATACTTAAACACTACAAGACCTTCTAACCTGCACACTACACATCTTTCACACTTAAACACTGCACGACTTTCATACTTGCACACTACACGACTTTCACACTTAAACATTACAAGACCTTCTAACCTGCACACTACACGACTTTCACACTTGCACACTACACGACTTTCACACTTAAACACTACAAGACCTTCTAACCTGCACACTACACAACTTTCATACTTAAACACTACAAGACCTTCTAACCTGCACACTACACATCTTTCACACTTAAACACTGCACGACTTTCATACTTGCACACTACACGACTTTCACACTTAAACATTACAAGACCTTCTAACCTGCACACTACACGACTTTCACGCTGCACACTACACGACTTTCACACTTAAACACTACACGACTTGCATGGAGCGTCCATGGAGGTGGGTGTGCTTGTGGCAATTGCGCAAAAATCAACGATTTTCTTAGGATTTTATGGAGATCTTAAACCTCAAAATCTTGACTGAAGGTCCTGTGCTGTGGCTCTTGGCCTGCGTCCTGTGGCACGCTGTTGGCTTCCTGCTTCGCACTCCGAACAGCACTGTTTTTTTCTGACACGCCCCTTATTTCCCCTGCAGAAACTCATCCCTGAGCTCCAGAAGCTCTTCTCCACCAAGAACGAGAGCAACGTGCTCAAGCTCTGGCCGCTGTTCGTCCGGCTTCTGGGAAAGGTGAGCTTTTTGAGCAACAGATTTTGAGCTTTTATCAGTATTCACAGATAGTCAGTCGTGGAAAGTAACCCAAATTTTCCAGTATTTTGGTCCAATTACCTGGATTCTCTAAATGGCACAATTCTTCAGCCAGGTGGTAGAACTAATCGGTGAAATCAGCTTGCCAAGTACACGGGTGGTACAAACACATGGCAGGACTTCTGCTTTCTGTCCCCTGGACGGTCCACCTCTGCTAGCAGATTATATCAGCATGTATAATGCTGAAGCTCCATAGTACAGTATTCCTGAAGGTTCCTGTGAAGGGGTGTTAACTGGGTGGCTTCCTCCCCTCCTCAGCTCCTCCACAGAGGAGGCCCCTTCATCAACTCCCTGCTGCACCTGGAGGAGCTGGGCTTCCGCAGCTCCTCGCCCATCATCAAGAAGATCGCCTTCATTGCCTGGAAGAGCCTCATCGACAACTTCGCCCTCAACCCAGGTGAGCAGAGCCTCATCTCCTGCAGAGATCCTGTGCAGTGACTGTGACTGACTGACTGTGACTCCTCTCCTGTAGAGATCCTGTGCAGTGACTGTGACTGACTGACTGTGACTCCTCTCCTGCAGAGATCCTGTTCAGTGACTGTGACTGACTGACTGTGACTCCTCTCCTGTAGAGATCCTGTGCAGTGACTGTGACTGTGACTGACTGACTCCTCTCCTGCAGAGATCCTGTGCAGTGACTGTGACTGACTGACTGACTGACTGACTGTGACTCCTCTCCTGTAGAGATCCTGTGCAGTGACTGTGACTGACTGACTGTGACTCCTCTCCTGCAGAGATCCTGTGCAGTGACTGTGACTGACTGACTGACTGTGACTCCTCTCCCGCAGAGATCCTGTGCAGTGATTGTGACTGACTGACTGTGACTCCTCTCCTGTAGAGATCCTGTGCAGTGACTGTGACTGACTGACTGTGACTCCTCTCCTGTAGATATCCTGTGCAGTGACTGTGACTGACTGACTGTGACTCCTCTCCTGTAGAGATCCTGTGCAGTGACTGTGACTGACTGACTGACTGTGACTCCTCTCCTGTAGAGATCCTGTGCAGTGACTGTGACTGACTGACTGTGACTCCTCTCCTGCAGAGATCCTGTGCAGTGACTGTGACTGACTGACTGTGACTCCTCTCCTGCAGAGATCCTGTGCAGTGACTGTGACTGACTGACTGTGACTCCTCTCCTGCAGAGATCCTGTGTAGTGACTGTGACTGACTGACTGTGACTCCTCTCCTGCAGAGATCCTGTGCAGTGACTGTGACTGACTGACTGTGACTCCTCTCCTGCAGAGATCCTGTGCAGTGCGAAGCGCCTGAAGCTGCTCATGCAGCCGCTGAGCTCCATCCAGGTGCGGACGGAGGCGCTGCTCCTCACCAAGCTGGAGGTGTGGTGGTACCTGGTGGTCAAGCTGGGGCCCAGCCTGGCTGTTAACTTTGAACAGGTAAGGCGGGTTAGCGCTTATTCATAGCAGCTGGAACAAGTGTGGCTGTGCCTCTTCTTAATGGTGCAAAGTTGTGAAGTTAATCCCGGGTTTCACCCCAGAAGCCAAAACAAGCTTGTGGTGTGTGCATGTGTGCGTGCGTTTGTGTGTTTGCATGTGTGTGTATGTGTGTTTGTGTGTGTGTGTCTGCGTGTGATTGCATGTGTGTGTATGTGTGTATGTGTGCTTGTGTGTGTCTTTGTGTACATGTATGTGTGTGTGTGTCTGATATTCTCTCTTGTCGGAAGGTGGCGGTTCCTCTGCTCCAGATCGCCGTGTCCACAGAGTCTCCGCTCCTGTCTGTGAGCACGTCATCACGCAACTGCAGCCAGAACACCAGCCTGGCCACGCCCAAATCAGGTACGCCCTCTCCGCAGGGGACCCGGAGGGCTTTCTTTGCATCCAGTCATCATCCATTGCGCACAGGATTGGTTAAAATCTGGCCTGTGTGCATCAGATTGGTTAAATGCTGTTCCAGTGTGCTGTGGGATTGGTTAAACTGCTCCAGTGTGCACTGATTGGTTACACTCTGCTCCCGCATGCACGGGATTGGTTGAACTCTGCTCCAGCGTGTGCGCGATTGGTTGAAATCCCGGTGTGTTGTTTCTGGCGTGCAGGCAGCCACCCCTTCAGCAGCCCGGCCTCCACGCCGCGCCTGGGCCTGAACAGCAGCTCCAGCGCGCAGCCAGCCTACCCCTCCATACAGCTGCTGGGGCTGGAGATGCTGCTGCACTACTTCCTGGGGTCAGAGGTCACCGCCGCTGCCACCAAGAGCAAGCTGCAGCTGAACCTGGGTGAGAGTGCCGCCCTGCCCTGCCCCGCCCCTCCCCGCCAGTCTCACTGCCCGCTCGCGGTCACAATCACGCTCGCTCTGGGGGACTAGAGGGGGTACTGGAATTCACACAGTAACGCCACCCCCCCCCCTTCCTTGTGTTTCCTCAGAGCCCCTGACGCACCCGCTGCTCACAGGCCCCTCCTCCTTCAGCAAGCACGCCGCCGTCCTCATCTCCGCTGTGCGGGACAGCTTCATCGGCATCGGGAAAGACGCTCCAGGTACTGGCCCCCCCCCCCCCCAATCAGTGCTGGCTGCTGGTGTAACGATGAGGCATCTTCACTCAAAAATGTGACACAGCTTCAGTTAGCTGTCAGTCACTTACGGTAGCTCCAGCCATTTAGCATGCTTAGCATGATACCACATTCTCCTGTTAGTAGTATCTGCTCTCTTAACGGATGCTAACAGGCATGGAGTTTTTTGTTTTTGAACTGCCTTTTATAAAAATAGAAATGGGCGTTTAGAAATAAGGCGTGGTTAATGACTGATCTCAATGTCCCGAGGCCTTTTAGACATCAGGGTGGAGGAACAGAATTGCTGCAGAAATTCCCCCCCCCCCCAGTTTATTCTTTAACCTTTGAAGAGCAGGTTGTGCTGAATGTTTTTTCAACATTCTACGCCTGTGTTCTAGAACTCCGCTGCTTTCAGTCACCAGCAGTGATTGTGACATCAGCATTAGAACATTCAGCTAAGAGCATTTTAATCACACGTATAAGAGTCACCTTTAAAGGAATGTCATATTCATATGCTGTCTTCTGCAGAGGCCTTGCTCACCCTCATCTGGAAGAGCCTCATTGGTTTTGTAACCGCAGCGATGGAGACTGGTAAGACCCTTGGACCCCCCCTAAGTGCAGAAGGTGTAGATCTGGGTACTTGTATCTCGAGGTAGAAGGTCCTGGGGGTTTGGAGATCGATCTGGTATTAATTTTGCATGCATAGCCCTGTGAGGGGAGCTCTCATTGGGGTTATAAGTGGTGTCCTGCGTTGATGGTTGACTAGCTGCATTATGGGCGTGATAACTGAGGGGTCCCAGGACTGCTCAGCTCAGACCCTTCATCTGAGACAGGCAGCTGAAGGCTGTTAGGGTAATTAAGTGCTCAGGTGCACTGAGCATGTGCGAACACTGCACCCCCCCCCCTCCCCCCCGGACCTTGAGTGGACCTTGATTGTGCTGCGGATAAAATGAAATTCATAACTTATTTTTGGCTACGTGTTACTATGAGTAAAAATAATTTGGGTCCTGATATTAGAGTTTAGCAACCAGTGCTGTATAGTATTAGTTTATGTAGGCTCTATGTAAGTGCTCTTATGTAAGTCTTTATTTATTTATTTATTTATTTATTTATTTATTTATTATTTTGTGTGTTTTTCAGCAGGCAGTAAGAAGGACAGACCTGGCTCTGAGGTCCTCACCCTGCTGTTGCAGGCCCTGGAGTCGATCGTCACGTCAGAAGCCCTGCCGGCCCAGCGCACTCTGGTAAGCCTGACAGGGGCTCACACTGGCTGGGACACACACTGACTGGGGCTCGCACTGACTGGGGCTCACGCTGACTGGGGCTCGCACTGACCGGGGCTCACACTGACCGGGACACACACTGACCGGGACACACACTGACCGGGACACACACTGACCGGGACACACACTGACCGGGACACACACTGACTGGGGCTCACACTGACTGGGGCTCACACTGACCGGGGCTCACACTGACCGGGGCTCACACTGACCGGGGCTCACGCTGACTGGGGCTCACACACTGACTGGGGCTCACACTGACTGGGGCTCACACTGACCGGGGCTCACACACTGACTGGGACACACACTGACTGGGGCTCACACTGACTGGGGCTCACACTGACTGGGGCTCACACTGACTGGGGCTCACACTGACTGGGGCTCACACTGACTGGGACACACACTGGCTGGGGCTCACACTGACTGGGACTCACACTGCCTGGGACACACACTGGCTGGGACACACACTGGCTGGGACACACACTGGCTGGGACACACACTGGCTGGGACACACACTGACTGGGGCTCACACTGCCTGGGACTCACACTGCCTGGGACACACACTGGCTGGGACACACACTGACTGGGGCTCACACTGACTGGGGCTCACACTCAGACTGGGGCTCACACTGACTGGGGCTCACACTGACTGGGACACACACTGACTGGGACACACACTGACTGGGGCTCACACTGACTGGGGCTCACACTGTAAGCACTGCCCGGGCTGTGGTCTATACAGCCAGCAGGACACCCCACATACATTCCCCTGTCCCTCCTGGACCACTTCACCAGTAGATGCCCCCTCGTTACCACAGCTATGCCCCAGGCACTCGCTGATCGACCCAGTTTCGCCCCACACCGTGAGACCAGAGGTCTTAGGGTTGCCCCTGTGCTGAGTTTACCTGTGTAACACCTGCAGCTTGTACCTGGGTTCCCTGTGCTAAGTTTTCCTGAGTGTAACACCTGGGGTGCTCTGTGCTGATTTTACCTGTGTGACACCTGTGGCTCATACCTGACGTTCCCTGTGCTGAGTTTGCCTGTGTAACACCTGTGGCTTGTACCTGGGCTGCCCTGTGCTGAGTTTACCTGTGTAACACCTGTGGCTTGTACCTGGGCTGCCCTGTGCTGAGTTTGCCCGTGTAACACCTGTCACCTGCTCCACTCCAGGGTCTGCTGGAGGCCACAGTGAAGGGGATCCCCCATAAGGTCCTGGGCTCTGCGGCGTACCAGGTGGCCAACATGGACGTTTTAAATGTAAGCTCTCCTCTGAACACTGCACTGCGCTGAAACGCTACGACTTTGTTACCTTTCTTTCCCCCCATCCTGCTTTAAAAAACAAGAGTTTTAAAACATATTGCAGTTTTTGCTTCATGTGCCTCAAGTTGAAAAGTGTACTTATCTGCAACTGTACGCCTCTACGCATTCTTATGGTGAGCAAAAATGGTCTGCGTCAAGTTTATTTTTGGCTGACGGTGTGTTCATGTTGGTATTGGTGAATTTTCTTGCTGAAGTTTTCCCCCTTAGAAGAGGCCTTTCACACATGCAGTTTGAATAAAAACCTGCCCCATTTTGATGTGTGAAAGGGGTTATGAGAAATCCTTGGGTTTTGGCTTTGGTTCTCTTCCAGCATGGTGGAATATCCTTCCCAGCATGCTTTGTGCAGTGCGCGAGAGACAGAACAGTGTTGTTGTCTACACTTTGTTGTACGTCACTCTGGATAAGAGCGTCTGCCAAATGCCTGTAATGTAATGTAAAATGTTGCTATGATACGCCCCTGCCTGGCACAGCCACTGCTGAAATGTTGGCAGTTGTAACTTGCTTCAGCATTGTGAAAACACACCAGATTGCCCTTCTTCCCTGACTGTTGAATAGCGCTGAAATAATCAACTGTATGTTAGAAAAAATTCAAACAAATGGCCCTTCTTTAGACTTAGACAAGTTTGTTTCAACAGTTAATACATGGTTGTTCAGCATTCAGAGTGTGATATATATGTGACTGCAATAAATAAATAAATAAATAAATATATTCATCAATATATACCCAGAATGCCTTGCATGTACAATTTGTATGCAAATCCTCCAATAAATTGAATGCGTCCCAGTCATACGGGTTACACATTAGGCTTGGTGTCTTCGGTATGTGTAAACTGAGGGCAGTGTGCATGCTGTACGCGTGTTTCCTGTCCGCGCGTTTCCTGTCCGCGCGTTTCCTGTCCGCGCGTTTCCTGTCCGCGCGTTTCCTGTACGCGCGTTTCCTGTCTGCGCGGACGATCGTTTCCTGTCCGCGCGGACGCTGACTCCGTTGCTCTCCCCTAGGGCACGCCGGCCTTGTTCCTGATCCCGCTGTTCCACCACAGCGGCGTGCTGCCCTGCTTCGTCACGGACGAGCGGTAAGGGTCCGGGGGGGTCCACGGGTCCGGGGGGGTCCGCCCCTCTCCCTGAGTTTAACACCCTGGTACAGACTCGACCGGGGGGGGCATCCACTGCATAACACTCTGTATGAAATAAAATCCCACACCTGTGCCATGTCCAGACATAATTTACAGAATTAGTGTGGACAACTGTGTAGACGTTATCTTATGCAGAATACAAGCTGTGCATTGTGTAATGTATAATAAAAAAAAAACAATAATTTTGAGCCTTTTACTGTTGAATATATTTAAATATTTTAAAGTACCAGGAAGTAATTTGCCCATATATTTTGATGTGATGCAATATCTTCATACCTGCCCCCCCCACACAAATTTGCTGTATGTGCTGTTTGTGGAAGGGTGGACTATAGCATCAGTTAACGGCTGTTGTGCAAGTGTCACAATAAGTTTTCATCTTCACGTCTCACTATGTTGTGATGCAGTTTAAATCTGAAAATTTTGAGACGCTGTAGCTTTAAGGTAGCTCCACCCCCACTCCAGGTTCTTCCTGTGCCTGGAGACCCTGATTGGCTGCGGCCTCTCGGGCCCCGCCTCCCCCCTGGCCTTCAGCGAATCCGTGCTGGGGGTGATGAGCCGCAACGCGGAGGCCATCGAGAACAGGGAGCACCTGTGGAGGATGTGGAGCATCGTGGTGAACCCCCTGACTGACACCATCACCCAGGTAACCGGGGGGGGATCCCCCATATCTTCGTCTAAGTTTCGGGGTGTCTTTATTGGGTCCCAAGGGTTTGTTTATTTTGCAAACGGGAGACCTTACACCGACACAAAGTCCCAAAAAAAGTCATAAAACTGGTTAAAAGGTGTAACATCGTGAGAAAGCACTTTTAGACACACAAATCAGTGGAGACCATACCTGTTACACAGGTGTAAAGTACACATGTCTTTGATGTAAAGTGTTATCTTGTTTAGCATTACAGTAGCTACAGGTGTAAAAGCATTTCTGTATCGCTTTGTTTTGCACCTGGAAACGCTAAACTGCTGACCCTAAGGCATGGGGTGAGAATGCAGTACTTAAAATTATTTATTTATTTTTTAAATGCCCCTCTCTTTCCCTCAGACCAACGAGGTGAACCAAGGCGACGCCCTGGAGCACAATTACACGGCCCTCCTCCGCGCCCTGATGTTCCCCGTCACACACCTGCTCATCGGCCACGCCCTGTCTCAGGTGAGGTGAAAACGTCCTCACCCACGCCTGCAGTTGGCATTTCCAACCGGGCTCAAATCCAGATTCAGTCTGCATGAATGGAAGCTGGGTATAATATTTTCTGTGTCATTTTCTGTGTGTTTTATATTACAATTCATGACCTGAAGCTTTTCTGGCTTGGGGATTTACACACACACACACCCCTCCCCTCCCTTCACCATTGGAATAGTCCAACCTCACAACTCGCAGCCATTTTGGCTCTGTGGTGATCGTTGGGTTTACTCCGGCTTAATGGAATGCTGCGCGAACCGCTTGCTTCCTGACTGTGACCTCACTTCCTGTCTCAGATGACGCAGAAGTCCCTGCTGTCCACGTGGTCCCGGCTGTACAGGGCTTTCGCTCGCTGCTCCGCCCTGGTGGCCACCGCCGAGGAGAACGTGTGCTGCGAGGAGCTGTGTGCCAAAATGGCCGCCGTCCTGGACTCCAAGCTCCTCTCTGTGAGTGGACTTTAAAATCTGAGAACACGTTTTGGTCAGTTAAAATGGGCGGTTCATTTTTTTTGATTGACATTGTCTTTGACCACCCAGAATCCCTCGACCCTGGAGGCCGTGGCCAGCCTCCTCCTTGTCGTTATTGAGTGTGTGGACTTCACTCCGTACACTCCCCACTATCAGAAGACCAAATGTAAGAGCTCAAGCGCTAAAACAGCAAACCCTCCAAACCCCAGCTTATGCAGGGCCATACTGAATCACTCAACGAAATGCGTTTTTTATTTTCCCCATCCTGTAGCTGGACCTCATACATTTTCAGGGACTTGGATTTATAGCCTGTAGTTAATTTGAAATCTGCTACCGTTTTGTCTAGATGATAAACCCGTGTTATTGGTTGTGATTATGTAGTGGTTTATTTGGGTGTATAACCATCAGCCACTAGAGTACATGGGTTTATTACGATCGTGTCAGAGGTGTCCTGTCGTATCCAGAAAGGGCTGGTGTGGGTGCAGGTTCTTGTTTTAGTCCAGCCCTAAGGTCCTGATTCTACTTCATAAAGGTCAATTGATTGAAGATCATTATTAGTTAATTAGTTAAATCCGGTGTCGTATTGCTGGGCTACAACAAAATCCTGCACCCACACCGGCCCTGTCCGGATAAGGGCCACCCCTGGTTGTGGAACATTAGCAGTGTGGGACAGAGTCAGATTTTCGCCCTTGCCCCCCCCCCCCCTCGCTGCAGCGCCCCACACGCCCCTGGGGTGGGTACGGAAGAAGAACAAGGCCCTGGGGAACCTGAGCACCTTCCAGGCCCTGCTGGTGCTGGCGCTGGAGAGCTTCCTGTCGGCACTGGAGTCCTTCCTGTCGCAGGACGCGCCCGAAACAGCGGCGGAGGGCAGCGCTGCCGTGCCCACCAGCGGGACGGGCACGGTCCTCCTCGCCATTCTGTCGGCTCTCTTCAGCAACCTGGCACTGGGCACCGCCGTCCTGGGGGCACTCTCCGCCCTGTCTGCACCCCTCGCCCGTCTCTACGAACATGCTGGGAGGTGGGCTCTCTCTCTCTCTCTCTTCCTCTCTATCTCTTCCTGTCTCTTTTTCTCTCCCTCTCCCCCTCTCTCTCTCTCTCTCTTTCTCTCCCTCCCCTCTATCTCCCTCATAGACTTTGATTCTGCCTTTTTCATGCCTAATAAATCTCTGGTGTGATATATTATCAAGTGCTATGGTTAAATATATGTAATTTGTTTCACGTTTGTGTTGTTTAGACCTCAGAATGAACAGCCAAAGTTCTTCACCGGTCTTGGACCAAAGGTATGCATGTGGAAGTACTCTTACTGATAGCAAGGTTGCCATGTTGCTTTGAAAGAAGTCATTAAACTACATCAGCTGGTGCTGGTGATTTGGCCCATTTTTCAGTCAAGTACAAAACTATATATTTTAGCATCTATTCCGATGGTTATCCTCCTCCTCCCATTGTTTCTGATAAGAGTTCTGAGTTGACCACTGTTAAATACTCAACACAGATATGAAAATTGTGTTTATCTGCCTGTGATGCACCAAAAAGTTTTATAAATTAAAAATTGATTACAGTGGCAAAGTGTTGATCGTTGTTTTGCGGTTCTTTCAGCTGGAAAAGCTGCTGGGCGAGATGCTGGGCTGCCTGCAGACGCGCTCCTCTCTGGTGTTCGATGACGAGCTGCTGGCCCTCCTGGCGCCCCTGCTGCGCGTGCTCTTCCCGCATCGCAGCAAACCGCTGCGCAACCTCGCCGCCCAGTTCTGGAACGCCACTTTCGCCCACGCCCCCACCCTCACCTACCCCGAAGACCTCAAGTGAGTGCAGACAAGTGTTGAGATGTTGGACGATGCGTGACATGACTCTTGATCCTGCGTCGGTTGTTCCTCTTGAACTGGAACATGTTTATTGTGTCTGTTGTTCTTCATGAGCTTGAAAATGTTTATGGTTTTACTGACTCCCCCCCCTCAGGCCAGTTCTGAGCCAGGTGAAGCAGAAGATGCCCATCATTTTGCCTGGCTTTCAAGCTGTTGATGTGCCTGAAGAGTTCAGTGGACAGTACTCTGTGAGTGACCAGTTTTGCACTTCCTAAGTTATTGTCACTTTGTTGAAGCTGTCGTCAGCTTGTCGCTTAATTCACTGAGGATCAGTGAGAGGGAACGTCTCGACTGCTGCTCAGCATGCTCACACAGTGGTCTGTTTGTTCTGCACAGGGGGAGTCCTCCCAGATGGAGACCCAAATCAGTGGGGTGAAGATCGCATCGGTGGGGAAGAGGGACTCTCTGCTCTCCAGGGCTGAAGAGCTGAGGGAAAAGAGTTCCAGTGGCCCGTCCAAGCCCATTGCTGTAAGAGCAAATGTGCAGCTCTCGAGCATTCAGTGAGGGGGATACTGCAGTGTGTGGTTGTTTCAGCCCAGCATAGATGCCTGATTCTACTTCCTGGTGTCTTGATTGAAGACCACGAGTACTTAATTGGTTGAATCAGGTGTAGTTGTGCTGGGCTAAAGCAAAAAACCTCTATCCCCACTGACAGTACGGATATGGTTTGACACCCCTGCACACTGAGTTACAAGGGGACTAATGGGGTATAATTCTGGTAAAACGTCATGTACGCTGAGTGTATTGCGTTATGTAGTGGGTACTCTGTAGACTGATTGGTGGATGGTGTCTTGAGCAGGTGAAGCTGGATTTCGGGTCTCCCAAAGTCCCTCGTCGTGAGCTGCTGGAGGAGGAGGCTTCAATGGATTTTGTCTTCATACCCCCTGAAACCAAGGAGAGAGTGCTGACAGAGCATCAGAAGGAGGTCAAGAGAACCAAGAGGTGAGTTGATCATACTTTAAAATATAAAAATGTCAACTGTTTCTTTTAATTTTAGTATTCCGTTTTGTTTTCCCTCTTAAAACGCATTTTCATTTTGTGGTTTTTCAGGGTTGATATTCCTGCAATGTATAATAACCTTGATGCATCTCTGGACACAACGGCCTTTACCCAGTACACACAGAGCCAAGAAGAGTCTATGTACGTACTGATCCTATGGCGTCTTACATGTTTATTACTCTTGATTGTCTAATTGCCAACCATCTATTAATTTCTACCTGTAGGGATAAACTACCAGCCAGTGACGAACCTGCAGGACCAGAGGCTGAAGGCCAGGCTCAGGTAAAGCGGTTTTTCTCCTCTGGTTTTTAGGTGTTTGTTACAGTTCCAATGATGTTTACGTGCATCGTGTTGCTGAAGGACTACCAGGTCTATTTAAGGTTATGATAACCCCTCTACTTTGTTAGAAAGTAGAGGGGAAAAGCCATGCATGTTCAGTAAAGGAAGATGGTCATTCAGTTATGTTCATGATTGTGCTCCTCGCTACACTCCAGGTTCAAGATGAAAAAATGGAAACTGAAGAAGCCCCTGAGCCGGATATGGGACTAGAGGACATGGATGTGGGTCCTGTGGCGGACTCGACGGGAGATGAGGCTGACAAAGAGGAAAGACCTGCTCCTCCTAAAGAGGTGGAGCCTAAATCTGAAGACGGGCCCCCTAAGCAGGATGATCTCGGGGCTGAGGAGACGACGACCAAGGAGACCAGCGAGAGCGGGGGTGACGACTGCGACGTCTCGGCCTCTTCGGACGTGGTGTCCGGCACGCCACCCAAACCCAACAGCCGTCGGCAGTCCTTCATTACCCTTGAGAAGTACATGGAGGGCAAACCGGCCAGCCCCATCAGAGTGACGAAATTCACAGGGCCCCACAGCAGGGCTTCCAGCAACCAGGATGCCTCGAACTCCCAGCAGAGTGACATGGCTTCTGAGGTCTCCACTGAGGCTTCGACGGGCGTGGAGGCTGTTGAGGTCGCACAGGAACCTGGTCGGCATGGGAACGCCAGCGAGCAGCAGGTGTCCTCTCAGGTGGAGGCGGAAAAGGAGGAGCAGCCCCACCCTCAGGTAGAAGAAGCGGAGAAACGTCGTCGCAGTGAGGGCACAGAAGATGAGGACGACATCATTCCTGATACTCAGGCTGGAGCGGGCTCTGCGGAGGCTGGGAAACAGGAGACCACGGCCTCGGCAGAGGACGCCGTACTGATGAAGGATGAGGACTCCTGTGCGGACTCGATGTATGACAGTTGTGAAGATGCTTATTTGAATGATTCCCAGTGCTCGGAGGTCTCTGCCAGCCCGTCAGAAATCAGACGGTCTGGTCGACGCAGGAGTAGACCATTGCGTCCAGGTGAGGACAGAGAAGAGGTGGAGGGAAGGTACCAGCAAATGCGCAAAAGTGTTCCTGCAAAAGGGATGAGTCAAAGCGATGCACAGGAAGGTGACCTCAAAGAGAGGCTTAGGAAGACCAGAGCTAGTTCACAGACTGCCTCCCCACAGACGGCTCAAAATGATAGCCAGTCACTGGGCAGAGTAACCAGAAGAAAATCAGCTGGTCTCGCAGAAGAGGAAGTGAGCAAAACTAAATCTGAGACTGCTTTATCCAAACCCGTCAGTCGAACGGATAGCCAGTCACAGGGACGATCCAGTAGGAGGAGCAAGGTGGGTAGCTCTGCAGAAGAGATGAGCCAAACGAATTCACCAATGGCCTTATCTAAACCTGTCAGTCAAACATGTAGCCAATCGCAGGAAAGACCCAGTAAGAGGACCAAATTATCAGACCCTGCGGAAGAGATGAGCCAAACCGATACGCAAACAAGCTTATCCACACCTGCCAGTCAAACAGATAGCCAATCACGGGGCAGACCAGGTAGGAGGAGCAAGGCATCTGGTCCTGCAGAAGAGATGAGTCAAACTGATACACAAACAAGCTTAACTACACCTTCCAGTCAAACAGATAGCCAATCGCAGGGCAGATCAGGTAGGAGGAGCAAAGTGTCTGGCCTTTCTGAAGAAATGAGCCAAACTGATACGCTGATTACCTTATCCACACCTGTCAGTCAAACAGATGGCCAATCGCAGGGCAGACCAAGTAAGAGGAGCAAAGTATCTGGCCCACCAGAGGAGATGAGCCAAACCAATACACAAGCAAGATTAACTACACCTGTCAGTCAAACAGATGGCCAATCACGGGGCAGACCAGGTAGGAGGAGCAAGTCATCTGGCCCTCCAGAGGAGATGAGCCAAACTGATACACAGGCAAGCTTATCCACACCTGTCAGTCAAACAGATGGCCAATCAAGGGGCAGACCAGGTAGGAGGAGCAAGCCATCTGACCCTTCAGATGAGATGAGCCAAACTGATACGCAGGCAAGCTTATCTACACCTGTCAGTCAAACAGATGGCCAATCACGGGGCAGACCAGGTAGGAGGAGCAAAGTATCTCGCCCTTCAGAGGAGATG
This sequence comes from Anguilla pacifica, assembly GCA_039654925.1. Lineage (NCBI taxonomy): Eukaryota > Metazoa > Chordata > Actinopteri > Anguilliformes > Anguillidae > Anguilla > Anguilla pacifica. The sequence goes on from CM077286.1 coordinate 1,214,350, forward strand.
AGCCAAACCGATACACAAACAAGCTTAACCACACCTGTCAGTCAAACAGATGGCCAATCACGGGGCAGACCAGGTAGGAGGAGCAAGGCATCTGACCCTTCAGCAGAGATGAGCCAAACTGATGCTCAGACAGGTTTATCAACACCTCTTGGTCAAAATAATAGCCAATTGCAGAGCAGATCAACTAGGAACAGCAAGGCAACTGATCCTACAGTGGAGGTTAGCCAAACCGACTTTCACCCTGCCTTATCCACACCTGTAAGTCAAACTGATAGCCAATCACAGGGCAGACCGAGTAGGAGGAGCAAAGTATCTGGCCCTCCAGAGGAGATGAGCCATACTGATACACAGGCAAATTTATCCACACCTGTTAGTCAAACAGATGGCCAATCGCAGGGCAGACAAAGTAGGAGGAGCAAAGTATCTGGCTCTCCCGAGGAGATGAGCCATACTGATACACAGGCAAATTTATCCACACCTGTTAGTCAAACAGATGGCCAATCGCAGGGCAGACAAAGTAGGAGGAGCAAATTATCTGGCACTCCCGAGGATATGAGCCAAACTGATACACAAGCAAGCTTATCCACACCTGTTAGTCAAACAGATAGCCAATCACAGGGCAAACGTGGTAAGAGGAGTAAGACTGCGGCAGAGTTGAATGTCTGCTCTAGTCTGTGTTCCGCATCCGCGATAGAGTCTGAACACTCACAGTTAACAGATGAAGGTGAAGGGACACAGGAGTCCTTGCAAGATTTGGGTCAGTACAAGACAAGAGGGTCCTCCCAGGGCTTGTTATCTGGTATTGAAAACTCTGAGTTGAATGTCTCAGAGACTCAGAGTGATGATAGCCAGAAATCCTCTAAAAGAGGCAGGAAAAGCAATCTGTTGAACTCCAAGGCTATGCCTCCAAGTCTACCGAACACCCAACAAGTGCCCGAAGGTTCCCAGGAAATGGGTGCAATTGAGTCCACTTCTGAAGTTGAAATGGAAGACTGCGAACTCAGTCAAAAGTCTGAATCCAAGTCTATCCCAGTTAACACAGATGCTGAGGCTGTAGAACCTTCTGAGGAAAAGGAAAACAAAAATGTGACAGAGATTATGGTTCCTGATGGTACCGTCAACTTCACTGTGGACTCAAGGTCTGAACTAAAGACCACGTCGGAGGCGTTTGCAAATGTGCCTTCAGAAATGCAGGAGGAGATCTCGGAGCCTCCTGCGGAACCTTCCACGGAAACCCGAGGCCTTGCTGTCGACAGCCAGAAAGCGCAAACCAAGCGGGGCCATCGTCGCTCGCGCTCCAACTCCGAGGCGGCTGACGTGGAAGACGCTCTGTCTCAGGATTGCGACGTCTCCAGCTCACAGGGCGCCGGCTCTCCAGACCCGGGAGAAATCGCGGTCCCGCCGGTTCCCGGCGAGCCGCTCTCTGACTCCGAAGCGACGTGTCCTCCTCAGCCAGAGGAGGACATAACACCGTTGCCGCAGCAACAGGAGGACGCCGCCGAAGTGAACGACGACGTGTTCCTGGAGGCGAACGCGACGAGCACCCCGACCCTCTCCGAGTGCCTTCCGGCTGCTTCCGCGAGCGACGCCGAGGAGACGGTGTGGAGCACGACCGCGGAGGAAAAGTGGAGCACGTGCGGTTCTGAAACCCCGTCCGGAGTTCGGCTTTCGGAACCGGCGGAGGACGTGGAGGACGGTCAGCAGCAGGACGCCGATGTGCCTCAGGTCACGGATGTGACCGAGAGCGCGGTGGATCCCGCCAAGGAGCAGGTAGACGAAGAGAACTCTGTAATGCAAGAGCAAGACACAAACCGACAGGAAGCCTTTGTTTCTGCCCAAGAGCAAAATGCCCCAGAAGAGGTGGTACTAGAGGAGGTGGAGGAGGACAGAGTTCCCCAAATGGACAGTGACGTACCTATTGCTGCTGCTGCTGCTGATACTACTGCTTTCCCGGCCCTGCCTGAGGAACCTGCAGCCCCACAGCAGGTGACAGCAGAGCCCTTGTGCCTGGACTCTCCGCTCAAACAGAAGCTTCTGGACTCTGTGGCGGGAGAGTTGGGCCAGAGCCCCAGCAGTGGGAAGAGCAAGGGTGTCTGGTCCCCCTCAGCATCTCCTTCCACCAGCATCCTCAAGAAGGGGCAGAAGAGGCCTCTGGAGGTCGAGTCACCTTCCCCCTTGCAGAAGGTAGCCTAATGCTCGCCGCAAGTGTCTAAATCGGTTGGGTAAAGGCAGGGCTTGCCAACCCTGATCTGCAGGTCCCGTAGGTTTTCACTTCAACCCTGATTTGGCACACCTGATCCTACTGTTTAGTACCTGAACAAAATCTCTAGCTGTTGAACGAGGTGTGCTTTGTTAGGGTGTTGGAGTAAAAACCCACAACCTCCAGGAACAGGGTTAAGCAGCCCTCGACAAGTGGGTATATGATCAATGGGCATGTGTAGTAATCTGTTAAAAGTAGCAGACTGCATATGCATTATATCCGTGTCCTATCTGTACACGTCAGCGCTGGCTTTGTTCCTGCAGTCTCGGCGAGTCTCCTTCGCTGACCCGATTCACCACCAGGAGTTGGCCGATGACATTGACCGGCGCAGCCCAGTCATCAGACAATCTGGCGGCAGCTCGCCAAGATCCAAAAACATGGCCGCCGTCTCATCGCAGCAGAAGGTACACGCGGTCAAGTGTTGAATTATGGGAGTGCGTGGACAGTGGATGTTAACGTCTGCTCTTCTGGTTTATTTTTAAAACTGTCAGTTGGATTTTTTTCCCCATCCCATTTGGTTTTGCCATTAAAGGAGTTAATCTTCCACTCATTTCATGTTATTGTATTTATGGTTTTGCCCACAGAGATGGTAGTCTCATAAAAGGCACAATGATTAGTCCAACAGTGCCATCATGTATGCATTTTGTGTACCACATACATTTTGAAGCCATGACACACACATGGGATTTATGAGTGTGTTAAAGTGCCGAATGTTTATTGCTATTGCAGTTTGTCACCACTCCAACCAAGGGCCTGTTCACCCTGAGTCCACGCAACTTGCGAAGCCCAGGATTCAAGAGCTCCAAGAAATGTTTGGTATGTACCCTCTGAGCCTTAACAAAATGGCTGCTATTGGCTTCCTTCGGTTTAGGTTTTAGAATCAATCCATCAGCTGTGTAGAATTGCCAGACCACAGACATCTCCAAGGTGACATCTGGATTTCATTACGTTTCCCAGATTTTCTTTTATCATTTACTGTAGCTTCACGGATAATTCAAGGCATTTCCCCTTTAAAGCAGAAGTCTTAGGACTGCATCAGGCCGTGCGTGTGAAGGTGTTATACAGGGGGTTCCATGCTTCTGCCCTTAAATTTCAGATCTCTGAGATGAGCCAGGAGCCCAAGCCCATTCCCCGGGACTGCGTGTACCCCGCCCTGGTCAGCTGCTCCGCCCCTGTGGAGGCCGTCCTGCCCCAGATATCCTCCAACATGTGGTGAGCTTTGGGGCGAAGACTCAAGTCCCGTTTCATACTGTCTTGTGCATGGTTGAAGCTGCAGGAAGTTGTTTAGCGCCTTTTCCCTTCATGCCCCCCCCCCCCCCCCCACACACACAAGTTAGAATATCACACCTGTATGAATAAAGTATTTTATTCGTTTTGCTAAATTCCAGGTTCATTCAAGGTATATTTTCACTGCAGAAAATCAAGTAATAAAATTTTTTTCCTGATGTAATTTAATTGCTGTATGTATTGCTAAACCTGTATGTATGATTCAGAATTTTGTGAGGATTGTTTTTTTATTTTATTTAGACAGTTTCAAATGGAAAATGCTTCAGATGAGGTTGATTAACTGCAGTGGAGAAAGGGGGGGGAAATGCCTAATTTTCTTCACTGGTCCTCTAGGCCTCGTGGATTTGGCCAGCTGGTGAGAGCCAGGAACATCAGGACCGTGGGGGACCTGAGCGCCCTCACCCCCACCGAAATAAAGTCCCTCCCCATCCGCTCCCCAAAACTGTCCAACGTGAAGAAAGCACTGAAAAACTATCACGAGCAGCAGGTAGCACCCCTTTCCAAAAATAAATATTGTGCATAGACGTTGTGCTCCCATGTTTTACGGCCTAATAACTGAGGGATAAAGTTAGCAATGAGCAATATTGGAGATGAAACTAGGGTGGGGACTTTCATAATAACCATTTATATATTTAGGATTTTGTTGTGCTAAGGAATATGCATTTGTGGCTTTGCCAATCAACTGAACAGTCTGTTAGAGAAAAAGTGGTTTCACCAAATTATGAGCTAATTGCCAAATTTGAGCCTTTTTAATTTTTTTAGCTTTGTGTCTAACTGAAATATTAAAAACAACAGAGAAAAATATAAACAAGGTGTTCCTAAGTTGCTTTTTGAGTTGCTAGAATTTTTGTATCTGGTGATATGTGGTTTTGAATAATGTCTGTCTTTCTAGCGGAAGGGTCGAAACGACGAGTTGAAGGGATTCGATGAGATGGAGAAGATGACGTCCGAACCAGAGGAGATGGAGATGGCCCATCACCAGGAGGAGGGAAAGCCCCCAGGGGAGCAGGTCACAGGTGAGTCAGAACCCACCATAGAAGGCAGAGAAGTCTACTGTGAATCTACCATAGAAGTCCTGTTCAGTGTAGACCTTGTGGAGGTAGAGACATAGTAAACCAACATTTTGAAATTGGTTTCTAGAGATGTTCTCAGAATGCATAACAGCCTAATATGTGGTGGACCTTGCTCTGGGGGGAAACCATGGGTTTAAGTGGAATGACCAAGTTAAAGAAAAATGGCTGTGATGTATGAACCAGTTTTTTGTTGTTGTTGCAAACTCGACCCGTTAACAGGTCACAAGTTAAATATCGTCACGTTTCTCTTGTTTCTCGGCTGTTTCATCAAACCCGTCGCAGTGGGCCTGTCGTGTTCTGTCTCTGGTGTTGATTGTTGTCATGTGACCTCAGACGCGGAGTCGGCGGACGTCCCGGCCCCTCCCCCCGTGGAGCAGACATCCGTGGAGCTGCCGTCTGCGGTGGAGGCGTTGGGGGCGCGGCTCACGCCAGGGGAGCTGGGCCGGTGCTCGCCGGGCCAGCTGGTTCTGATGCACGAGCAGCTCGGAGGGATGATGAGGGCCATCGTCACCCAGCTACAGGCCCGCCTGGCTCCCAGCTCGGGAGAGAGCCTGCCTTGACTCCGGTTCGGGTCACCCCGACGACGGCTTGGATCTCCTCGACGACGCGGATCTCTTCGCAGATCTCCCCAACGACTCTGTGTGTCTTAACCAGATCGGACTGGGTTCACTCACACACACCCCCCGCCCCCCCCCCCGCCCCCGCCCCCGCACGTACCTCCTTCCTGGAGATTTTTTAGTCTAGATTTTAATCTGTTTTTTTTTCTTTTTCTTTTTACATTTTTAACTATGTAAATTTCACTACATTAACATTCAAACAGGTGATTCTCGCTACTTGTCTGAAGCCAGTAGCGGAGTTATTGGCGTTGCTATGCCGACAGTGAGATCATAGGTCAACGTGTCGCCCTGAATGGCGGCACTCGGGACATGCCACGGTTGGGCATAACCTTTTAAACATGCTAGTCGATGGATCAGACGGCACTTTTTTTTTATTGTATATGTTGAAATAAAAGAGTGAGAAGGTTTTTGCAAAAAAAGACAAGTGTTCTTGTAAGTTGTATATTGATTGTTTTTTTGTTTGTTTTTTTTGTTATGCTGGTTTTACATCTGGAACAGTAGTGTGCCCTCCTTGTCTTGGAGATACTGAGGGCTTTTATAGATGCACTGGGAATATCTGATTCCTCATCCATTCAGTGGTGTATTTCATTCTGTAGAGAAATACACGTTTCACAGAAGGGCTCCAATGGGTTGTTGGGCAACCTTTGAACCATAACTTGTTTGAATCAAGACCACATCCACACAGTTCCAGCGATCGAGAGATCTTGGCAGAGGTCATTGCTTCTTAGTGGACCCAAAATGAAGAAAAGCACTGATTCATAATTGAGGCACCGCACTGAACCTGTCGACCACTACAGGAGCACAGATCATTGCTTCTCAGTGGACAAAAACACAAACACAAAGCCAGAACAAGACTCATGACTAGACCACTGTAGAGCGGGAACTTAATTGTGCTTTATTACTACTTTAAGGTATACATCTTCCTCAACCCCTCCCAGACCTACAGAGCTTCATTATTCAGACGAAAAGGAACATGCATGCTCTACAGTCCAGCAATGGAGTGAGGAGGCTCTTTTTATTTAAACTTTACAGTCTTTGGGGGGGTGGCATTTCCTTGATTTGTGATTTTTTGTGTTACCCTTTTTAGCCGTCTCAGCTCAGTAGCATCAAACCTAATTTTCTTTCAGAAAAATAGAAAGGTCAGTGTTCAGCCATTCAGCCTGTACCTTATAAGTGCATGGGTTCAGAGTCTGGAAACATTTTCAGTTTCATGTTGAAATCAGCGAAGGGAAAAGTGTGTACATTTCAAATACAGTTAGTCACTTCCCCACCCCCATCTGGTCTTTTGACAGTTGATAGATTTTCAAAAATTGGCTCCAAAGATTTTATTGAGGTCATTTTTTAGGTTATCAGTGCTATGTTTGGGATTGACATCTCATAAATTAATGGTCATAATTAGCAGCATGAATTTCTCCTTTGTCAGTAATGCAGTGCGAACACTAGAAATAACACAAAGCGCTACACACTAAATGTCTACGAAACCTAACCGCCAATAAATTTCACACTTGCTGCAAAGGGGGTGGGACATGTCTAGACAGCCTCCACGTAATTGGCTGGCAGCATGCCCGTCTTGCCGGTACGCTGCACGGTGCCGTACATCCAGCCCTCGTCGATCGACTGCACGTTCACGATGACGTCACCGTCTTTGAAGGACACCTCGTCGTTGTCTGTGGCGGTGTAGTCGTACATGGCACGCACAGATTTCTGGGAAATTAAAGGACTTAATTGAGGGAAAGGAATAGTTCAGCTATCCACCCATGTCCCAGTTAGGAATCACTGCCCTCTGAAATGGATGCACTCTTCCAGTATTCCTACTTACAAGCTGTTGACTACCACACTATAGCCACATGGTGAAAAGCAAGATTGAAGGAGACTTGCATCCTTGAATTGACGGAAACTAGTCTGGGACCTTGTTAGGTAATCCAATCCTGAATTCCAGTGTGTTTCCAGTCATTTTAGGACTGTATGATAGCACAGGCCTTTCTCAGCTGGGTCAATCCTAGAGCCCAGTTGAATGGTTTCCTTAAATACAGTAGATGTTCACATCTACAGACGACTGAACTACCAACTGCTCATTGCACCACCTCTGGCTACTCTCAGCTAAGTAATTAGGCCATGGTGTAACTTGTGCATAGCTGGTGTGACCAGCACCACGTGTCTTCTGCGACCCTGGGCATGCACCAAATCACTCACCCCAGTGGTGGAGGGATGGGAGGGGACGGAGGACACGTTAGTCTGCTGGGTGACCACAGAAGAAGACCTCTGCTGTAGCTCCACCGTCTTAGCCTGTTGGTAGCCTGGGAGGGACAGACAGCTAATGGCATCAGGGTGGAGTCATCCTACAGAACAGTTACTGGACACCATTACGTGAAAGAGCCTTCCTTCGCTCCGGAGTGCACGTCGCAGCAGTGTTGTGTATAGTCGATGTGCTTCGTTGCTCGATGGCTCAACGGGGCCAGGCTCACCTAGGGAGGAGGAGCCGAAGCCATTGCTGTAGACCGACAGGTGGTGGTCGACGTTCTCCGAGACCTCGGACTTCTCGTCCCCGGCGCTCACGACGCTAGTGGAGCGGGAATGCTCCTTGTTCCGGCGCTGGGCTTGGACTGCGGGACGAGGCAAGGGGTCGTCACTCAACACCCAGTTCACCACTGGCATTAAATGGTAAATGGACTGCATTTATATAGCGCTTTTATCCAAAGCGCTTTACAATTGACGCCTCTCATTCGCCAGAGCAGTTAGGGATTAGGCGTCTTGCTCAAGGACACTTCGACACGCCAAGGGCGGGGTTTGAACCGGCAACCCTCCGAATGCCAGACAATCGGTCTTACCTCCTGAGCTGTGTCGCCCCTTATGGAAGCTCTAGTCTGTGTGTCGCTGGAATGTTGTGTTGGAACCCTTACCTGACATCAAGTGCAGGCTCCTGGACTGGATGTTGTCCTCTGCGGGGTCGTAGTCGAAGACGGAGCCTGGGTTTGTGCGCCAAACACGCAGGCCTGCGGAGGGAAGAATTGGGGAAGAATTGCGACTTTCTGGAAATTTCAATTCCGCTTACGATCTTGCTAATGGGTAGGCTTGACAAACCATTTCCAACACTGAGTTCTGTACTTTCACTGCCCAAATTCAAAACAATTGACTGAAATTTAGGACATTTTTATAATTGAACTGCTAAACTCGTTAGCTGCGCATTGAACTACCTCAAAGTTGCATGATGGATACATTTATTCTTATAAGCTTAACACCTTTGTGAGTGTGTGTGTGTGTGTGTGTGTGTATGAGTGTGTTCTCACCGGTGATGGTCTCCTGGTCGTGGTCCATCGGCCTCTTCCTCTCCATCTCCACCACGCGTCTCTGGATTCCGCGGTAACTGATGTCGCTGAAGTCCTGCGTGTTCTTCTTCACCCGCTCGGTCACTGGGTCCGACACCACGGGCGTGAAGCAGCCCTTGTTCCTCTCGAATTCCTCGTGGTACTTCACCTGTTGGGCCAAGCCGCGAGGACGTTAGAGGTGCTCAGCGAATGCACTGCTATGCCTCCCTCCCACCCTAATCTCACCGCTGTGAGGCCTTGCTAGTAGGTGCTGGTTTGTTTGTCAGTCAGTTTTTTGGTTTATTTGCGGAGAGTTTCAGACCCCACTTTGCCGACCCAGAGGAGAGAGGCTTACCCCAGAGATGTGCCGTTGGCTATCCCGAACGCGCCTCATTTCAGGGGTGTCCAGGACGAACGCGGCCTTGCCCTGCACCTGTTTGCGGAAGCTGTCGGAGTACAGCACCTGAGGGCAGGGCGCAAACATTCGGTGAGTAGCAGTGCATTGTGGGTACGCCCCGCGTCCCTGTGACATGTACAGTGGAGTCCGCAACGGAGACAGACGTAGACGAGAGCTGGTCAGCCTTAGCTACTTCAAGAGGATGAATTAGGGGGGGTGTCCCAACAAAGTACTCAGAGGAAGGGAAACATTTAGAGAACGTTAGCACAGCGTTAGCAATACATCACATCTCATCACAGCAGGTGGGATTAAAAACAACACCAGAATAATAAAATGAGTTCAAACCACTTGTGAACCGCTGGGAGGCAAGTTAGAGGGTTATCAGGGTACGCTAACCATGTTCCTGGAGATCTACTGTCCAGTAGGTTTTCCCTCCAACCCTAACAAAGCCACACCTCATTCAACAGCTACAGATCTTGTTGAGCTGCTAAATCAGTAGACTCGGGTGTGCCAAATTAGGGTTGAAATGAGAACCTGCAGGATGGTAGATCTCCAGGAACAGGGCTGGGCAGCCCTGGGGTACACACTGAAGCCGGGACAGGTACACTCCCTCTGCGGAATACCGAGCTAATGTGTTCCTGGTTGCGCTTGACTCTCTCCATCTCTGGAGTGTACACGACGGGCGTTCCCTTGGCGGCGGAGTCCTTATACAACACCTACAGGGCAGAAACACAGCACCCGATTGGGCAGTGAGGCTCAGACCACACCCATCTGTACCACACATTCTGGGTTTAGAATTAAGTTAGATTTAAGGTGTGAAGAAAACACACTGGGGGGAAAAAAGGGTGTGTAAATGTGGGTAAGTTGGATATTACAGCAGTGGAGGACCACCTGAGTGGTCAGGGGTAGAGAGATGATGGGTCACTGAAGGGGAGGAGAGGAGAAAGGATGGATTAGCATGGAATGGTCTGTGCTCAAAAAAAAACCATCTCCTCACTTGGCAACTTTGGGTTACAGGTGAGGAAGGGTCCGTTGGCATATAGCAGGACGTTACTCCCATGAGGAGGGGGGGGGGGGGCAGGGTATGAGAGACCAAAGGTGTGTGGAGACATTAAAGATGGAGTGGGGGGGGTGTGTCACACTCTGGGGGGAAAAACCAACACAAGGGGGCGCTACCGAGCTGATGTGCTTCTGGGTCTCCCGGACCCGCTTCACCTCTGGCAGATCCGAAATGGCGGTCCCTTGGCCCACAGTTTCCTTGTACTTAATCTACCCATTCAGTGCCACCAGGAAAGACAAGACACTTGAAGTGAACAGGCAGCAACACCACCCACCACTCCAGGGCATCACAGCAAAAGGAGAGAGCGCACAGCATCATGGCAAGCATAACTGTCATAAAGTACGCCATTAGTGCATTACTTACTCAACCTCTTCTGATCCAGGGGCCCCCACCCAGGCTCAAAGGCATCCAGGGGACCCCCATTATGAGGTAAAAATATTTTTAAAATAGCAAGTCTGGCTAGAGACCCCCGACGGTACCTTCAATGAGCCACTGTTGAGAAGCCAGGACTTGGTGAGATTGTTGGAGAGACACACACTAGATCAGGTAACTTGCTCTGCCTACTCCGTACACTCACCAGAGCAGCATCTGGATGGTTCGTCTCAAGCAGGTTGTTGCTATGTACATTACTACGTTTTTAAAGTTCATGTCACAATACAACATTTTCTCAATGCCTTGTCTTTTTATTTGGGTGAAAAGGCTTGTTTTAGTTATTTAGAAATATTTTACCTCCAGGGATCAAGCAAAGGTTACAGCTATGTTAAAGTTTATTATTTCCGTTAAGTTTAGGATTTAATTTTCCAATATATTAAGGATACATATTGGATTAGTATGGGAGGCAGGAATGCAATTCTATTGTTTAAAAACAGATTTTAAGAACTAAATTTATTAAAAACTAATGGCACATTGGAGGTTATGTTGCAAAGGAATGTTTTTAATCGGAGTTTGAATTAAGGAGAGGGTCTTAAAATTTGTTACAAATGGGTACAAGGGTATTTAGGAAGGATATTTTACAGGGGTGGACAATATGGTAGTTTATGGAGCATGGAGTGAACGGCTAAGACACAAGGTTTTAAAATGTTTTAAAAAATATTTTTAAAACGACTTGAGGGAGAGTTATATGTTTAAATTCAGTAATAAGTGGTACTGTAAGTGGTGTTAAGTAGTAAGCTGGAGGTGGTTACGTTTTATTTTTTAAGGTTTACGGGGACATTTAAGGAGACGGGAGGAGTTTAGGAGGACGAAGATAACGGAAGACTGAGGAGTACCGTGCTGATGGCCTGCTGGTTTCGTTTAACTCTCTCCATCTCTGGCGTCTCTGCAATCGCCGTTCCACCTCCCAGATTCTCTTTGTATGAAATCTTTACGAGCGCAGAGACAAGACAGGGTTTTGAGAATTAGGATCTGATCACTGGGTGTTGGAAAGTTTTTTTTTTGGGGGGGGGGGGGGGTGGGGGGGGGTGGGGGGGACTGTATTTCTAAATTATTTCTTTTGCCTGAAAAAAAGTTACGCTGCATGGAACGTCAAAACACTCGCTGTCAGGTGAAATGGACTTTAGGGGAATCCGGTTTCCTATAGGCCAGGGGGAAAAGAGAGAGGCACAACAAGGACACAGTGACGATGGGTAATTCAGACACAAACGTGTGTGACATGGAGACATTCAAGCAGCACTTAACACAGATCCTCAGGATGATTAGCCATAAAAGGTTTTTTTTGTTTGTTGTTGTTGTAAAATTAGAAACAACAAATTAAGATAGAAGAAATAAAAAAGAAATAGGGAATCTCATGGCAGAGAAAGCCTACATTGATGTCAGGTCTTGCTAGGGGCAGGGCTGGTTCGTAGGTCAGTTGGTTTTCGGTTTATCAGAAGAGGGACTTGTTGAGAGAGGTTGATTAGTGCGAATTGCGGGAATGTGGAAGTTCATTCACACAGACATCCACCATTTTGCCTCAGTTATAGCGAGAGTTTCTCAACTCTATTGCATTTTAGGGGTGTTACTGGGGCACAGGGAACGGCAGTGAGTGAGGGTGGGGTATGAGGAGTCACAGAGTCACTCTCGGGGAGGGGGGGGGGACCACACCAAAAAATGGAGGGTGCTACCGAGCTGATGTTCTTCTGGGTCTCCCGGACTCTCTTAACTTCTGGTAGATCCGAAATGGCTGTGCCTTGCCCCACAGAATCCTTGTATTTAATCTACCCGCCATTTTGGTTCCGTAAGGAGCGTGGAGACAGGCGGCGAGACAAACACACACAGAAAAAAATGAGCTACTTTCACGACATCGTGGGTGACAGTTATAAACACACAACGGCACTTACAGCACGGAACCTTCGTCACGAAAGACTGGTGGCCACATTCAAAATCCACCAATAGCGTACGGGTAGAACTCCTTCACACACACCACGACGACACACTTTTTCCAACAATACACTCATAACATTAATGACGTGACTGTTTGAAGCAAATGCTACCTTGATTAGAGGAAAAAGGTTTCAATTTTAGTATTTTAGTTTAAATATACAGGTTATTCTAAAAATTTATTGTACAGATTTTTTTAAATGATTTTTTAAGTATCTTGAGGGAGAGCTACGTGTTAATTCTAATCATCTGGTTTGGAGGTATGGAGGTAAATTTATGGTGTTTTAAGCTGTAATATGAAGGTTGGTTGTCAAGGTTTTTTTTATTTTTTTTTTAAAGGTTTGTGGGGACATGTATACGGGGGATTGGGTTGGGGGGGGTAGAGGGGGGCAGATGGAGTTTATGAAGAATGACGGGGGAACCGGAGGAAGACCGAGGAGTACCGTGCTGATGGCCTGCTGGTTTCGTTTAACTCTCTCCATCTCTGGCATCTCCGCTATCGCCGTCCCAACTCCCAGATTCTCTTTGTACAAAATCTTTTTTGAAAGCGAGACAGCAATATTATCAGGGTTTGATTACTGGTGTCTAGATGTGGTGTTTTGCGGAACTCCTTGAACTTAATACATTAAAGTGTAATACTTCCTTTCCTTGAAGAGGGTCCTTTTGCATGGCCTCTCGAGATAGCTCAGGGAAACATTAAATTGTCCAAAGAAACTACAGGTTTAACACGCACCATATAGTAGGAAACATTTGCTATAGAATAGATCACAGGAATGCTCATTATAACTGCATTATAAAATTGCAGCAACAGTAGTGCAAAGGGTTAAAAAAACAACAAAAAAAACAGCCCAGTCATTTTGATTATTAAATGGCCATTTCCAAAAAATAGCACAGCAAGATAGAACAGTCCAGCAGTTATTGTCTACTTTGCAGTTGTTTTCTTTTGGTTAATAGAGCCATCTCTAAGTCTGATTAATTTTTTTTTTTTTTTTTTTAAACGGATGCATACCAAGTTAAATTGGATAAAGTTTAGAAAAAAAGGAAGACAAAGACAAAAGTTGAAAGAAGAAAAAAATAACGAAAGCTTAAGTTGTTAGAAAAACCCAAAGGTGAAGGCACAACAGCACGCTGAGCGGCAGGTACCGAGCTGAAATTCTTTTGATTCTCTTTAACGCGCAGGATTTCGGGAGTTTCCTGTACAGCGCACACTTTCCCTTTTGTGTTTTTTAGGTCAGTCTGGTACTGAAGCTACGGGGAAAAAGAGCACAGGTTAACCGCAAAAATTCCAAAAACGCAAAAAAAAAAAAACGCTTTCAAGAAAGATCAGGTAAAAAAAATTTACAAGAAAAAAAAAAAAGAAACACTATTACATGTCAAAATAAAATTATTGGAATGTTTCATTTTTTCTTTACAGTTTTGATTAATGTTACTGGATGTTTGTCCTTACTCTTTAATCTAGCATTCCCATATAAAATTGGATTTTGTGGTCATTATCGACCACTAAATAGAAGGCAGTGCCTTTGGAAAAAAAAAACATTTCTCCTGAGTCTCCACAATCTTTTGTTAGATAAAAAAGAGGACAGTCTGTCTGCCTGCCTGCCTGCCTGCCTGTCTGCCTGTCTGTCTGTCTGTCCTGTTCTAATGACTTACGGTGCTGAAGTTCTTCTGGTTCTCCCGGACCCTCTGCATCTCTGGAGTTTCCAGAACCAGTTCGTAATGTGACATGCACTTCCCTGCGTCCTCCTTATACTTTATCTGTCACGTGTAAAACAAACACAGGTACTGTAACGAGACCATTGCTGGGCCACAGACGGTGTACCGCTGGTCAGACATTGCATGTGACACATTGCATGTGCCATCAAAGTGCAAATTGGTGGAGGCAACCATTTTATGAAAAATTCTGATCACTCATACAGCTTACATTACAAAGTTGGCCTCACTGATGATGATGATGGTGGTCAGTGCACTGCCCTTTGACCTCTTACCTGGCTGATGATGGTCTTCATCTCCTTGGCGTGGAGGATGTCGGGGGTGTCGACCACCGACGTGTAGTTCGCCCGGTCCTGTTCAGCCGTCAGCTTGTACTTCGTCTGTGGAAGCAAAGCTTCCGCAATTCAGAACACTCCCGCCGCAAGTAATCATGGGATATCAGCGAAAATAATGATTGTCAAACGGTACCTTTCAGGGGGGTTTTCGCAAAGAGGGGGTTCACATAAAGAGGGGGATCACACAAATAGGGAGTTCACTCAGACAGAGGGTTCACACAAAGAGGGAGGGTCACAAAGAGGGGGTTCACATAAAGAGGGGGATCACACAAATAGGGAGTTCACCCAAAAAGAGGGTTCACACAAAGAGGGAGGGTCACAAAGAGGGGGTTCATAGAAAGAGAGGGTATGCACACAGAGGGAGGGTCACAAAGAGGGGGTTCACACAAAATGGATGTTCTCACCCCACTCAAGATGTCCGTGGCATTCTTGGCCCTCATGAAGTCCGGGGTGTCTGTGGCCAGCATCAGGCCCTTCCCCTTGATGTCCATCTCCAGTCCCCTCTTGTACTCTTTCTGCAAATACCCAGGCAGTGTTACTGCTCTCCAGTGGTGCTTACCTGGTCATAATCACCACACATAAATACTGCCTCCTGTCTTACATGACGGAACACCTGGTTATGGTAGATATTGTAGATGGGCAGGTAAGTCACCTGACATACTTCTTGGAGACACTACGGAGAGGTGTGGCACTTTTAGTTGAGGCAGTTTAAACCCTTTGAAGAGTAGGCTTTTAGGAATGTGTTTTTTTTGTTTGTCTGTTTTTTTTTCTCTCCAAAATTTTAAGTCAGTGTTCTAGAACTCCACTGCTTTCAGTCACCAGCAGCGATTGTGACATCATCAGCATCAGAATGTTCAGTTGGGAACATACAGTAAGAAGGAATGACACTGAGAAGAACCAGAGAGAGGTGGCTGTGGCCTCCCTCTCAGTGCTCCTACCTCGTTCAGGATGTGAGTGGCGTTCTTCGCTCTCAAAAGATCCGGAGTATCCTCCAGCACTGTTAGCCCTTTACCTTTCACCCCTTCCTCTAGATCCCTCCGGTACTCTTTCTACAGGGAAAAAGAGTGTAGAGACATGACACAGTAAAATTCAGCCACATATTCAATGCCATAGAGCTGCAATGCTGAACTTTTTTTTTTTTGCTGTAGGCTCACCCTTAAGGGAAGCACTTTAAAATGGTAGTGTCCCAGAATAGAGAAAAGCTTTTTGTGAATGCAAACCACCTAACCGTACACACAGATGAATATGCAGTTATTTCATGTGCCTGGAACGGTCAGAATGTTTGCACATACATTAATGCATATTAGCCATAGACACAACAACAGTGGGAATTATCTACATGTGTTAAAAAATGCACATATTTTACATGTCAGGCATTTAAAACAAAACAAAAAAGACAGGTAAGGTTATTTCAGTTAGCATAGCTCTACATTACTGTATCACTCACACATGAGCAATTAAAGACAAAATTAAAGTCAAAGACAAAGGAAGCAAATGGGGAGCTGCCACTGGGAGTGTATTAATGTCGAGTGTAAAATAACTCACAGCGGCTAACTGCAGCAACAGAAACTCCAAACATACCGGGAGGAGTGCGATCTTGGTAACATTACAAGGGACAGGATGGTGGGGTACAAAGGAGAAGGGGGGGGGGGGGGGCACCCCCATTACCTCGCTGACGATTTTGGTGGCGTGTCTGACATGCAGCATGGCGGGGGTGACCTCCAGCCCCGAGAGGTTCCGGCCTTTCATCGACTCCTCAAAGTCCTTCTTATAGTCCTTCTACAGTCCGTCGAAAAAACGAGAAGGAAAAATAACGTTGAAGCGTTGCCTGAGATATCACCACCCCCCCTTTGTGAAGTTTCTCACCGATAACCTGGTGTGTGCTGGTCACACACACACCAAGTGTATGGACGGTTTATGTACAGGTGTACAAGTGCTACGCAGCTTGGTTGAAAACTGTCTAAAGCATATGTCTGTACTCTTGAGGATGTTTGTGTGGAATATTCTACATTTATAGGGCTGTTCCATTTGAAAATAAACCCCAGACAAAAGAGGCTGGTTGAACAGGCCAAATATTTAGAAACAGGCTTTAAATTTAGTTAATCGTATTGTGATTACATCCTGAAAAACATTTGGAAATAATTATCCAGAAAAAAAAAATAGAAATGACAAGCGTCACTTACTATTGGGGAAATTTCAGTTCAATTCTATTTCAGGTAAATTGACTGGAAAATGCTCACTGATGGGCATTTTTCAATTAATAAGCGGAATGTCAATTATTTTCCAAAATAAAGAAGGAATTGGCCTCAACCCTGGCTGAATCTACAGTAGGTATAGAAAATGGAGCGTAAATTACTGTCAAAACAGACACGATATACTATACCTTCTAACCTCCCCTGGGTAAATAAAGGTTAAATAAATAAATAAATAAATAAATAAATAAACCTTCTATTCCAGGGGAAGACCACAGACACTAAGCACCGTACCACAGCCATGGGTTGGTTTTCTGCGTCCTATCTTATACTGTTTCCTACAAAAATAAATCCTGTATTTGTTCAGATATATGGAACCGATATAGATTAGGCTTACCACAAAGGACAGTACTTGCAGGGAAAGTTGTTTTGCAGTTGAAGAAATACAGAAAATGCTGGTTGTAAAAATATAGGACACGGCAGACATTTTTGTCAGAAGTCAATCAAGGAAAATAAAGCTGCACAAGATGATTCATGTTGAATGTGGTGAGGGCAGGCATACATTTTACGCTTGCGAAAACTACAAAACACATCCCTGAAATAATGTCTGTAGGATTAATAAAATGCAGCAGTTTGGTTGCTACAGTGTATCTGTCTACAGGGTTCAAGATGTCACTTGTGATCAAGCACTCATCCAATCTTGCTTTGTGGCAGCCAATGCAACATGACACATTGTCATGACTCTGGACCATGAATGAACCAAATCTGTCACTATCCAAGGATATCGCTCAAAAGAAGATGCAGTCATCACAAATAGCACCGTCACTAAGATAAGTTTGCTGTAGCTGTCATTTCCACCACATAAAACGTTCATTGGCATGCTTTTTTTAACCAAGTCAACTAACAGATAAACATAAAAGCTGTCTGAATCTCATGAAAGGTAAACAAACCTTGTTCACCGAACCACCCATAGCAGTGTGAAACAGCCCTTTTGAAAAAAAAAAAAAAGTAAAAGAAAAGTGGGTCACCTTGACTTTTGTGTGTTTACCTGGCTCTGCATTTGCTGGGCCTCCTTGGCTGACACGTACGTGGGCGTCTCAAAGTCGAGCATAGGCTTGCCCCTCTCCTTCTCGTACTTTTCCTTATACTTCACCTGCAATCGCAACATCAGGGGCAGTCACAAACACAGACTAGCCTTCCGGAAATTTCCACTACTGTTAGTTTTAGTTTGGTGGACAGGGAGGATGAGAATGGAGCCAATAAGCTCTCCTTCATTCTTGTATGAAACCTTTTAAAGCAAACTTCCATTTAAACAATGTGTCTTGATGGCTGCATTTGAATTTATTTACCCAGATCTCACCGAGTCACATGATTTTTGATGGTGATACTCAGCATTCAGGCTTCTTGGATTCGTATTGTATATTTTTTCAGAAGGCAAATTCCCAACACGCACACACACACACACACACACACAAGTGGCAGTTATGACTCTTCAGTATAAATGGCTTACCATTCAGGGATGAGAGGGTTTCATTTGTTTCATTAACAGGTGTGTAGGTGCCAGACAACACTCCTAGTGGCTAAGACTACATTCTGCAAGTTATTCACAGCACATCAGAAAAACTGGAATATTAATTAAATTAACATATTAAAATAGAATCAAGCCTTGCTGGTTGGTAGGGGAGTGGTGAGAAGGAGTGCAGAGGGAAAGTAGGAAACAGGAAGTGACACCTCACACAGACAGGAAGTGACACCTGCCGATGCCCACCAGTGACATCATCGCACTTACGTGGCTCTGCAGATCCGTAGCCTCCTTGTGATGGATCTGTTCAGGTGTGTCTGGGATCATAAGGTAGTGACCCTTACTCGCCTCAAATTTCTTCTTGTACTGGTACTAAGGGGGAACGCCCGAAAAAGCAGCTCATTTAACCCAACGAAAGTCCACCGATTTCTGGGTTCTGCGCCTCTTGCCCGTACAATATCACAGAAAATAATAAAATTTAATACTTTAAAAAAAATAAAAATAAAGGGCTACATTTGAAAATGAAGGAAAAAATTTTTAAGTACAAGTGCAGCTATGCTATCTTTTTGGTCCCATCAATTAATGAGAAGGTGAATCTACAAAAGCGTTACTGAATATGCAACATCGAGATTACGCAAGGTAACTGTCAAAAATATGTTACAATTAGTAAGTAAGTCTTATATACTTGTAGGTAATAAGCTGGTAAGAATTTATGTTCATTATCTGTATATTACAATTTCCTTGTCATTATGATTTCTTAAAATACATATGCCAAAAAATATACAATTTAAAAAAAGTATTAAAATTAACAGTGAAAAAAATGGTAACATGAGTAGGGAAGTTTAAAAGACTGGGTGAGTTAAAGGGAGTTTTCTTGTTTTAGTTTTTTTTTTGGAGGCAAAAAGGAAATATACAGCACATCAGGATTAGTTAGAGTGCTCACGAGAAATTGTTCCAAAATCAAACATGGGTGCAGGCGGATGGAAAACAAATGATAGTGTAGGATAGGGTTGGAGGTCAAAGGTGAGAAGGGTAAAGGTCACTACCAGATGATGTCCTTGAAAGATTATGGGTAAAGAATGGTTTGATGCCTATGTTAGAGTAGGTCGTGTCTAGAAGGGATACAGTAGGTGAACCAATCGGGTAGGTCACGACTTTCTGAAATCTCCTTTCTAGACACGACTGTTAGAGTGCCAGAAGATCCAGGGAGGACAGTGAGGGATTGTGGGAAATGGAGTTTAGTTGGTGTCTTACGTCACTGGCCAGTTTGCTGGTGTTCAGTCCGTGTTGCATGGCCAGAGACTCGGACATGTCCGTCACTGGCTTGTGCATCTTCTTCAGATCCCCTTTATATTTTACCTGTAAAACACACACACACACACACACACACACACAGGCATATTTGAGACGACAGCCAGAGAGAGATGCCTTAGCCGCCAACAGTTAAAAATAACAAGACAACTGTATTCATATTACCAAACAGAAACACAACAAATATTATCCTCTTTTCTCAGTTCATTATTTTGTGTTTATGTTTTTCTGTATAAGAAAGACAAAAAATTGTGTCCAAACATATAGATTAATACACACATCAATGTTTGAACTGGAGGGAAAGAAAGCAAGTGCAGTATAGTCACCCTGACGATCCTGATGTTGCCATGACACTCACCTCGCTGGCAAAGTTGGTGGCGTCCTTCTGAGTTTGGTACACCTGGCTCTCCTTCGGATCAAACTGCGGCCTCATTCCCTTCATTTCCTTGGTGAACTTCTGCTTGTACTGCAGCTGATGTTGAAAAAAACACGGGTGCCGTTACAGTCTCATTATAACTGCTGCATGTCAGACGCAAGTACAAGCCAACAATGTGCAAACAGGCCTGTGGTAACCAAGCCATTTCCTGGAGATCTACCATCCTGTAGGTTTTCACTCCAACCCTGACAAAGCTCACCTCATTCAACAGCCAGAGCAGGGCTGCCAAACCCCGTTATCTTCTGATGCAAGAATAATATTGGAGGCAGTGGTTTATCATGATTATCAAAACCACACTTTAAGGGCCAATGAAACAATATATTCATTCATTAAGAATGAAAACATAAGACCATACGATGATGAAAACATGAACATCTCTTCCACAGATCTGAATTGCTACATTAAATATGACGGACATAACAATGCTATTAACACCTTAACAGTTCCCATTGTCCTTATGCGCTCGTGTTCAGGATGTAAGGAGATGTAAGCAGACACACACACAGCTCCACAGTGCTGCGGTAAGACGCCTTACCTGGCTGTTCAGCTTGGACACTTTCGTTGCCAGGTCGATGTCGGGACGGTGGGCCAAAGACCCCCCTTTGCTGGCCTCCTCGCGCGCCTTGTTTCGGTAGCCAATCTGTCCCGGGGGGGTGGGGGTGGGGGGGTGCGAGAGACATGCTCAAATACAAGGTATGAGAAACTGCCTAAAACACGTGTCACTTGTCCCGTTTAGGTGGCGGTAAGGCGGTAAGGTGAGGGGTGGCGGTGGTTCTCACATCGCTGATGAGTTTGGCGGCCTGGGTGGCCTTCCGGATGTCGGGACGGTCAGCCACGGGGGTGTAGTTGCGCTTGGCTTTCCCGTCCGCCTTGTAGGCAACCTGGAGGTAGAGGAATTAGTTTAATTTAGTGCGATTCATAGAAAACCTCTGCATGTTTACAGTAGAAAAAGCATCTAAGGATGTCAACTTATTGTCAATGCATCTTGCTTCAAAAGGAGTTCAAAATTGACGTGACATGGCTGTAACACTGTCCACAGCAGGATGACGACCCCCACCCAGGCTCAAAGGCATTGACTTAAAGAGGGTTATATTTAAAAAAGGGTTTATATTATATTTTCTCAAATCTATATATATAGTCATTGCATATCAAGCTTGATCAGGGACCACCTACAGTACCTCCACGCACCACCAGGGGTCTGTGGACCACCTGTTGAAGACCCAGGCTCTAGATCAGTGGTTCCCAATCCTATCCTTGGGGAACCCCAGCCAGATGCACGTATTTGATGTGTTCCGCCTCAAGCACACCTGATGTAACAAATCAGGCCATTGAACAGCTGTATCAGGTGAGCTTGAGATGGAACACATCACACACCTGGATCCAGCTGTGGGTGCCCAAGGTGAGGTTTGGGAAGCACTGATCTAGACCTGTGTGGCGACTGACCGGGTGTTCCCAGCCTGGTTCTGGGCCTTCTATAGGCTGTGGGACTCCTGTGAGAGAACAAGAGAATGTTTCCTATAGGCTGTGGGACTCCTGTGAGAGAACAAGAGAATGTCTCCTATAGGCTGTGGGACTCCTGTGAGAGAACAACAGAATGTTTCCTATAGGCTGTGGGACTCCTGTGAGAGAACAAGAGAATGTCTCCTATAGGCTGTGGGACTCCTGTGAGAGAACAGGAGAAGGTCTCCTATAGGCTGTGGGATTCCTGGGAGAGGACAGGAGAATGTCTCCTATAGGCTGTGGGACTCCTGTGGGAGAACAGGAGAATGTCTCCTATAGGTTGTGGGACTCCTGTGAGAGAACAGGAGAAGGTCTCCTATAGGCTGTGGGACTCCTGTGAGAGATGAAGAGAATGTTTCCTATAGGCTGTGGGACTCTTGTGAGAGAACAAGAGAATGTCTCCTATAGGCTGTGGGACTCCTGGGAGAGAACAGGAAAATGTCTCCTATAGGCTGAGGGACTCCTGTGAGAGAACAGGAGAAGGTCTCCTATAGGCTGTGGGACTCCTGTGAGAGAACAGGAGAAGGTCTCCTATAGGCTGTGGGACTCCTGTGAGAGAACAAGAGAATGTCTCCTAAAGGCTGTGTCACTCCTGTGGGAGAACAGGAGAATGTCTCCTATAGGCTGAGGGACTCCTGTGAGAGAACAGGAGAAGGTCTCCTATGGGCTGTGGGACTCCTGTGAGAGAACAGGAGAAGGTCTCTTATAGGCTGTGGGATTCCTGGGAGAGGACAGGAGAATGTCTCCTATAGGCTGTGGGACTTCTGGGAGAGAACAGGAGAATGTCTCCTGTAGGGTGTGGGAGTCCGGTGAGAGGACAGGAGAAGGTGGAGGGCTTACATTGCTCTGGGCTTTAGCCACGTCCACCGCATGCTGCACATCAGGAGGAGCCACCATCTTGTTGTATTTGGCCTTGCCCCTCTCCTCCTTGAAGTTCTTCTTGTACTGATTCTGCGGAGAGACAGAGGAAAGCACGATGTAAATCAACCACAGGCAGCATCAGGTAAATCTCAGGCAGGATGATTGTAAAATGGCCTCCTGGTGGAGGTGGTGAGTGTAGGATGATTGTAAAATGGCCTCTTGGTGGAGATGGTGAGTGTAAGATGATTGTAAAATGGCCTCTCGGTGGAGTAGGGGAGCGGATGTGGATACTCACCTCGCTCACGAGCTTGGTGATCTGTCTGCTGTGGGCAGTGTCGCGTGTCTGGGGAAGGGTGGTGAACGAGCCCGACTGGTGCTGCTTCTTGCTGGCCTCCTTGTATTTAGTCTGAAGGACAGACAGACAGACAGACGTATATTTTCATACATACCTTCTGCTTCTCTACACAGAGAGAGCTCACACACAGCACAAGGTCAGGCACACCGTTTTTAAGATTAAAAGTACTTAAATCTTAAAGCTTTAATGCACATTAAATGTTTAGTGTGAAATCAACTCTTACAGAGTACATACGGTCCCAGTTGGGACCATACTCATATGCATTCTATTAGAGTTGAAGAATCGGTTACTATTTTTAAAATAAAAGCTGTGGAAATGCATTGTAAATGGACTTAACGCGTTTGATTTGGTGACTTAAACCTGATATACCCACATTTGTAACAGATGGTAAATGTAAGACAGTGGAAGTTCTGAGTAAGCTCCATGACACATGCACACAAGAACACAAGTGACCACAGACGGCTGTTGTTATCAGTAAGATCTAAAGTGATTCACTGAAAGCACTGAAACACTGCGAGAGCGTCTGGCTCCTTACCTCTGAGCTAAGCGTGCGGACTGACTTAGCGTGGAGGATCTGAGGAGTGTCTGGGACCACCATGTAGGACCCCTTCGCCTTCTGATATCTCTCCCTGTATTTGACCTGAAGGAAAACACAGTGTGGCACTGTAACGCATGATGGTACAATGTATCTAAGAAAGATTTAAAGCCCTTACCTGTTTCATAAATGCGAGTATCCAACTCATCAACTCATTGAAATGTTTTGACTGAAAGACTGTTTTTTTATGTTTTTTAAAGTTCTTGTGCAAAAAAGGGCAATAAATTCATTCATTCATTCATTCATTCATTCATTCATTCATTCATTCATCCATCCATTCATTCATTCACTCACTTAATCAAGCTCTCATAATTTTTCAGAAATGTGAAAATTTCTGAATAATTAATACCCCGTTCTTCATTTAACAAACTGTGTTCAACATGACATTCCATTTATATTTTCACCAAAGATGCTTTTTAGGGAATGCAGTGCTTTATGATGGAGTGGGTCATTTTATGGGTCAGAGGTCAAACCATCCACTCACATCACTGTACATCTCGCCTGTCTTCTTGGCCAGGACTGCGAGCTTGTCATCCACCACGGACATCTTGCAGCCCTTCAGAAACTCTCTGTCATACTTGTACTCCACCTGTGGAGATTTGGGGGGGGGGGGTGGGTGGGTGTAGAAAGGGGGTGTTACACCAGGACAAAAAAGCAAGGAGGCGATTAAAAAGCTTTGCGCTCCTATCAAACAATCTTAACATATAAATATAACTCACAAATACAATTTTATACTTGATTAATATTTAAATTGGATAGAATTTTAAAAAATTAATTGGGTACTTCCCCACTACTATCTACCATTCAGTTGGCACATACATCACTGAAGCAAACAGTTGGCACATACGTCACTCAAACGAACGGCAGTTGGCACATACAGCACTCAAACCAACAGTCAGTTGGTACATACATCACTCAAATCAAACAGTCAGTTGGTACATACATCACTCTGTTGGTAGCTGGTCTTAGCCGCATGCAAGAAGTCGGGCCGGTCGACGGTCCAGATCCACTTGAACTTGGTGGCCTCGTACTTCTTCTTGTAATCCAGCTGCGGGGGGGGGGGGGGGGGGGGTAAAGAGAGTGTGTGCACCATTAGAGGCCAGGGGGAAGGGTAGTTTTCAGAAGGAAAAGCAGAACAGAGGAGTCTCCGTGTCCCGTTTCTCTTACGTTGGTGATGTTCCTGTAGGCCTCCCGCGCGGCTCGGATGGAGTGGGAGTCGGGGGCGATGTTGATGTGAGCTTTGTTCCTCTCGTACATCTGCCTGTACTTCATCTAAAGGGGGGGGGGGGGACGAGCAGTTAAACACGCAGCACAGGGACACAAATGCACAAATCTCACAGGTTCTAGTGGTGCCCTGTAGACCAGGGGCGTCAAACCGAATTCCTAGCGGGCCGTAGGGTCTGCAAGTTTTTGGTGGTTTCCCTTCAATCAGCTAACAAGTAAGGCCTTGAGAACCCTAGCCGTGGATTGTTTAGCCCATCAGCGACTGAAATGAACCCCCTCTGGAAACCAGCATACACGGCAGCCCTCCAGGACTGCATTTTGATGACTGTGCAAAAAAAGAGATACCTGCTACCTGTATTAAATGGTCCCAAACTAGAGTAAAAGGCTCAGACAATATTTCAGGCAGAAAAAGCAATGTGTTTCACGTGATTGCCATACCTAAGACCTTTTTTCCAGTCGAGACATCGCAACGTTTAGGTAACAAGACCAGTTCCCTAACCATTATATAGTACTACACTGCCACTCCTTGTACTCAGCACCCGTAAGAGTTAATTGATGGACAATTTGAATAAAAGATTTGAATGCAGGTAGAGGGAAGAGGAGATGGCCTACCAGGCTGGGGAAATCCTTGACCTTCTTCATGTGCAGCTGGATCGGGGTGTCGTGGCCCAGGGTGTACGCCTTGTCTTTATTCATGTGGTACTCCATCTTATAAATGACCTAAAGGGGGGGGGGGGGGGGGGGAATGAAGTAGCTTCAGATATTCAGATAACAGGACCGAACTGAGGAGTCTCATCTTGCTACAGTACAGCTGCCACTTCCATGTGTATAATAAACCATAAACCACAGTTTCCAAATATTACTATGATTTTTCTATGCAATATAAATCTTCATACAATAGTACAGGTAGTAGGCTCTACAGTAGTTCTAAATGCAATGCTATTTCTGTGTGTTGGCAAAAGAAAACAGCCACAGTTTTTTTTTTACTGGTGTTCCATTGACATATACAACACCTTAACTGATAATAAATTAGATATATGAATTTGAAGACAAGGTGGAAATATGCAGTGAATGAGCTGCAGATGATGAGGTGTAGTGGGGGCCGGTCGCTAAGCGAGGGGGGGGGGGGGCGGGGGGGCGGGTGGGGGGGACGCACGTCGCTGATCTGCTTGTTTCGCTTGTGCATGTAGTGCTGCGGGGTCTCCAGGACGGTGGTGTACTTGTCCTTGTTCTTCTCATACTTCTCCTTGTACTTCCACTGCGCGGGATGGAGAACAGCAAACAAAATCAGGCACATTATCGCTATGGAGACACACAGAGTAATATCTGTCTATCTATCTATCTATCTATCTATCTATCTAACTATCTATATTACAAACTACTTATCTATCTGTCTGTCTGTCTGTCTGTCTATATATATATCTTTGTATTTGTCTGTCTACCTATCTATCTATCTGTCTGTCTATCATCTATCTATCTATCTGTCTGTCTGAATATATCTATCTATCTATCTTTGTCTATCTGTCCATCTGTATATCTAAACCTATGTGTCTATAACTGTAAATCTGACTGAAAATATCTATAAAGCATCTTATGAACAAACACATCAATAATTAACCAATATTTAATTTATAATATACAAATCATCTGACAACATTGTAGATGTCATTATATTATGCCTTCTGTGCTCAACTAGAGCTTCTACAACTACTGTTCAGTTATTATTTACAACGGCAGCTACTACAACCTTGAATGCTAAATGGTAAATGGACTGCATTTATATAGCGCTTTTATCCAAAGCGCTTTACAGTTGATGCCTCTCATTCGCCAGAGCAGTTAGGAATTAGGTGTCTTGCTCAAGGACACTTCAACACGCCCAGGGCGGGGTTTGAACCGGCTGCCAGACAATCGGTCTTACCTCCTGAGCTATGTCGCCCCTATGCTATAAGCTATGCTATAAGAATGCTGCTTAGAAAAATGTTACAATTTCTGACTACAGTCAATGCACTCTAACAGATGTCATTATATTATGCCTTCTGTGCTCAACTAGAGCTTCTACAACTACTGCTGCTACTACAACCTTGAATGCTGCTTATAAAAATGTTACAATTTCTGACTACAGTCAATGCACTCTAACAGAAATATAAATGATTAAGCAGATGCATAAACACACAGGGCTGGCACACACATTACACGGACGTGCAGCAGGCAGTGGAGCAGCTCAGGAGGAAAGCCGTGCTCAGACAAATGTGATGGGCCTGTCTCTCAGACAATTTCTCTTCTGCTAGAACTGGGAACTCTGGGAAATATCTCCATCCAGTACTAACCCTCTTCTCTGATCTCATCAGATTGTTACACTATTATACCAGATTAGAGAGTCATTAGGGGAAATTCATTCTAAAATTAGGGATTTTTTTTTCTTGCATATAAAAATTATATATAATATGTATAATAATAAGCATATAAAGAGTATTAATTTTAATATTAATATTATATTATCATAAAATATATTTTATAATAAATTGTATATATTATTAATATATGGATATATAGAGAAGAGGCAGAATCATGTTTAAAAATATCCATAAAAGGCTCTCCCTTCACCTAGTCCTTTAGTGGCCTGCCTTGGCTCTGTAGATCCTGGTGCTGCAGGGTTAAGAGGGGACAGTGCAGTCTAGGATCAATAGGGATGCTAAACCAGGCAGAGGGGAGGGGGGGGACAACAGAGTGGGCTCACAGGTGAGTCAGTAGATGTCAATTGGGGCACAATAACCCACTTAGACTCAGGGATTCTGCCAGTGTTTTAAGGGTAGAATTGGGGCAGGGACAGGGATGGTTGGGGGAAGAGGATGGGCTTCTTAGGGGGGGGGCAGCAGGGGGGTGCTGTGCCTGTCCCAGGTCCATGGTTACCTTACTCCACATGTTAGAGTTATACGTGGCCCTGAGGACGTCGGGGGTGGGGCAGGGTTTAGGGGGGTAGTCGGGGGTGGGGGGCAGGGTTGGGGCCCTGTCCCAGGTCGATGGTTACCTTACTCCACATGTTAGAGTTATACATGGCGCTGAGGAAGCCTGGGGTGGGGTAGGGTTTAGGGGGGTAGTCGGGGGTGGGGGGCAGGGTTGGGGCCCTGTCCCAGGTCGATGGTTACCTTACTCCACATGTTAGAGTTATACATGGCGCTGAGGAAGCCTGGGGTGGGGTAGGGTTTAGGGGGGTAGTCAGGGGTAGGGGGCAGGGTTGGGGCCCTGTCCCAGGTCGATGGTTACCTTACTCCACATGTTAGAGTTATACATGGCGCTGAGGAAGTCTGGGGTGGGGTAGGGTTTAGGGGGGTAGTCGGGGGTGGGGGGCAGGGTTGGGGCCCTGTCCCAGGTCGATGGTTACCTTACTCCACATGTTAGAGTTATACATGGCGCTGAGGAAGCCTGGGGTGGGGTAGGGTTTAGGGGGGTAGTCGGGGGTGGGGGGCAGGGTTGGGGCCCTGTCCCAGGTCGATGGTTACCTTACTCCACATGTTAGAGTTACACATGGCGCTGAGGAAGCCTGGGGTGGGGTAGGGTTTAGGGGGGTAGTCGGGGGTGGGGGGCAGGTTTGGGGCCCTGTCCCAGGTCGATGGTTACCTTACTCCACATGTTAGAGTTATACATGGCGCTGAGGACGTCTGGGGGGGGGGGCAGGGTTTAGGGGGGTAGTCGGGGGTGGGGGGCAGGGTTGGGGCCCTGTCCCAGGTCGATGGTTACCTTACTCCACATGTTAGAGTTATACATGGCGCTGAGGAAGTCCGGCCTCAGCAGCTCGTTGCAGCCGCTCTTCAGAAGCTCCTTGGCCCGGAACTTATACCTGTTCTGTTGGCGCAGACACACACACACACACACACACATGCGGTGCGAGCACACGGTGAGCACAGGTGGGCTGACAGGTGAGAGACGGAGCGAGGACAGGAGGTTCCCGGATCCCTCCACAGGTGTTTTTACCCCCGTGTCCTAGCCTGTGAACTCCAGGTCACCCCGTCATTTTTGTTTTTGGGGCAAAATCGGGGCTCAATTCTGGGGGGGGGGGGGGGGGGTGATTGGTGGCAATTTCAAATTGTCTGCCATTGAAAGGCCACAGCAGGTAGCTCCACTGTAGCATGAGTGGGGAGTGCCTGGAGTACGCAGCGTGAGCAAGTGTCGCACACGTAAAGCAACAAAGACCTTTCAGCGGCAGGAAATACCCGACCGCTGAAAGAGACCAACGGAGAGGCGGGCGTGCCATGTCACAACCACAAGGCCGTGACATCACAAAGGCTGCCGATGATGTCATGCGCGAGCGAGCTTGATGACGGCGCTCTGGGGTGGGGCGGGGGCGGGGCGGAGCAGGGTGGAGCACCTGGGCTCCAAGTTTTACCTGGCTCATTTTTTTAACCTCCCTGGCTAGGAGATTTTTTGGGTCATCAACCACGAGGGAGTACTTATCCTTGCTCAGTTCATAATTAGCTCTGTACAACTTCTGCTCAAAAAGGTGATAAGGGCTTTAAAGACAACTGGCAAACAGTCCTTTAGGAGGGTTTACAGTGCAATATCATGGGAATTATCACAAAGAACTTAAACAATGGCAACATCAAAACAGCAACATTTTGAACAACATTTGCTTTTCAGAGCAATGCACAAGAAAATGTTTATCGACACTCCTATCGTCACCACATTAAATGGCACTCAAAAACAATGTAACTACAAAAATGCTTTTTAAAAGCTCAATATTTTACCTTTAACTATAGCTCAATTATTATGAATAATAGTAGGATATAAATGTATAAATGTATACAATTATTTGTAACACATCAGCAATGTATAGCAATATACACAAAGTAGATTATACAATAAATTATGTAAATATAAAATAGAGGACATATATTTCACACAGTGCAATATCCATTCATAGATTACATGAGATAAATTATTGCCAGTATTTGGCCTGACTTACATAATCCAGGAGAGCGGAGGCGTGCTTGGCCACCCGGAAGTACGGGGCATCACTGGTGTATTTGAAGTTGTCTCTGTTCTTCTCGAAAGACACTTTGTACAGCTTCTGTCTCCCCAAGACAAAACAAGAGGTCACGGGTCTGAAGGGCTCTTTTTTAAAGACCATTTAATTATTACAACCAGACTTAATAAAAGAAGTTACTACTCATTTATTCAGCAAAATAATATGTATCATTATTAATAATAAAGTATTAAATTTATCATTTGTAAAATAATATGTATCATAATTTTACAAATAATTAATTATTAAATATATAATTTGTAAAATAATATGCATCATTATTTTACAAATAATTAATTATTAAATATATAATTTGTAAAATAATATGTATGATTATTAATGATAAATTATTAAATGTATCATTATTATTGTTGTTATAGTTGTGTTTGCGATGCGGACTGTGTGATTAAGCGAGGCTCAGTCCCTCACCTGACTGTACAGGTTCCTGTTGTTCTCCGATAGCACCATTAAAGGGGTGTCCCATACATAGCAGCCAATGCCTTTCAGCCACTCCAGGTCCTCCTTGTACTTCACCTGGAGAGAGAGAGAGAGGGGGGGGTGGGGGAGAGGGGGGGGGCAGAGAGAGAGAGAGGCAGAGAGAGGGAGAGAGAAAGAGAGAGGGGGGGAAAGAGAGTATGTATGTTTTGTGTGTGGTGTGAGGAAGTAGAGGATTAGAATTTCGCAGTCCAAATTAATCAATATTTCGTGATTATTTTACATTGCTAAATTAGCTTCAGAATTCAGGAATGTGTGATAACTGCCATTTCATTACCGTCATAAAACTAGCCATATAATGCGCTAATGTGCTTTTAATCCAAATCAATGATCTGTCACCAATAACTCTTATTCCTGTTCATTCGCACTGCATTATCTATATTGCTAATAGTTAGCACTAGCGCTATGAATGCTAATAACGAGAACGGTGACCAGTGGCAGGCGTTGCTCTTACTGTGCTGGCGTTGTGACCCACAACCCTGTGGTGGAAGAGCTCTGGCCGGTCGGGGATGGATCTCCACTGGCCCAGGGAGCCGACGTACTTCTCTTTGTACTTAACCTGAGCAGAGACCAAAGGAATGTCAATTCTCATGTATTCATTATTTCGGCACGCATAAATCACGGAGTTATTGTGACAAGATGCCCACAATCAAGATATGAGATCAGAAAAGCTGTGTGGACTGCACTCCAGCATCCAAAGTGAGACTAAATGTAAATGTACACTGCAAAAAACAAATAAGTTAAAGTTAATCTTAACAAGCTTTTTAATCTTATATTTACACTTTAAACCTTGTTTTTATTAGTTTTTTTTATTAAGACCAAAGATTGCCAAAAAAGTGAGACAGTTTAACTAATTTCAAGATTTGGCAATGGGGTATGGCAATATCACTTGTCAAGCAAAAAGCAGCTTAAAAACAAGTGAAGATACTTGGGAGCAAAAGTAATAAAAATAAGACTTTATTTTAATAAGATTTAGAATTACAATAATAACACTTAAGACTTGAAGTGTATGCACATGGTATCCTGTTGCCAGGAAACACTGACCTGGCTGATGTCATCAGTGACCTTGCGGTGGTAGACAATGTCGAGCGCATCCTTCACGGTGTGGTAGTGTCCCTTGGCCAACTCAAATGTCTCCTTGTAGCGCAGCTGTTGGGGGGGGGGGTAACAGGGAGTGAGTATGGAGGGTATTAGGAAGAAACTGAAAGTGCAGGAGAGAAATGAATCTGATGAACTCAGGACAGAGGCGGGGAGGCGAGTCACACGGTCACTCACATCGCTGGCGTTGAGGTAGGCCTTCTTGGCTCGGATGGCGATGGGCGTGTCGGCGATGGAGGTGTGCTTGTGCTTCAGCTTCTCGTACTGGTCCCTGTATTTTTTCTGAGAGGGAAGAAATGCCAGCGAGTTAAACAGAAAGAGAGAGAAAGACAGGCAGGAGGCGGTACCAACAAGATTAAATCTCATAACGCAAGATTAAATCTCACAAACCAGAGAAAACCAGAGGCTTCCAAACTCCCAGCCAGACCCACCAGTGGATCACATATGCTTGCAAGAGCACATCCACTTATACTGATGACAATATGCACACATTTTAGTTAATATCTGACTTATTTTATATATCTTATATTCAAACAATATATAGTTATATCTGACTATGTTATGGCGTTTCCATGTGGAGCAGGTCCCAAAGAAGAGGGAACATTCAGCAGCTCCAGGGCCTGGGCGTTAGGGAAGGCCTGTAGCAGGGATTCCCTAAACGATGCCTCCGTTTTGGGCAGCTTCCCCAGGCCGCTAGAGGACTGTCTCACCTCACTGTGCACCACCTTCATGTTCCGGAAGTGGTGCAGCATGGGACTGTCCGTGGTCTGAGTGAAGAAGCACCTCTCCTTAGCGGCCAGGTCCGTGTACAGGTACTGAATGGGGAGGGAGGGGGGGAAACAGAACACATCAGCACAGTACCCTCAACAGGCAATGTTAACCATCAGTGTACATATCAAAATTGGTTTAAATTATATTTATTTATTAATCTTAATTTTATACAGGGGAGGGCGGCTAATGACACATGCTATTTCACAGCAATTCCCCTCTTAATGTCCACTCCCAGTAGCTTAACCTGCATGTCTTTGGATTGTGGGAGGAAAACTGACTATTCAGAGGAAACCCATGCGGACACGGATTCAAACCCAGGACCATCCTTGGTGTGAGGTGACAGTGCTATCCACTGCACCAAAATGCCACATGAGGCTGTGTTACATTGTAGAATATGGTGGCATATTCTGATGGGGATGAAAAGCAGTGCTACTCAGACAGAAGAACCAGGTACACAGCTGAACCCTCCATAGATTCGGTCCAAGGCAGTGATTGGTGTAGATCGGTACCTTGTTGGTGAGTTGCTGAGCCCACTTAGCCCTGCGAATGTCCAGGCAGTCCGGCTTGCAGTTGAACTTTGTCTTCTGCTCATTGCCTTTGGCCTTGTACACCAGCTGAGGGAAGCAGACACGAAACAAAACACACAACGATACGCGGAGAGGTAGCAATGCATCCACATCACAGATGACGGTCCTAATGTACGGTGGGTGTTATCAGTGACGTCACTACTAGTGCTGAAGAAAAGTTCCGTCTGACTTGCTTACGTTACTCAGGTGGACTTTGAGGTGACTTGCTTACATTACTCAGGTGAACTTTGAGGCGACTTGCTTACATTACTCAGGTGAACTTTGAGGCGACTTGCTTACATTACTCAGGTGGACTTTGAGGCGACTTGCTTACATTACTCAGGTGGACTTTGAGGTGACTTGCTTACATTACTCAGGTGGACTTTGAGGTGACTTGCTTACATTACTCAGGTGGACTTTGAGGCGACTTGCTTACATTACTCAGGTGGACTTTGAGGTGACTTGCTTACATTACTCAGGTGGACTCTGAGGTGACTTGCTTACATTACTCAGGTGGACTTTGAGGCGACTTGCTTACATTACTCAGGTGGACTTTGAGGCGACTTGCTTACGTTACTCAGGTGGACTTTGAGCTCGGACACTCGTTTGTACTCGGGTGTCTGCAGAACCACGGCGTACTGGCTGCGCGTCTTCTTCGCGTCGACTTCATAGTTCATCTGGCGGGAATCAAGAAAGGAAACATAAGATCTACTTTCTTGTCTATTAGCTTTGTTATTTCATGGGCATTCTTTAAATAAGAGGAAGCATTTACAGTAAAGAGGTCAGGCGTTTACTAGAGGATATAGTTATTATTATTATTATTATTATTATTATTATTATTATTATTATTATTATTATTATTACCCGGAAATTGTTGAGGCTGCGGATTCGAACCATCTCAGGTGTGTCGTACAGGAAGCAGCCAAGTCCCCTCAGCCACTGTAGGTCCTCCTTATATTTCACCTGTGGACACACACACACACACACACACACACACAGTACAAAGGTCATTACTTTGACAACGTTTACATGAGCTCAGTATGATCAGATGTGATAGGCTTATTTTTATTGTTAAGTCTTTTATGGGAGAGTACCACAGCCATACTTACTTGTGCATTACAACATAGCTTGTTTGACGACTTAAATGAAGCATTACCAATATTTTTTAAGATTCTATGATTATATCAGCCTCTGCTGATGAAAAGAGAAAATGCTGGGAGCTAACGCACATCGCTGGTGATCTGGTTGACATGGTAGCAGTGCATCAGTTCCGGGGTGATGGGCATGGAGATCAGGTTTCCCCTGTTATTGAAGTACTTCTCTTTGTAGCGTAGCTGCAGATGGGAAACAGCATGTGAAAATCAGTAAACTAAATTTAACTTGATGGGTGTTTTAGTTCTAGGGTGTTTGAAGTTCACATACACGCTCACAAGAAAGGGTTCCAAAAGGCTCCACAGAGGAATTCTACCTACAGTAGTTCAAAGGTTCTTTGTCTTTTGGTTCATTTTCTGGCAAAATGGTTCAATCTGGGAGCTTTCTGGCACACTTTCACATCTACCATAGAGGGTTCCATAAAGAACTAGAAAGGGTTCCCCCATGGAGAAAAGAACCCAAAGAACCCTGTTGTCTTCGAGAGTAGGTTCCCATACAGGAGCACAAATGCTTCCTCATTTACAAGGAGGAGAGAAACTTCACATTACATTACATTACAGGCATTTGGCAGACGCTCTTATCCAGAGCGACGTACATAAAAGTGTATAACCATAACCAGGAACAAGTATGACGAAAACCCTAGAGAGAAGTACCGGTCCAAGTGCAGGGAACAACCGCATAGATCAACTTGGACCCTGAAGGTTAAACTGATTAACACTAATACAACGAGAACGGCAACAATTACTGCTTGTATATATATATATTTTTTTAATACTCCACTGCCTTAAGACAGTCAATGCGCCTAAGTCACCTAGGACGAGACGAGAGGAGAGGCAAAGGGCACTCACATCGCTGACAGCTTTCTGGGTGGCCTTGACCTGCCGGATCTCCGGGGTGTCGTAGGTGGTGTGGATCTTGTCCTTCATTTTCTGGTAAAGTTGGCGGTAGAGCCGCTGCCGTGAAACCAAAAGACACCAAACGGTCAACACCGGTTAACGGCCTGTCCAGCCTTCGTTTCTCACGACCACATATTGTTTTGGAATCTGTGCCATTTTGACCAGATGCATTCTGGGTTCTATTTTCCAACAGAAAGGCCATTTGTAAAAAAAAAGCATCAGTTCAAGTGGATGCTGCACATTGAAAAATCATATATATTTACAAGTGTGTAAGTCAATCAAAACAACAGAACAATAAAAAAACTGTTAATGAGCAGCAGATCTCCTACTGACCTCGTTGATGACCTGGTTCGCTTTCTTAATGTTCACAAAGTTGACGCTTCTGTGGTCAAGGGTGTAGTCCTTCGCCTTTGTGAGGTCATATGCTTCCTTGTACTTCACCTGTAGAACAATGACAATTGTTTAAAAAACTACAAAGACCAATGGTCAAAATAGCAATGGCCAAATGGTCACTTGGTCTCTTACATTGCTGAAGATGAAGCTGTTGCTCTTAGCCTGTTTGTTGTACGGAGTGTCCAGAGGAATCTTGTAGCCAGTGGGCATGAAGTTCTTGCTGGCCTCTTTGTAAATGTTCTGGAACAGAAAGAGAAGCAGTCTGTGAACCTATTTGTGACTCCCAAATTCATAAACCGCCACATAATTTTTTTTATACACATGGAAAAATACATTTAATAAATTTGATCACCCTGCCAGTACAGGTACACCTATTGAACTGTGAAGTAAAGGTGGCTTGTGCATTAATCATAACTGTATATTCTGGTGTAACATGTCCAGTCTTAGGAGCCTTTGTGTCATAACTGTTTGTTTATTAGCCCCGTCTACACAATGACCTTCCTTGGGGATAATAAAGATTGACTTGACTTGATTGATTTGATTTCATTTGACTTGACTTGGTACAACAGTTGAGAGCTCTCTCAAGAGTATCTTAGTCATAAAACTGCACATCCACAGTGCCCACAACTACAGCATGAATATAGCTGTAATATACATTCAATTTCCCCTCCACCATGTGTAGACATGTATTTTGTCTAATACATTTAATAAATTAAATAAATTTAATTTGGTTTAAGGAACTGTGCATTGTGCAGGGTTTTATATTCTCAAACTTTCCACCAAATCATCCTCTGATTTAATTGGCTAAAATATGTTCTCTCGCTCTCCACCTTAGCTAATGTGTGGTGAGCGTTCTGGTGCAAAATGGCTGCCATGCATCACTCAGGTGGGTGCTACACATTGGTGGTGGGTGAGGTGAGATCCCCCTCATCACTGTAAAGCCCTTTGAGTGTTTGGAAAAGTGCTATGAAAATGCAATTATTAATTAATTAATTAATTCATTCATTCATTCATTCATTCATTCATGGGTAAGAGCCTGCGTAGAGGGGCCACCCACATCGCTCTGTATGTAGTTTCCGCGCCGCGCTCTCTCCGTATCCAAGGTGACGGCGGGGGAGCTGGTCGTGCCCTTGACGTTGGCGATGTAATCGCTGCGATACCTGAGCTGAGGGTGGGAAGAGAGAGCATCGTTAGCAGCTGAGACACACATTCAGATATTCAGAGAGAACACACACACACACACACACACACACACACACAGAGACACACAAACACACATACACACACACACACACACAGAGACACACAAACACACACACACACACACACACACAGAGACACACACACACACACACACACACACACACACAGACGGGACGCCACAGATAGAGGCAGCGGCGTTCACACTGGGTCGCGGAAATAATTCTTAACTGCTCCATGGGGTCTGGGTCAGTTCCTTTGAGATGTTCTGTTTACAGTTCTACTGAGAAACTGGGGGAAGGACGGTCTGGGCCCGACTTACTTCACTGTTGCTAATGGAACTGTCCTTGCACGTCTTGTAGAGAGGAGTGTCCAACACTTCGGTAAATTCATTCAAGCGCTCCAGAGCTTTGGCTTTGTAGAGGTTCTGGAAGAGAAACCATGACACATCACTCACATAAATTTAATAATAACTCTTTTCATACTCGAGAAGGGGACTGGGGCGCAGGACAGCACAGAGTAGCTTACTACAGGAAGGCAGCATCGCATAGGTGGGATAGAGAAGGGGGGGAAGTGAAGGCAGAGAGAGAGGAAGTGATGTAAGCGAACGTGGGGGGGAAGTGAGTGTTAGAACAAGAGAGAGGAAGGAAGCAGAGGGAGAGAGAGACAGGAAGACAGGGTGGCCGGAGGGACAGATGCACCTGCTTACCTGGCTCTGTAGATTATAGGAATGCTTGCACCGCAGAATCTCAGGTGTGTCCCACACCAAGCAGCCAACCCCCTTCAGCCAGTTGAGGTCATCCTTGTAGAAGACCTGTAGAGGCACAGGGACCATGAAGACACCATTAGAGACAAGACCACAGAGACCACTACGGGCTAGGCATTATAACGGAGGTAATAGAATACCAGGATAGTCCTGAGTGAGACTGATATATGATCTCCATCTAGATTATCAATATATCTAAACCAGGGCTGCCCAACCCTGTTCCTTCCAAACCATAATCTGGCACACCTGACTCTAATTATTAGCAGCTCAATGAGCTCTCTAGGTGTTGAATGAGGTGTGCTTTGTTAGGGTTGGAGTGACAACCTACAGGATGGTATATCTCCAGTAACAGGGCTGGGCAGCACTGGTATAAACCCTGGTCATAGAAGGCTTCAAGTGTCTTTAGGCTAAAACCTTGCATGAAAAAGTCTCAGCTGAACCAACACTGAAGCCAAACCCCCAGCATTCAGTGTTTGCAGTTTAAAGAGAAGTGGAAACTTCCAGTTCAGAGTTCAGAGACCAGAAACTCGGATTCTATGGGTCCTACCAGGGTGAGTGCGGTGGGACAGAGGGCTGAAGCAGGGCTGGTGGGGCACTCACATCGCTGAGCTGCTCGTTGACCTTGCGGGCCTGGGTGTAGACCTGCATGTCCGGCAGGCAGATCCACTGGTGCAGATACTTGCGGTAGTCGATGTCGCTGATCATCTTCTGGGTGTTGCGTGCGGTCACCACCTCCTGCATGTCCGGTGGTATGTGTATCCGGGCTTTGGTCTTCTCGTAGTTCTCCCTGTACAAGCGCTGGAATGCACAGGCAAGATGGAGGGTCACATCAAGGAAGGGTAGGGCTATGCTGGCAAGCCAAAAATCAAACATCATCAGCTGCAACGGCGGCAGCACACTGTATCCTGGGTGTCCTAGGCACACCCAGTTTTTTATTGGTGAACCCAAAGAATAGAAGGTTCTAATTGCACCCCCCTTACAAAAAAAAAATCACCTGTTGAAAAACCATGTGTTCAAGAGCCACATGTGAAAAACCAACATGTGAGGAGTACACGTGAACTATAAAAATAATCCCAGTTATAAGATGAGAGTGGAAAAGGGCAACCTATGCCGGTTTAAGTCTGTTCTTGTTTCGTTTTTACATGTGAAAATTGTAGTTCAAATTTTTAAAAATCAGTGAAAATATGATCAAAAGATCAAAATGTGATTTTCATGTGTTTTTTTTGTAAGGGTGGTCCGGTCGATGGCCACTCACGTCCAGGCAGAGCTTCCCCACTCGAATGCACCTCGCGGTCCCAGGGTCATCCTCCAAGCATTTGGGCAAGCAGTAGAGCGACTTGAACTTCTCGTAATCCTCACGGTACTTCACCTGGATGGAGGAAAGGACATTTGAATGAACACAGGTGTCAAACAGTTGGGTGAGTGCTGGTTTAAATGTCACCAAGAGTGGTTCTATAAGAAAACAACCCTTGGGAACACACTCAGATAGACCCGGGCATAATAATTCCACCTCATAAGAACCACTTGCAGTATGTGTTCTTGGTATGACCAGTCAAACACATTCAATGTGTTCAAATAATTCAGAATACTTTCCATAAAACTTATTTCAAGTTACAGTTGGCTTACATATGTCTGTACATAACTAATGTACTAACCTTGTCAAACAGACATATAGCCTCAAATACGTGTGACAACTTCCCAATGACAATCACTTCAGACTTAAAATGTTCCCA
The DNA here is from genome assembly GCA_039654925.1 of Anguilla pacifica. Taxonomy (NCBI): domain Eukaryota; kingdom Metazoa; phylum Chordata; class Actinopteri; order Anguilliformes; family Anguillidae; genus Anguilla; species Anguilla pacifica. Next base: position 1,252,838 of record CM077286.1, read on the forward strand.
TATTCTGGTTCAGATGCTGACTTACCTTACTCAAGAGAACCTTCTGGCGTTTGGCGTGAGTCATATCTTGGGAGTCCAGCGGTAAGCTGTAGCCGGTGGCCTTAAGCTTCTCCCACACATCTTTGTACAATTTCTAAGAAAAGAAAGAGGAAAAAGCCAAGTCAGGGCCATAACTACTGTACCTCTGTGGACGCTGAGGTCATGTCCTCAGTATTTTTCTTTTCATGTCTGTTTCCAAAGCCTGTATTTAATCTCATTCTTTAGTAAGAACATCGGTTGCAATTCATGTAGGAGGGGAATTCAATATTTCCACAAATTAAAGCCTAATCTAGAGGCATATTACATTTACAGCATTTACACCCCCATCCCACCTCAACCCACTCCAGAAGACCTCAGTATTTTTTTAGGTCCTGGTTACACCCCTCAGCAAAGTGCGGCCACTTACCCAGGGATGGGAAGAGATGAAATCTGGCAGGAGAGGCCATGCTGTATCAGGAATACAGTCACTGCCACAGGGCTGCTGTTAGGCAGGATGCCAGCAACTCCTTGTAGCTATGAGTGTATTCATGATACAGCACGGCCTCGAGTGCCAAAATGCTTTCATAAATATTCATTTATAATATTATTCGTAAGTAACCGTTTGTGTACAATCATTGAGTGATACTGTTTACAAACGGCCTGTTTGAATAACTGTTACTGTGTCGGGTTCGCCATCACTGTAACAATGCGGTCTCAGCCAATCAGCATCCAGGATTGAAACAACCGTTTAAAAAAAATAAATAAACATGGGTTTCTACTCACATTGCTGTAGATACTTTTCAGGTGATGGCACCGTACATAGTCGAAATTGTCCAGTACGGTGGTGTATTTGTGCTTTTGAGCGTGGTAGGCCTCCCGGTAGTTAAGCTGAGAAGAAATTGAAAAAAAGAATGTAATTGCTGCATAAAGAACGAGAGAGGACGAAATGACTTTAAAAATGGAATGAATGGTTAACGGTGATCATGATTCATAATTGGCCATTACATCACTGGCCCAGGTGTGGCCCAGGACAGCGGTCACGTATACTGGGGTGTCTGTAACCATGGAGAAGATGTCGAATCCCTTCTTTGCCTCCGCTCTGTATTTGAGCTGAGGAAAAAAAAAACAACTGCAATTAGAAACGTGATGCAAAACCTGAGAAGGAAAATCAGATGTAAACAGTACGTCTGCATTCAGCTGTTGGCACTCTGTCGCCTTCAGAGCCTGTTGATCTTGGTCATTTTTCTGTGGTGTGTTTAGGTGTGACATTGCACTTGTGTAAAAAAACTCCATTACGGCTCTACCACTGGTCTAACGCTGCGCTGACATGCTGTATCCCTGTCCAAACACTGGAAAAGGATAGGAAACAGTACGTATGTATTCAATATGTAGGTTAAGTATTGGTGATAACTGATCTGTACTGTATCAAATTTGGCGCAGAGGCCTCATGGTGTTTGACTCAGAAGCCTCATGATATTTGGCTCAGAAGCCTCAAGGTGATTGGCTCAGAAGTGTCATGGTATTTGGCTCAGAAGCCTCAAGGTGATTGGCTCAGAAGCCACATCGTATTTGGCTCAGAGGCCTCATGGTGTTTGGCTCAGAGGTCTCATGGTGATTGGCTAAGAGGCCTCATGGTGTTTGGCTCAGAGGCCTAATGCTCTGCTAGCGTAGCGTAGAAGCTTACTTCACTCTGCAGTTCATAGGCGTTCTTGGCTCGGATCATCTCCGGCGTGTCCCAGTTGTAGCAGCCCGTGCCTTTTATCCAGTTGAGATCATCTTTGTAGAACACCTGAGGAAGGAAGAGTCACAGCATCACCTCAGGTGGGTCAGTCACAACATCACCTCAGGTGGGTCACTCACAACATCACCTCAGGTGAGTCAGTCACAGCATCACCTCAGGTGAGACTTCCCATCGCGGCTTTCCATAGAAAATACAGCTGAGAGCATATGCGATATTTGACTGCATCACTTGTACAAACAACTTAATAAGTGGCATAAAATACTCCCAAAAACATTGGACTTCCTGCCTGGGTTATCAACACCACATGCATTACCTATTAATCACACCTGAGCATGGCCCAAGGACCTTTCACTACTTCACTCACTTCTACTGTGCTGTTTTTAACTGAAGAAATAGCTGTGATTTAAGTTTACATATCCCAGCACCAACTGAAAAAGGCTTGGGAGAGGCTGCACCACAAGGGGGCGACATTGTACATAAAAAGAGTTGTTTAAAAAAATGCGGTAGAAGTGGGAACGTACGTCGCTTAAGATCTCGTTGGCCTTGCGGGCATGGATGGCATCGTTCTGGTCAGGATGGCAGGTCCACTCGTGCAGGTAGGTGCGGTAGAGAATGTCGCTGAGGATGTCCTGGCAGCGCTTAGCCACCACGTGGTGGATCATGTCATAGGGGATGTGGAGCTTGGTCTTTGTGTCTTCATACGCCTTCCGGTAAGTTCTCTGTGGTAACACAGAATGCGTCGCTGTAACATTCATACATGTTAACGGTATATTGAGGCCTTAGGTGGAGATAATTGGCCGTATATTGATATCTACTGGTTTCCCTTAAGATTGTACTAATTGTACTATTGTACTCATTTTGTACCAAGGCAAGATAAACACAAAACGTTATTTTTCAGCAAGTGAGCAAGTGTTACAGTGAAAACAAATTTCTGTTTTGAATAACATAATTGAAATATTTAGACATAAATTACTTTTTGCTGAGTGTATCAAGCATGTCATTATTTTAACATTTTTTATGAATTGTTTCATCGTCTGTTGGTGGAACAGAATTTCTGTTAACTGGGGGGAGTCTCTTTGTAGAATTTGTTAAGGAAAAAGATGCAGGAAACTTACTGAAAATAGAACATGTATGAGTCCTACTGACGGCTTGATGGTAACCAGATGTAGTTGCTGATTTTCCTTATTGCCTTTATAAATCATAATGGCTCTGAGGAACAGTAGAGGAAGTTCTCCCTGACACAAAATGGCGGCAGAGGTGCCATCAGTGGGAGGTAGGGAGGAGTTGACGATGACTCACCAGACTCTTCATCTTCTCAATGCCGGCAGCGTGAACGACCTCGGGGAAGTCCACAGTGGTCCCGGCCATGTAGTGGCCCTTCGCCTTCTCGTGGGCGTCCTTGTATTTCACCTGAATGTCCCCAAAAAAAACGAACAATGACAAGTTCAAGACATTTCAAACAGCAGTAAGTACAACAGTCTGATAATTATTGCATCCTCCTCTGCAAACAACAAAATAAAAAAGGGGACTGACCTCACTGGTGATCACCTTGTTGCGCTTCGCTTCAACCAATGGGACGTAGTCATTATCCAGCTGGTATCCTGAGGCCTTGCTGGTGTCCCAGCTGGACTTGTATAGTTTCTATGGAGACACAATCAATGGGAGAGAAAATGTGTTATATTTCACTACGATAATATAATATAAGATATATATAATATTAGAGTGTAATGACAGGTAGAGTGTAATGATGGGTGAGCATGTGATGACAGGTAGTGTGTAACGCATGTAATGAAAGGTAAGCATGTAAGGACAGGTAGCGTGACATGTTTGGCTGTAACCTAGGGGTTCGTTACCTCGCTGGTGATCTTGGACATCTCTCGACAATGAGCCATCTGGGGCGTGTCCTCTGACCCGATGTACTTTCCTTTCTCCATGTTGAAGGACTCCTTGTACCTCAGCTACGCACACAAAAAAACATGCTACCACTATTACCAACATACAACATACAACCACTCACAAAACCATTCTATTCTTTTCTCACTTTGAGCACCTGCCCCGCAAAAGGTCTCTGCACAACCCTGATGATTATCCAGAGAACTTACATCACTGAGGTGGAAGGTGTTGATCTTGGCTTGGATGATCTCGGGACGATCCACAATGTGAGTAAACCTTTCAAAGTTCTCCTTCGCGTCTTTGGTGTAAAGCCTCTGCACAGAGAGAGAGAGTGAGAAGATGAGGTGACATTGAGAATGAGAATGGGACAGTGTGTGTGTGTGTGTGTGTGTGTGTGTGTGTATGTATGGTTTAAAAAAAGCGGTTGAAATTGGAAAGCAGCACGTACATCGTTCAGGATCTCCTGCGCTTTCTTCACTTTTATGTGATCCACCGAGTCCAGCGCCACCCACCCGCATCCACGAAGCCACTCCAAATCTGCTTTGTACACGTACTGAAAGCAGATATACCAAAGTGTGAAAAAAACCACCGCAATGGCACATACCTACAGGCCATCTATGTGGAGATACTCCTCTCGGAAACAGGAATATGAAAATTACACATCGTAGAAAGTGTACCAACTATTCCGGCTAGCATGTTCACATTGTGCACGCCATCTTTTTTCTCAATCTGTATATACTGTCAGCCTCATATGTCTAACAAAAATATACTGAGTAGTGCTTGATGTCTAGCATTACATAGTGCGAAAAAGAAAATGTGCAAGTACGAAGTGATAGACAAAGCTGGAGCAAAAGCAGTGTCAGCAACATGCTTTCTTCAGTGTTCAGAAAGAAATGACACACGGTTCACAAAAAGTAGAAATCTGCTAATGAGGAAACAGCTCACACGTGAGGCAATTAGAATGTTCATATTTCCATTAGAACAACAATTTTAAAAAACCATGTAGACTTTGTATATGCCACCTCGAATAAATAATTTAAGAAAGGCTATGACTCAGTTCACTGCTTACATCACTCTGAAGGTCATAGGCCTTCTTGGCCTGGATCACATCATTCTGGTCTGGCAGACAGGTCCACTCATGCAGACGGGTTCGGTAGTTGTTATCGTTGACTTGGATCTGGCACTTCTTGGCCAACTCGAAGGCCAGCATGTCCACTGGAAGGTTGTATTTAGTCTTGGACTTGTTGAAGTCCTTCTTGTACAGAGCATCACTGGCGATCTTGGCTGCATTCACAGCCATCACCATCAAGGGGTCGTCTTCGACACAACGGTATCCAATATGATGTCCAACTTGCTTGCGGTAGCCTTCATGGTACTTGTACTAAAAGAGATCAGTTCAGGTTGATGTATTTAGATTTAGTCCTTACTGTACACAGGCAATATAAACAGCATAGGATTCATCATTGTATTGTCTTAAAAGTACATGCCTCTAGTCGTAATACGAAAATTACAGCCCTACTCTATGCATGCATTACCCTTCACACTGTCTGACAAACCCCAGTGGACACTTACATCACTCTGGATTTGGGCACTCAGGGCACTGTGCTTGAGTGGCACGGCATCTACGGGCAGGTGGTAGCCCGAGGCCTTCGTCTTCTCCCACTCCTGGATGTAAAGGTGCTGCAAAGAAGAAAGAGAAAAAGGTAGAAACGAATCAAATGAAGGTGTGGTGGTAAGGTAATGAGCTTCCGACTGGATCCTGGGTTAACCCATTTAAGCCAGCGGGCAAGTTGCTGAAGTCTCTACCACTCTTTTTTCATCTGTGAGTATGTTTTGGATGACTATAGATGCTTATGTAGGAAATCTCTGGGAGAAATCTGGGCATCAATGGGTTCAGATCACGTGTGTTTTCAGCGACTCTTCCTACCTGGTTGATGTTCTTAGCGGCCTCCCGAGCAGCGGCCATCTGTGGAGTGTCCACCAGGGTGTACTTGGTCTTGTCCGTGTGCCAGGCTTCACGATACTTGGCCTTAATAAACCAGCAAATGGAAAGAAGAAAAGAATCAACATTTTTTGACACCTGTCGACTTTGGAAAAAAAACAACGACACATAAATCACCCACAGTTTATGTACCAACCAGAAGGACCATGACAAGAGCCCCAACACTCAAACCCAACAAGGTTCTGTTTTATTATTTTTTATATCCTCAAGAAAAACCATGTTTGTGTTACTTTGCATGTTGAAATAAATCGCCAATACTGCAAATGCAATGGCATGCCTCCAACAGCTATTATTTTCCAAACAAAACTATCATTATCATGTACAGCAGAGCAGAATAATGTCTATAGAGAAATGACATACCAAAATATTAAATTTATGCTCAGATATTCTGCAGGCTCGTACCGTATATTATACTCCATCCGCACTGGAACCATATTTTATTAACATAAGTGATTTAAAGGTTTTTTGGTACGTCCAACATCACTGTTTGATTCAGACTATCCATCCATCCATCCAATATCTGTACCTGCTTAATTCTTGGCCAGGGTCACGGGGGGTGTTGAAGCCTATTCCAGCATGCATTGGGCGAGAGGCAGGAATATACCCTGGACAGGTCACCAATCTGTTATTCCGACTAGTTTACTGTTTTTTCTCTCACTCTGATATATTTTGCAATGCCTTACACCATCATTCTCTTGTGATGGCGTTTGTAGCTCACTGTAAGCTGAACCGCTTTCTTCAGGAAGAGGAAGCAGAGGAAGTACACAACGCGTCACTCACCTCGTTCAGAATGTCAGCAGCGTTCTTGGCACAGACAAAGTCCATTCTGTCCACCGGCGCTGAGAAATCCAGTTCATCCAGTTTTACACGGTAGCCTCTCTGTTTGGTGATGGCGAGCAAAAAGATCATTTTAGGATGTGTGGAATTTCATAGAAATGTGATTCTGTCCATCAAGATAAAAACACAAGGCTCGGTTATAAGAGGGAGAAAGGAGCTCACATCTGCCAGGATCTTCTGAGCGTTCTTCACTTTTAGCACCTCCAAGGACTCATGCGGCATCCAACCAATCCCCTTCAGCCACTCCAGGTCTGACTTGTAAACAGCCTACCAAACAGAACATCACCGATTTACTTCCACGAGTTCACCTCTGATTCATCTACTATTGAAAATCAGATACTCTATTAATGCAATTCAATTCAATTTTATAGGTATAGAGCTTTTTACAGATAACTGTCACACATACGCTTTACAGAGTAGCAAATAAATAAGTAAATAAATAAATAAATAAATAAATAAATAAATAAATAAAGGAACAAAGCCAAAAGGGTAAACAGAGCAAACGCCAGGCCTGAACCCCCAAATAGCAAGCACATGAGGTACATTAGAATGTGTGCGTATGTGCACAAACTGACACTTAAACATAATAGAGAAAACATATTATTACAGCTGTTCAGGAGAACATGCCGATTAGGACAGAAAGTGCAGGAGAGGGAAGGGCACAAGCTTTGTACCACGGACTGGACCAAAAGTGCACTCACATCGCTGCGAAGATCATACACTTTCCTGGCGTGGACAACGTCGTTGGAGTCGGGCAGGCAGGTCCAGTTGTGCAGGCGAGTCCTGTAGTTGAAGTCGTTGACTTGGATCTGGCACTTCTTAGCCAACTCAATGGACAGCATGTCCACTGGAAGGTTGTATTTAGTCTTGGACTTGTGGAAGTCCTTCTTGTACACAAGTTCGCTGGCAATCTTAGCTGTATTCAAAGCCCTCAACATCATGGGGTCGTCTTCGATGCAACGGAATCCAATGTGATGACCGAGTTGTTTACGGTATCCTTCATGGTACTTGTACTACACAGTGAAAAGCAAGGAGGGACAACATTTTGTTTATGGGAGAATGTTCATCGTAGCGCTAGACGATGAGGACTACTGAGGTCTTTACTTACATCGCTAATGATGTTCCTTGTGGCTTTAGCACTCTGGACAGAAATGGCATCTGAATTGATGTGGCATTCCATGGCCTTCTGAGCGTCCCAGTCTTTTGTGTACAATTTCTATGGAAATACATAAAATGTGAGCAATTTACCACACTGAAATCAATGAACAAAAACAAAAGGCACATATCCACAGGATAACAGGATAAAGTAAACTTTGCTTACATTGCTAACGTTAATGGCGTTGGCTCTGGACAGCTCCATGGAAGGCATGTCAGGTGTCAGATGGATGGAAGTCTTCTCTCTTTCCCAAACCTCTTTGTACTTCATCTGTGAGGGAAAAAAACTAACATTTACTGAAGCCCATGATAAATTCATCTCTACAATGATTCTGATGGTTGCAGCTTACTTATCTGAAGATCCAGTGTATTTTTTAGCCATGATAAGTGCACTGAGTCTGAGCTGCTGTGGCAAAGAGTTCCCGCTAAATCCCTCCGTTTAAATTGTCAATTGTAATTCCAGTCAGTATCAACTGTTCTTTGAGCGACCAAAAAAAACAACTATTGTAGGAGCTATCCTACACTCCCACTGACCATTGCATTTATGAGAACTGATAGCACTGGAAATTTCAGCTGAAATGGTTACAAACGAAAAGAGCTCAATGGCAGAAACGAGAGAAGAGGCCTCACATCACTGAGCAGATCAGCGTTCTGCTTGGCCAGTTGGATGCTGGGCAGGTCAGCGATGCTGGTGAACTGGATCATGCTGGGGGGCTGGCGGTAAAGCCTGTCGTTGAGTATGTCCTGGGCATGCTTGGCCTTGGTGACATCCAGGGACCCCTGGGGCAACCAGCCACACCCTCGGAGCCACTCGAGGTCGGCCTTGTACACCGCCTAACAGGAATCAAGGCCGGAGTCAATGGAGGTCACTGGAAGTGTGCAAGCTTTGTACCATAGGCAGGGGGTGCCAGTGTCAATCGATGCAAAAGTGTACTCACGTCGCTGCGGAGATCATAGATTTTCCTGGCCTGGACAACGTCATTAGAGTCGGGCAGGCAGGTCCAGTTGTGCAGGCGAGTCCTGTAGTTGAAGTCGTTGACTTGGATCTGGCACTTCTTAGCCAGCTCGATGGACAGCATGTCCACTGGAAGGTTGTATTTAGTCTTGGACTTGTGGAAGTCCTTCTTGTACACAACATCACTGGAGATCTGGACAGCATTCCTAGCCATTATCATCAGGGGGTCATCCTCGACGCAGCGAGCCCCAATGTGGTGGCCGAGCTGGTGGCGGTATCCTGTCTTGTACTTGTACTGTAAGAGCATAACAGAGGCTCATAAGCAAGGTCATTTTTGTGGTAATATTATCTGTGCTGAAAATTTGAAACAGCCTGGCACCAAACTTTATTTTGTAAGTTTATGTATTAACACTACTACCATTAGTAGCGACACTGATGACCTGGCATTATCTCTGCTAAAACCCTTTGAATATGCACTTAATATGCAAGTCGTGCCAAATAAACCATCTGCTGAATGTCGAAATGTCACCATAATGTAAGAACCTACATCGCTGATGATATCTCTGGAGGCCTTAGCTGATGTGATCGCGATGGCATCCTTAGGCAAGAGATATCCCTTCTTCAGACTATCTTCATAGTCCTGTCTGTAGTATTTCTGCAAAGGAAAAAGCACAATAAAGTATTTCAACGGAATGAAATAAAAGCATCTCCAAACCAGTGAGTGAAAACTACAAAAAAAAATTAAAATAGTCCTCAAAGAGTTCCCTTGGCAGTGTAAGAAATTACGTGGTACTTTTTTTCCCCTCCTATCCAACATTTATAATGTTGAGAACTACTCAGATAACCTCACATCTTTATACTGACTTTTTCGTATGAAATATTGCTGGCCAAAGGGTAAATGAAATCAAAGTATTATAGATATTCAACAACAGTTATATATTTACTGAGAATAAAGACTAAGACACAGATGAATTACTCTGATTAACGTAATGCTTTTGAAGCCCATTCATGGTGAGGTCTCACGGTGGTGTCACAGGGTCGGCCGGTTTGCCCTTAGACTTGGTCTTACCGCACTCGTGTTGAGTTTGTTCTGCTGGGCGAGGACAATTGCAGGTGTGTCCGGCATCATGTGGATGTTGACCTTGTCATTTTCCCAGGCCTCAATGTAAGCTCTCTGTGACAGAGAAAGTTCCAGAAATTAGGCATTACTCCTATCCCTTAGTTGAAAGAATAAATACATTAAATACATGACGTGCACATTTCATTGCTTAAATAGCCAAAGTCAACCTCATACATTAATGCTCTTTTATGATCATATATGATAAACACAATTAAGCATCTCACCATCATTACTTTCTCCAAAATTTTTAAGTACATCTAGCAGTCAGGATAGAAAGCAAATCTGCCATAAATTTGCCCCAAACATTGAATAGATGTCCCTAAACCTTCTGGACTAGTGTAACTTCAACCCAACAATCGATCTACAGTATTTAGTAATGGGGTGTGTGAGTGGCTCAACCTACGAGGCACTGTCCGAGTGCATGAATGCTCCCCATGATCTAGTCTACAGGCATTTAGCAGACTGTCTTATCTTATCCAGAGCAACTTACATTGTATCCAATTATACAGCTGGATATATACTGGAGCAATGCAGGTTAAGTACCTTGCTCAAGGGTACAACAGCAGTGTCCTACCGGGGAATCGAACCTGCGACCTTTAGGTTACAAGACCAACTCCTTAGCCATTATACTACACTGCCGCCCACGGACTGTTATCAAATCGAGACAACGTTGACTGTGGCTGGCAACCCCACAGGGAGATGCACAGTTGGCTCTAGCATCACCCAGGATAGGAGAGTTTCGGTTGCAATGTCAACATCTCAGCCTCACACCAGCAACCCTCATTGGTTGATTAGGCACCCACAAGTTGATCTGTTGAGCTGCGCATGAAGTGTCTCCTACTGATTAATGTCTCAGCAAGCCTGACTACGCAAACTACGGTATGGTAAGACACAGAGGCTGACATCACGTACTGTACTTCAGAGGACAACGCACGCTAGTGTGCAGTCTCCTGAATCAACAACAGAGGTTGAATATTGAATACAACAGAGGAGAATATTGATGATGCTCTTGCTCGCTAGCTCAGTTCAACACCTAAGAGGCTGCATAGATGCTAACATGTGAATTGGTGGACAGGACTGAAGCTCATTAGCAGAGTTACAAAAAGGTGGCAAGTCTTACCTTGTTCATGACCACAGCATTGGTCTGTGCCAACACCATTTCCAAGGAGTCTGTGGAGCTGTAGAAGGGGAATGTGCTCGGGTGCTGGCGATACTTCCTGTCGCTCAGGATATCTCCAGCTTTTTTGGCTTTCTCAACATCAAGAGAGCCAATGGGGACCCAGCCAATACCCTGAAGCCACTTCAGGTCTGCCTTGTATACATCCTATGTTGGACAGTAATCACAAATGTGTGACACAGTTACAGGAATGCGAGAATCATTTGCTTTTAGACAGCTGGATTTAACAACAGAGAAGTATAAGAACAATGCAAATGCTCATGTTTTCACTATTAAAATAAAGTACAAATTTACTATTGTATAGTATAAATAGAAATGTGTACCTTAGAATATAGCGGAATAATTACCCTAAAATAGATTTAATGCGTTCTCTCAAACTTACATCACTCTGTAGGTCATAGACCTGTCTTGCATGGACAACGTCGTTGGAGTCGGGCAAGCAGGTCCAGTTGTGCAGGTGAGTCCTGTAGTTGAAGTCGTTGACTTGGATCTGGCACTTCTTAGCCAACTCGATGGACAGCATGTCCACTGGAAGGTTGTATTTAGTCTTGGACTTGTTGAAGTCCTTCTTGTAGACAATATCACTTGCCATCTGGGCTGAACTCAAGGCCCTCACCATCATGGGGTCATCTTCGATGCAACGGAATCCAATGTGATGACCGAGTTGTTTACGGTATCCTTCATGGTACTTGTACTAAACATTGAAGACAGGCAAGAAATTATATGAAAATAAATGTTTTTTATGGGATCATTTCCATCTAAGCAATAGGCAGTACAATACTTCCTTCGATTTCTACTAAAATATATTGAGTGATGGTGGCTGAGTTACACCCTTTTATTTTCTTAGTTGTGCCGATACACACTGACTGTCCCAGAAACGTTCAGTCACAGGCCTTGGAAGACTAAAGTTTACTTACAACGAACATGTCAACAAGCTGCTATAGTCATGTCAAATTCCTAATCACTAGTACATGCCCAGAGTGTAATGGTTCAGCAGTGGGACTCTCATAGTTTGGAATCCTAAGTGTGACATTGCAACACTGCTATACTGCGGTTTTCAACAAAGTATTTCATACATTCAAAAAAAACCAGGTGACCTTGATTCAATCGACATTTGTTCAACATACTCGCTGAATAATGTAGTGTTATATATATAGTGAATTATTATGCTTACATTATAGTTTAAGGACAAATGTTCATGAACCCAAGTCAAGAGTCTCATGAATGATACCTCTATATAAATGATATGTAAATTCATTGTTTGGTAAAAACACTCCATGAAGAAGGCTTAACTGTTGTCTGAAAAGGGTGGAAACAGGTATACTCACGTCGCTGGCGATGTCTCTGGAAGCCTTTGCCGCTTTGATAGCTATGCAGTCTGGTCTCAGATCATAGCCCTTGCTGATAGTTTCCTCATAGCCTTGTCTGTACAATTTCTATAAAAAACAAATATGGCTTGTCAGTCAGGACTGTCTTTACTGGGGAAACTATAGGGCAAAACAACTAACAAGCAAAGGGATTAAATATGAAGGGAGATTTGGCTTAGCAAAAACAATACAAATCGTATAAGTATAGGATTGTAAGTATGTACTAAGACAGAAAGCATTGTGGGGAAAAAAGACTGCAAGCAAACTTCCGTAACTCTCCATGACCGTGTGCAAAGTGACAGCTACTATGGAAGCCAACAACAGCATTCACTGCCTGCTCAGAGAACACTTTTAAATGATGCACATTATTAATCATATTCACAGCATATGGGTGGAAACAGGAGGAGAGCTACACTATATCACCAAAGGTATCTGGACACCCCTTAGTTTGAGGCTGGTTTTCCTAGTTTGGGCTAGGACCTTTAGTTCCATAAAGGCAAATCTTAATGCTACAGCATGCAATCACATTCCAGACGATTCTGTTCTTCCCCAACATTTTGGGGGAGGCCCTTTCCTGTTTCAGCATGACAATGCCCCCGAACACAAACCCAATTTCCAGTAGTGATTGTTACATCGGCATTAGAATGTTCAGTAAAGAAAATTCTAAGCCCATATTTGTGATCTTACATCTTAAAGGGTCAATCAATTATGACTGGTATTTAATTGCCAGAAATAGCTGTGATGCTTTCCTCAAGCTCTAAAAATCTCAAGGACATTTGGATGTTTTGGACAACAGTGTGCTTAAGTGAAAACAAAAGAAAGTAACACCAACACCTACCTTGTTCACGTTTAGAGCGTTGGCCTTCGCAAGAAGAAACTCTGGCATGTCTGGAGTCAAGTGGATATTGGTCTTATCTTGATCCCAAGCTTCATTGTACAGGCGCTGTGAGAAAGCACATTTACTTTGGAGCATTTTTTCTGTTAACTTTGGATAAATTTCAAGTATCGAGTTTCAAGTGTCTCTAAACTTTTATCCTTAACTCTCAAAGTGATACAATTGAATTGAGCCTGTTTAATATAGAATACAATCAGTATCATTTGTTGGCAGACTCAATAATATGAATACTCATATTCTTGCACAATTTCTTATAATAAGTGTAGACATTTACCTATTAACAACTGACCATATATTCTTCTCTTTGCACAGTTACTGCATATTGAGGCTGCAGTAATGCAATTCAGATTTTGTACTAGAAAAAAATCTCAAAGCATTGAACATGTATTGTTTTTATTCTGTTTCTGTTTTGGCTTACTTATTGATTTTTTTCTTGCAATTGACAAATGCCAGTCAATACTATTTGAATATATATCTCATGATATGCATCATATGACGTGTCTTCATGGGACAGGAGCTGACTCACTGACCTTGTTCATTGTGACAGCATTATCCTTTGCCAGGACCATGGGGATTGCCGTCATGTCTATTGTGTACGTAAGGGCATCTGGCTTCTGGCGGTAAAGCCGTTCATTCAGGATGTCCCCTGCTTTCTTCGCCTTCGTTACGTCCAGAGAGCCGATTGGGATCCACCCAAGTCCCCTCATGAACTCCATGTCCGATTTGTACACATTCTGATAAAGAGAACGACAGAGTAAGTCACATTCTAATACACTGTGCATTTTAAAAAAGACTAATTTTAAATATTTCTAACAGGCACCATTTGCCGTGCTGTGGTTCGGGACATTTCTTAATTGGTGATGAACTTACATCACTCTGTAGGTCGTAGACCTGCTTGGCGTGGACAACATCATTGGAGTCAGGCAGGCAGGTCCAGCTGTGCAGGTGAGTCCTGTAGTTGAAGTCGTTGACTTGGATCTGGCACTTCTTAGCCAACTCGATGGACAGCATGTCCACTGGAAGGTTGTATTTAGTCTTGGACATGTTGAAGTCCTTCTTGTACAGAGCATCACTGGCGATCTTGGCTGCATTCACGGCCATCACCATCAAGGGGTCGTCTTCGACACAACGGTATCCAATATGATGTCCGACTTGCTTGCGGTACCCTTCATGGTACTTGTACTGTAGAAGAATCCAAAAAGATGATGCCAAACGATACAGTAAATGTGACTGATAACATTTCTAGACAAAACATAAATTGTCTTTATTATGGTAATATTACAAATGTAGAAATCGGCTGCAAATTGAAGACTCACGTCGCTGGCGATGTTCCTTGAAGCCTTGGCACTCACGATCGAGATGGCATCCTTGGGTAGAAGATAGCCCTTCTTTAGGTCTGCTTCATAGCCTTGTCGATAGTACTTCTGCAAAGCACAAAACAGACATTCATGATGATCCAGTCTGCATTTTGTCATAGGCAGGATTACCAGAGGAGTCCTAGTATCACATGACAGTAAAAGACAGGATTTGATTAAGGTCTCAAGAGAGCTCCAATCTGACTCGCTCAATAAAAGCACAAGAGCATTCTTGAGCCTGTCCTTATATACACAAAAACAAAAGAAGGGGAATCATGTTTGTAAAAAAATGACTGTTTGTCATTCTTGCTGGCTATCCACGCTCACTGCAAAGCACTGTCTGATCTTTGAGCCATGCCTTGTAAATGCAATTCACTCATTCATTTAGAAAACTGTTCTGCAGTTGCTATCAAGGGAGAAAGGGTAATGGAGACGGGCTTTGGCCGTACCGAGCTGGTGTTGAGCGTGTTCTGCAGTGACAGCACTATCTCAGGGGTGTCAGGCATGATGTGGATCGTTCTCTTGTCCTTGTCCCACGCCTCAGTGTACAACCGCTGAAAAAAAGTTCAAATCGCTGACATCAAATCAATCAAGTAACAGTATGACAGGGAGACAGCAGGGGGTGCAGTATGATTAAAATTGCAGATGAGATGAAAAAACTACTGGGGAAAAATTTGTCAAATCTTTCAACCGCTCACAAGTGCATTTCACCTAGTCTGTTTTCATTTCTTTTTTTACTATAGCAGTCACAATAATCATAGTTATGGCCACAAGTAGTTCTGACAGATATGCTGGTGATGCTCTCACTCGCTAGCTCAGTTTGATTCCTAAGATGTGGCTAACAGCTAATATGCAAATTGGTGGACAGGACTGAAGTTCGTTAGCAGAGTTACAAAAAGGTGGCAAGTCTTACCTTGTTCATGATCAAAGCATTAGTCTGTGCCTGCACCATTTCCAAGGAGTCTGTGGAGCTGTAGAAGGGGATTGTGCTTGGGTGCTGGCGATACTTCCTTTCACTCAGGATATCTCCAGCTTTTTTGGCTTTCTCAACATCAAGAGAGCCAATGGGGACCCAGCCAATACCCTGAAGCCACTTCAGGTCTGCCTTGTATACAGCCTGAGGTGGACAGTAATCACAAATATAGGACAATTACAGGAATGTGAGAATCATTTGCTTTTAGACAGCTGGACCTAATAGCTGATAAGTATAAAACAATGCAGATGTGCATGTGTCTGCTATTAATATAAAGTTAAAATTTACTATTGTACAGCACAATGAGAAATTACAATTTTACCTTTAAAGAAAGTTGAATAATTATCCTGAAATAGATGTAATGAATTCTCTCAAACTTACATCACTCTGTAGGTCATAGACCTGCCTGGCGTGGACAACATCGTTGGAGTCGGGCAAGCAGGTCCAGTTGTGCAGGTGTGTCCTGTAGTTGAAGTCGTTGACTTGGATCTGGCACTTCTTAGCCAGCTCGATGGTCAGCATGTCCACTGGAAGGTTGTATTTAGTCTTGGACTTGTTGAAGTCCTTCTTGTACACAATATCACTTGCCATCTGGGCTGAACTCAAGGCCCTCACCATCATGGGGTCGTCTTGGATGCAACGGAATCCAATGTGATGACCGAGTTGCTTGCGGTATCCTTCATGGTACTTGTACTAAAAGAGATCAATTTAGGGTGGTGCGTTTAGTCCTGATTGTATTCAAGTATTTATTTTTTGTTTAATGACATTCAAAACAAAGAACTTACATCACTGGCGATGTCCCTGGATGCCTTGGCTGACTTGAGAGCGATGGCATCAGAAGGCAGGTCATAGCCCTTCTTCTTAGCCTCTTCATTAGCAAGTCGGTATAATTTCTGAATGGGAATATCAAAGTAATTTACAATTTTTTACCACATCAATGTTTCACATTGTGAAATATTTTTTAAAAATTTTGTGTGTTTTTACATTAGGCTAATATTTGAAAAAATAGCTCCATTTCCTTTGTCTTCATGTCTCACCTCACTGTAGTTTGCCTTGTTATGTCGAGCCAGAGCTACGTCCATGGCATCAGGCATGATGTGTATAATAGTCTTCTCATTTTCCCAAGCTTCAGTGTACAGACGCTGCAAAAATTCATAATTTAATACATCCATCAGTATCAACTGACCAAAGAAAAGCACTGACAGTCATTATCAAAAACGAAATGGATTAAAATGCTGACATGCCATGCCCAATAATGCAGGTCACATGTTTGAAAAAGTATACAATATTATTAATTTGATGAAACACAGGCATGATAATCTATAGATAATACCTTGTTGTTAGTTAGAGCATTGGCTTTGGCTAGAACCATTGGCATGTCTTCCATTGTGCTGGTGTGTTTGAAGTTCCAGGGCTGTTGGCGGTATTTCCTCTCATTCAGGGCCTCTCCTGCCTTTTTGACTTTCTCAACATCAAGGGAGCCAATGGGGACCCAGCCAAGACCCTGAAGCCACTTCAGGTCTGACTTGTACACGACCTGATTCAACCAGATATTGAGAATTTGCACTGTGTTTGGTTATCAAAAATGTTGCTGTGACATACTTAAGAATGGAAGAATTTAAACATGTCTGTTTATATGCATGACTTCAATTGTTTTGCTAACAATACATTACTATGTCACACTGCACAGAAAAAATAAAGCAAATGTTTGTCAGAACCTTGGTTGAGGGTTCTTGAACTTACATCACTCTGAAGGTCATAGACCTGCCTGGCCTGGACAACGTCGTTGGAGTCGGGCAGGCAGGTCCAGTTGTGCAGGTGTGTCCTGTAGTTGAAGTCGTTGACTTGGATCTGGCACTTCTTAGCCAACTCAATGGACAGCATGTCCACTGGAAGGTTGTATTTAGTCTTGGACTTGTGGAAGTCTTTCTTATACAGAGCATCACTGGCAATCTTGGCTGCATTCACGGCCATCACCATCAAGGGGTCGTCTTGGACACAACGGTATCCAATATGATGTCCGACTTGCTCGCGATACCCCACTTTGTACTTGTACTAAAAGAGATCAATTTAGAGTGATGTATTTTGTCCTTACTGTATACAGGCATATACATTTTGGTTAACTGCATTCAGAAAAAAAAGAACTCACATCACTGGCGATGTCCCTGGATGCCTTGGCTGACTTGAGAGCGATGGCATCAGAAGGCAGGTCGTAGCCCTTCTTCTTAGCCTCTTCATTAGCAAGTCTGTACAGTTTCTGAGTGGGAAAATCAACACAACAGACAATTTTATGGCTTAAAGACGTCAGACTATAACTTCACAAAAGTACTCTACTAAACATGAATGGTCAGTAAAACCACTGTTCTTCACTGAGGATGTTATTATATGAATATATATACAATGCAGTTGGGCAATTTTTATTTTAAATAGCAGAACCGACATAGAATTTGATTATCTTCTGCCCAACAGAAGTATCTCCTCTGTCTTCATGTCTCACCTCACTGTAGTTTGCCTTGTTATGTCGAGCCAGAGCTACATCCATGGCATCAGGCATGATATGTATATTAGTCTTCTCATTTTCCCAAGCTTCAGTGTACAGACGCTGCAAAAATTCAGAATTCGTTATGAACATTTCCAGCTCACTGAAAGACAACATCATTTGAAAATATCTCCCAGAACAACAGTAAATTAAAAGAACTACACTTCAAAACCAAAAGGACATTAGCATTTTATAAAAACAGAGTCACTTGATGAAACACGGGCATGATAATCTATAGATAATACCTTGTTGTTAGTTAGAGCATTGGCTTTGGCTAGAACCATTGGCATGTCTTCCATTGTGCTGGTGTGTTTGAAGTTCCAGGGCTGTTGGCGGTATTTCCTCTCATTCAGGGCCTCTCCTGCCTTTTTGACTTTCTCAACATCAAGGGAGCCAATGGGGACCCAGCCAAGACCCTGAAGCCACTTCAGGTCTGACTTGTACACAACCTGAATCAACCAGATATTAAAAGGTTAAATGGATTTCCATTAACAAAATGTCCCAGCGATATATTTTATCTGAGAGACACCATTTAACAGCAACTATTGTGTAGTTAAAAATACAGCATACAGGATGGTACAAATATGCATTGTATGTCCATAAGTTTCTCCCACGAGATGTAATGTTACTAATAAGGGACTGAAATCAAACTGAACAGCACAGCCTCAGGTCATTCGGCATCTAAAAGGAGTCAATACTCTGTAAACATGTGGTTGAGTAACTGCGACTTACATCACTCTGGAGGTCATAGACCTGCCTGGCGTGGACAACGTCGTTGGAGTCAGGCAGGCAGGTCCAGTTGTGCAGGTGAGTCCTGTAGTTGAAGTCGTTGACTTGAATCTGGTTCTTCTTGGCCAATTCAAAGGCCATCATGTCCACTGGGAGGTTGAACGTAGTCTTGGACTTGTGGAAGTCCTTCTTGTACAGGGCATCACTGGCGATCTTAGCTGAATTTAAGGCCAGCATGAGCAAGGGGTCATCTTGAATGCTCCGGGCTCCAATATGATGTCCAACTTGCTTGCGGTACCCTTCATGGTACTTGTACTAAAACAGATCAATTTAGGGTGATGTATTGAGTCCTTACTGTATACAGGAATATATATTTGGTTAATGGCATTCAGTACAAAGAACTTACATCACTGGCGATGTCCCTGGATGCCTTGGCTGACTTGAGAGCGATGGCATCAGCAGGCAGGTCATAGCCCTTCTTCTTAGCCTCTTCATTAGCAAGTCGGTATAATTTCTGAATGGGAAAATCAAAGTAATTTACAATTTTTTACCACATCAATGTTTCATATTGTGAAATATTTTTTTAAAATTTTGTGTGTTTTTACATTAGGCCAATATTTGAAAAAATAGCTCAATTTCCTTTGTCTTCATGTCTCACCTCACTGTAGTTTGCCTTGTTATGTCGAGCCAGAGCTACGTCCATGGCATCAGGCATGATGTGTATAATAGTCTTCTCATTTTCCCAAGCTTCAGTGTACAGACGCTGCAAAAATTCAGAATTTAATACATCCATCAGTATCAACAGACCAAAGAAAAGCACTGACAGTCATTATCAAAAACGAAACGGATTAAAATACTGACATGCCATGCCCAATAATGCAGGTCACATGTTTGAAAAAGTATACAATATTATTAATTTGATGAAACACAGGCATGATAATCTATAGATAATACCTTGTTGTTAGTTAGAGCATTGGCTTTGGCTAGAACCATTGGCATGTCTTCCATTGTGCTGGTGTGTTTGAAGTTCCAGGGCTGTTGGCGATATTTCCTCTCATTCAGGGCCTCTCCTGCC
This sequence comes from Anguilla pacifica, assembly GCA_039654925.1. Taxonomy (NCBI): domain Eukaryota; kingdom Metazoa; phylum Chordata; class Actinopteri; order Anguilliformes; family Anguillidae; genus Anguilla; species Anguilla pacifica. The sequence goes on from CM077286.1 coordinate 1,272,669, forward strand.
TTTTTGACTTTCTCAACATCAAGGGAGCCAATGGGGACCCAGCCAAGACCCTGAAGCCACTTCAGGTCCGACTTGTACACGACCTGAATTAAATAAAATGTCATAAGTTTAAAAAATAATTCTAAATATGACGAAATCACATTTTTTTTCGACGGGGATACACTACACAAGTTATCATATAATTAATGGTCCAGGAAACTGAAATCTGAGAATTCTTAGATGATGTGCGGTTTTAATACTTTTTTTTCAGCGTCCATTTAAAGCAGAAAGGCATTTTCTCAAACTTACATCACTCTGTAGGTCATAGACCTGCCTGGCGTGGGCGACGTCATTAGAGTCGGGCAGGCAGGTCCAGTTGTGCAGGTGAGTCCTGTAGTTGAAGTCGTTGACTTGAATCTGGTTCTTCTTGGCCAATTCAAAGGCCATCATGTCCACTGGAAGGTTGAACTTAGTCTTGGACTTGTGGAAGTCCTTCTTGTACAGGGCATCACTGGCGATCTTAGCTGAATTCAGGGCCAGCATGAGCAAGGGGTCATCTTGAATGCTCCGGGCTCCAATATGATGTCCGACTTGCTTGCGGTACCCCGCTTTGTACTTGTACTAAAAGAGATCAATTTTGGGTGACGCATTTGCTCCTGATCGCATACAAGTATATATTTCTTTGGTTAATGGCATGACAAAGAACTTACATCACTGGCGATGTCCCTGGATGCCTTGGCTGACTTGAGAGCGATGGCATCAGAAGGTAGGTCATAGCCCTTCTTTTTGTCTTCTTCATTAGCAAGTCGGTACAGTTTCTGAGTAAAGAAAAGTAGAAAAACATTAGATGTTAGAAAATTAGAAAATCTAATGCCACTTTGTACTACAATATTTACATTATTATTAGTGCACTTAAGCATTTATTGACTTATTATCTAAATAACAGTTACTAAAAGATATCTGAGTCTTGTTGGTAGGGCTTTCAGTTCTTTGTTCTTAACTGACAATAGAATCATTCAAAGTATCCCTTGGACAGTTACATTATATTTTTCATGAATTGACTCAGGAAATATGACCACGCGCATGTAGGAAGTCCTGAGATCGCAAAGCTTACCTCACTGTAGTTGGCCATGTTATGCCGTGCCAGAGCTACGTCCATGGCGTCAGGCATGAGGTGGATCTTGGTCTTATCTTTCTCCCAGGCATCAGTGTATGCATGCTACATGAAAGACAGTTACATCAGCTATGAGCTCATTGGACAGTTTCACTCTTGAAACAAGGCTGTAATCCATTGGGTGAGTCACAGACATTATGTGAATAACGGGTTCACAAATATTTGTCCAAGTATTCTTACCTTGTCCATGACCTGAGCATTTGTAGTGGCTAAGACCATGTCCATGGAGGTCATGTCTTTGGTGAATTTCAAATTGCTGGGATGCTGGCGATACAGTTTCTCGCAGCCAATCATGGTTGCTGTCTTTGCTTTCTCAACATCCAAAGAACCAATGGGGATCCACCCTACTCCTTTCATGTAGGTGTTATAATCACTTTTGTAGGCATTCTGCGGAAAAACAGAACACAAACTTTGCACATGGGTAATCTTTCTCCAATCTGGCAATACTGTCATTATGTGAACAGTGTTAAACTGCAACCTTTATGTACAGATTTTGATGAGTACACGTTATTTGTTTGTTGAACGAAGAAAAGTTAATCAACTGAAATGAAAGTTAATTCAGTAATGTAATGACTTGCAATTACCAGCCTTTGTTTATAAAGAAATTTATGTTAAAATAAAGAATTTCAACCAGAGAGAGAGACAAACAAAGAGAGAGAGAGAGACAGAGGGAGAGAGAGAAAGAGAGAGAGACATAGAGAATTCATGAGTCCATACTCACATCGCTAATGATGCTTTGCATGGTGCGTGCCAGTTCCAGATTCATGGCATCGGGCAGAACTGTGTACCGTGAGATGTGCTGCCGGTAGCCAGTGTTGGTGGTCACGGCCGAGGCCTGCTTGGCCTGCACCACACTAAGCATGTCTACGGGGGTGTGGTACTTCAGCTTAGCCAGGTGGTAGTCCTTCTTGTAGTTCCTCTCGCTCTGCATCTTGGCCACGTCCATGTAGTGCACCAGCAAGGGGTCGTCATGGAGATTGCGAAAACCCAGGTGATGGCCCTTATCTTTCTCATAAGCCAGTCTGTACTTGTACTGCAAGAGTATGCAGAGGTTTGTTTCCGGAGGGGGGGGAGGGTATATAATTCACAAGATTTAATTATGCAAGTTTGACATAATCAGACATAACATAGAACCCTATTGGAGAAAAAATTTGAATATGTTTAAGGGAATCTGATACACTTACATCACTGGCAATGTTTGCAGAGGCCTTTGCTGCCTGGACTGGGATAGCGTCGAGCGGGAGGTTATAACCTTTGTCCCTCATTTCTTCAAGGCCAGCTTTATAGATTTTCTGGTGTGTAAAAAAGATACAGAACATAGTAGTCACAGTTGAAAGAGTGTAACAACACAATGGAATATTTTGTTCAAATTTAAAAATGATTAAACCTGAAAATGTTTTGAGGGATAATTTTAACACAATTGCTATTTGTTTGGTTACAAGTATATTGCTTAGAAATACACCAGCGATATAAATGGCAGCGATACTTGGTGCCTCTTTGGTGGGTCTTACCTGGCTCATGTTGATCTGGTTCACCTTTGCCATAATGATCTCAGGACTGTCGGGCATGATGTGGACGTTGAGCTTGTCCTTATTCCAGGCATCTGTGTAGGCTTTCTGCATTACAAAAGGAGAATAAGAGACAAGTATTCATGCAGGGGACAGGAAGGTCACGCAAGACAACTTATGTTATTTAGGCAAATGTGCCCCATACCCGATTCATGATCTGATTGTTGGTGGTGGCGAGAACCATGTCCATGGAGTCCATCAGCTTTTTGAACTCAAACTTGGAAGGGTGAGTGCGGTACTTCTTCTCACTCTGAATCTCGCTGCCAACCTTTGCAGTCTCCACTGCCAGGGAGCCTATAGGTACCCAGCCTAATCCTTTCATGTAGTTGTTGTACTCGTTCTTGTACTCATTCTGTGAATAAAACCATACATAGGTATGTAGTCATTGCTTCTGGATTTCAGATTAACAAATCTTACCACAGTGAAGGAAGGCAAATACATTTACTGGAAGAGCACCTCCTACAACACAGTGTCCCCATCATAGCACTGAGGTCTTAGCTTGCACTTGCAGGAGGAGCACAATCAAAAGGACTGATCAAACGCTCCACTCACCTCGCTAACGCTGGCTTTCACGTTGCGAGCTAAATCCAGAGGCATGGCGTCGGGCAGGAGGGTGTATCGGTGCAGGTACGTCCGGTAGCCGATGTCGGTGGTCACGGCAGAGGCCTGCTTGGCCTGCACCACACTGAGCATGTCCACGGGGGTGTGGTACTTCAGCTTGGCCAGGTGGTAGTCCTTCTTGTAGTTCCTCTCGCTCTGCATCTTAGCCACGTCCATGTAGTGCACCAGCAAGGGGTCATCATGGAGATTGCGGAAGCCAACGTGATGGCCTTTGGCCTTTTCAAAGGCCAGCTTGTACTTGTACTGTAAAGGATTTAGAACAGTTTGCTTTAGTCACACACTCCGCCCCTTTGCCAACTCCTCTGAAGTAATAGACAATGAAAGGGTTGGATGACTGGAAATATCTACAGTGGTAAGGACGAAAACGTAAAGTTCACCTACATCACTGGCGATATCTCTGGAGGCTTTTGCTGTTTTGATTGATATGGCATCTGTTCTCAGGTCGTACCCTTTCTTCGCCATATCTTCGATACCAGCTTTGTAAAGTTTCTGCAATGGAATGCAACTACAGTTCAGTCTATCACCATCTCTAACTCAAAAACACAATTTTACCAGTGCTGTCTTTGAAAAATATAGTTAATATCCATCATTATGCCAATAATATTATGTTAACAAGAAATATCATACTTTTGCACTGTTTGTAACATGATGTCTATGTTAGCATTATGCGAGTGTCATATAGACGTTGTATTGAGAAAATTTGTTATCATAAAATATATAGTCATACCAAGGATGGAAAATGACTAAACTACATTTACAAACACAACCATTATTTAAATACAGTAATAAATGGATCTTACCTGGCTCATGTTGAGCTGGTTCACCTTTGCCATAATGATCTCAGGACTGTCGGGCATGATGTGAACGTTGAGCTTGTCCTTATTCCAAGCTTCTGTGTAGGCTTTCTGCATCACAACAGGAGAATAACAGACAGGTATTCATCCAGGGGGCAGTAAGGTTATGTAAGAGAACTTGTGACATAACATAACATAACATAATGAGAAGAACAGGACATTCAGCCCAACATGCTTGCCATCTTCCTACCACTAAAGTGTACCTAATGCTCGGTTTACCTACAAACTAGATAGTATCCAACACCATATCAAGCCTAGTCTTGAAAACCCCTGAGTTTCTGCCTCTGCAACATGACTTGGCAAGCTATTCCACACATTGACTACTCTCTGCAAGAAAAAACATGTTTCCTAATGTCTGTACGAAATGTACCTTTTGCTCATTTCCATTTATGCCCCCTTGTTCTACTAACAGAACTGAACTTGAATCTCTAGGAGTTCACTTTGTTAATCCCCTTTATGAATTTAAAAGCCTCAATCAAATCGCCCAAAGTCTCATTTTACTAAGCATGAAGAGGTTAAGCTTCTTATGTCTTTCATCATAACTTTTATATTTCATACCAGAAACCAATTTGATTGCCCTTTGGTTGTTCTGTTATTTAGGCAAATGTGCACCGTACCCGATTTATGATCTGATTGTTGGTGGTGGCCAGAACCATGTCCATGGAGTCCATCAGCTTTTTGAACTCGAACTTGGAAGGGTGAGTGCGGTACTTCTTCTCACTCTGAATCTCACTGCCAACCTTTGCAGTCTCCACTGCCAGGGAGCCTATAGGTACCCAGCCTAATCCTTTCATGTAGTTCTTGTACTCGTTCCTGTACTCATTCTGCAAACAAAATTATACACAGATATGCGGCCATCACTTCTGGATATTGGCAGATTGAAAGTCCTGGTTCCACCAGGGGAGGCACTGTTCAGCAATGAATGACATTATTGTGAGAACTGAAATCCCCCCCCCCCCACCCAAGTGGGATGCAGATGATGGCTTATGCATCATCCTGTCAGACTCCCAACCAAAGTTAGCACAGCCATGGTCAGAATTTCATTTGAGCCATAGAGTGAATTACAGCACCAAAAACACAAATGCTCCAACTGGATAACACCAGAAATAAACACAAAACTCTGCTTTAAATTCTAATGGTACAGAACAGAAAAAAAAACCCTATACTTACGTCGCTAACGTTGACGTTAACCGTGCGAGCCAGATCCAGAGGCATGGCGTCGGGCAGCAGGGTATAGCGATGTAGCGGCTGCCTGTAGCCAATGTCGGTGGTCACGGCAGAGGCCTGCTTGGCCTGCACCACACTGAGCATGTCCACGGGGGTGTGGTACTTCAGCTTGGCCTTGTGGTAGTCCTTCTTGTAGTTCCTCTCGCTCTGCATCTTGGCCACGTCCATGTAGTGCACCAGCAAGGGGTCGTCATGGAGATTGCGAAAACCCAGGTGATGGCCTTTGGCCTTCTCGTAGTCTTTCTTGTACTGGATCTGTGGAGAAAACAGAACAACATTAAATATTTTCTTAATATTACATAAAATTGCCTTAAGTAAATCATTTATAATGTCTCCTCTGGTTTACATTAAATTTAAATAAGGGTTCTGCTGCAATATCCATGACATAAAACAAACACGATCATGCAATGTGTCCAGTGTACTTTGGGGCTGAAGTTGAAAAGAAAATGGTGCTTGGCTGTAATGTGTGGCAAACTGCAAGGGTTTAATTTAGGCAAAGGAAGTTTTTTTAATTTTACTGGCTACTGTGAGATTAGGGTGAGAGAAACGCCTCCTTTGCACAGTCACGGAGGTCAAGGGAGGAGGTATCTCCAAATTCAAATTACCCGCCCAATGTAGTTCTTCAAAAATAAGCAAGGGTGGAGGTGTATGTCATTATGACGTACCGAATGATACCTCTCCCAAATTTGCTTCTGCCACTGCCGTTATTTTTGTGCAAAGACTGCTTTGGCCAGTCACTGAGAGAGACTGGATCAGTCATACACCAAGATCTGTAAAATGAGGTTAATGTTGTTTTGCGGTGGAACTCCCCTTTAAGTCGATATAAACCTGTAGGCACTCACATCGCTGGCAATGTGCCTCCCCAGCTTCGCAGCCACGATGGGAATAGCATCCAGCTTCAGGTCGTACCCTTTAGCAAGGTCCTCCAGCCACTGGTGCTTGTAATGAGCCTAGGAGGAAGCAAAGGAAAGATACAACAAACGTCACCATGTAGCACCTATTGGTCCTTACATTAACCTATTATATAAGCGGATGAAAGAAACAAAAATTCATATATGATGATTTATTCATTTCATGACTGGTTTATTCATTTTATTAATATATACGTATGTTCATTTATCCCTCGTAACCTTTAGCTTTTGACTGTTAGAACAACTCTGTTTTATTCTTTTTTTTTTGTAATCAGGGCTCTTTTGAAAAAGAGACCCACAGTGCCTCAGTGTGATTTCCCTGTATAAATAAAGGTTAATAATAATATGCATATTTGAAAGGGAATTTCTAGGCAAAAACAAAAACAAGAAAAAGCTGCTTCTGTTTTTGTTTTGAGGCCCGGGCACTTACTTCACTCATGGTCATGGCGTTAAACTTGGCCTGGATGAACTCGGGGTAGTCCACAGGCAAGGTGTAGCTGTGCTTGTACTGCTCCCCAGAAGCTCTGTACGCCGCCTGGAGAAACACAATCACGAACATCACTCTGAGTACGAAGTTAGGTTAAGTCACGTTAGCAGGGCTGTCCAAGATGAACGTGAGGGAGACCCAGGGTACGTGCATCTTTTTCTGGTTACTCACTAAATTAATAGCCCCGCAAACATTACAACAGTTCATTTTGCCACTAGATAACAATAAACCTACTGCGAAAAAGAATTTAATGTATTTGACGCCACTGTACAGTACCCACTCTGTTTATTCAATTTGCGGTTATCTGTAAATGTGGAAAAACTCTCACGTCGTCAAGCTGCTTGGTGTTGCTCGTGGCTAGGGTCATGTTCATAGAGTCCATGGGGCTGGTGAACTTGAGGGTGCTGGGGTGCTGGCGATAGGATTTCTCATCCAGGGCATGTTTAGCTGCCTTGGCTTTCTCCTGGTCCAAGGAGCCAATGGGGATCCAGCCGATGCCCTTGTGTACGGTGTTATAGTCAGCCTTGTAGGCATTCTGTTCAAATCGAAAAAAACGAAAACACACAGTCAAGCCTGGTCTTAGCCTCTGAATAAATACACAATTTATTTATTCAACAGACAAAAAGAAATTTATTCATTTCTGTTCAAGTTGAAAAAACAAACACACACACTCCAGTCAATTTCCTCCAGCCAAGCCTGGTCTTTGTCTCTGAATAAATAAAGAATTTAAATTTAAAGTTTAAATTTAAGTTACACTTCATTGAACCCCGTGGGGTAATTTTTCCTCTTCATTTAAGTCATCCTAGTTACTTAGGAGCAGTAGGCAGCCACAGTGCAGCGCCCGGGGACCAGCTCCAGCTCTGAGGCCAGTGCCTTAGTCAAGGTCAATGGCAGCAGTGTATCTAACCTCAACTTCTCTTCCCCTCAGCGGGACGGCCACAGTCTCTGCTGGGATTCACCGGTTCTCTGCACTAGCCAATCACGTTTCAGCTACACCCATTTCAAAAGCACCAGCATTCTCGACAGGTTGAGCCGGGAAAAGAGATGAGAATGAAACCTTACATCGCTCTGGAGTTCCATCACGGTTCGGGCCTGTTGCAAGTTCACCGCATCGGGCAGCAGGGTGTATCGGTGCAGGTACGTCCGGTAGCCGATGTCGGTGGTCACGGCAGAGGCCTGCTTGGCCTGGACGACACTGAGCATGTCCACGGGGGTGTGGTACTTCAGCTTGGCCTTGTGGTAGTCCTTCTTGTAGTTCCTCTCGCTCTGCATCTTGGCCACGTCCATGTAGTGCACCAGCAAGGGGTCGTCATGGAGATTGCGGAAGCCAACGTGATGGCCTTTGGCCTTTTCAAAGGCCAGCTTGTACTTGTACTGTGAATGCACAGAATTGCAATTTTACAATGAACCCTTTGGGGTGTAAGATCACAGATGTATGATTAATAAATCTTTATTCTGGACTGAATGTACATATATATATATACAAACAGGTTAAAAAGACAAACGGACAATGTTCTTAACTGAATGTTCTTAACTGAACATTCTAATGCTGATGTCACAATCACTACTGATGAGTGAAAGCAGTGGAGTTCTAGAACACTGACTAATTTTGAAAAAAAAAAAAGGAACCTACCCTTCAAAGTGCTAAATATTGTATCATGCAAATGAACACAACCCAAGCAGCACATTTTAACAGAGTACTCACATTGCTGGCAATATCTCTGGAGGACTTGGCTGCAGTGATAGGAATAGCATCTTCTTTCATCTGGTGACCTTTGAGGAGATCTTGCTTATGGGCATACGTGTAATAATTCTGCAAAAAGGTCATGCATACATAAATGTTCAGCACATTATGACATACTATTAAAAGAGTCTAATCCTATTTCTAGTCAGAGTTTTGAACGCAACTGTCATAGAAGGAATTGTATGCTGCAAATGCTTTTAAACTTCTTTTAAAAATTCTGTTCATAATATAATGTTTCGGTAATGGCTTTCAATAAAGTTTTTTATTCTATTTTTTTTTTGTATTTACATTGAAATTCATGTTATGCTGTATAATAATATTCAGGAAATGATGTAAAACCAGAAAATTAAAACTAGGTATGAGCAAATAAAAAAGGCCTCTGTGAAGCAACCTATATGCACCCACCGGACTGATATTGATAGCGTTGTATTTGGCCAGCACCAGCTGCGGGGAATCTGGAGGCAGGTGATAGGTGTGCTTGAATTTCTCTCCACTGGCTTTGTATTCTCTCTGAAAAACCAGGCACCCAACTGTTAGCATTTCCCATGGGGACAGAGGACATACAGCACAACATTATACATCTGCAGTTTGAAAATGAACAATTTGTATTACATGCGGTGTTCCACATGGCTCCATACTTGGGACTATATTTTTTATTTTCTGAATACAAAGTCCCATTTACTGACATAGTGTGCATACTTGGCAGGAAATCTAATAGATGTTGCTGCACAGGTGATTCACAGCTGCACATATGTAAAATATGAGATGTCCAATTTGTTAACTGGTATAAAGACAACGTGCTTCCTTCGGACAATAGCAGTTGAATAATTCTTGTAAAATTATGCAAAAGGAACATCATAAGAAGCCTTCTTGAAGCCTTTGACAATTAGCATTTTGTGTATGACTACCTTTTCAACCATTCCCTTGTGTTAGAAAGGGTTGTACTGAAAAGAAATGTAAAAGAATAAAAGTCTGCAACTATAACCATCATTAGTGGATTTTTGCCTGATTGAAGGCATTTCTGCAGTTAAGCGAGTAACTGATATATTCTGTGTGTAATATGAGCAGGTGCATTGCAAGGAGGGGACAGGCCGTCTGCAAGACTCACATCACTTAGCTGCAAGGCATTCACTTTGGCCTGAACCATGACCGGCGAGTCCGTGATGCTGGTGAACTTCAGCGTGTCGGGGTGCTGCCTGTACCTCTTCTCATTCAGAGCATTCCCGGCCATTTTGACCTTCTCCATGTCGAGGGAGCCAATGGGGACCCAGCCTGCGCCCTTGACGTAGTTCTCGTACTCCGATTTGTAGTTGACCTTCAGGGGACAAAAGCACGGGGATGTAAGAGCGATTGGAACATCGGCGGACGGCGACAAGTCAGCGGCCGGACGAACTGAGGAGTCGAGACGCAACGTACGTCGCTGCAACTGCTGCTGACGTTCCGGGCGGTTTCCAGGTTCACCGCGTCGGGCAGGAGGGTGTATCGGTGCAGGTACGTCCGGTAGCCGATGTCGGTGGTCACGGCGGAGGAGTTCTTGGCGTGCACCACACTGAGCATGTCCACGGGGGTGTGGTACTTCAGCTTGGCCTTGTGGTAGTCCTTCTTGTAGTTCCTCTCGCTCTGCATCTTGGCCACGTCCATGTAGTGCACCAGCAAGGGGTCGTCCTGCAGGCTGCGGAAGCCAACGTGATGACCTTTGGCCTTCTCGTACTGCTTCTTGTACTGGTACTGCGGGTACACAACAGAAGATGTTCTCTTTCAACATTTTCTCATCACAAACCCAAAAATAATTTGTTATCTGGCAGTGGGGCTGAATTGAAAATATTAAAAACAAGCTTTGAAAATCTTCCTATCCAGTACATATACGTGCAGGGCTGCAGCTATGAATTCCAGGCCTAGGACAAATTTTTTTTTCAATTTTACAGTGTCTTCACTGTGCAGTTTACAGTCTGAAACACAGTGTCCTCACAGTGCAGTTTATGGTCTGAAACACAGTATCCTCACAATGGAGTTTATGGTCTGAAACACAGTGTCCTCACAGTGGAGTTTATGGTCTGAAACACAGTATCCTCACAATGGAGTTTATGGTCTGAAACACAATGTCCTCACAGTGGAGTTTACAGTCACTTACGTCACTGGCAGCTTGTCGGGCAGCCTTAGCAGCAACTATGGGAATGGCATCAGTCGTCAGGTTGTACCCCTTTGCAATGAGATCCTCCAAGGGAATTTTGTAGTAGTTCTGAAACAGAAACCAAATTTAAATTCATTTTCCAGTATGAACTGAATCGAAATGGAATAGGACCCCAATCTTGGAATCTGCCCAGATTTGATGGATTTGTAAACAGTACAGTGTCACGCTTCACCTTGCTGATGTTGTAGGCGTTGCATTTGGCCTGTACAAACTCCGGCACATCCGGTGGCAGTGAGTACTTCTGATGGATTTCCTCCAGGCCTTTCTTGTAGTGCAGCTGGGATGAGAGTAGCAGATGGATTAGTAATCTCACAAAATGTCAGAAAAACAAAATGGAGGTGTGACTATGTTTCTGTTTAGAAAAGCAGACTCACGTCGCTCCTTTGAATCTGATTGGCTTTCGCCTGGAGCATGACCGGGTGGTCATCGATGGCGGTGAAGGGGATGCTGTCTGGGCGCTGTCTGTACTTTTTCTGTGGGAAGGGGGGGGGGGGGGGGGGGTAACAAAATCATCACTCGCATCTCAAAAGAATTTAAACGTAGAGAAGTGGATAAAAATCACATTTATGTGGATCGGCTTCGATCCAGCAACATGGCATTCAGTGGAGGCGTACAGTAATGGGACGACTTGATAAAACCGCCTCTTGCTTATAAGACGTCACATCTCATCTTGAACAGAACGTGCCCGTGGTGCTGTCTCACCTCGTTGAGGATGTCAGCGGCTTTCTTGGCCTTTTCGACCTCCATCGAACCGAAGGGCACCCACGAAGTTCCTTTGGTGTAGTTGTTGTACTCGGATCTGTATTCATTCTGCAGTTAGAGAAAAGACACACATGAATCAAACTGTACTGCAAAATGCTCACTGCTAAATCAACTCTTACAGAGTACATACAAGTTCAAATTGGACTCATATGTTATCTGTTGGAGTTTCAACACTGGACAACCCTACTTAGACATAAACTTCAGATAAGTTTTGAAAAGTTTTAAAAAAAAATCTGACACAGACACAATAGCAAATTACTGTAAATTCTCTTAGGGACCACTGAGCTAAAATAGAGCTTTACTTGGGAGATGAATGGCCTAAGAATCCGTAATGGAAAACTAAAACCCTGTGGCAGCTTATGCATCTATCACCTGACACAACATCAAAGAGGGTCACATGCCCATAACCAAAGGCAGCTGATGATGCTCGTGCCACACCTGACCCAACGCAGGTAAATCGTGACGTGTATTGTTAGAATTAGTTCCATTTAAAAAAAAATACTACACTGACTAAACAAACAACAAAACGAATACTTATAAGCAGTGATGTTTTAGCCAATTGCAGATTTGGTCAGAACAGGAAGTAGCTGTAACGAGGACAGTCAGAGAGCTCCGCCCACCTCGCTCTGCAGGAGGTTGGCCTTCTTGGCGAGGTCCAGGGCCACACTGTCATAGGGCATCAGGTAGTTGTGGATGAGCTTCTTGTAGCCCGTGTTGCTGGCGATGGCCTGGGACTTCTTGGCCAGGGTGACCGGCATCATGTCCAGGGTGGTGTGGTACTTGGTCTTCATCTTCTCATAGTCTTTCTTGTACTCACGCTAAAAAGATATTCAAGCACAGGACCATATTCTTAGAGAGAATGACCGTCCAGCCATCAGTCCATCCATTATCTATACCCGCTTATCCTGGTCAGGGTCGCGGGAGGTGCTGGAGCCTATCCCAGCATGCATTGGGCGAGAGGCAGGAATATACTCTGGACAGGCCGCCAATATATCACAGGGCACACACACCATTCACTCACACACTTGGGGAGTGACCAGTAAGGGACAATAATCTAAACACAGTGAACCACAGCATGATAAATAAATAATAAGGAGGTATTATGAAGACGAAGTATTTATTGCATGGCTTACATCACTTTGGATTTTGGCCACGTGGACCGAGTGCAGTATTTTGGGGTCATCGTGAATACTGAGGGCTCCAACCATTTGCCCCTTGGCCTTCTCAAAATCTTTCTTGTATTTCACCTGAAAAGAAATAGGATGCCGTAAATAAAATGGAACTTCAAGCACTGCAGTGAGCCAGACACCAAGAGGATTTGTCTACTTCTACTTTGAGCTTCCCAAAAATGAAATGTCCGATAAAAAAATTCATAATCAGTAAGTGAGTAATAAAGCATGTATTATATGCATGTTGATTGTACACCAGAAAATACTTACATCGCTGACTATGTTGGTGTGAGCACGGGCTGCCATTATCGGGATAGAATCCAGCTTGATCTGAAACTTTTTGGCTTTGCTATTGTCCCAGTCATACTTGTAACAATTCTGAAAAACAGAAGTATAAGGGAATCATGAAAACTCATTATAAAAAGACATTGCACATTGAAAGTAATGTTTTTAAAAACTGCTCTCACTGCAATAGTCAATTAGCCAAGAACAGAAGAAAATATGGTGACGAGGAAAAGTCATTCAGTCCATCTGAGCACACAATGTCAACAATGTAAATGTGGGGGAAATTATATGAAATGTATATATAATAATGTGTTATTATAATCAGTTTCACTCACATTGCTGAGGTTGTAGGCGTTGATCCTTGACTGAATAAAGAAGGGGTCGTCAGGGGGCACAAAGCATTTAAACTTCTCTTGTTCGTGCTTCGCTTTGTAGTTCAGCTGAAAGGCAAACACGCAACCACACAGAGTATGAGCACGTGGCACATGAACATTTTTCTCTCACTAGATGTCACTGCAGGTTCTATTTTAGAGCCTTTTCATTTAAAAAATTCTCTTTCCTCCAGAGACGGTTTATTTTTAGCAAGCGGCCCGCATTTCTTCTAATAATACTTCGATGAATAAAAAAATGAAAATCCTGTTTCCATGGCATCCACAGGAAGACGGGAGGGGCAGGGGAGGAGGGGGGCGGGGGGGTTGAGGGCTGGGACTAGCACGTTCTGAAAACGACTCTGAACATGAAAACACAAACGGAACAGCACAGACAGGGATCAGGGATCTCCGATACGCACGTCGCTCAGCTGTTTCGTGTTGAGGGCCGCTTGCACTTGGACTGGCGAGTCCGTTACTGCAGTGAACTTCAGCTTATCTGGATGCTGCTTGTATACTTTCTGCAGGAAATGCACACATAGCAAAACATCAATGAAAGGTTTGTGTAGAGAAAACACAGCAATTCATTCAAAATATCCACAGTACTGTATGAAACTTGTTCCCATTTTTTTCTCAAACGTAGTGTTCATTTCTTCACAAAAAAGTATCATTATGCAAATAAATATTTTTTTTAAAGAAAAAACTTACACTGACTGAACACCAGTTAACTTGGTTACTAAATTCATATGGAAAAAATACATTATTATGGCTTATGGAGCATTTCCTGCTGTATGCCTTGTTTTCTGTTAAAAACTCTTAAAACAGTTACAACAGTTTTTATTTCCCAGAATTCCCCAGCAGAAGGGGATGCATTCAGATACTGGTTTAAGGCCAGAAGGTCATTGGCTGGATGGGTACTCACATCATTGCACAGATCTAGCTTCTTTATGGCCTCATATTCAGGAGTTATCGTTTGGGGGAAGTAGCACTGTGTCTTCAAATCCTGATAATCAGCTTTATATTTTTTCTGGAACACAAAAATATTGTTTCAAACAAGGATGGGAACGTTTCCATCACATGCATGTTTCTGTCCACAAGTAGCCTATATGATGAATTATTTAGTTTTATTTTAGAGTTTGTAATTCAGAGGTTCAGTAAATCACCTTAACAAAGAAATGGATGGAATATACTGCTCTATTGTCACTTGGTCTTATACTACAATATGCATACCACTGCTTCATGAAGATAAAAATATCCATTTAAAAATGATTTTATCACACTAATTACAGGCTGCCCTCTAACTTTTTAATCATATGACATATACTGTGTTAATATACATATATTAACATGTGCTGTGATATAAAGCTAAGTATCTTACGTGATTATACAGGTTCCCTATTTTAAATATGAAAATGTTAAAACAATAAAATAAATATTAAACAGCTGATGTGTTGGAGGAAGCCCGAATAGAAACCTCAATAAGCTGAAATGGTCAGTGGTGTAATGGCAATGCGTGGTGTCAGAGACAGTTCTGGAGTCACAGACCGTAAAAACTTACATTTCCTTTAATGTCCTCTGCATTCTGGCAGTGACGCATGTATATGTCTTCAAAACTGCCGATATAATGGCCCTTTACATCATTTTCATACTTCTGTTTATAATGCACCTACGGAGAGAACAAAAATATGAGTCCACTTGCACACCGTTCAAAAGGTATGATAAAACAATACTGAATCTTTTTCAGGACACCGTGAATGATTATTTGAATCGTGGAAGCCATAATGTACATTGATCCCTTTTGAATGGTCATGATACGGAGTGTTGCATACTGGGTATTGCAGTTCATTTATTAAAAATGTTTATGTATGGGAATTAATGTATAGAAATTTCAGTAGTACTGACAAAAAAATCAATTAATAGACAACAAATAAAAAGTTTGGAAAATGGCAGTTGATATATGCATTTTTCTGGATAAATTCAAAGTTTGGAACCAGGGTGACCAAAGACAAGTTGATTTATAGCCCACGGAATCAGTGGCTCCAGACTTACATCACTAAACTGTTTCATCACGTTGTCCATCTTGAACTTGGGAGTGTCACAGTAGTTGATGCTCAGTCCTCGTGCTTTTTGATAGTTGTCCTTGTACACTTTCTACACAGAGAGCAAAACATATGACGTATCAGTGAAATGGCTGCCATCAGTAACAGACAGAATGTTTAGCCATTCATCAACACAGTCCAACAGGATGTGGTTAAATTTCACATTTTATTGACCTTTTCAATATGACCTGGAGTCACGATATGACCCTCAAAACGTATATATGACTATGTACATATTTCATGGTGTATCATCACACAATATATTCAAGTATAAGTTGAATAACTTTATATGCATGAATGTGTCAGTAACGGTTTTCTCAATAAGCTCCAGTGTATGCGCGATCAAAATATGTAATTTATATACTGGAGTTTTAACGCATTTTAATGCATATTCATTTTTTTATGGGTGATGATCAAAAGTGAGGGGACTCTTTTTAGAGTTGCTTTTCCAGGTGAAAAATGCTGTTGTCAGCACAGAACTAGCCGTCTGTAACTAGTGTTTTCCATCTCAATTGCCAAATTTTCAATTCAAATAAAACCTTTTGATTGAGCTTTTTGTTGAAAAATATGGACAAACATCAAAATTGGCGTCATGCATTTTAGATATGGCTATTTCTGGGAGGCCAGTAGAATCTGAGCCAGTAGTTGCATTTTCATCAAACCAATAAAGTATTTTCAGTGTTTTAATGTCACTTCAGTTTGCCTATTTTAATTTCAAGGTTCTGGTTCTGACAAATCTACAGTGTGTGCAGAGGATTGTTGAGGATCCTCTTTTTCATTTGATTTTGGGCCCAAACTAAACACACAATATGTACATCACTTAGGATAGAGGCAGCAGCCCAAACTAATCACACACAGACACGCACATCACTGAGGATAGCGGCAGCAGCCCAAACTAATCACACACAGACACGCACATCACTGAGGATAGTGGCAGCAGCCCAAACTAATCACACACAGACACGTACATCACTGAGGATAGTGGCAGCAGCCCAAACTAATCACACACAGACATGTACATCACTGAGGATAGAGGCAGCAGCCAAAACTAATCACACACAGACACGTACATCACTGAGGATAGTGGCAGCAGCCCAAACTAATCACACACAGACACGTACATCACTGAGGATAGAGGCAGCAGCCCAAACTAATCACACACAGACACGTACATCACTGAGGATAGTGGCAGCAGCCCAAACTAATCACACACAGACACGTACATCACTGAGGATAGTGGCAGCAGCCCAAACTAATCACACACAGACACGTACATCACTGAGGATAGAGGCAGCAGCCAAAACTAATCACACACAGACACGTACATCACTGAGGATAGTGGCAGCAGCCCAAACTAATCACACACAGACACGTATATCACTGAGGATAGAGGCAGCAGCCCAAACTAATCACACACAGACACGTACATCACTGAGGATAGAGGCAGCAGTCAAAACTAATCACACACAGACACGTACATCACTGAGGATAGTGGCAGCAGCCCAAACTAATCACACACAGACACGTACATCACTGAGGATAGTGGCAGCAGCCAAAACTAATCACACACAGACACGTACATCACTGAGGATAGTGGCAGCAGCCCAAACTAATCACACACAGACACGTACATCACTGAGGATAGAGGCAGCAGCCCAAACTAATCACACACAGACACGTACATCACTGAGGATAGAGGCAGCAGCCCAAACTAATCACACACAGACACGTACATCACTGAGGATAGTGGCAGCAGCCCAAACTAATCACACACAGACACGTACATCACTGAGGATAGTGGCAGCAGCCAAAACTAATCACACACAGACACGTACATCACTGAGGATAGTGGCAGCAGCCCAAACTAATCACACACAGACACGTACATCACTAAGGATAGTGGCAGCAGCCCAAACTAATCACACACAGACACGTACATCACTGAGGATAGTGGCAGCATATCTTTGCTGTCTGAGCACGGGATTTTCCGTGGCGGGGAGGACGTTGTAATCTGACACGGCTTTGGTCTTCTCGTAGTTCTTCTTGTATTTAACCTGATAAAGGGGGACATATCACAACAGGTTATCAAAATGTAACAGCAATATTGCTGCTGAACGTTTCAGAATGCCACTTCTGTATGTCACTGCATGACTTATCTATGTCACTGCATGACTTACCTATGTCACTGCATGACTTACCTATGTCACTGCATGACTTATCTATGCCACTGCATGACTTATCCATGTCACTCCATGACTTATTTATGCCACTTCATGAGTTATCTATGTAGCTGCATGACTTACCTACGCTGCCACTGAATGACTTATCTATGTCACTGCTTGACTTATCCATGTCACTTAT
>CM077286.1:1292968-1352968 GCA_039654925.1 Anguilla pacifica
GGTGTGTGTGTGTGAGAGAGAGAGTGTGTGTGTGCATGCGTGTGTGTGTGTGTGTGTGGCCCAGTAATTGATTTATGCAGTATGTACAGTAGCAGGACAAGGACGGCTGTTGGCACGAGGACAACAAAATCAGTGGCCTATGAAAAGGTGGCATCCCAGCATGCCTTGCAGGGCTCCTGTGGATTCGCTGGGGTAACATTAGAAAGTTACATCAGAGTTTCCGGAGAGTCATGTGACTGCAGCGGGGACTGTTTCCCCGCTCTTCCCGTGTGGGCCTGCATTGTCTGTGCGTATGAGGGCACAGGGACAGTACTCACGTCACTGCGCTGTGCGAACGCTTTCTTGGCCAGCTCCACGTCCGGCGGATCGGCCAGTGAGGTGAACTTGGCCATGCGCTCATCGTGGCCCTTCTTGTACTGGATCTGTGAAACAGGACCAATGGCAAGAGAGAGAATGAGTCAGGACAGGTCGCCCCCTTCTCTGGCCCGAATTACCCCGCCGTTCCCCCCTGCCTCTCTTCCTCACAGGGCTACAAAGCGAGTCCAACCTTGGAAAAACATTATTTTTTTTTTTTTTAAAAACACCCTGATGTCCTCTGTTTCCGACCCAGCTCCTGAACACCCGCCAAAACCGGCTCTGATTGAAACGGGACCAATCATCGTTTGCCGAGTCAGCGAAAAATTCCGTAATTCATTTGCGCATTCTGAAAAAAGGACGAGCGGTGACCAATCTTAATAGCCTGCTATAAATAGCGGCGAAAAAAGGGGAAGTGGGAACGACTCCATATGGACCTTCTGGCTCAGCACAAAAACCACGCGGAAAGCAGAAACGGGAGGGGGACGCTGTGTTTTCGGCAGTAAAGGGGGGCAGAAAATGCTCCACAGTTGAGGGAACAAGGGTTCGAGACACCACCGCCAGTCGCACACGCCCGGCGAACCCCAAAGCGCTCGAGCGATGTCGCCCTGACAGCGCGACCGTAACGCGAGAAGGCTGGAAACATTCCGGAAACATGAAACACGAGAGAGTGTTGTGTTAGCCGGGCTCGCGGCTCTCCGTCTGTGACAGAAGACGGGAGGGAAGACAGGAGGGACTCTCTGAGACAGAGACAGAAGGGACTCATTGAGAAAGAGACAGGAGGGACTCCCTGTGAAACAGACAGGAGACGGGAGGGACTCTCTGTGAGAGAGGCAGGAGGGACTCTCTATGAGAGAGGCAGGAGGGACTCTCTGTGAGAGAGGCAGGAGGGACTCTCTATGAGAGAGGCAGGAGGGACTCTCTGTGAAAGAGACAGGAGAGACTCTCTGTGAGAGAGACAGAAGGGACTCTCTGTGAGAGAGGCAGGAGGGACTCCCTGTGACAGAGACAGGAGGGACTCCCTGTGAAGGAGACAGGCGGGACTCTCTGTGAAAGAGACAGGAGGGACTCTCTGTGACAGAGACAGGAGGGACTCTCTGTGAGAGAGACAGGAGAGACTCTCTGTGAAAGAAACAGAAGGGACTCTCTGTGACAGAGACAGGAGGGACTCCCTGTGACAGAGACAGGAGGGACTCTCTGTGAAAGAGACAGGAGGGACTCTCTGTGACAGAGACAGGAGGGACTCTCTGTGAAAGAAACAGAAGGGACTCCCTGTGAAGGAGACAGGCGGGACTCTCTGTGAAAGAAACAGAAGGGACTCCCTGTGAAGGAGACAGGCGGGACTCTCTGTGACAGAGACGAGAGACGGGCGGGACTCTGTGAAGGAGACAGGCGGGACTCTGTGAAGGAGACAGGCGGGACTCTCTGTGAAGGAGACAGGCGGGACTCTCTGTGAAGGAGACAGGCGGGACTCACGTCGCTCAGGACCTCCTGGGCCTTGGCCACACGGCGTAGCTCAGGGCTGTCGCTGTACGGGCAGTACAGAGGCTTCTCCTCGTCCCAGGCCTCTGTGTACAGTTTCTGACAGACGAGGAGAAACAAGAACATATCTGTGAGCGGAAAGACAAGATCTCTGTTCACATTCAATGTATTTAGTTTATTATAATCACATTTCTGTTCATTTTAGAATTACAATAACAGCATCATTTCATTTGATAAGTGATGAATGACAAGTGACATGTGATTAGTGATGTGTGATTTGTGATTAGTGATGTGTGATGCGGGATTAGTGATGTGTGATAAGTGATTTGTGATAAGTGATGCGGGATTAGTGATGTGGGATAAGTGATGCGTGATTAGTAATGTGTGATAAGTCACGCGTGATGAGTGATTAGTCATCTGTGATAAGTGATGCGTGATGAGTGATGTGTGATTAGTCATGTGTAATGTTACCTTGCTATAGTTGGCAGCATTTTTCACTGCCAGCACCAGCTCTGGGGCATCTGGGGGCAGTAGGTACTTATCTTTGGTCTCGTCCCATTTCTGCCGGTACAGAACCTAGAGCAAACCCACAGCTGGGTTATAATCCTTTATTTTACAGAGTTATTTTCAACTGCCAGTCAGTTTTCAGAAAGTTCAGAAACATATCATTAGTACATTTAAATGTGTATGTCTACTAATACTTTTTACTTTGTCTAATAACAACAATAATGAACCTTCTTAAGGAGTTGATATAATTTCTGAGAAAGAAATGATGCCACAGCTTAGAAATTATTAATGTAATAAACATTTTACCCCTGCATGTTTTTTCTGCGTTGTGCAAAATGAAGACAGGAGCGTCAGCTTACCTTGCTGACCAGATCAGAGACGTGTTTGGCGTGGGCGATGTCCTTGGCCTGTCCGTCATAATTGCTGGCGGTCTGGGACTTGTGTCCTTCCATACGGTACTTCACCTGGTGGGATAATCAGCCGGCGAGGGGGGGGGGGTGGGGGGTTTGGGGGGGTCAGGCCAGATCATTATGATGTGGGAGGAGCCCTGGCTCTAACTGGCCTTGGGGAAATGAGACACGGAGGTCCGCACCGTACCTCGCTGAGCTGATCCTGGGCCTTCTTGATCCTGTGCATCTCGGGGGTGTCGGTGGTGATGGCGTACGGCTGGCCCCTGCTCTTGTCGTACGCCAGCCGGTACTTGTTCTGCGGAGGCGAGAAAAAGGAGGGTCACGCGGACGCCGAGATGAGAGAGAGAGAGGAAGAGAGAGAGAAAGAGAGAGGAAGAGAGAGAGAGTGGGGAGAGAGAACAAGACAGAAAGAGAGGAAGAGAGAGAGAGAGTGGGGAGAGAGGAAGACAGAGAGAGAGAGAGAGAGAGGAAGAGAGAGAGGGGAAGAGAGAAAGAGAGAACGTGGGGGGGTGGGAGGGGAACGATGGCGGTACAAGGCGACGGCGATCTTACGTCGCTGAAGAGGTCCTGCATCTTCTGACTGTGCGCCAAGTACGGGGTCATAAACGTGGAGGTGTCGACCTTGACCTTCCTCCGGACCCTCTTCACCGGCAAGCCTTTGGACTCGGACTGCTGGGGACAGACATCCCACAGTTAGGACAGGCTCAGAAAGGGCCCTGTCCAGGGCACAGGGACTGAGGAACGGATGGCCTTACCGAATCGACCACAAAAACAAACTGTGCTCAGCTGCCATTATTACATTATGACTATAATACCATACATACATATTAAACTATGGCTATAATACCATACATACATATTACACTATGACTATAATACCATACATACATATTAAACTATGACTATTATAAGATGCATACATACATGACATTCAACATATCAACACCAACAACAATAACAGGTCTTAGTCTACACACAGAAAATACATTTACAAATGCAGAAGGCAAAATGCAAAATACAGGTAATAAAAAGTTGAACAAAAGGACAGAATGCAGTCATAGTAATAATAAAACAAATTAAATTATATACATTCAGGGAAACTAACGGGGTGAAAATGCAGTACTCACAGAAAAAGGAGGACATCAGCACAGCGTGATGCAGTTATCAAAATAACACTGGGCCACATTCACAAAACCTTTCTTAAATTATTTTTACTTTCGTTCTTAAAAATGTTCCTGAGAAAATCCAATATGGGATTCATGACACATGTGCAGACCTTTGTTTTTGTGCATATCCCAGGAGATGATGAATGCTGATTGTTTGTAAATTTTATGAGCAATTTTGTTCATGTGATTAGCATAAGGAAACAGCAATGAAAAAATACAGATAAAAAGAAAAAAAGATGAATTCCGAAATGTTCCTGGAAATGTTCTTACGCACAGTTTATGATCAAATGTGATCGTACGCATGTTTCGTGAATGAGGCCCATTGTTATCATCACTTTTACCTACCTCCACCAACTCGTAATCACTGAATAGGGAGGAAAGTTATTGAATGCAAGTCAACAAAAGCCCAATGGCACCAACAGAGTTAATGAAGTATTAATTCAGGACTGTCCAGAAGCACGCAGCTGATTAGCATTAAAGGAAAAAAGTTCAGCAAACAGCAATGTTCAGGCTGGCCCTTGGAAGACCTTCATCGGGGGCGGAAAAACCTTTATTAGATAAACAGTTTGGGACAGGGGAAAAACCATTACTGACCACGAAACAACCAGGGATCGATCAAAAGCACATGGCAAATCCACCACCGATTAGGGATAACATTATAGGGAGAAGATGGCTGTGATGTCACCTTGTAGGCCATGAAGACCTGTGCCAATCGGCAAGTACACTGGTAACAACCAACAGAATGTCAACCGAATAACAGCGATTGGTGGATGCTGGAAATACAGCCGGAAAATTATCCACCAGTCACTGTTACCATTGTTACCAGTGTACTCTGTGATTGGTGGAGCGCAGAGCTCCTCCCACTTTCTTCAGTGAGTGAGGTGACATCATGGCCGTGTCATCCCTAGTACATTACCTCACATGCCTACAACCAGGTCACATGCACTTCCATCTCTTGCACAGACAGAACAAGAACAGAGAGAAGGTAGCAATGCAGGAGGCGCACATTTTAAAAAGCTACATTGGCACTTCTGTCAGGCTTATTTTGATGCAAATCTTTCTCAAATATACAACATGAGGGTTATTTCATCCCAACCCTGTGGCTCGAGACTCACTGTGGACAACTTTACCAGATGAAATGAACAGTTAACAAAAGCGTTTTAGTTCGTTTGTTCACACAGAAATGGTTGAAATCGTGAATTGTGAGTAAATGGTGAATTGTTAAACAACTGAGTTTGTTTAATAATCCACGTGTGCACACTTGGAATGATGGTGAATTATTATTTTTTATTTATTTTTTTTGGTCCCTGCAGAATGTCCTTGAGTGTAGGCCCTACAGTAATGGAATAACCCCCATAGTGTGCAAGCTCTTGGGAAACAGCACAGCGGGCGCTACGCTTCGCCGCCAGCCTCTGAGAGAACGCGGTTACCTCTGTGACCCGAGGTGCACCAGAGGTGACCTGCGGTATTTCTTGTTTTTGCTGTACGTGCTGTACATGTTTTACTTCTTGTATTTGCGGTGTTTGCTCTGTGGTCCTCGTCGACTTCTCCACAACATACTATAATAAATATGAAAACTCTGTTGATTTAAAATGGGACTCACAGGAGGGCATAATGAACAAAACGTATAATATAACTGCCTTTTCCAGCTCTGGAAACCACAAATGATATACAGTGCACTTCACTTACCTCTGTGACCAGTTGTACAAGAGCAAACAGAGAAAATGTAACCCTCACAATAGATTGACAGATTGTGCTCACACACACACACACACACACACACACACACAAACACAACATTGTAGGGACAAGATGGCAATGATATCACCTTGTTAAAAAACAAAACAAAATGGTGCTCTGTACCAATCACAAATTGCTCCGGTAACAACCAACAGTATAATGTCAACATCGATTGTTGGATGCTGGAAATACAGCCGGAAAGTATCACCCAGTCACCACTGGAATTGTTACCAAGGTACTCTGTGATTGGTGGGGCGTGGAGCTCCTCCCACTTTCTTCAGTGAGTGAGGTGACATCATGGCCGTGTCATCCCTAGGGCATTATACCACAGGCCTACAACCAGGTCACATGCACTTCCATCTCTTGCACAGACAGAACAAGAACAGAGAGCAGACAGGTAGCGATTGCAGGAGGCGCACATTTTAAAAAGCTACTTTAGCACTTCTGTCAGGCTTGTTTTTACGCAAATATTTCGCAAATATACAACATGAGGGTTATTTCATCCCAACCTTGTGGCTCGAGACTCACTGTGGACAGTTTTACCAGATAAAATGAAAAGTTAAAAACTTTTTAGTCTGTTTATTCACACGTAAAATTGCTGAAAATTAGTAAATTGTGAATTGTGAGTAAATAGTGAATTGTTAAACAACTGAGTTTGTTTAATAATCCACGTGCACCCTCTTGGAATGATGGTGTAGGTTTTTTTTTTGCGCCTGCAGAATTTCCTTGAGTGTAGGCCCTACAGTAATGGAATAACCCCCATAGCAAACAAGCTCTTCGGAAACAGCACATCTGGCACTACATTTCGCCGTCAGCCTCTGAGAGAACGTGGTTACCTCTGTGACCCGAGGTGCACTTGTGGTGACCTCTTGTTTTTGCTGTACGTGCCGTACGTGTTTTACTTCTTGTATTTGGGGTGTTTGCCCTGTGATCTTCGTCGACTTCTCCACAACATACTATAATAAATATAATAATAATGCATATAAATTTATGAACCATGAGATAAGAGAGACACGTGCATAGACATGAGTAGCCATAGATACATGCAAACGCACATACATTCTAGCTCAAATAGACACATAGGCGTGGATTCAATCATTTCTCCTTTACCATGGACTACAAATCCCTTCTGGGATTGTGGCCTTGTCGTGTCAGAAGGGCTGGGGTGGTTATATGAAAAGCTGTGTCATTGGGGGCTTATATGTCCCCCGGGAAGGGTCTCCCAAGGCGAACAGGTCCGGGGTGAGGACCCAGACAAACATGATCCAACAGACCCCTACTAATGGTAAACAAACATAGAGCTCAGTTTACCCTGCTCGAAACAGGGTTATAGGGATCCATCCTGGGAGCCAGGCCTGTGGGTGGTATCCACAGGCAAGTGCCTGGTGGCTGGGCTCAGCCCAAAAAGATTATGTGAAACAACAGTGTGGACCCACCACCCGCAAGGTTCAGGGAAGGGGTCGAGTGCAATGCCCGTTGGACAGGGGGCAAAAATCAGGTAGATCCTTGCATCATCTGCCCAGACAATGGAAACTTGATTCTTGGCACGTGGAACGTGACCTTTCTGGTGGGGAAGGAGCCGGAGCTGGTGTGTGAGGATGAGAGGTACCAACGAGATATAGTTGGGCTCTCCTCTGCACACAGTGTCCGCTCTGGAACCAGACTTCTTGATTGGGGGGTTGTCTCTCTCCTACTCGAGAGTTGTTTAGGGTGAGAGGCACTGGGCAGGAGTGGGGATACTCACAAGTCCCCAGCTGGTGGCCACTCGGAGTTTACTGCAGTGGACGAGAGGGTCGTGTCAATTTGTCTGCATGTGGCAAAGAGGAAAACTTTGATTGTTATTTGTGCCTATGTGCCTAATAGCAGCTCAGAGTATTCAGCCTTCTTGGAGAAGATTGGAGGGGTGCTGGAAAAGGCCCCACCTACTGACTCCATTGTCCTACTGGGAGACTTCAATGGTCATGTTGGCAATGACTGGGAAACATGGAGGGGTGTGATTGGGAGGAATGGCCTCTCTGATCTGAACCCGAGTGGTGTAATGTTATTGGTCTTCTGTGCTGGTCATGGTTTGTCCATAAGGATCATGTTTCAACACAGGATGTTCAGAAGTGTACTTGGTACCAGAACACCTCGGACTAAAGGTCGATTGTAGTTTCATCAGACCTGTGGCCATTTGTCTTGGACACTTGGGTGAAAAGAGGAGCTGAGCTGTCAACTGATCACCATCTGACGGTGAGTTGGATTAGATGGCAACGGATGCTGCCAGACAGACCAGGTAGGCCCAAACGTGTAGTGAGGGTCTGCTGGGAACGCCTGGCAGAAGAGTCTGTCCGGAAGGATTTCAACTCCCACCTCCAAGAGAACTTTCGCCGTGTCCTGAATAAGGTAGGGGACATGGAGTCTGAATGGACCCTGTTTAAAACCACTGTTGTGGAAGCAGCTGTAGATATTTGAGGGGGCATGGGTTTGCCTATTGAGCCTACATGTGTTTTGGGGATTTGGAGAAGGCGTATGACCGTGTGCTTCTGGGTTTCTTATGGGAGGTGCTGCAGGAGTATGGGGTGCCGGGGTTGCTATTGCCTGTCATTCGGTCCTCATACACTCGGAGCGAAAGCATCGTTTGCAGTCTTGCCATTAAGTCAAGCTCGTTCACAGTGTGTGTCAGACTCGCCAAGGGTGCACTTTGTCTCCCCTCCTGTTCTTGGTATCCATGGACAGGATTTCAAAGCACAGCCGAGGTATGGAGTGTGTCCAGTTTGGGGACATAGTTGTGGCATATCAGCTGTTTGCAGATGACGTTGTCCTCTTGGCTTCATCGTACCGTGACCTTCGATGCACACTCAAACGGTTTGAAGCTGAGTGTGATGTGGTCAGGATGAGGATCAGCACCTCCAAGTCTGTGGCTATAGTTTTCTCTCGGAAAAAGATGGCTTGTCCCCTTCAAGAGAAACTACCCCATGTGAAGGAGTTCAAGTATCTTGGGATCTTATGCATGAGTGAGGGAAAAAGAGATTTAGATTGACCACCATCTATGTGCAGTGGCCGCAGTATAGGTGATTGGTGGGGCGTGGAGCTCCTCCCACTCAGTGAGTGAGGTGACATCATGGCCGTGTCATCCCTAGGGCATTATACCACAGGCCTACAACCGGGTCACATGCACTTCCATCCCTTGCACAGACAGAACAAGAACAGCGAGCAGACAGGTAGCGATTGCAGGAAGCGCACATTTTAAAAAGCTACTTTAGCACTTCTGTCAGGCTTGTTTTTATGCGAATATTTTGCAAATATACAACATGAGGGTTATTTCATCCTAACTTTATGGCTCGAGATTCAATGTGGACAATTTTACCAAACAAAATTAACAGTTTAAAAAAAATGTTTTAGTTTGGTTTGTTCACACATAAAATCGCTGGAAATGAGTAAATTGTGAATTGTGAGTAAATGTTGAATTGTTAAACAACTCAATTTGTTTAATAATCCACATGCACCCTCTTGGAATGATGGTGTAGGTTTTTTTTTTTGCGGCTGTGGAATCTCCTTGAGTGTAGGCCCTACAGTAATGGAATAACCCCCATAGCAAGCAAGCTCTTCGGAAACAGCACATCTGGCACTACATTTCGCCATCAGCCTCTGAGAGAACGCGGTTACCTCTATGACCTGAGGTGCACCTGAGGTGACCTCTTGTTTTTGCTGTACGTGTCGTACGTGTTTTACTTCTTGTACTTGGGGTGTTTGCCCTGTGATCCTTGTCGTCTTCTCCACAACATACTATAATAAATATAAAAACTCCATTGTTTTAAAATAGGACTCTCAGGCGAGCACAAGAAACACAATGTACAGTACTGCCTTTTCCAGCTCTGGGATGCAACCACAAATGATATAAAGGCCTTCTTCACTTCTGTAACCAGTTGTTGCAAGAACACACAGAGAAAATATACTCCACACAATACTGTAGTCTATGTGCAATAGATTGCCACACTATATACAGTAAGAGGTCATATATTAGTGTAGTGAATACAAATATTTTTTAAATATTAGAGTAGAAATATTAGGTTTTTAAATATTAGAACGGTATAAGTAGCCTAACCTCTGGCACACATTCATACACCCACATACACACGTGTGCACACGCCAGCGCGCGCGCACACACACACACACACACAGACCTTAACAACTACATTGCTGAAAACTTTCCAGGGCATATGAAAACAGCACGTGCGTACGCTGCAATTGTTAGAAAGTACAATGGTATTTGTAGACTGGAATGGCGGACAAAGAATCTAAAATTGGTCTGGTCTCTTCGCAGTTGACTGGCAGAACCTCCTGAGTGTCTGTAAGAATATTTCGATGCAGGCTGACCTCAGGTCTATTCTCGTTTGTTGCTAATGTTATTGTCGCTGTGGGAAATAGAAGCAGCTATTGCTCAGGATCCAGAGCATCCCTAAAATACATGCCGGCCAAATAGATAAACAACTAGCTTAGTAGATTAACCTCTAGAAGCCATGTGTTTATTTAGACTTCAGGGTACTGGACAAAAAAATATTATTATACTATAAAGGTTTTTTTTTCCAACAGTAGCTTGTGACTGTTCTGAATTTATGAACTCTGGGCGATAGGATTGTGAGTCATCTGCTATTTTAACATTCACCGGTCAAGCCATTGGTCTCAGATGAGACTCCAAACCTCTAAAAACACAACAGACGACTCCAAGAACATTCAGAAGCAACCTTTGGACTATCTTTTAAACAATTAAACAGAGCTGCTCTCCACATGCTTCTGTACTGTATATATATATATCAATATGCAACCAGAGCTGGAAAATAGTCCGCAAACCGAAATTACGGGTGGCCATGAGCAAAGGGCTTCTCTGTTTGAATCTGCAAGGCTGTAGTGGGTCCAAACAGACGCAGAGATTTATTCTGCCCTTTAACCAGGCAGCTAAAGAGAATATAATGTGCTTGTTCAGTTTTTTTTTTGCTGACCTCATAAACCACCCCCCACCCCCCCCCCCACCCTTACCCTCACACGAGACCACAGGTATGGTACACCGTAAAGTGGGCGATTTCTGGCTTGTCCTCCCATAGATATCCATTTCTACCATAGATATCTATAATTATATACTGCGTGTAGCTTTTGCTCTCTCAGGGTGCAGAGCTGGGATTCTTTTTTCTCTTTCATCATAGAAATAAAGAGCTGAGCCAACTGTCTATGAAAACCAAATGATGTGCATCATGTGATACCCCTGATTACAGGGTGATGTACATCACAGAAATACTTTATGCATCCTGAATATGAACCACCTGCCCCCCCCATCCCCCCCCCTCACCCCCCCAGCAATGTCACTAAATGTGATGATAGTCCTCCTGACTGTTTTTATGGGGAACTCCCTGTACCAGGGATAAGAATACACCCGTTTTTTTTTTCCCCCTTCACCACTTTAGAGTCAAGGAGAGAAGCCACTTTAGCAAAGGCAAATACCTCAAAATCACAATTACACATGTAAAAGTGTAGCTGAAAGATACATGTAGTGAAACCAGAGTGTATTGGCTTTGTTAATATATTTCCCTCATTGGATGGAGAAATTAATATTTTAAGTTAAAATTTTACTTTCTTATAAAAATTACAAAAAATTTAAAGGAAAATCCAAAATAAGAATAAATGGATAGAATTCCTAAATAGAATTCCAGGACGAGCCTCATTCTTCATGCGAAGGGGGTCAAATTTGGCAAATAATTATTTTTC
Source organism: Anguilla pacifica (assembly GCA_039654925.1). Taxonomy (NCBI): domain Eukaryota; kingdom Metazoa; phylum Chordata; class Actinopteri; order Anguilliformes; family Anguillidae; genus Anguilla; species Anguilla pacifica. The sequence continues at coordinate 1,304,370 of CM077286.1, forward strand.
TTCTGCAAAGAATACCCCCCCTTAAAAAAAAAAGCTTGCAATGAATAGTTAAATGTATCAATCACCAAAAAGACAAGTACGAGGCCAACTTTTAATCCAATTTCACCAGGAAATAAGAGATTAAACTGTTAGCCTTCTGTTTTCACTCATTTGCTGAACAACCAGACAAATATTTTCATCATCGAAAATGAATGTCTGACAGTAAAATCATGAACACTGTAACTGCGGAAATATGAATACAGTTCACGAGAAAGCTGGGAAACTTCAAAAAGAACTTTCATTACTGGGGTAGTGGCTATTGGAGAAGTAACCGTTTATTAATATCTAGATATATAAAATCTCTTATTGTATACCGGAACAACAGTGCACACATACTAATATCATTTTTGATGATTAGAAGCAATAAAGTACATTGGTTATGGTGCTCTTTGAGTTAATCATTGAGAGCTGATCTGTTTTTTGATCTGAACAGTTTTTTTTATGTTATCTTTAAAGTATGCTGATTGTTTGTTTCGTGTAAGATGTGTGAATTGTAACATGAGAGCATGGAGAGTAAATGCAAAACTGACGTTAGACCCAGTGATGGCAGTTCTGTATGAAGCTTGCAAGCGATCTGGACACAGTTCTGAATGGAAAACTAATCCCATTGTTAATATTAATTTTCTTCCTTTGAGAAAATGTTATCTTTAATAATGGGTGCTTCCATTCAGGTATAAAATTCTAAAATTATTTATGACAGTATAAGACATCTAGGCTAATTTGTAGCAGCAAATACACATTATTATATTACACAGTATTACTGGCATGTATAGTACATAAATCTTTAAAAACATACAGTGCCCCATAAGATCTTCAGTACATCATTTGAAAAATATTATTGAGTTGAAGCCATATCAGTTTGGTTATGTGCTCATGTAGCAGGCTGGATCATGGATATTTGTACCGAGCACTCAGTAAAATGCTGAGTGGCATAAGTTTTTATCATGGAAGATAAGAAGCTGGCTGATGGTGCCAGTGTGTGTGTGTGTGTGTGTGTGTGTGTGTGCCTGCAGGCTGGTTAAAAGGCTATAACAGCACCAGTAAAGCAAACTGAACGTTCTTTGAAAGCTGCGTTCTCTGAATGATGCGAGGTTGGCTGCTCTGTAGCCGTTGGTGATAAATGGCTGTTCATATCGTGTGGTGCGTCCGTAAAAGCGATGTACTGACCATCATCTGGACAGAACCAAAGCTTACCTCCGTCACATACTCATCCTCATACTCTTCATACTCCTCTTCATACTCTTCAACTTCCTCGTCAGACTCCATTACTGTGAGGTTTTGGGAGCACTAAACAGAGACATGACACTTCCAAACTCTGTCCCCCAATTCTGTCAGAGCGCGCACACACACACACACACTTTTCACAAGCACAACTGGTCATTATCCACTCACGTCCACATAAAGCCAGGAGACGACAGAGACTTTCAGGTCAAGCTGCAGGGAATAAAGGATTACATTTGACAGCCACATTCAGGCAAGTTGCTGCAGACTTGTTCGCCGCCATTTTTCCTGTTATTAACTGACAGCTCAAGGACAGAAATGTGGGAGGCGTCCCGCATGTGAGACACACGTCAGTGGGCAAGGTCAAGGGAAACGAGAGCAGGACAGTTAAGACAGTTAATACCAGTTACAAATACCGGAAAACACCGGGAAACACAGAGAAGCACAAGGAAACACAGGGCAGGGAAACACAGGGAAGCGTGGGGAAGCTTGGGGAAGCACGGGGAAGCACAGAACTGGGAAACGTGGGGAAGAACAGGGAAAGACAGGGAATCACAGGGAAGTGTAGGGAAGCTTGGGGAAGCACAGGTAAACACAGGGAAATATGGAAACTTGGGGAAGCACAGGACAGGGAAATGTGGGGAAGCACAGGACAGGGGAACATAGGGAAGCACAGGGAAATGCAGAGGGAAGTATAGGGAAGGAATAGGGAAGCACAAGATAGGTAAACGCAGGGAAGCACAGGGAAATGCAGACCACGGCACGGCAACACCACATTGCACGTACCGTTTAAAGGAAAACTCCAACAGCAGTGATTCCCACAACTCTCCCAGCTGCAAAGGAGTCGCTCGCTTTCCGTTCACAAGAGTCCAAAAACCGATATTCCACTTATTGCGTTCCCTCGATCCCTCGAACCTGAGATAAAACACACAAGCGTCACAAAAACTTATACCCTAAACTTATACCCTGTACCTTCTTATATCCAAACCCTAATTCCACCAACAACAAAAAAAACTGGGACAAACCGGGCAGGGGCGGCAGTGTAACTCGACTAAACGTGAGACGCAGGCCCCTCTGAGGCTGTGAGCTCGACACTCAAGATGCTCAGGGGACAAAGGGTCCTGGCGGAAGGTTCTGGACAGCTGCAGCCTGGCGCTCCAGCTATGCGCCATGAAAGCTAATGCCCAGCCCCCATTGGGGGGCTTTGTTTAGCTGGGTGAGCCACAATGCCTTCTGCGGGTGAGGGTTATATTTAGAGATCGGGCACTACCACCCCCCCTTTCTTTTCGAAACCCGGTCTCGGATGATTTTCCCCTTTTTAAAAAAAAAAATAATAATACATCACAAAAAAAGAAGAAATAAGAAAATAAATAAATAAATCAAGTGGGTAAAATGTCACATCTAGCCCCGTTATAAAGACTGAAAGAAGATCAGACTGATTGAGCATAATAATCCAAACCTGGCCTCTGAGATCCACAATCTGGGGAGTTTTAGAGACACCTCTTTAAAACAGCAGCCTAGCCAATTACCATCAGTTGATTCATGTCCCTGCCAATTACAGCATCCAATTAAGCCCAATTAAGCAATTAAGACTCTCGAGCAGGAAGGAAGACCAAAAAACCAGCATTTCTCCAGTGAAAACCATTAGGTTACGGAGTTGCCACCCTGACCTGCTGCAATTGCAAAGCCCTAATGAAGGCACCAGCTGGTGAGGATGCCTGAATGGGCCTCTGGGTCTGTCCAGGTGATCCAAACCCGGTCCTGAGGAGAAAAAGTCCAAACCCCAGCCATGCAGGAAGAGCACAGAAGAAATGGAGCCGTTTGCTTACCAGGTATTTCACGGATAAAACAGTGTCCCAAAGCCGCCAGAGCCTCCCCAACTCTTCCCCTCCCGAGAAGCAATGGACTATCGGTGCATAACTGCATCCACTCCTCGATTATCATGTGGTCCATCCGACCAATCAGAGAACCACTCGCTCAGGTTTCACAATCTAAATATATATTGTGATCCCCCTTTGAACCAACCACCTGTTCATCAAATCCATAGAGAAACAAATATTAGGAGGAATGACCAGGGGTGTGGTGGTGGGGGGGGAGGGGGGGGGCACTGTGAATTGGTGTCTGAGGAACATCCCAGGCTGGAGATGGTGACTGTGGAGATGGAGAGTGCAAGGGGAGGGGGGGCGGGGGGTGCATCTAGACTAGGATCAGGACAATCCCAGCTGTGGGACCTTCTGAGGTCATCTAGTAGTGACCTCAATTTCAGGCTGGTATTTGCACTTCCTCTAAAAGCAAGTTACCAAGAGATCTAAGGAAGTATTAAATAAAGTTCACCACATGTACTTAAAACCATTTGTTGTCTTTAAAAGGTACTCCAGGTTTGCGGCTTCAAACAGATGGTTTTTCTAATTATGTGGAAGATATGAAAGATTCCTAAAAATGTAATAGTCCTTCAAACATCTCAGTGCTAGTGCTAAATATATGTTATGAGTCGAGCACTGTAAGCCTTGTCAACCTCCAAATGTCACCCATTTCACTCTCTGGGATGTTTATGTTTTGCATTAAGACAACTGTCTGAATCTATCGCCACGTCTGCCCCAGAATGGGGGAATTTCTCCAGTGAACAATGTTCCCGTTTCGCTGCCTTACACCTTGCAGATGGCTGGGAAGGCGGGGGCGGGGGGGGGGGGTGTGGATTCATGCACGAGTTCTGCTGACCAGTGAAAGGCAAGAAAGCATGCCTTCGCAGTGAGTGTGCCGTTAGTGTGCAAACAAGAACAGTTGCTGCATTGATACACACACACACTTTATTTGTTACACCTATATTTCTTTGGTCTTGTAAAACGAAAAGTTCATTTGAATGAACCTAAAAATGTTAAAAAAGCTTGAAAATATGGCTGTAACAAAGTGAAATAAAACTGTTCTCAGTGTATGATAATGAAGTGTGTATATATATATTTATATATATAAATATATATATATATATAAGTACTTAGGAGCGAGGTTAAAAATACATCAATGATGACTGCTTCCATCTGTGATGGTGGAGGTATGGCTATCCCAGTAGACACCTTGTTCTCTGGGGATTTACGGCCCGTGAAACTCGAAGCCTTGGAGGCGCGAGACGTCGGAGGAGGAGTCTCCTTCACGCCGCCCCGGGCGCCGGGTTTCTGACGGGTCGCCGCGTGTTGTTTTTCTGACATGTCACCTCCCGTGTCTTCTGCACTTCCACACGTCACCACCGGAGGGGGGGGGGGGGGGGGGCAGTGGAGCTGATTGACAGGCACACGTGCCGCCCCCTTCGCCCCCCCCTCCCCCTTCCCAAACCGGGGCAGGGTAATCGCTCCAGCGCGGGGATGACTGGACCCAGATCGTCCTTCCCACGCGTTCAAAACCAAGGCCAGCGAGAGATCAGCTGTCCTGCTGTATTATGGTCTGCAGCTCTCTGGTGTCTAAAGCATGTGACCCCGGAGCAGCAGTGGGTGCAGGAATGCTTGTAAAACGTTGTGGTGGCAAACCTGCCACATTCACCATTTTTTAAATGTGTTTTCAAACTGTTAAATTCAACAAATTAATCACAATCACGCATTAAAATGTGTAGAAATGTTTAATTTTGTACCCTGCAGAGCTTTTGTCAAGTTATTTTCACTTCAAAACCTTTGCATGCCACTGTGTGCCTACAGTGGGAACATCATCACCAAAACTCTGGAGGACTGGACTGGATAAATGACAAATCTTGATTTCTGCTGTGACATGAACACGGTAGGGTCAGAATTTGGTGTAAACAGCATGAATCCATGGATCTGCCTTGTGTTAATGGTGCAGGCTGCTGGTGGGGGTGTAATGGTCTTGGGAGTATTATTTGGCACACATTAGGACCTTTAGTACCAACAGAGCATCATTTGAATGCAACAGCATACCTAAGCATTTTTGAGGACCATGTGCATCCCTTTATGGCCAAAATCTACCCTTTTTCAAATGGATACTTCCTGCAGGTTAATGCACCATGTCACAAAGCATGAATCATTTCAACCTGGTTCCATGAACATGACAGTGATTTCAGTTTACACCAGTGGCCTGCACAGTCCCCAGATCTCAGTCCAATAGACCACCTTTGGGATGAGGTGGAGCGGGAGGTTCGCAGCATTCACTTGTGGCCGAAAATCTGCAGGAACTGTGTGATGCTGCCGAGTCAGCAGGGACCAAAATCCCTGAGGAATGTTTCCAGCACCTTGCTGAATCCATGCTGTGAAGAAATCAGGCAATTCAGGAGGCAAAAAGCGGTCCCACCCAGTGCTGGACAGATGTGCCTAGTAAAGAAAAACGAGGCCACTGGGGGAATATTATTATATTAATAAATATAATTATACGTGTGTGTGTGCATAATTAACGGTAATTACAGATAATGCCATTACGATAGCAGGACTGTTGCACCCTTCGAATCAGTGTGAAGAAACTCCTGATAATTAGTCACGGGGAAAATATAACACTGACCAGTCGAGTAAAAGATACCCACTGACCCAGCTACAGTACACTGATGACACTTGGGTTGAGATGATAATTTCCACTCGCGCTGGAACAAACAGGTCTCGTAAAAAAAACGCTGAGTTCAATTCTAAATGTGGCTAAATGAGCGACATCACAGCAAGGACGTCTGGAGCACTGCCGCCCAGTGCTATGACACACACAGACACGTTTAACTCACAACAACACAAACACCAGCACCTGTCAGAATCCAGCGAGTCACCTGTCAGAATCCAGCGAATCATCAGCCAGAATCCAGCGAGTCACCTGTCAGAATTCAGCGAATCATCAGCCAGAATCCAGCGAGTCACCTGTCAGAATCCAGCGAATCACCTGTCAGAATCCAGCGAGTCACCTGTCAGAATCCAGCGAATCATCAGCCAGAATCCAGCGAGTCACCTGTCAGAATCCAGCGAATCACCTGTCAGAATCCAGCGAGTCACCAGGCAGGAATGGGTCTTTCAGGCGTGAAGCGGGACACATTGCACACCTCATCACAGGATTCAGTGTCGCAATCGAACCTCATGTTTTTCAAGGTCTCTGTTAATTTAATTAAGCTACATTTTTGGTCTTTCTATCAAGAAGATGCACTTGATAAGCAGAGATAATTAAATTATATTTTTACATTGTTGTCAGTCTCGGAGGGGAATATTATTCATGCATGACAGCACAAAGCAAGTAAGTTTTTCCGAAATATATTAAATGAGAGGGAACGGTCAAAAATGTCAAAAATTTCAGAGTCAAACTAAGCTATGTTTTTCACCACGCAGGAGTATGCTGTATTATAATTTTGACCCCCACATCAAACAGTTTAAGCAAAATAAAATTGGACAGAATTTTTTCAAGCTGGTAAACATTAAAGGTAAATCAGTAAGTGCATTTAACAAAGTAACAAAAAAAAAAAAAAACATAACTAAACTCTAATGTATGCAAGATAACACATAAAAACCAAAGATTTTATAATAAAAGCAATCATGTTAATGTACAGTAATTATTACGGGATATAAATCTTCATCCTCCTAAACAGACACTGCAAACCTTAAACCATTTCTGCAATTCAAGTCACTGTGATTGGTGTGAACATAATCCATTGAGCTGAGTTAGTCTTTTAAGTAACCATAAACGAGTGCCTCAGCAGTTTCCATCCATCCATCCATCCATCCGTTCGTTCGTTTCCTTCCAAGCAAAGACACAAGAACTGCTGAACTGATTCACTTAAACCTCGGCCGAAAGCACATCACTTCAGTTTTCTATTTCAGAGCTAAAGTACTTACCCAGCTGTCTTCTTGACCTTTGCGCACAGAAAGGTACAATTTCCAGCTGCTAATCTGCCAATTCCAATGCCGGTACCTGTTTACTGCTGGCCTGCTCAGGCCTGGTTTCACAGGCGAGATGGGGGTCGGTGCAAATAATAAAATAGATAATTAGCAGTAAGTAAATCAGCTGGATGAGCCAGGCCTAATTTCTCTCTCTCCAAAGCAGATGCCAGCACTTTGGCATTCAGTTTGTTTCCAAGCAGCACCAAGTACATGAAAACAGGAAGAAGAAAAAAACATATCCTTCAGTGACCAGAATGTGGTGATCGAGATCGAGTTCTCAAATTTCTCAGAGAATGTTCACACTCAGAAAAAACTTTCAAACTTCCAGTTTGAGAATGTTGCAATTCACCCTTCAAATCTCATTGAAATATGATTGGATGCCAAAACTTCAAAGAATAAGGCAAGTGCACTCTCAAATAAGTTAAAAATGGCCCATACATTTGGCTAAACATACATTTTTTCGTTCTCACATACTCACCTTCAACTGATCAAATCAGGTGTCATGACACATTTCCAGAATATTCTATATCCGTAAGATCAGACAGAGCTTGTATATTCAACTCCAAACACATCGTACAGCTCAGAGAAACAAACTCAAATAGGGAAGGAAATTTTGGCTCAGCCACATTCAGTGAACTAACTTACCTGCATAGACAAACGTTACAGGAAAAAACACACACACCCACACACACACACACACACACACACACAGATACACACACTCAACCCATAACAGATAAAAAGACTTTATTTCATAGAACTTTACACGACCGGAAAAGGTTGGATCAGCTCTCATTCTTTAGTATAATCACTTCAGCGCAGAAGGACTGAAGGGTTCGGATGCAGGCACAACAGTTATGCTAAATACTGTACACACAGGCCAGTACCACCCCCCCCAGCGCTGGGGCAATACTGCACAGGCTGCTGGGAGCTGGGGCAATACCAGGGGGCAATACCAGGGGATCCATGCCCCAGAGGAGTCCGCTCAGTCCCAGCTCTGCACCCAGTCTCTGGAGGGTAACCGTGGGGGGTGGGGGGTGGGGGGGCATAAGTTGCTTTTCGTGGGGCAGTCAGGGAGAGAAAGTCTCTCTCTCTCTCTCTCTCTCTCTCTCTCTCTCTCTCTCTCTCTCTCTCTCTCTCTCTCTCTCTCTCTCTCTCTCTCTCTCTCTCTCTCTCTCTCTCTCTCTCTCTCTCTCTCTCTCTCTCTCTCTCTCTCTCTCTCTCTCTCTCTCTCTCTCTCTCTCTCTCTCTCTCTCTCTTTAGTTTTTGTTCACAGTTCGCTGTCCGTAATAAATAACCACCAGCCCCCCGCGGCGTCGCTGGGGGGGTCATCCTCCCGAGAGCACGCTCAAACCCAGGGGTCCAGTACCACCGCCCGGGGTCAGAGGTCATCTGACTCGCAGCCGTGACATCATCCACTCCAGGCCCTGACACAATCTGCAAGCAGAGGAGACGGAGGGGGGAGGGGGGGGTCAGAGGTGAGGTCAAAGGTCGCGGGGGAAACTGCAGCCTCGTTGTCGCGTCTGCACTCTCAGCTCAGTACTAGCTCACTCAGACACTGCACTCGCCCAGAAGGAACTTCTCAGAATTCTTTTTTTTTTTAAAGGAGCAGGGGCATCCACATATTTGTAATTTGTCTGCTCCATCAAACCATGCAAAACTGAAATATAAGTCCGTAAGAAGAGCCTCATCATACTATTTTCTGTCCGCCCCTGTTATGTTCTCCTTTTCTCACGAGTGTCTCCTCCCACTTCCTGAACGCCATCCTCTGTGTTTGTCTCTCTGCCGCTCCACCATCTCGTGCCACAACCTCCTCCCACAATTCCCCTGGATTATTCGCGTCAGTCACACGGCACAGTTAGATGCATGGGGGTCTGTAAGTGCTGTGGAATGCAGAGTGGGGTTTCCCCCAATAACGGCCACACTGTGCAGAGGCCAGTCCAGATTTCAGGGTGATTTAACAGAGGAATTAGCAGCAATAGCCCTGTCAGGGTCACACTGCTGTTTCAGTGACCAGATACTCAACTCATCCAAGACCCAAATGTCCCAACGCCCCCTTTTCACTACAACTACTGGAGTTCAAACTCAAACGCTAGGCTGCTTCCTCCTGTTTGTATCCGGTCACTGTGAACACATGACGAGTCAGCGGCGTCATCCTTGCACAGTGAGTGAGCACACAGCACTGAAAAGTGCATGTGAATCTCCTTGTAAAAGCAGAGGGATGTTTTGGCTGTAGGCTGCCACTCTCTCTCCACCTCACCTTGTACACACACTGACCTCCCTCGACCTCCTGACCTGTCCTTCCCTAATCCTCCCCATCCACCCCTGTAACCCCTGTGTGACCCCCGTGTGACCCCCGACCCCTCTTACCCCTCGCCGGTGAGGGCACAGCAGGCCTGGATGTGCCACTGGTGGTCCTTGACGGAGGTGAGCTGCAGGCTCTGGGAGATCTCCGCCACGCTCATGCAGCCGCGCACGTCCTGCTTGTTAGCGAAGATGAGCAGGCCCGCCTTCTTCAGGTCCTGGAGGAGGGCAGGGAATGGGCGGGGCTTATTCATGCATCCAGAGTGTGGCGGTTTAGAATGCAGTTTTTTTTTTCCAGAATTCCAAAGTCAGTGTTCCAGAACTTCTCTGCTTTCAGTTGCCAGGAGCAATTGTGACATCATCATTAGAATGTAAAGCACCCAAGGACCGGGTTTTGACACAAAGACCAACACAGTAGCTTCCAAGAAACATCACTTGACAATCTGTTAAACGAGCAGTACTATTGCAGTGTGTGTGTGCGTGCGTACGTGTGAGCATGTGTGTGTGTACCCCATTATTTTCCAGCAGTATCTGCATGTAAAATACTGCAGTGACAGCTGAAAGCACTGTGTAATAAGCAGACTGTAAATGCTGCTTCACTAAATGACAGATTGATTTACTGATTCACTGATTTACTGATTCACTGATTTACTGAGCGTAACGCATCGCAGAGACTCACCTCGTGCGCCAGCATTTTATAGAGCTCCTCTCTGGTCAGCGTGATCCGCTCTCTGTCCGTGCTGTCCACCACAACGATCACAAACTGCGGGAAGCAAGAGCACGGTGCTGGGGTCAGGAGCTGAAGTGTTAACACCTGTTTATCCATCTTATTATTATTATTATTATTATTATTATTATTATTATTATTATTATTCCACTGTATTTTACAGGTCAGTGAAGCATTCTGCTTCTCAATACTGCTGGTACTCTTCAGTCTGATAGGGGCTGCTGAGTAATCATGTGAGTCAGAGCCCATCACAGGCCAGCCTGTACTCAACTCCCACAGGCCTTCAGTAAAACAGCAGACACACACACAGACGCACGCGCACCCACCACACACACACACGCACACACACACACGCACGCACGCACGCACGCACGCACGCACGCACGCACGCACGCACCACACACACACACACACAGACGCACGCGCACACACCACACACACAGATGCACGCGCACACACCACACATGCACGCACGCACACGCACACACACACACGCACGCGCGCACACACCACACACACACACAGACGCACGCGCAAACACCGCACACACCACACACACACAGACCCACAGACACGCACACACACGCAAGCACATACACACATGCACGCGTGCACACACACACACACACACACACACACATACTTGCATGCACGCACGCACACACGCACGCACGCACGCACGCACGCGCGCACGCACGCGCACACACACACACACACACACACACCTCTGTGTTGGTGTAGTAGGTGTTCCAGGAGGAGCGCAGTGACTCCTGGCCCCCGATGTCCCACATGAGGAAGTGGGTGTTGTTGACCACGATCTCCTCCACGTTGCTGCCTATGGTCGGGGAGGTGTGCACCACTTCATTCATCGAGCTGGGGACCAGGAGGGACGCAACCGTTAGCGTCCATGTGCACGCAACGTAACAGGGCAGCAGTGCAGTATAATGGGTAAGGAACTGGTCTAGTGAAGTGAAGGTCACGGGTTCGATTCCTGGTGGGGTCCGCCCAATGTACCCTCGAGCAAAGTACTTAACCTGCATTGCATCAGTATATATCCAGCTGTATTAATGGATGCAATGTAAAATTTGTCTAATTTGCTCTGGATAAGTTTGATAAATGTCTGTAATGAAATGCAATGTAATGCAACATAACAGTCCTGTTCTCTGCTACTGTCAGAATCCACAGGGTATTCCTTCTGTCATTTTCACTGTAAATCCAAAAGACACATAAACCTTCACCGCATCTACAAGCTTGTGCAATGGGCTACATTCCATTGCATGCGAGGTCCTACAAGGTCTTGCAAAACAATATTTTATTTATGCTTGAGACGGAAAACTGTAGCAGTATTTCTCAACAGGACATTTCTAGGGGTATTTCTCAAGAGGAAATTCTGAAGGCATGTTTGAGCTCATTTCTCTTGCTCAAAAGCCCCTGCGGCCCCCTAGTGGATACATGAGGAATGAACATCATTTTACTGCAGGTTGCATTATTTCAGTCACACCTATGTAATGAAACACAGAATACCACAGAATACTCACAACTGGTACAAGATGGTAGTTTTCCCCGCATTGTCCAAACCCACAATGATGACTTTGTGCTCTGAAAGAAATTAGAAAAACAATATAAGGGTGCAGAATCTAGCTGCACAGATTCCCATTTTCTTTTCTTCCCAATAAACCCTAAACATTTCATTCCAGCAAAGATGGCTGCAGCTAAAATCAATGATCGCAAGTGAGCAGATATTACAGTAATCCTTGTTAGTTAGATGCGGTTATCGTTTAGTACGGCCTGAATCCTCTCTATTGGAAGTGGGTCCTCCACCAAGCATCATCGCAGGGCGAAGCTGCTTCCTGGTCTGACCAGGAGCCGTTAGGAACAGTACTTTTCACTAAAAGTGGATGTTCATTCCTCCTTGCCTGAGTGAGCTCATGACATTTACGCATTTTGAACGGAGAAGAACAGCTTAACTGGTAAACTGTCAGCAGCAGCTACCCTGCATCTCTGTTGATTTTTAGTAGATCCCTATCCTACAGTGTTGCCACTGAAAACATTAGTCAGGAGCCCACACACACACAAACACACACATAGCCCCCAAACACACACACACAAACGCACGCACGCACACACACACTTGCATACACATGCACATGCACACACACACGCGCACGCATGCACACTCGCACGTGCACATACAAACACACAAGCGCACACACACACACACTCGCATACACACGCACACTCGCATACATGTGCGCACACAGACAGAAAAGAACACCAGCTGGGTTACCAGTGGACTGCCCTTCCAGTGTGGACTAGCCAGACAGAAAGAGAGCTTGAGGTCTCGGTTCCAGGCCCAGGCCTCTCAGCTGCAGCTGAAGCTGAAGCTGCAGACCGCGCGTGCACACGTGAGCGCGTGCCACTACCCAAGACTGCGCAGCTAATCCAGTGTGAACCCAAGACTGCGCGGCTAATCCAGTGTGAACCCAAGACTGCGCAGCTAATCCAGTGTGAACCCAAGACTGCGCGGCTAATCCAGTGTGAACCCAAGACTGCGCGGCTAATCCAGTGTGAACCCAAGACTGCGCGGCTAATCCAGTGTGAACCCAAGACTGCGCGGCTAATCCAGTGTGAACCCAAGACTGCGCAGCTAATCCAGTGTGAACCCAAGACAGCGCGGCTAATCCAGTGTGAACCCAAGACTGCGCGGCTAATCCAGTGTGAACCCAAGACAGCGCGGCTAATCCAGTGTGAACCCAAGACAGCGCGGCTAATCCAGTGTGAACCCAAGACTGCGCGGCTAATCCAACGATCTAGAGCAGGGCTGTCCAACCCTGTTTCTGGAGATCTCCCGTCCTGTAGGTTTTCACTCCAACCCTAACAGAGCACACCTCATTCAAACAGCTAGAGAAGTGTTGCCCAACACTGTTCCTGGAGATCTGCCATCCTGTAGGTTTTCATTTCAAACCTAATAATCTGGCACACCCGAGTCTCCTAATTATCAGCTCAATGAGATCTACACCTGTTGAACGAGGTGTGCTTTCTAAGGGTTGGAGTGAAAATCTAGAGGACATTAGATCTCCAGGAACAGCCCTGCTCTAGCTGTAGAATGAGGTGTGCTTTGTAAGGGTTGGAATGAAAACCTAGAGGACATTAGATCTCCAGGAACAGCCCTGCTCTAGCTGTAGAATGAGGTGTGCTTTGTTAGGACTGGAATGAAATCTCACATGATGCTAAGATTTCCAGGAAGAGGGCTGGGCAGCCCTGCTCTAGTTGTAAAATGAGGTGCGCTTTGTCAGGGCTGGGAGGAAACCCCACAGCATGTTAGATTTCCAGGAACAGGGCTGGGCAGCGGTGCTGTGGAGTAACGGGACGAGTCGGAGCGGGAGTGAACACTTCTGCCGCAGGCTCCTTCTGAGTAAAGGCCGGGACTGGGACAGGTGGGCGGAGCCAAACTCTACTCCGCCTCTTACAGCTGCGCAACAAGGCCGCGCCGAGAAGAGAGAGGAGACTAATCAAGAGGATAAACGAGGTGTGAATAGAGACAGTCCTGACACAGCCGTTCAGAGAAACTGGCCTCCATTTGAACGCATCAGCCGAAATAGAAGATATGAAACTGGACCCAGCACCGTAGCGCCCCCCCCAGGGCATTGTGTCTCCACTAGGACATATCCATTACGCAGTGCCCAAGTGCAGTTTAGCCACGGCCTGTTTCAGCCAATGCGAGCCCTGGCTCTCAGTCAGCTCGCTCAGGAGAGAGAGCGGAGCGGAGCGGGTGGTTAGCCGTGGCGCTACCCGAGCGGCTGGCTACCATACGCTGCCGTTCGCCACCGCGCGCTCGCGTATCCGCAGAACAGCTGCGGGGCTCCTCTTCCCAAAACACGCACCAGGAGAGTCGCACTCGGTCTCCCAGGAGACCGCGCTCCGGATCAGCCGGTCACATTATCCCAATAACACCTAGCAGCATTGCCCACAATGCACCACAGCTAAGCGGTTTCTTGATCGCAGGTCATGCAATCTTTTAAAAAAAGTCAAACTCTGCTCTCTGTTCTCTGGGGATGAGGGGGTGTGGGAGGAGCCTGGGGGAGGAGCCAAAATTAGAACCCCCCCCCCGTCCCAAGGCCAGGCAGAATGGGACACCACCACCCCCTCCGACAGTACCTACAGCCGCAGCACATCTCTAAATAAACAGCGTCCCAGGCTTGTACCCTGTCGTCTGACAGAGTGGAACAGGCAGTGTGGGAATTTTTGGGCGTTACTGTCCCTGACCCGCCCCAGGGGGGGGGGGGAACGCATGTGAATGTGGAGGGCAGTGTATACGGACATAAAGGACCAGAGAGAGATCAGCTCTGTGTTACACATGACTGACTGCAGGGTAGAGTCTGCCAGAAAAACGAGCCAGCAAACCTGCAACAAGGGGACAGCACTTTATGCTGTAACTTCTAATTAGGCTAACCATAATTTATTAATTTTGTGTATGGGTTATATCATTTATACTGAAATTATTTTAAAAGAAAATGCCTCATTGTAAAACATAGCCTAAATGCAATTTTACTTATGAATTGAGTAGCATCAACTTCAAAATGGAATAAGTCATTAGCAAAATCAGTGACTCTTAATTATAAAAAGAGTAAAAGAACCTTAACAGTAAAAGACCAGTGACAACTTGAACAGATGATGCGGTCTGACTCAGTTTATTCAAGGCAATCGGCTTCTTCAAAGCTCTGGTTTGGAGTAAACTTCTGGGTTGTGCAGCGTGCCAAGACTGAATATTCTGTTTGTCCACCTATTGTGGGCAGCGGTATTTATGCTACCACAGCTCCTGTGTGCTCAGCTGAAGCCATTATTTACACACAGATAATCATGCATGCGTATACATATCTGTGTGTACACACACACACACACACACGAGTGGGTGTGTGCATTCTCTATCAGATTTATCTCACACACCTCACAAAACCTGAAATATCAAACTGTCAAAACTACCAGGAAAGGAAAGCTTGTGCACAAGGGAGTGTCACTGATGACAGTCCTTATAGCCAGTAGAGCAGTGTACATTATATACTGCACAGTAACAACCACTGACTGGTCCCTATAGCTTATAGAGCAGTGTGCATTATATACAGCACAATAACAACCACTGACTGGTCCCTATAGCTTATAGAGCAGTGTGCATTATATACAGCACAGTAACAACCACTGACTGGTCCCTATAGCTTATAGAGCAGTGTGCATTATATACAGCACAATAACAACCACTGACTGGTCCCTATAGCTTATAGAGCAGTGTGCATTATATACAGCACAGTAACAACCACTGACTGGTCCCTATAGCTTATAGAGCAGTGTGCATTATATACAGCACAATAACAACCACTGACTGGTCCCTATAGCTTATAGAGCAGTGTGCATTATATACAGCACAATAACAACCACTGACTGGTCCCTATAGCTTATAGAGCAGTGTGCATTATATACAGCACAGTAACAACCACTGACTGGTCCCTATAGCTTATAGAGCAGTGTGCATTATATACAGCACAATAACAACCACTGACTGGTCCCTATAGCTTATAGAGCAGTGTGCATTATATACAGCACAATAACAACCACTGACTGGTCTCTATAGCTTATAGAGCAGTGTGCATTATATACAGCACAATAACAACCACTGACTGGTCTCTATAGCTTATAGAGCAGTGTGCATTATATACAGCACAATAACAACCACTGACTGGTCTCTATAGCTTATAGAGCAGTGTGCATTATATACAGCACAATAACAACCACTGACTGTGGTCCCTATAGCGAGTAGAACAGTGTGTATTGTCAATAGCACAATATCAGCCATAGGAGTGACCTGATTAACCGACAGACAGCAGGACATAGGTACGGGCACCAGGTTTAAAATGAGGAGTACATTGCAGATCAATGTTTATGTTGACAGATGTTCCTATCCACGCTCCTGTAGGGGGGTCAAAGGTCGTTCAGACTTGGCTACACAACTCAAAGTCCATTTTTACAGACAGTCACGGACTCCCCACCTCTGTGCGTGAGGGGACAGAAGTCCTGTAACGAGCTCCCACTGGCCAGTCTGCTGGTTTTCTGGACCACTGCATCAGGAGGACACAGGGTCTGATGACTGAGATTAGAAACTATGCACTTCCATGAATCCCAACCCTAACCAGTCTCTAGGCCTACTACGCCCAAGGAAAGCCGTGTGAAATCCAACAGTACATTTACTCAGGGGCACTGCCCACTCCCAGATACAATGAGGGCTTACCTCTTTCGCCCCCCCCCCCCCGCCCCCCCAAAAAAAAAACCTCCCCATGTCCACGTAGGTTTCCACCGGGTACCCAGGCTTCCTCCCACAGTCCAGCCCAAACCCATACTCTACAGGGCTTAGGGACCATGGATGTCAGGTTGTGACTGTAAATGAGAATTTGTTCTCAAGTGACCACCCAGGTAAAATAAAGGTCTATAATAATTATGTGCTTAAATCCTAACTGGCACGGGCACAAGCTGTCACTCGATCTGTACGACTCGTTTGGAACCCGAAACGATATTTTAGCAGAACTTCAGCAGCAGGTCAGAGCAGCTGAAACTAAATCCATCACACTGGACCAGTTTAGAATGGAGAGAGAGACACACACACACACACACACACACACAGACACACACACACACAGACACACACACACACACAGACACACACACACACACACACACACACACACACACAGACACACACACACACACACACACAGAGCTAGGTCAGGTCAGAGTCGAGCAGGCTTCATTTGACCTGAGGCCAAGGATCGACATATTCAACAGAGCACACAGCAACAAAAATATAATACAGGAAGTATTAACAATTATTCCCCACAAGCAGAGCATCTATTCAAACCACGACAGGGCTCACAAAAAGTCCCCAGAACTACACAGGCCTTAATGGTCAAAGCACATTGCAATTCTGCCAAAATGAGGACCTCATGGGGCTATCACTGAGCGAAAGAGCCAGAGTCTCAGCGAGATTGAATGTCAGTTTGGACAAAAAATATTCCCACTTTCCTGAAATTTTCCACAAAGATATTTCCTATACAGGAATGACATTTGCTGCATGCCTGAGATTTTGAAATTGGCCACTTTGTACCAACAACATCCTGGTGTCATTCTAATCCTAATCCCAATTGGGTGTTCCAAATGATTAATTTAATAATGACTCTGTAGTTGTTTTTGTACAGTACTTTGCATATGTACAGTATACAAACATTACAATATCTGAAGAGGGACAGATTGGACCAAAAATGCACTGAACTACAAATTTCCCAAAAAACTTATTTCTCACCCACATTTCAAATACGCATTGCTTTGGTTATACTGAGGATATAAAATGTCCTCCAAAAAAAAGATTTAACATGTTACGACCAATACGGTACCTCTCCGCTGCCGGTCATGGTGAAAGCTGGTGAGCCATTGGCAGGGGACTGTGGTGCTATGGCTTAAGCTGAGTGAAACTGAGTAAAAGGAACATCTACACTCACGGACTTTAAACACAAAATGCAGCCACTAAGGCAGCACATGCAGGCATTAGGACCCGTAATGTTCTCTAATGGCAACGCGTTCTCACAGCCGCTCAGTCAATCCGCGAGCAGGCCGCTGTTTCCTGGTGATGCGCTGCTGATAACTAGTGCTTCATGCTGACAGCCAATAAGCACACCTCTCAGAGCCCGGACAGGCTACAGGCAGTGTACAGCAGTGGGCGACAGTGTGGCATAATGGGTAAGGAGCCGGTCTTGTAACCTAAAGGTCGGTCACGGGTTCGATTCCCAGGTAGGACACTGCCGTTGTACCTTTGTGCAAGGTACCTAACCTGCATTGCTCCAGTATATATCCAGCTGTATAAATGGATGCAATGTAAAGGCTATGTTTAAAAAAGAAATTAAAAAAAAGAAATTATGTAAGTCATGTAAGTTGCTGAGGATAAGAGCACCTGCTAAATGCCTGTAATGTAATGTCTACTGAAGTCCACAAACGGCAAGTGAGGACCAGGAATATTTTCACCTGTGCTGACAAATGGCAAAGCAAAGCACTATAAATGTACAGGCAAACATTTTTTTTTTTTTTTTAACGAAAGAAGAAGTACTGCTACCAGACAAAGGGAATTTGACCACTCCACATAATAGAGGAACAGGGCCAAAGACGCTGGCGAGATTCTGATTGTTTTAAGAGCTGTCTGCTATTTTAAAAAAGGACAGAAAGTTCTGCCTTCTAAGCCCGCATAGTCAGCACAAGAGCAGGTGTGCAGGAAGTGAAAGGACACAAAAAGATTAAAGTATCTTGAGTTCCTGGAATTATAATAAAGGTATACGGTGTCAGTTCAGGACACCAACACCAGTTCCATTCCACAAGGGTCTTAAACAAACCACAGGAACACACCAAAACATAAAAACTGTAAAAGAATTAGCTGTGCCAGTATGACCAACACCTTTGTCTGGACCAGTTACCTTTCCTAAGGAAACTGGAGCCCGGGCTCACATGAGACCAGCATGGAAACACTCCGGAGTCCGTGATTGGACAGGTGCATGGAAGGCTGGCGGTTCACAGAGGACATATCATTCATAATGGATGAGCACATATCGCATGCTCCTGCCTGTGGCCCTGCACCAACCCAGGGAAAAACATGCTGGGCCTCAATGCTTCCCCAGCACGCGCAGAAACTGAAAAGACCAACTGTAATGACTGCAGAGTGGCAGACCAGCACAATGGCATCCTTATCGGAAAGCAACAACAGCTGTTTAAAGGACAGGATTCATTAAAAGCACAAAACAACAACAACAACAACAACAACAACAACAACAACAACAACAACAACAACAACAACAACAACAAAACACATTTTCTACATCCCTCCTTGCTTTAGTTACTGTGGTCTTAATATGCATGTATACTGGTGTGCATGCAAGTGTGTGTATTTGGAGTGCACAGATGAATTGTGTATGCATGGGTACATAGGTGCAAAAACATATGAATATGTATGCGTGTATATATTTGTGGTATATATGGATATTTTTGTGTACGGTGACAGTGTACATGTGTTTCTGTGTTCTAGAAATTAGCCAGAGAACAAGTTTTTCATCGCATTAGAATGCACTACTTGTAATGCACATGACAATAAAATTACTTGAACTTGTGTGCTGAGAACGTCTAATGTTTTCATTCCAAACTACCCCACTGTGAACAGGAACCGGCGGAACTATTCATGAAATGCGAACCGGGAAACAGCATCTCACAACCTTTACAAAAAGCAGGACATCCAGTTTCTGCAGCTATCGAGTTCATAAATAGTAGACAATAGATGTAAGTCTATTTCCTATTTTCGAGGATTTCGGAGAGTGCTTCTGGTGTATCTACATGTCCCGTAGATTTGATAGATGAGGATTGAGGAAATGAACTACAGAAAATATTTTGGTTTTTTCCACACGTTACAAAGACTGACAGACAGCATTTCTGTCTGTCATTTCATTTAATTTCCAGTTAGAGGTGTCGACCACTGCAATTTACGCATGTGGATAACGCCTCCATGCGTAAATTGCAGCCCCTGAATTAGCTAACTAAAGTTAGCTTTCATAGAGCACTCGAGCGGAACCAAATAAGTTAGGCTAGCCAGCATTATCATGGCCAGACGCAATTTAACGGATGCAACTAAAGATATGTTTTTGACTTAACATTAGGCTGGCATTAACATTTCACGTCATGCTGACTGTAAAAAATACGTTAGTATACAGACTCACTTTAAACTCTTATAACGTTACTGTAAATTGTTAGCTAAAATGTTCACAGTGTTTACGCTATGAAAGGGTTTATTGACCAGCTGTGTGCAACTGTCAGCAAAAAAAAGATGCCACCCTAACGGGTCAGTAGGTTAGACAAAAGCCTGGTTGGCAAGCATGTTAACGTTTTCGAACTTAATGAGCCAGCTTGTAACTTGGCAGGCTAGAAGAGGTCACACGTAGCTAGCCTAGCTACATAGTCTGAGGGAGTCAATGGCGTTCTGCATTGCCACGCTTTATTGATTACACGTCACTTTGTCATTTCTGCTACCGAGTAATGACTCATTTTAAACGGAGTTTTCGTTCATTTATTAGCTACTATAACAATTCGCTCGCTAGTTAGGGAGCTGTGAATGGGTGAACGGGTACAACGTTGACGTCTGCTAGCGTGCTAACAAGCTGGCTGGCGATGGATTCTAACATCAGACACTAAAGCGGAACTACTCCAGCTGGCCAAAAAACAGCTGGAGGAAGGCAGAGTTCTCAAACTCAAACTCTCGATACAAAACCAAACACTCTGTATGGCAGCTAGTTATGTTTCTTTTTGTTCGGAACTATGTTTACTATGTAAATCAGTGGTTAAAACCCCGTAACTTGGCTAACCTTAGCGATAATTTGCTAGCTACAGTTTTCTCGATTGGAAATCACTTGGTCTTCTAGCTAGCCAGCTAATTGGCTACTTCACAATAGGTTGCTAAGTGAAGCAGCTATCCCGGCTACATTTACGGCATATAAACCATTCGCATTCCAGAAAAAACCAAACAAAATGGCAATACAAGAACACATTTGGACTTGCCTTGATGGTTAAAAAGCCTCCATAGCTTGGTGAAAAGGATTCCCATTGCTGACGAGGGCCTTCGGAGGCAAGCAGAGCCTCTGTCACCGTGAGAACAATATAGCTAGCTAGCTAACTAGCTAGCTACACTGGCCTTAGACGTACAAATGGAATCAGTACCTGTCTGATCTGACAACCTGGCACTTTTCCATCGCGATATAGAGAGGGATAATGTCCATATTCTTTGGAGACACCGTCATTACGGTATACATCTTTACTTTAAATCAGTACCGCTGTTCATAAAGATCTGAAACGTCACTTAATATTATGTCAAAATGAGAAACTGCTCGTCCAGCTCCAGAAATTCTTCGACTACACAGCCGAAGGTCTTCAATGCAGTCTACTCGAACTAGGCACAGTAATCGTCGCCAGAACACGCATGCGCACCTGAACCTGCTCTGCCCAGCCCTGCCCTGCACTGATCGTGGAACAGTATCAACTTATAAGACAAAACGATCGGGGCTGGACTTTCATGTATACACTGATCTTGGACCAGCAAAAAAAAAAACGGTTAGGTAAACGATATGTCAATTCACGTCAGACTAATTTTTATTATTTTAACAATGTCATTATTTTTGTATATATTTGCATGGTCGTTCATATGATAGCCACGAGAATGGTGCAATTTGCGTTGCAGCCTGACGGTTTGTCATCTTCATAATACATTTTTTTTGTAAAACAAAGTTTATATGGTAGAGACATATCTTATTCGACCTGGTATCCTAAAACAACAGCATGGTTTATTTGAAGCTTAGCCCATGGTAACTGCAAATAATGAAATTATTAAAACAACGTGACTGCAATGCAATTCTGACACCAATTTCATTACAGTATACTTTCAGTCAGCCATTCTAAGCCACTGTGATAAGGAAGCGTTCCTATAACGGGTCACGTGATGGAATATCTCATTCAGGTTTTTCCCTCTGAGTTTCGCACCAGGGGGAAATGCGCAAGAACTCTCTTATCTGAACATCTTCATGTGGCACTGCGTGCAACCTCACTTTACTCACCCAGCCCTGGGCCCGAAGTGCCGGGCTTTAGCCAGCATCCCTGTGACATTAAAATGGGTTCCACTCCAAGAACCAGGGAGAGAAACTAAAGTAGTTCAACCAATAATTTGCAGTGCTTTATTATGATGTTAAGTGCATTTGTGGACTGAAGACCTGTAAACACTGTGGCCATCAAGGATCACGGTTAAATTATGTTTTAGAACCATTCTTCCTTAATCAAGCAGTACATTTCTATTTTTAAATCATCAGCATGCTGTATACTGTATAGCATACTGTATATAAATAATACATTTAAAAACTATTGACATGTGTGCTGAGAATATCTAATGAATTAATTTAATAATTAAAGAAACCAAAATAGGTTCAAATAGACGCTGGCTAAACATGGACAAAGTAAGGATAACGTTTTTGCCGCTGAGTACTAATGAAGTGAATAAATTACGATGGGCAGATTTTTAAATGACACCATTTACTTTTCTGTAGCAAATCATGGAATGCAAGTGACGTAGACTGTTGCAGCCATAACAAAGAGCACCCATTCAGTTCGTTTCACAATTCAAGGAAATACTTTTGACACTGACTCAATGCTGGAGAAAGACTGTGGAGGAAAAACAGTTCCGAAAAAAAGAAGAATGTAGGAGGCATTTTTTGAGTTCCCATTTATTTTAAAAAAGAAAACTTTTTTTAAATGCAGCTAGATTTTTTTTACACATCTATTTCCCATAAAACATATTCTTTTTATTTAATCTTATAAATTAAAATGTTATATTATGCATGCAGTTTTGCATTTCCCTTTTTAAATGTCGTCTTCCACAAAAATAACAACACAATTTCATTTGAACTTTGAACTCTGATGAAGCCGCTAAGTAGCAGAGGGAGTAGAAGCATCAGCATGCAGCACTGTACACATTTGCATAGTAAATGATTCTCTTTTTATTTTAAATTGACTCTTTTTTTTTACCAGCATGCCTTTTATAGAATACTGCACATAATTGAAAATTCGTATTCTTGGGACCGGGAGAAGAAAGGGATAAAACAAACTGAAACAATCAAAGGAAGTTTGTAAACTGTTTACTTGGCTGTCTGTATTCCAATGGGACCCGCCTCTTTCGTTGGCGTTACATGCATTCAGCAAACAGTGTCTGTGATGACATCAGATAACCACTTAAACATGTCATCTTTTAATGCAATAATAATTCTGTCTTTGTGACTAAAACATTGCCTATATCCCGACATGGCAATATGGGTCAGTCATGGATGGGATAAGGGTAGCCTTTTCATGTATCTGTTTTTTTTGTCCGAATTTATACACATAAAAAGGTTATGTAGCAAGGTAAGCAATAAAGAAAAAATAGAAAAAAAATGGATGGTATCAACCAACATGCAACAGTCTGTTTATAATCACCCAGTATCAAGGCTTGATTATTAAAAACAGAACCTCGACATCACACAGAAATAAAAACGAATGCTACTTTTTGTATTACAATGTAAAAAGGTCCAGAAAATAAACAGCAGCATAACTCATCTTTCCCATCAGAAGCATGATTTTCATTAATAAACGAGTATTTGCTTTGTTCGGCTTTACCCCCAGTGACTGTCAATCCTGTTATAATGGCTCGCAGTCCACCTGAACAATAGAAATTTGTTACAGTGCTGAAATATAGATTGTGCCAATGATTGTATCACTAATACTATTGTGAAAATGGCAAGGGTTTTAGTCAATTTGAAAAGAAAAAAAAAAAAATGCTGACTCAGGAGTTTAAAAAAAAATCGATGGAAAATTAATCTCAAATATGACATCTTTCTAAAGGGGGAAGGTCTTTTTAAGAAGCAAAAATGGTGCGTCCCCTAAGGCAGTGCAAAGAGCTTCTCTTGCCTTTAATGAGCCAGTCCTTTCCATAAAATGCTCTACATGCTGGTAAATGCATGCAACAGCAATAAAGTTCAGCTTATGCAAATGCTCAATTAGTATCCCCTTCGGCAAATAAACCGTTCAGAAACTCGTTTATCAGCTGCAAGTGAGGGAACAAAAAAGGCAAAATGAACTTTGACACCAAATTTTAAAATGCAGAGAGTGCACCTCGACAAAAGCTACAGGGAATCAGACACATTTAAGGGAAAAAAAGAGAGAGATGCTGGAACTGGATTTACTCATCTGACCTGATCTAAAGAATATTTACAGAATAACTTTTAAAAAATATTCTTTGCAAATGGGGAGGTTAATGTGCTCTACATTTACAGAAATATGTGCGTTTAATTGGGGGGTGATGAACGAGCATTTCCAGGGCAGGTTCACAGTAAACCTTGCATTTTACTCCACTGCAGCTGTACAAGGAAAGAGGAAGAGGTGTGACCTTTTTTTTAATACCTCACACTTTGCAGTGAACGGATGAATTAAATCTAAAGGAGCGGTCTTTCCAAACAGACCAAACCGTTCGGCCCTAAACACGAAGAAAACAAGTATGTTCGGCTCTACTCAAGATTCGCTTCAAATAGCTAGTGCACCTACAGTATGCACATGTAAGAGAAATGCAGTTTTTAAGTATTTACATATTCGGTTCTAGGAACAAATCTGACCGTGATTGTGATCCAAGACCTCTATTGCATTTCTCTTTTTTTAACGGAAAGCTTTGCAGAAGGCTAGTTTCAGTATCGTTAATCAATCACAGAAATCAGGATTTGGCAAGAGTGCCCGTATGCATCGTCATAAACCAGAAATTCAATCAAAGGGTTCTACAGGCCTTGCTGTTGCCATGCCGACACGGTCGGAAGTCGAAAGTTCTCGTTCAAAAAATGCAATACCGCCGTGTTGCGTGGCTGAATTAAATGACAGATCTCATGCTCGTTACTGTCCAGCCACACACACAGTTCTCACACCCGCTTGCACTTGGGATTCATACAATCAGAATAATAATACAGATTTTGTCTTCGGCAAGAATTTTGTTCCAAAGTTGGGAGGCAACCATATAAAACTGCAGTGAATCACAATTGGAAGATGTCAGCAATCGATATTGGCCCTACATTTCCCTAAATGGCCACAGTTGCCCTTGAATTTGAGAGCCACAGCTCTATGACTCTGTCCAGCTGAATCACAGCACATCCACTGTTAAATGTATGTTCACCTACTATTGGCTGAACAGACAGGACAAACAAAGAATGCTAAAAATTGCTGATAATGAGAAATTCACCATTATTTAGATGTGTGCTTGGTAAAAATGCTAAGAACTTGGTCAGTTGACCTAATACTAGAGAAAGTGATAAACGTCTGCTATGGTAACTCCATACAGCACAGACTCATACAATGGGGGACATTCTATCCACTTTGTCCTTAACTTGGTTTTAACAAATGTAAGATTTGTTAAATCATGAGCTCAGCAGTCACTGAATTGTATGAAATGTACTTCAGAACTGTAATAATAAACACATTGTGTCATTGCTTAAATTTCTTACTTGAAGTTAAGGACAAAATGTTGTACTGGTTAGATTATGTAGGGGTTTAACAGGTGAAAATGAAACAAAAGTGATCAACAATGAACAATTACAGAATTTGATTTTAAAAAGACTGGAAATGAAAGTAAAATGCTTCTCATGTCTGGGGGTTTACACTGAATTTCTGGTGTACAACAAACCCAATGGAGGAACTGGTTTCACACAAAACATGCAAATATGAAAGCAAACATCATTAATCTTCAATGAGTCTCCTAGAATAATTCCATTCAGTAACCATTCAATAGTGCAGTAGTCAGTTATTGCATGCCTGAAAGCCATATATCATACATACAAATATCAGAACAAAAACACTTTTGCCTGTGATGAACAAATAAAGCTTCTTATTTGTTCTTACAATTGTTTTTTGTAAAATAATTGTACAATAGGAACAAGTAATTTGAAGTTGGCTGATTGCAGATGTTTTTCTCATTTGGCCAAATTTCAATCAACAGTGCATGAACATACAGAAGAAAAGAGATGAATGAAATGAGATTAATATTGGCATTCTACATGGAAAGCAATGTGCTTCACTGTTAGACTACTATACTGTAAGTTTATTGTGAGCATGTGTATTGAAGCTAATCTGCCAATGGAATGATTTTGGAACAAGACAAAATGTGATAAGAAAAATTTAAATTCCCTTTCGCAATTACAAAAATTTCACTGGTGAAGACCACATCAGATAGTGAAGACTAAAATGATAAAAATGATAATACAGTAAGGTCACTTTGTTCCAACTGCACTCACGCAAACTGTGGGTGCTCTTAAAACTGCTTTGTTGGTGAACCTGTTCTGTTTTTTATGCTGAATTAACCCGCATAAGCACATGCGTTTTGGGAATCCATCAGTGCATCCATTGCTTCCAATAAAAGCAAAATTAGACCATCAGACTAATAAAGTAGCACCAGAATAGATCACTTGACCTATTTAAGATTTAACTGATGCAAGATCACTTCTGAATGCCTTGCCCAAGGCCTACACTCGATAGACATGCAGGGGCTTTAATGCAATGAAGGCTCATTTCTCTTACAGACAACACCTTCACTGGAGGACGTCGACAAATTCAGTTTAATGAACAATTTTTAAAAAATGATGAAGGTGATGTCTTAATCAAGATGGTCTAGAACAGTAGCAATGGTTACTATATAGAGATAACTAAGATACTCCTTTATCACAAGTTGTCGAACAGGGTGTCCAGGCATGTCTTGTCTGAAGTCTACACACGTCATGCTTTCAGAATTCACTTCTGCACAGTTAACAAAAAGAAAGCCACCTGTCCTTTAAAGACAGCTAAATCTACACATATCTATTCAAACACTTGAAGCGTCTGCTGTCTTTTTCTAATTCGGCACAGATCTTCAAAAATCGCCCCAGAATACATCCAACCACAATCAGCTCTATACTACATTTGTGCTAATTTCCCGTGTGCAAACACCAGTCTTAGAATGTGCTATAATATACTTAACTAATATACCCAACCGCTGTGTCTATCTCACCCAGAAAACAAGAGTACTATCAATTCACATCTCTTGGAGGGAAAACTTGTGAAGTACATACCAAAATAACTATGACTAAAAACCAACATACGGGTGGTGAAGTTGATTGATTTAATCTGGCAAACAAAAAAAAAAGAAACAAACAAGCTGAAATGTAAGAGGTACATGTACTATAACATCATGGCAATATTACATCAGAAAAAATTTTCAACCTGTAATCTACAGAAAAGATATACCAGGGAGAAACGTGTTCAGTTTTACAGGTAATGCTAGCAGCGCTACATACTGTATTGTGTCCCCACAGGGCTGTCAAACTTTCAAATGTAGAAATATACAAGACTGCAGCTTGTCTACAAAGTACAATGCAAAGTAAAACAATTATTGATATTTGTGAAATGGTGCTACTTAGATCAATAGATTCAACAGAAGTGAACAAGATACCACAAGGGTCGCAGGTCTTCTCTAATTCACACAAATACTGGTATTTTAGGTCAAACATTTCTACCTACTGTACAGATGAGAAAAGTTCATTTTAAAAATACTATGACCACATTAGCCTTCCTGAGCAAAGCAATCTCAGAATTTATTTTTAATGGCTAAATGATCTGGACAACGCTGTATTCTTAAACAAGGAGCTATGTGTAAGTGGTGCGATAGTTGAAACGAGAAAAAAAAGATCATGGCCGTGCTTTCTCGTGAGCAGTGGTTTCTGAAGAGCTTTTTCCGAGGAACAGACACAATGCATTCCTGAAAAAGCGTAGCTGCAAAGAGCAGGATCTACAGATGAATTTCGGATCTACAGATAAATTCCTTCTGATTGTCTCAAGGAGATGATTTACAAATAAATCTTGGTTCAGTCATATTAAACGAGACTCTGACTGCCCCCCCCCCCCAAAAGAAAATAGCTTCTTACCCCCCACATTGAGTAATTTCTACCCCAGTTACAGTACAGCAGAAGCATGCTCAAAAGACTATAACACCAGATCTCCTTGTTGTATCTAATAAGTGTTGAATGTTCCCAGTCATTATTTCAGATGCTAAGCCTAGTGAAAACTGAAGGATCCCATTTCAGGAGTGCCATGCAGAGACTAAACAAAGGAGTATCAAGACACCTGGATACAGGAGCTATGTAGAGCTACACCTTACTTCCTAGAGTCAGACACATATTTCAGCAGAGCTCTGTCATTCTATCTATGCTCACGTTATTGGCTGAAACACAGCAACCTCAGAATGCACAAGATTTGCTGTTGGAATAAATTAAGGCAGCTTCCTCCAGCGATATTCTGTTACTGGCAGAAGTGGCTTGTCACTCTTATGAGCGAGATGGTTGTTTTCTCCCCCCGGGTCTGAGGAAGTTGAAGGCAGCCTACAGTATAGACCTGGAGACGCTCCACAGCGCAGAATGTTGTAGTCCGACGTAAGCAGGGAGACAAGCCATTAGTTCTTCCTAGTGCACTAAGTGGTCGTGGTGTCTCAACTAAGGAGGCCAGACTCAAAATCAAGCGACAGTCATAATACTGTCAATTAATTCTTATTTGGGGTAAGTCTAACCCTTGCAAGGGGATATTTTTCTACCCTCTGAAAATGTAGAAAGTTTCACGGAAGCAAAGCAGATGGGGAATAAGAAATAACCTGCTAACGCCAAAAGAACAGCGAAATGAAGGTCGCTTTTTACCCGAGCACGTATAGCATCAATTTCAGACGAAGTACGCATTTCACCAAAAGCTAACAATACTAAAGCTGACAGGCAGGTCTAATATGCGAGGAAAATGTAAACTTTCTGGTCTCTGCTGCTAAAATAGCGCTCGGCTAACTATTTTTTTTTTTTTTTAAATGGATGTGATGTGGAAGACTTCTTTTCACCCAAGGCTTTGAAAAAGATTCACTGAAGTACCGGAGAACGAAATTCATGTGTGAACGGAAAAAGTGCTACAAAACATCTAAGCCACACAGAATCAAACACTCAAAGTTTCAGCTTAAGGATTCTGTTTTGTTTTCTCTACGTTTACCCAGCGTTACAAAAGAACCTTGATTTGTATCTGAGCTCGTTAGCAGAGGATATGACTTTAAAATGTCCGCTTCTGAATACATTCGAGTGTAGAAAGCAGAGCTGATGTGGTGATGTACATTATGCAGTTTGCATGCTTCGGACACCGTTAAGTTCAGGGAAGAAATCTTTGCCTTTCCTCTTAAATTTTCAAAAACCACGGTATACTTAATTTTCTAGCCTCGCAGATCCTCCAGCTATAACAGAATAAGCCGATAGAGCTCGTGTGTCTGTTGAACTGTACGAAATATTTTTCTTCTTCAAAAGACGAAAAAGGCCATGCTAGGAAATTTCCGGAACCTTCTTCCTTGCAACTGACAGGATCCACCAGCACTGTGAGCAGTGGGCCTACTTATGATCGTTCTCTCTGTGGTACGGCTTGGTATGAGTTTCCTCACTCACCGTCGCTACAACATCCGAACCGTGAAAATCTCTAGAATCACTACGCTATACTGCTACCGAAGGAAATGCGGCCATCTCTCGCTTTCCTTACCAAACAGGGAAACCGTTAGCGCTGGCGGAAAAGTGCGCCACAACCGGAGAGACGTGCTAGCAGAAAAGATACTTAAAATATGATGCAAATGACATCACATTCAGAGGGACCTGCTCGGGGACTGGGCACGCTGCTATGGCAGCTGAGTAAAGTACCTGCTGCACTTTAACTGGGCTCTGCTCCCAGTCTGGCGTAGCTGACGTGCCCCAGGTCTGAGCAGCGGAAAAGCATAAAAGGTGTTTCCCCACAAATTAGACCTACTGACCTCAGTCCTAATTGGTAAACTTGAATTCAATCCCCCTTAAAAGTGGACACGCCCGCCAGGGTGCTGCCAGGCAGCAAACAGACCCTCCCCTCTGTGTAACGTGCAGCCCATACAGCGAGGAGAAAAGGGCCTGCCGTTTCCTGAAACGGACTCCAGGTACAGATCTAGTGCAAGCCATTTGGTACGTTTTTTTTATTTTTATAAAATGTGTTTTTTTTTTTTTTTTTTTTTTAAACAACTCGCAGCTTGCTTGGAACTCGGAGAGTTTTCGCTTAGAAAAGGTGCCACGCCCCACGCCGTACCCCACGCCAGGGTGGGGGCAGGGGGGGCAGGGGGGACGGGGGGGGGGCGGGGGCGGTTGTGCGCTCCACACACCTCCCTCTGCTGGTCTCAAACGGCACTGCGTATCGCTGAAGAGAGAAGGACAGGAGCGGGAGGGGACCGGAAGGGCTCGAACTGCACACAGTTTCCTCCGACCGTTTGGCAAACAAGAACCGTGCCTGCGCAGCCGAGACCGCAGGGCGCACGCAGACAAAAAACACCCACAACCGGGACAATTTCAACCAATCAAGGACGCAGAGGACGTGTCAGTAAAAACCGTTTCTATTGGCTCCCGAAAACGTGCAAGAGGTGGTGCGCTGGGCACGGGGTGCGCTTCGCGCTCGAGCGTTTCCGCGTGCTGGCACTGGTTCGGGGTGGGGGGGGGTGACGTTGCAGGAAGGGGGGGGGAGGCTCAGAGGGCCTGTCACTGGGCGTCCATGCACAACCTGGCCCAAACGGAGCCGCAATCGAGCCATGCCATACGGGACGGGGGCGAGCGAGAGGGCCCGGCTGCTCCGGGGCAAACCCCGGCCTCTAAACCTGCACTGCCCTTTTTCCCCGGCTGTGCGAGGTTTTCTTATTTAAATTTTTTTATAATTTTTTAAAAATAAAGAGGTGCCCGGATTCGCCAAAGCGGACAGGACGCAGCTTTAGGGCGGGGGGTGGGGGGGGAACCAGTGCCAGAGGGAAAAGAGGGGCGTCACACGATTTTTACAGGACGGAACCGTCCCCGCCCCGGCTCGGCCATACCGGGTGTGAGAGAGTAGAGGAGAGAGAGGAGAGAGAGACAGAGAGAGAGCGGGGGGGGGGGGGGGGCGCTGACTCAGAGCCGGTGTCGGGAGTCCTGGCTGTACCCCCCAGGGGAGCCACGGTTGCGGTGGGGCTTGTATGTGTCCTGGTAGGGGTCCTGGTAGTCCTCCTCCACCAGGGGGTAGTGGTCGCGGCTGTGCTGGGACCCCGAGGACAGCCGGTGCCGGCTCTTGCGCGCCCGCTCGTTGTGGTAGTTCTCGTCCGACGTCATGAGGCTACGCCGCTCGATGGGGGAGTGGTCTGCCGTGTGGTTGCTGTGTCTCATTCTTTGGCCCTGGGGGGTGGGGGGGGGGGGGGGGGGTAGAGGGAGGAGGGGGGCAGTCTCTGGTTAAATCTCCATAGTGCTGAACAAGCCATTGTGGTCCAACGGCATTTAAGACTTATTAACATCGACAGCGCGATTATTGTATATTATTTTCACACCTCAGGATGGACCTGTAAATACTGACACCAAGGTGCACGAGCACCTGAAGGACGAGTCGTTAGCGATTATTGGCGATTAGCGATTAGCAGCAGGGCTTATTTCGCGGTGTCAGGGAACAGCGGCCGGCTCACCTGCAGTCCGGAGATGGCGGTGGGGTACGGGGACAGTGCGGTGGAGCCCAGGTTCCTCCCCAGCAGGGGGTTGAGGGGGGTGCTGTTGGACGTGTGCGTCGCACGCCAGTACGCCTCCAGGTACTCCGCCAGGTGCTCACATGCGTCCTCCAGCTGGTTCTCGTCCAGGATGATGTCAAACATTTCCTGTGGGGGGGGGAGGAGGGGCACAGAGAGGTTGGGGTTAGCTGGGGGGGGGGGTGGGGTGAGGAGGGGGGCATTGTGGGGTTGAGGGGGGGTGAGGGGGGGTGTAAGAGACCCTGCTCTAGACACGCACCGGAAGGGGGTGTACAAGGGGGTGAGGTGGGGGATAGGGGGGGTGAGGTGGGCGGGTGAGGGGGCAAGGCATTGTGGGGGTGTAAGAGTGTAAGACCCTGATCTATAGGCACACACCAGAGGGAGGGGGGTGAGTGGGAGGGGCATTGTGGGGTTGAGGGGGGGTGAGGGGGGGCTTTAGAGAGACGCACCGGGGGACACTGTGCCAATTTGTCCGCCGCCACCAGCTGTACGTTCAGGTGCTTGCTCTGGGACTTCCCCCGCGATTTGATCAGCCGCTGCAGCACCTGCCAGGGAGGGGGGGGGGGGGGCAGGTTAAAAACACGGAGAAGGGTTGTTCTTGGAAAACCGGTCGACAGTTAATTTCAGACTTCAGCTGGAGTTATGCTACTGTAAATACTAACTGTATACTAGTCACGCATTTTCACAGAGCAGCCCTATGTGGCCATTACACCATAAAACACTATTTTAGAAGCATGAAGGTCGCATGAATACCAGTTTATATGGCTGTAAATAGAAATAAATTGAACAAATATCATCACTCGTACTAGCCTTATTTTACTAACTTACTAATATCAGTTACCACTGAAGTTATATAAACCACAGATGAATTATTCAATTAACTGTTCAAATAAACCTGACTTACAAGGCAAGCCTGCATACACAGTATGCCCCTTGAACCAGGGTTCGAAAAAAATACTGCATTAATCAGCAGCCAGCAGCCACTAGAGGGCAGTAATAGCACGCCTTCCGTAAAGGCTATTAGAACAGGACTCCCCGGGGAATCAGGCTGCATCTGTTTGACGTGGTGTGATCCCCCCTACCTTCGGAGAGGACACTTTGACGTGGACGATGATGGGCGCTAAGGACGTCTTTATGAGCTGGGCGGGGTGGTTAATGGTGTCAGCGTCCAGCACCACCAGCTGCAAGGAGCGGGCCAGCTCGAAAATCCGCTCGATCTCGCTCTGGACCTCCGCTGGGGCAAACATTGCATTACGTTACACACACACTTATCCAGAGGGACTTACACACACTTTTACATTTACAGCAGCATTTACACAGCATCCATTTATACACCATTTATACATTGCTGAAGCAATGCAGGTCACCTTGCTCAAGGGTACAATGGCACTGACAACAGGAAAGAGTCACATAAAGTAAGTATTTGGACAGGGACACTATTTTTTTGTTGTTCTGGCTTCGTACTCATTGGATTTGAAATGAAGCATTGAACATGAGGTTAAACTGCAGACAGTCAGGTTTCATTTGAAAGGTATTTATATCCATATCAAATGATCCATGTAAGAATCACAGTCCTTAAACACAGTTCCCCTATGTATAAAAAAAAAATTCATTAATGCCATAACAGAGACATTCGTCAAAAAACTGAAAGAAGATGAGGTTCGTCACATCCTGAATTACAGTACACGTAATTAATTTACAACTCAGGCATACAGCAGATACTTTAAGCCAAAGGATATTTTGCAAAAGGTGCATTTAGCACAGTCAGTAGATATCCACTAGAGCTGGAGGTAAGAGCTTACCTAAGCTGGACCTGGTGTTGGACCTCTCGATGATGGCTCTCTTGCTGGGGTTGTTCAGTACGGACCTCTTGGCCAAAGATATGTCAGCAGTGACCCTTGTGATAGATATCCTACAACGGGAATGCATAGTCAGGTTTGCAGAGGTAAATTAATAGGATGAGGTAGATAAGACCCAATATTTTTTTCTTTTTCATTTACAAATGTGTGCTACAGTAATACTTCACTGATTTTATTTCTGAGACCTTAAGCATTGCAATGTGTGCTTCTCTTTAAACCTTTTAATGTTTACAAGCATGATGCAGAAAATCCATTTGAAGATATTAGGAAACTCTCAATAGTGATTACAAAAGAGAAAAGTAATGTAAAAAAAAAGTTAAAAAGAAAGGAAAACTGAATACTTGTAGGAAAAGAGAGCAGAGATTTTTAATAAGCACAAAGATGAATAGATAAGACAAGACAGAATGCATGTCTTTTCAGAAAAGCCTTAGGGATGGACAGGTAAATCATTGGTATTTATACATAATGTATATTCATTTAAAGTGAACAAATGAATATTCTGAACTATGTAATGGAATTGGGATTATGGCCATTTCTGGAATTATTTCCAAAGACCAATGAAAAGACAAAGCATGATCTTATGCCACTGTTGCACCTAAGGACTCTGGGTTATAAAATAACAGCAGCATCCATGTCTTAGGCCCAGAATGATCACACAAAGGAAACCTGGTGCTGTGCTTGCTTTGACCTTTGACACTAGCTCACTAGTCTGTGTATAAAGCTAAAGAAGATCCTGCATACAGTGCCCTGTTTCATAAAGCAAGACTACTGGGTTAGCAGGATAACTGTACTGAGTAAAACTCGCAACTCTCCCAAATCCAGAGCGTGCACTGAAGAAAGAAAGATCTGTTCTGGTGTTATCCAGCTAACTCGGTAATCCTGCTTTGTGAAATACCCCCAGCACAGATATAGGTATCTCTGGGGGGGGGAGAGGGGGGGCTGGGTCCTAACTGTCTGCCTGCATCGGGCCACATGTCTGAGGGCCGGATAACCTCACCTGCCGTCAAACCTGTGCTTCAAGAAGTCAAAGAGCGCTTTCTGCATCATGTCTGTCACCTGTATGGGGGGGTGGGGGGTCACGATGGGGGCAGTTACAGGACATGGGGGGGTGGGGGGGGGGGGCAGAGAGAAGGAAACAGAGGAGAGCGAGAAGAAGATTAAGAGGACAGAGCAGCAATCAGCAAGCAGAGGAGTAGATTAGTCATGTCTGCCACGGTTCAGCTCTGCTTGGCAGAGGAGTTGATTAGTCATGTCTGCCACGGTTCAGCTCTGCTTAGCAGAGGAGTAGATTAGTCATGTCTGCCATGGCTCGGTTCTACTCGAGCTGCTCGTGTGAAATGTGCCCCGCCACTGCTCTTTGGAAAGCAGGCCATCTCACATAAAACAAAACAGACTGATCACTGACCCCTGAGGAACTGAAGACAAAATGGCGAATGAAAAAAAATTATAAAATCAAATGCTTTTAAGGCAGCGCTGCTGCTTCTCGACACAAGCTACAGAACTCTTTTCTTTTTTTTAAAATCCAGAAACGGGATATATCCATCGTATCTCATTTCAAACGAACCATGTCCCCCGTCCTGGACACTAGGGCGCTGGCTCGTTCCAAAACACGAGAGCTCAAATATTCTGGCGTCTTCCACCCGGCCTATAAATTATGCACCTGGCCACCAGGCCGTCCTCCAACACGGCACCATGGCTTCCGTCCACCTCATTTTCAGCAGAATTAATGGCGGTTACATTAAATCAGGTGATTAGGAGCCACAATGGGAGCTGCCATGACGATCCGTGCGCAGGGGGGGGGCGGGGGGGGGAGATGAATGGTGCCGCGGCGAACCATCCTAAATCTATTTCTGTCAGACGTCTGTTCGGTGCTCCGGGGGGCTGGGGAGGAGCAGGATGGCGGGGGCTGTGCGGAGACACTGGCCCGCTCGCTTGGGCACAGCGCTCTTCACCTGGGGGCTACGGGTTCGAATCCGCCCGGTTTCGAAGCCGCTTCGGGCAAAGCGCACTGTGTGTGGTGATGAAATAAATAAGGTGATGTAGCATCCTGAAGGGTTGGGGTTCTGGAGTCACAGTTGCAGTATAAAAGGTTTTTTAAAGCACAAGGCATTCAGGAAGAACGTTACGCATAATTTTCCTTCATCACTGTCCCTTCCCTCTGTGGCAATCTCGCTTTTGCAAATGCCCCCCCCCCCACCCACCCCCCCGCCTGTATTTGGGGGGGGGGGAGCCGGTGCAGTCAGGGACCCCTCCCTTGTTAACCTTCATGCACCGGCTGAGCACAGATATTCTGCACTGTCAGAACCCGTCCCGTTCCCCTCCTGGTCCCGCCTGGCTCCTGGGACCGCAGGATGATTACCTGCTTATTTTAAAAGGTTCTCTCCTCCCCCCCCCCCCCCCAGCAGCGATGAGTCACAGCCCTGCCAGCCCCCACAGCTAAGTCCGCACGGAAGGGCCAAACTGTAATTTCCCGAGTAAACAAGGCATCCTTCCAGTGGCGCTTACAGCTCTGCGTAATTGCCCGTCGAAGCCTGAGACTTATTTCCCTGCATGATGTCAGCAGGACGTCTGAATTCCGCTCCAGCTTTGCCTCGGCCTTCCTTCCGCGCTTCCACCCTTTGGAGAGCAGCTTCTTTTCGGAATGTTGTTTACTTCAGAATTCTAAAGTCAGTGTTCTAGAACTCCGCTGCTTTCAGTCACCGGTAGCAATTGTGACATCAGCATTAGAATGTTCAGTTAAGAATGTTCCAATCACATGTTCTTGACTTCATACCTGAAAGGGTCAAGCAGGACCACAATGTGATCCAATTGCCCCAAAGCTCGCCTTTGAGCTTTTATTTTTTTTTTTAGGCAAAAGAGAAGGGAGCTCAGTATGTCATGAAACTGTTGTTTTTCTCCTTGTGACTGGTAACCATAAGAACAAGCGAAGCGTGCGTTCACACGTGAGAACGGTCGCTGTTGGGCAGGGGGAAAATGGAGGCCAGCCTCAGCTCCGGCTCCTCCAGATCCCCGCCCTCGTTCTCGTCCTCGGCTGCCGCCGGCGTCGTTAGCGGTTTTCACCGCCAGCCGCGCAGCGCTTCAAGGGTGGCGTGACGCTCTCTCTCTCTCTCTCTCTCTCTCTCCTTTTTTTCTTTTTCTAATTTCAAACCGTGCTCTACTTTCGAGACTGACGTGCCGTAACCAGAAGGTTGTTTCCATGGTAACGCCGCTCGCGAAGACGGGGGGAGCGTTTCTGTGACGACTCCGCGGCGGCTCCCCTCTCCCCGAGCCCGAGGGGGGGCGGGGGGGGGTGGGGGTCGGGTGGAGGGAGGAAGCAAAGAGCCCGTCCCCTCCCCCTCCCTCCCTTGCGCCTCACGCCAGAACAGGGCATCACCCTCCTGCCTCCCTGGCACTGTCTCCCGCGGGTGGTGACGTGCCTGAATAGTGCCACTCCGGGACCCGGAGAGTGGGGGTGCTAGGGGGTCGGGGGGGGAGGGGGGTGGGGGGGATGGGACACGCCATGCTCATACGCAACACGTCCACAGACCTGCTTCTTAAACCTGATTGGTTGGGACCTTGACGTGTCACATGCTGAACGCACACCATGGCACTCGAGTGGGGTCGGTGGCAGGGAGGGTTGATTTGAGAGAGAGGTTGAAGCGATATATTAGCATCTTATTCCAACTCCTGCTGCTGGAAATTTTACCCGCTTTCGCACCTTGGTGGCTTAGCTAAGCTGCCTGAATGTTCTCTGTTGAATTATTACTATTATTTTTTTTTGTTTCTGCACTGGACATCCAATCAGAAAGCAGGAGCTGGTCATGTGATAGCTAGCTGGTCCAATGGGAGAAGGGGCTGCTTCCTACCTCGTATCCCTTCAGGGAGGGTCCGACCAAAACCACAGGCCTCATGGAGGGGACGACATCGTAGGGAGGGATGTGTTCAGTCTGTGGTGAAAGCACAGGGTTAGAGGGAGCACAGGGTTAGAGACAGCACAGGGTTACAGGAAGCACAGGGTTACAGACAGCACAGCAGCATAGGGTTAGCGGCAGTACAACAGCACAGGGTTAAGGATAGCACAGGGTTAGAAGAAGCACAGAACTAGAGGAAGCACATGGTTACAGGCAGCACAGCAGCACAGGGTTAAAGACAGCATAGGGTTAGAAACAGCACAGGAAACACAGAAGCACAGGGTTAAAGACAGCAGAGAGTTAGAGGGAGCACAAGGTTTGACAGCACAGAGCTAGAGGAAGCACAGGGTTAGATGCAGCACAGGGAACACAGCAGCACAGGGTTAAATGCAGCACAGGGAACACAGCAGCACAGGGTTAGAGACAGCACAGGGAACACAGAAGCACAGTGACGGTACTGTCTCGCTCCTGGCACCAAACAACCTGGGCTTGGCAACCGGTCTGGAAAACGCGCCTAATCAATGGAATAATATTACTGCATTTATGAACGTTACACTAAATACCCGAGTTAAATAAACGTGTCCTTAGTTCGTCAAAACCCTGTCACGCGCTAAAGAGCCGTACTGTACAGAAAAATAACAACCGCCAAACAGAACACTGAAAACGCTGGCCCCGTCGTTTTTACAAACTGCTGCCGTCAAGAGTCTAAGGTGCTTCGCTTTTACCTCTCAATAATGCGCTGACAAAGGCAATATTAATAAAATCGCTGCTCGATCATTGTTATAGACGGACCGTCCAATTCATTTAATGCAGCCCGTTCATTTGGCTTGCCCAATCAATTTAACGGCATCATTACGGCCCTGGCCCAGGTCCTGCCAGGTAATAAAGCTGGAGAGGTCCAAATGAGTGCAGGCTGTTCCGCCGCGATATTTATTGGAAAAAGACGCACAATAAACAACGCACAGCGACTGACGGCAGATCAGGGCTTATAACTCTTGAGCAGCAGAAGTTCAGGACAGTGAAACCGAGACAGTGGTTATTCATAATCAGGGCAGTCGTTAGCTCGTGTGATATTAACGCTAATTACAAGCTGACATGCTGGGGCACACAGCACGGTATCCATCACCTACTGTATACAGCGGGAGGCTGGCTCGGTAAGCGTCCGTCCGTCGCGCTCTAGTGCTTACAGTTTACATAATAGCGCTGGGTGATAACACCGTGCAGGGTTAGGAAGCGCTAAGCTAAGCGCTATGTGATAACACGGTGTGGTGTTAGGAAGCGCGTAAACTAAGAGTTATGATAACACGGTGCAGTATTAATAAGCGCGTGAACTAAGAGTTATGATAACACGGTTCAGTGTTAGGAAGAGCGTAAACTAAGAGTTATGATAACACGGTTCAGTGTTAGGAAGCGCGTAAACTAAGAGTTATGATAACACGGTGCAGTATTAATAAGCGCGTGAACTAAGAGTTATGATAACACGGTTCAGTGTTAGGAAGAGCGTAAACTAAGAGTTATGATAACACGGTTCAGTGTTAGGAAGCGCGTAAACTAAGAGTTATGATAACACGGTGCAGTATTAATAAGCGCGTGAACTAAGAGTTATGATAACGCGGTTCAGTTTTAGGAAGAGCGTAAACTAAGAGTTATGATAACACGGTTCAGTGTTAGGAAGCGCGTAAACTAAGAGTTATGATAACACGGTGCAGTATTAATAAGCGCGTGAACTAAGAGTTATGATAACACGGTTCAGTGTTAGGAAGAGCGTAAACTAAGCGCTGGATCATAACATGGTGCAGTGTTAGGGAGCGCGTAAACTT
This sequence comes from Anguilla pacifica, assembly GCA_039654925.1. Lineage (NCBI taxonomy): Eukaryota > Metazoa > Chordata > Actinopteri > Anguilliformes > Anguillidae > Anguilla > Anguilla pacifica. The sequence goes on from CM077286.1 coordinate 1,343,281, forward strand.
GGCGCTGGATGCAAACATGGTCCAGCGTTAGGAAGTGAGTACAGGGTTATGGTACATCAAAGAGGAGAGGGTCGGGTATCACTAGAACACGTTTCTCTGAATGCACTCACCACTTTCTGCTTCTGTTTCCCTGTGAAGAGAAGAGAAAAGGACCGTGAATGCACAGCAATGCAACGCCTACGCAGCACGAATGTAAATACAACAGGGCAATACGGACCCCCACCGCCAGAACGGGAAAAACATGACATAACATGATATTACAAGACCTGAAGACCTTCAACCACGAGGAACGTGAACAAATACATTAACGGTCAGAGATTACCATATATGTTCATATTTTATTTTTAACAAAGAAAAAACAGTTTCCACTAACCATACCAACTCCTGTATTAAACTGACAATCATTTTTTTTTAAATTAAATTGACACAGACAATCATATTATATATTAGTTATCAATACTAGCTAGCATGTCTGAAAAATATGACAGGAAAACAGGTCGCGTGGGACTGTAGCTCAGCCAAGCATCCGATCTTACAGCCGTGTGCTCAGCTGTTCTGTTTCCCTTCATATTTTTCTCAAATAAACAATATCCCCTCAATGAGGACTGAGCTAAAGTGGTTGTCATGGGTAAGTACAGTATATCCTGTATTACCTTACTGAGAGAGATACCATGAGCCTAAACTTCTGTTCGCAGTATTTACAAATAACAGCAGTTTAGCCACGATTTAAATCTGCTCTTAGTCACGATTAACCAACACACTGAACATTATGTAATGGTGTCATCATAAAATTGAAACGTGTGAAAATGATCCCAGTTTACAGTTTCAGTCTGCTTATAGGACACAGGCAGGGAAATAAATGGGTGCTTCTTTGGCCTGTGTTTGTGGTCTCCGGATCAAGCGTATCTGGTTACCTCCGGACAACAGAACACACTTTGTTGCACAGTGTTTGGACATGGCCGTGTTTTTGGCTGAAACCAAAGACACATCGTCCGACAAGACACAAAACAAACCGCTTAATGCTTGTCCCCCCCCCCCAAATCTCCACACTTATTGAAACATAATCATAGCTGGTCTGCTTCCCCTCAGACTGCCACTGCTGAAGGGCCACACAGAGGGCCCTGTGGAGGTGCTGTGGTGTACAGACCACAGTAGAAGCAAATGGCTGCTGTGGAACCACAGAGTTCACCCCGGTTTCTCATCATGTGGGGTTACCTTACGAAGAAGAGGCTCGCTTGTGTAACTGTCCCCCATAAATCAACGGGCGTGTGAAGCCTGTGCATGCAGCGCGTTAAAGCTGGGGGGCGTCAGCGTGTCGAGAGCCCCGCCCCTGCCTGCATGCAGTAGCACGTTCCAACCAGTGTGAGACGCCACAGGCCCCCAGCCAAGTCACATGACCTCCGTTTAGGGGTCACGGTCGGGGGGGGGTCAGAGTAGAGATGCTTTATCTTGTTGGAGGACTTAGCGAGCCAGTGGCCCCGCCTTCCTTCCGGCTCGGAGGAAGCCGATCCGCCGCTCCCCGAGACCCCGCGCCGAACGCGCGAGGCACGTTCCGGAACCACGCGGAAGCTTCCGGAACCTTCCGCCGCCGCACGCCGGGGTAGCTAGCGCGGTCAGGAGCGCCTCGGCGGCCAGCCTAAAGCTACCCGCCCCGGCCGGGACGCCGCTGGGCAGACAGCAGGCATGAGTCAACGGCTCTCAGCCTGGAAGGCTTTCAGGCTGCCCATCTCGGCTGGCAGCGGCGCCCAATTGGCAAGCAGCGATGCTAACGCATAGCCTAACCGCGGCATGCTAACGCATAGCATAGCCGCGGCATTCCGGCAATGCTGCGACAGCGTTATCGCACCGCAGAAATGACACAGCGATGCGAGGGAAGGGAAAAAGGCTGCAGAAAAAGCCTCTTTTCCTGTCATTGCAGACTTGGATCCTTTGCTCTGAAAAGCAACCCTGCCCCAGATGCACATGTACCAGGAGGCTAATTAATGCAAAACAACAACAGGCTGTACCATGGTGGTTCTACTGATTGTTGCCCTTATGGACAGCAGTCCAGTTTTCTTTTTTAGAGATTGAGGGGGGGTCTTAAGTGAGAGCCACTTAAAGATGGGGTCCTGTAAACCAGAGACACATTAATCAGCTGCTCCCAGCAGGGGCGCTTCTCTTGCTGCTGATTGGTCCCCGGGCCGCCGGACACCTGGGTCGGTCCGTCCGGGAAACGCACCCCCCCGACGCGGCTGTGGGTAGGCTCACCTGCAGAGGGAGGGTTCGGTCTGAAAGTGCCTGAAACCATCTCTCCTAGACTGGAGGAGGAATTCCCGCTGGACTTACTGCAGGGGCACAGGAAACAGTGAGAGCACAGCGTTATGGGGGACAGAGTCGCGCGTCGCGCGCGCGTCAGACTCCCCGTCCCCAAGGGAAACAGCGCCACCACTTTTGAGTTCCCACCCCTTCATCAAATACTTCTTTTTCTTTTTAAAACCCGGAGTTTAAGCATCTGATTGGAAAATTATTATTTACTTACGTGTGATTACTGGACACATTAACTCTATAACCCCTAGGGGACTGGAGGTTCGAGAGAGATTAAGCATTCAGAATAGTTATAACTTATAAAAGAATTAGCGACCCACATCACTTACATTATACCTTCAAAATAACAAAGACAAGAGGCAAGACAAGGACCCCATTGGCCCTTTTCATGGTGTGTGTGTGTGTGTGTGTGAGAGAGAGAGAGAGATTGAGAGAGACAGCTCTCTAAGAGCACCCCAGTTGTGTAACTATAACAGAAGGAGGACCCCAGCACCCCCAGCCTTACCCGTGGAAGCGCCCCCTTTTCTGCTCCTGCTGAATGCGGATGTTCTCCAGCTTGAGAGGGCTGGGGATGAAGCCGATCTCACAGCCCTCCTTCACCAGGCGCCCGATCCACCAGTCATTACTGTACTTCTGCAGCCGAGCAGCGCAGCGGGGGGAAGGACACACAGACAGACACACAGACACAAACACGCACACACACGGACACAGAGATAGACAGACACACAGATACACACACGCAGGCAGACAGACACACAGGCAGACAGGCAGACACACAGACACAGGCACACAAACATACAGACAGACAGGTAGACACACAGATAGAGACAGGCAGACAGGCATGCAGACACACAGAGACAGGCAGACAGACACAGAGACACAGACAGACAGACACACAGATACATACACACAGGCAGACACAGAGAGACACAGACAGACAGAGAGGTGATTTTCAGGCCTCTGGGCCTAGTCTTGAAAGTGGTTGTCTCCACAACTGTACAATTATCTGCTCAACACACTTTCAGCTTTAAAACTACATCTTTTGTGAGAGTATTAAATCTGTCCTGAAGGGGACTGAACCAGGCCGGGTGTCAAATAATAACCCTTTTTACACTCTGAACATCTGTAAAATTCCAGCAGGCTACTGATCATTTTTAAAGAAACATCTATTTCCCACAATATTCAGGACATAATTCTTATGACTTTATATTTTGGTTAGTAACATTTTCCATTAAAACTTCACAGGGATTTATTTTCTCAAAGGGAGTGTTTTCTAATTTTTACCAGCATCTAAAGTGTTAATGTTTTTTTGACCAAGGTCTGGATTGCACCAACAACAACCAAATAATAGTATACAGTAAGTTAAATATAGCAAACTACTGATAAAAACTAAAATGCTCCTATTACTTCAATGGCCTCCTTCTGAATATTAAGAACCAGCTCAGTGCATACCCCAAACAGCCAAACATCACTGTTACCAGCTACAATCTTAGGAGACTATCAGTGACCATCACAGTGATCTGCAGCACTGCTAGACAGAGACCACCAGCATGATTTCATTTCTGGTCACTAATTGATCTCTGACTGACCTTGGAAACCATATCAAACTTCCCGGCCTTGGCTGTGATAATGAACTGGTCGATTTCTGGGAACTGGGGCCCATAACCCTGATCCTGAAGAGCCACCACACAAGTCTTCTGTTTTCAAAATCAGAAACCCAGTCTAGACCCACAGAACCAGGTAAAGAATTCGACCACTTCAGTTTATCAATTAAGTAGCAAAAACTCCCAGCCGAAACCTCTGTGGATCTCCAGGTCAGTATGTGCTTTAGAGAGACTGCGCATAGCACAGATGTGGAGGAAGTCGTCTCCGGATCAGCAAGGGTGAGAGGTGTGGGTGATGGTAGGTCACAATCGCGGGGGAAGTGTGTGTGTGTGTGTGTGTGTGTGTGTGCCAGAAACTGTGCTTTCCAAACGGCTCGGTCCCTAAGAGGAAAGGTGTGGTATCTAGGCCAGTGTCTGAGGGCGGGAAGATTGATGAGCCATGGGACACCCGAGAGACCCCATCCTCCAGGAAAAGGGAGCTTTTGTTTTAGCAGGGGGAGTCAGTTATTACAGGTGCAGTGTGCATTGTGTGCGTGCAGGGAAAAGAGCTTTGTGGGGCTTTGTTCTGCCCTGCGTGTGTGTGTGTGTGTGTCCGTGTACATGTCCGTGTGTGTCTGTCTGTCTTTCCTTGTGTGTGTGTGTGTGCGTGTGTGTGTGGTGGTGGTGGGTGGGGGGGGGGGGGGGGGGGACCAGGGGCTATAATCCACTTTCACACCAACACGGGATCAAAAGGAAATACAGAAATCGCAGATGACAGGCATCACTTTAGGACAGTGTTTGTTAAACTGAGGGTGGAGACCCAAATGCCTCTAGTCATGCTAGTATGTGTATTCAACGGGTCCCTGAAAGTGCTCTAGGACAAAAGTAAATACACTCTTGTAATAAGTACACCCAGTACAGTGCAGGCAATACAAAAATAATAATAAACTGTGAACTGCTTTAACAATATATCCCCTATTTAGAATGCCCTGTCACAAGTACCAGGCCCATCTCATCACTGTAAGGCCATCCCTGGATTCGGGACTGTGAGGTCTGGCGCGCGAGTCCTTTAAAACTCAACCGCCTGCTTGTCTCCTGCTCCGCAATCTGCCAGCTGAGCCCCCGCAGCCACCCGGCAGGTCACTCGCTTTTTAAACATTTTCATTCACACTTAAAACAGCGAATTCATTAATCGCATCTCCTCGCAAAGAAATGTTTCACATTCACACGCTCTGTTTAGAACTCCGAAGCCTGATTTATGCTTCATGGCACGACCCTTTCGACAAGTGTCGCATGGCAGAAATGCCGAATTTTCAACGGAAAAAGTGTCCCGCAGCTCTAGAATTTTATGTCGCAGAACTTCATACTTTGTTGCGTTGATTGGACCGCCAAATGGAACAGAAATTACTGTCATGGATACGTCATTATTTTCGGTTTGTCTGAGTGACCGACCACCTTTTCCCGTTTGCGTTATTTTTAAATGTAGATATAAAATATGTATTCCTCCCCTATTTCTCAGTCATTTTTTCACCGGGCGCCGCAATGTTCTCTCAGATATAAACAGTGGCAGTTTGGCGTCTCGTTACCATAGAGACAACAGACCCCTCCGAACAGACCTTTGCAAAACGTGCCACACTTTCATTTGTGTAGCACGACACTCCTCGAAAGGGTCGTGCGAGGAAGTGTAAATCAGGTTTGAGGCACGGAACCTCGATCCTGGCAGGCATCAGTGACTTTAAACCAGTGGTGGTGTAACAGCTAAGGCAGCTAAGGTCAGCAACCACAGTAAATTAAAAATCACGGGGGAAAAGTCCAACATGATTCATTTCAAATATTTTCAAATATTTTACATTTATGTAGGCGTCAACTTCTGTTAACTTTTAAGTAGTATCCACCAAATTCACTCGCTCCGATGTCCCCACGCCCTGCAAAACTCCCGCGGCGACCAATAAGGTTAATAACAGTTAACGGTGCTTAGGCTAAAAGCCGGTAACAGTTTTTATGTTTTCGTGTTTTTATATTCTCACGTCTACAGAATGCCACCCACACCCTGTACGGGGAGCTCTACGCCTGAGTTTATAAAATAATCCTGACGTGCAGCGTAAATTCATTCCAAAATAGAGAGGAAAAAATAATATGAGCACGCGGTTTCCGCGGCACGTAAATAAATCTTTACAGGTTGAGTTTACAACATAAGACAAACAACAAATCTTACAAATATGTAAAAACAAAGCTCAGGGTAAAATAAATGAGCTTATTGTAGAACAAATGAGGCTGGACAAGACTCTTAGGAAAAATTTTGTCAAGATACAAAATCTATTCTTATAAAACTTAGGTTAGGCGCATTAAAATTAGGAAGTAAGAACCGTTTTTAATGTAAGTAAATTTTATTGGAAAGCACTGGAAAGCACTTTGGCGCAACTCCTGTTGTTTTTAAATGTGCTATATAAATAAAAGTGACTTGACTTGACTTGACTATTGTAGGTCTGTCATTGTGTCTATTACTGTCCTGTTTTTGAGTTACTGTTCCGTACAAGGTCTTGTTTTTTAAGTTTTGTGTGGACCCCAGGAAGAGTAATTTTTTGCATGTGATGAATGTTATGTGATTAATGTGGTGGATTTGATGAACGTGGTGAATGGAAGGCTCGGGAGAAAAGGATAGAGGGTGCTGCTGCAAGATCTTTCCAAGAGCAGGCTGTTTCAGAACCACGGACAGTGACAGTCTCACCCACAGACACACACACACAGCTGAGGCAGACCTGTGATGTGCCCAGGTGTGGCTTGGTGTCATGAATAGGCCTCGTTTCTAAAGACTCAGTCTGCTCTTCAGCCTCCTGAGGAGCTGTTCATGGCCACTGCCTGTTCATCCCCACATCCTGCACTCCAAGGTCTCGCTGTTTATGCAAGGCAGCTATTATATTTTCATTATATTTCCCTGATTTCTGTCTTCGAGTCAAATTCAATTCCCCTGGTGGGATGGTACTGAGGCAAAGTCTACGTTGGGCCTATGATTGGTCCACCCTCGCTTCTCCTCATCCAAATTTCTTATGTTCTTACTTTATTTTTACTATAAAGCAGAGCCCTGTACAGCCAGTTCCCATACGGTCCTGCAGCTTTCTCCTGCCCGACTGGCGACCAAACAGGCCTGGGCTAAGTCAGTGCTTGAAATGATGCACTGAAAATTCTGAGCCAAAATGGCTGCTGAGGGTCACCCAGGAACGTGCCACCTGGTTTAGATGGGCTTCTCCTACTCACCATGGAGGGGCTTTGAAATGGTGAAAAGCACCCTACAAATGGACTCCATCAGTGCTCTCATTAGCATTAACAGCCATGACTCCACACTGGCTGAGCTCACAACCCAGGCCTCCCAGTCTCTTCCCTTTGGCATGCCTGTGCTCTGCTTTATTTACGGCTCAGAGCAAGTTTGAGTGAGACATCAATACCGCGCTGCGTCTCTGCATTTCGCCAAACAAAGCAGCCATCACAAACCCCACCCAACCCACCTTTACATCCCCTCCTCCCATTCTAGCCATGCCCCGCCCCCAACCCAATGCTTACACCCCAATTATCCCATCCAGCCATGCCCCCCAGCCCAATGGTTACACCCCCATACTCCCATACTTACTGCCACGCCCCCCAGGCCCCTGCCCCCTCACTCACAGTCACCCCCCCCCCCCCCCCCCCCAAAACCCACAAGCTGCCAGTGGTACAAGAGACTGAGCTACACGTGTTATTACTCAGCAAGACAACTCCAGATGTAGCACTTTACAGGTGAGAGGTCAGGACAGGCCACTCCCCCTAGGGTTCCGGAGAGCGCACCTCTTTGATGTGCAGAAAGTCCTTGGCATCGAAAGAGATGGCGGTTCCCGCTACGGGGACGTCCTCGTCCAGGGCGCCACAGTAGCAGACGTTGGTCTTCACCGCAAAGGCCACAGCTTTGGCCTAGGGTGGAGAAAAGAGAGAGAGAGGCAGTGAGACGCATACACACAACAAGCAACGCTGAGCAAATTAGCGCAATCCTTCAGCCAAGAGGTAGAACTAGTTAGGAGAATCAGCTGCCTGAGTTAATGGATGGAAGAAATACATGGCAGGACTTTAACCTTCTGACCCCTGGACTTTCCACCTCTGGCAGTGAGTGTAGAGTTGGTAAAGTTAGCGCAGTGAGCAGAGTGTAGCGTTAGCGCAGTGAGCAGAGAGTGTAGAGTTAGCGCAGTGAGCAGAGAGTATAGAGTTAGCGCAGTGAGCAGAGAGTAGAGTTAGCGCAGTGAGCAGTGAGTATAGAGTTAGCACAGTGAGCAGAGAGTGTAGAGTTAGCGCAGTGAGCAGAGAGTGTAGAGTTAGCGCAGTGAGCAGAGAGTATAGAGTTAGCACAGTGAGCAGAGAGTGTAGAGTTAGCGCAGTGAGCAGTGAGTATAGAGTTAGCGCAGTGAGCAGTGAGTGTAGAGTTAGCGCAGTGAGCAGAGAGTAGAGAGTTAGCGCAGTGATCAGTGGGTAAAGGTGTGAGGAGCAGGTAGACTCTGAACTGTAGCTACAGAGAGGAGGCTCGGGCTCACCTTAGCCCTCTCAAGCTGTACGGCCGCTTGCTGCTCTCGCTCCTGCCTGCCTCCCTCCCGCTCTTCCTCCAGGGAGACATCTGAGTCAGATGGTCTGCTAGTGTAGGAATCAGCTGAACCCTGGAGTGGGGGGAAGAGAGAACAGTCATCCTGGTGTACCTCAACCGCACCATAACCTCACCACCGTCACCTCAACCACACCACCACCTCACCACCATCACCTCAACACACCGTCACCTCAAGCACACCACCACCTCAACACACCGTCACCTCAACCACACCACCACCTCAACACACTGTCACCTCAAGGACACCACCACCTCAACCACACCGTTACCTCACCATCGTCACCTCAAGCACACCACCACCTCAACACACCGTCACCTCAACCACACCACCACCTCAACACACTGTCACCTCAAGGACACCACCACCTCAACCGCACCATCACCTCACCACCGTCACCTCAACCACACCACCACCTCAACACACCGTCACCTCAACCACATCATCACCTCACCACCATCACCTCAACACACCGTCACCTCAACCACACCACCACCTCAACACACCGTCACCTCAACCACACCACCACCTCAACACACTGTCACCTCAACGACACCACCACCTCAACCACACCATTACCTCACCACCGTCACCTCAACCACACCACCACCTCAACACACCGTCACCTCAACGACACCACCACCTCAACCACACCATTACCTCACCACATCATCACCTCAACACACCATTACCTCACAACACCATCACCTCAGCCAGACATTCCATAGCCCGATTGGGCCCATGAAGAGAGAAAGAGAGCAGACTGCTGTAATGCTTGTCTGCAGCGCCCTTCCACTGGGTGCGAAGAGGGTAGAGGAGTGTGACTTCAGTGTGACTTAGTCATTCACACACTGCGCTCCATCCCAGAGTCCAAACTTACACAAACCACCTGAGGTCAAATGCTGCAGCACTGGATGGCGCACATGGAGGATTCACCATACTGCTGTGGAGCTTTAAGCAAAGTATTCTAACAGTGTGTGAGGCAAGAGAGAACAGCAGTACAGTGTGTGCTGTATGTGTGGACGATAACTAGACCCCACTACTATCAACAGGATCTGTGATCTCTCAGCATCACCAGCCTAGAACAGACACCAGGGAGCCCCTTAAAAAGTTTGCCCCCTGAATGAAATAAATATTCCTCCTCCTGTGGGTATATTAGCCTTGCTACCTGCAAGGCTAATA
>CM077286.1:1357968-1462968 GCA_039654925.1 Anguilla pacifica
TCTTCTCTCACTTTCTCTCCATCACTACCTGTCTGACTCTCACTCCCTCTCTCAATCGCTCTCTCGCTCTCTCTAGCTCGATCCATTTCTCTCGCACCCTCTCTTGCTGTTTCTCGGTCTGTATCTTTCTCCTACTCTCTCTATTGCTCTCCCTCTGTCTCTCTCTCTCTCCTCACAGACAGCCCGCACACACCTTGCATTAGTCTGTAGGACGCTACTCTCAGCAGTGTCACTTCTTATTCATTAGCATTTCCAGGATCATTATCCCGCTGCATCACGTTCATAGTTAGAAAGACTGTAAACACGCCACCCTTTACAGGTATTACCATAGCTTTGTTATTATTGGGAGTGGACCCATCAAAGCTTGGCCTTATTTTTAAAAAATACAGTCAACAACTTTCTCTAACTTCACACAATAACACTGTCTTTCAACAGTTTCAGTTTTTCTTTTAATCATAACTCTCGTCTCCATTTTAAATCGCAGCTGCATCACTACACAACGGCCTTTATTTCACTTTCTCTGTGCAAATGCCCAAGCAGGTTCACTCTACACTGAAATTTATTCAGGCACAAACTCATTATCGCTGCCAATCTTAACACAAAGTCTACCATACGAAGAGTGCTGCATTCTCTCGTCTGTTGAAATAAGTCCTCTAGCAGTGTCTGTACTGCCAGCCAGTAACAAGCTACTCGTAGAATTATCAGTTATGGACATTTGCTGGACTTTTTTCTGATTTTAAAAATTATTTTTTTAACGTGGAGGCATTGTTTTGTTAAGGAGGCCCATTGTGACTATGTACTGCTGAGGATATTAAAGGTAATGTAATATGACGGCATAAAGTGTGCTCTAATATGGGCAAAACAAGCTACGTTGTGTCAGGTTTTCACTGTTCTATTTTAAGCTTAATTCAGCTCAGGTTATTACGCTATTGCTGTTTAAAATAAACCAGGTCTTTCAGAGCCGAGAGTGTCGAGTTGTCATGACTTGTTTCAGATAGAGAGTGCTGAGCAGTCTATAATGCTATCACATGCTGCATGATGCCTGCCAAAATGGCTCCTGTACGGTACATATATATATATATATATATAAATTGTCAAAAGATCCATTGGGTCAATTGCAGTGTGCTTAGCTGCAGTTTAAACCTCAGGTCAAGACCTCTAAAAACCACAGCACTGCATATGAACTGGAATAAATATCCAAAGCTGTGGAATAAGAATTAGCTGCTCCAGTTCTACTTCAGTTCTGTGGTCTAGAGATTTAAACCTGAGGTTTAAACTCCAGCAAAGTGCACTGCAGTTGACCCAATATGTCTTGTCTCTCTGTTGCCTTTTGCACCTGGGTAACAGTGAATCCAGTCAAAACGTAATTGTGTTTTGTTTTTATTCCAGAATTGGGCTAAAATCAAAGGTGCGAGGAATTCATGTGCTTTCAGGATGGAATCGTGCTGAATGTTTTTAAGAGGGAGCTTAAAGACTCAAATGTTCTGGCACAAGGCCTTCATCAGCTAAAATGGTGTTATGCGCTGATGTCAGTCTTATATAAGCACAGGTTTTCAAGCTAATTAGATGATCTTCCAATCAGCGCCTGTTTTCCAGTAGGCAGTTGGAATGGCTGAGATCCTTTCACTGACGAACACACTGCGCTGAAACGTTTGAATCTCTCAGCTTCCCTTTAACTAAGAGTGTGAATCAGTCCTTAATGTTGAGTGTGAATCACTGCTTAATATAGGAATAGTAAACAACACATAAAGAGCAGGAAATGTTATTCACTTAAATGCTGACAAAATATGGTTGCTTTACAGTACGTACACATATGCTCTGGACCACAGATACTCAAATCTGGCCCTCAGGACCATTCGTACCGCTGGTCTTCTTTTCTACCTGATAAGAGATTTATTGATTATTGCCACAGATTGGCCAGAGATTTAAATCAGTCCTGATTGTGGGGGGGGGAGAGGGGGAAGGAGCAGCACAACGGGCCTTGAGGGCCAGATTTGAGTATCACTGCTTTCGAAAAAGTTACCAAATGTAAATATTCTGATTTTCAAGCCACAATCCACATTCAAATAAAGGAGGACATAAGGCATGGATAATCAAGCCCAGCCATCTACCACAGGCTGCTTAATCAAACCCCGCAATCTATGCTGCACAAGAAACATCACTGACAGCTCATTGTGTTACTTGCTTATTAATAAATTGTTATATTGATTACCAATATTATTGCACACATAGAGCCTTAATTACAACTAAAGAGAGTGACAGGAAGCCCTCTTTTCCTCATTTGTATTGGTGAAAAAATTATAAGAATAAGCGCCTAAAACAGGGTTGCCCACCCCTGTCCCAGGTGAACTACCGTCCCGTAGGTTTTCATTTCAATCCTAATTTGGCACATCTGATTCTACTAATTATGAACTCAAGGAGATCTCTAGCTGTTGAATGAGGTGTGCTTTGTAACGTTGGAGTGAAAACCTACGGGACGGTAGATCTCCAGGAACAGGGTTGGGCAGCCCTGCTCTAGCTGCTGAATGAGGCATTGAATGAAAATCTTAAGCATACTGACTCATGTATGCTGGCAGGGTCTTGTGACGGAGTGTCCAGGACTGTGAGTGATTGGAGCACGGTGCCAGATTAGAACCTGCTGGTTATGAGCAGCACAGATGGTGAGTGGCAGGTTGCTGACTAAGTCCCGCCCCCAAACCCATCCTCAGTATCACACAGGAAGGTGTTTTTTTTATTTTCCCCCGGTGTGGTATTCAGGCTGAATCACCACCCAACCTGTGCCCAGCCGTGTCTGTGACTAATGGGGGTGACGTCTGCTAGTGTAACAATTCATTCGAGCTTCGTGCCATTATGATAAATGAATCAAACTTGTTCCAAAAAACTTTTGATAAATAACTACACCTTCAGAATGTACTTCACTAGGGACTCGTTGGGGGTGTCCGTGCAGTGACTCACCCTACAGGTGATCACTGCCAATGGGAAGCCTGCACTGTGAGAGTAGGTTATTTTGGAATGTTTTTTTTCTTCAACATTCTAAGTCAGTGTTCTAGAACCCCCCTGCTTTCAGCCACCAGCAGTGATTGTGACATCAGCATTAGAATGTTCAGTTAAGAGCTATTTGTTAAGACATATTTGCTATCTGACACCTTAAAGGGTAAACTGCAGTGCAGTGACTGACCCTACAGGTGATCACAGCCAATGGGAGCCATGCATTGTGACATGTGATTGGCTGTAGCATTACCCTCAGGAGGAGGGAGCTGACTAGCTGGGCATAACTGGCTGCATTACACAGCAGCAAAATCAAAGCTATTTGCCAGCAAACTGAGGAAAGTTTGCTGTGGCAGATGGGAAGAAACCTCGGAAGGACCCAGGCTCAAGGGGGATCTACGGATATCGCAGTGACGGGGTGATCTCATTTGAGGCAAAAAGAAAACAGGGACCAAAAGGTGTCAAACAAGCTAAATCAATTTTTCTTGGTATTTCTAATTATGACTGTAGGCTCAACTCCAACTCTGTAAGGTAAGATTTAATCCAGACTGTAGGCTATGCCAGAGCTTCACTAGGACCAATATACTTTAATTTGTCTAAAAAATTAATGCACAAATATGGTGATACATTCATTTTGACACTCATAATGCTTTACTATAGAGGAATGCTTGGTGGCTTTTAAATAGAGGGAGACGGTTGGTGTGCAGACAAGCCCTCATGTTCAGCACAGACTGCGTTATCTCTCCACAACCACAGAACCACTGGGTATCTCTCCAACCACTCAAGACCAAAGGGTCACAGATAATCTGCTCTGGAATTTAACCCCCTTTCGAAGAGTAGGTTTGTTTTAGAATGTTTCTTCCCCCCAGAATTCTAAGTCAGTGTTCTAGAACTCCACTGCTTTCAGTTTACCAGTAGCGATTGTGACATCAGCACTAGAATGTTCAGTTGAGAACACTCCAATCACATATATTTGTGACCTCACACCTTACAGGGTAAACTGGAACTCAGGATCCCTGCCGTCCCGCCCCGTCCACCGTACCGTTTTGAGAACCCCTGCCCTCTCTCTCTGCGCCCCGTTTGGCACAGGCAGCCAAACACCTTAATGTGCTCCTCGCTCACATCTACGGCAGCTGAAGTGGACCACTTCAGAGACGGCCTGCTCGGCGTAGGCAGAGCCCGACGGGAGAGTTTCAGCGTCGCAGGGTGACTGTGTCCACTCACATGCCCAGAGCTGGATGTGGGCGGGTCCGTTTACTGCAAGGGGCCGGACGGGGAGCTTTGCCAATCTGCGCTAAGGGCACGGCACATCCACCTAAGAAATATGGCTTCACTCGAATGTTACACTAAGTACACTCAATTCATGCCATAATTGGTCTTTTATGGTCTCATTCTGGAGCAAGACACTAGATCTATAATAGCCATAATAATGTGAACGTTCATTTTCGAGGCACAAATGCAGCACAAACAAAATATTTATTATAATCTCACACTGAACCACAGTAAAAATGAATGACTTATTATTTATCATTCATGCCATTTATTGAGGTACTATCAGCAAGCAATTATTTGCTTTATCCTGGACTCGCACATACACACACACACACATACACACATATGCACAATAACTAAACTCTCTCGCTTTCACACACACACATATACACACATAGAATAGGTATTCTGTCTATCTCACACACATACTTATACACATACACAGATAGCATAGCTACGCTCTTTCTCTCTCACACACACACACACATGCAAACACACACCCCACACGCACGCGCACACACATACACATGCAAACACACACACACACACACACCCTACACGCACACACACCCCATACACACACATATACACACACATACACACACACACACACACACCTCCCCACGCACACACGCACACACACCCCCCCCCCCCCCCCCACACACACACACACATTGCTGCTAAGCTCATGGGAGGGAGGAAACATGCTTACACAGGGGCTGTTTGACGTGGGGGCCGGCCTGTGATGTATTGCTTTATTTTCTGCCCTATTCACCCATGAATTCCCCAGCAGCGCTGCTTCCCCACACAGAACAGCCCCGCCCGACCGCCATCCCACCCGACCGCCATCCCGCCCGACCGCCATCCCGCCCCATCGCCACCCCGCCCGGCCGCCATCCCACCCCACCGCCATCCCGCCCGACCGCCATCCCGCCCCATCGCCACCCCGCCCGACCGCCATCCTGCCCCATCGCCACCCCACCCGACCGCCATCCCACCCCACCGCCATCCCGCCCGACCGCCATCCCGCCCCATCGCCACCCCACCCGACCGCCATCCCACCCCACCGCCATCCCGCCCGACCGCCATCCTGCCCCACCGCCATCCCGCCCGACCGCCATCCCGCCCCATCGCCACCCCGCCCGGCCGCCATCCCGCCCCATCGCCACCCCACCCGACCGCCATCCCGCCCGACCGCCATCCTGCCCCATCGCCATCCCGCCCCATCGCCATCCTGCCCCATCGCCATCCCGCCCCACCGCCATCCCGCCCGACCGCCATCCCGCCCCACCGCCATCCCGCCCGACCGCCATCCCGCCCCATCGCCACCCCGCCCGGCCGCCATCCCGCCCCATCGCCACCCCACCCGACCGCCATCCCGCCCGACCGCCATCCCACCCCATCGCCATCCCGCCCCATCGCCATCCCGCCCCACCGCCATCCCGCCCGACCGCCACCCCGCCCGACCGCCATCCCGCCCCATCGCCACCCCGCCCGGCCGCCATCCCGCCCCATCGCCACCCCACCCCACCGCCATCCCACCCGACCGCCATCCCGCCCCATCGCCATCCCACCCCATCGCCATCCCACCCCACCGCCATCCCACCCCATCGCCACCCCGCCCGACCGCCATCCCACCCGACCGCCATCCCGCCCGACCGCCGTCCCGCCCCACCGCCATCCCGCCCCATCGCCATCCCGCCCCACCGCCATCCCACCCCATCGCCATGCCGCCCGACCGCCATCCCGCCCCATCGCCATCCCACCCCATCGCCATCCCGCCCCATCGCCATGCCGCCCGACCGCCATCCCGCCCCATCGCCATGCCGCCCGACCGCCATCCCGCCCCATCGCCATCCCACCCCATCGCCATCCCGCCCCACCGCCATCCCGCCCCACCGCCATCCCGCCCGACCGCCATCCCGCCCCATCGCCATCCCACCCCACCGCCATCCCGCCCGACCGGAGCTCACTCCTGCGTGCTGAAAGATTCACGCTCGTTTTCTCTCTCTCTAAGGAGGGCTGTGGCCACACCTCCATTAAACCTCCGACTGAAAGGGGTCCTGGTCAAACCGCAGAGTAAACTGGAGCTGGGTGCTAATCTGTAGGCTTCGTTCTTTCTATAAATGATTAAATTACACCAGTTCCCATCATGCCTGTGATTGTGCTGTTGATAATACTCCAAACAACTTCAAGGTAGCCACTAATGAATGAGTTAATCTGATGATCAGATTGTATCTATGTAGCATAAATTAATCTGATGATCAGATTATATCTATGAGGCTATAATGGAGACTGACAGCAAAGAGGGATTTATTATTTCTCATATTTGTGAATCATATTTTACATATCGTCAGCACCACCTTGCATCTGCATTTTTTTGGGTTTTGATACATTAATAGAAAACATGCATCTCCGGGTGAGAACTCTCAATGTTTCAAGGCTCCGTAATCAATTAAGCTTATTCAAAACACCATGTCTGTTAAAACTGCATAGAGATTTAAATAATTATAACATTTTAACGATACTTTTTCTCAATTCCTCAAAACAGTTTTGGAGACACAATATTTTTTTTTTATGATGCCAACAATATTTGTAGGTGCTGTACAGAGGGTATAGAGATCAATGCTTACAGTATTGAAACTCCTTCCTGGAACACTATTGTGCATCGCCCACAGGGTATAATAATGCCATTGGCAAGCTCCAAGATTGACACCATAAAGCACCAATGCTTAAAATGCGGTTTTGTGGATGGAATTTTTTGCTGCTGAGCAAACTTGGGTCCTGTTCATGACAGAGCCACAAGCAGTAGGGTTTGCTGGCACTGAAGGAGAAAGTACTCAACACAGTAAAATGTTCTGTGTTAAATCAACTCTTACAGAGTTCATAACTACATATGGTCCTTATTGGACTCATGAACACTTTGTTGGAGTTGAGTTAACACTGGACATTAACACATTCTACTGTGAACTTACATCACTCTTCTTTTCTGTAGAAAAAGAAGCAGCAGGACATTTGGTGTGAGTGACAAAGACACTTGGCCAAAAAAAAAAAAAAAGTTCTTGCTGAGGAAATATCACAATTTCTGCCTGAACCAGACTTGGAGGGGGGGGTGGGGGGGTGGGGAGGCGGTGGGAGAGGGTCTGTCTAACAAACAAAGCTGGTCATAAAAGTTGTTAATATACAATCCCTAGAGTACCCAAACTAGGCCAAAAGCTCCAGACATTATATATAACCTTCCCAGCACATCATCAACAGACAATTCATCATCATCCTCTCTCTCTCCCTCTCTCTCTCTGTCTCCTTCCCTCTCTCTATCTGTGAAATTCTCCATAATGAGTGCATTTCTTCAATCGCTTCCTCCTGGGTGGATACTGGGTTTTTGGGTCATGTGTTTCACAGGCCACTTTGAGACAGATCAGTCCCTTAAATTCGCTAACAGTTCTAGAACACTGTGAGAGCCCCAGTCAGGACCCCGTTCAGGATCCCATTCATTTTCTCCTGTTCAGGCCAGCACTGGATAAGGCCTGTGGGCACAAATTACAGTGCATAGAACTTACTGAATTATTATTACTCATATTATCATATTTGAGATGAGTACGATGATTATCGTTTTTAATTACCTCATTTATTTACATGCCAGACGCTTCGGGGCAGTAATGTGTTGGTAAATATCGCTGCAATGCAGAGAACCGGGCAACAAAAAAAACCAAAAAAAACTAAATTAGTGTGCCAGTACAGAAAAATAAAGCATAACAAGCACAACACATTCCAGGACTGAACATAATTTACTCGGCCGATACTGATTAACACAGAGAGAGAACGTCACGTAACAGCGAAACCGCATATAATTAGTAGACTTTCCACTGGTGTTCATTTTAAACAGTGTGCAATAGAGTCATTTTTTACCTGCCATCTAACATTCACTTCCTGTACCATTTATTTTGCAAGAGCTTAGCTACCAAGCAGTACAGTACACCCCTGAAGAAACTGGACCAGAACACACATAGCACACAGTGATGTTTGGTTAATTCAGTTCTAACAGAATTCATAGCAGTCTAATTTAGATTCAATGTACTCCGTAAGAATAAAATTTACCAGAGTTAACTGTTACTGCAATATGGCTGTTGCTATATTAGGAGTATTGGATTGGCTGAGCCCTGTTGCCATGTGACTTTAGGCACCGCTTATGGGCAGATGTTGCTCTGTATGGAGAGGTCATTTAGATTGGTCATAAATATTGCATTCACCGTGGTTACCACAGACTAAAAAAGCCAATCACATGTGAACATTTCCAGTTCATGTGTGACATTTTCTTTTCACAGGTGAATATTTTAATTCACATGTGAAATTGTGATTTTCACACACGAAAAGTTTCAGATTTTTTTTTTTGGGAGGGATGACTGTTCTTCACACTTTAACAATTACCTGAAGACCACCAGTAGGAGGCAGAAGTGCTTACTTTGCCCTCCAGTAAAGAGCAAACACAGACTGAGGACTTCGGCTGAATTTCCCTGAAAACAGTCTGATGGCCTGTAAATTACTGAGCAGTATATCAGTGTTTTTGCACAAACACCTTCACGGCCTCCTCGATAATTATCTGTTCAGCAGCACGAACGTTGTGCACTCTGAGTTCTAGCCACCATCCTTTTAAATAACTAATTGTTATTTGCTGCCCTGTGATAAAAAATTCAATTTATAATCCAAGGTGCGCTGCAATAAAGAAAACCAAACAAGAATGCAGCGCCATTCGTTAAAAACAAAGAAATGGCACCGCGCTATATTGTGTGTCAGTTTAAATTATGAAACCATCGCGAGAGTAATTTTCCATCGGCCTTGTGCATTAGATTAACGGCAGGGGACAAGGCGCTGGGAGCTCCTTAAATATTCTGTGGGTTCCTGTTCGTCCCTGGCTGATAACGATGACACTAGCGGGTTATGATGTCGCCGAGGTGATCTTGCTAGGCCCAAGTCAGGAGAGTTTACACAAACTGGAACACATCATGATTGGTGGATTCAAACTGGAGGGCATCATGATTGGTGGATTCAAACTGGAACGCATCATGATTGGTGGATTCAAACTGGAACGCATCATGATTGGTGGATTCAAACTGGAATGCATCATGATTGGTGGATTCAAACTGGAACGCATCATGATTGGTGGATTCAAACGTACTCTTGGAGGGAACCCTATCTGTACAGACTGGAGCACGTTGAGTTTTAGTAATGTCGAATCACACTAATCAACGTTGAGCACATATAACCTCCATGTTTCTTTAATAAAAATAATGAAAGAATCCTTAAACTGAATTATTTCATTTAATCAGCAAATGGCCATACGCTGATAACGACTGCGAAATGACTTTAAAATGCAGCAATATGCTTTATGTAATAATGCTGTGCCACACTGCAAGTGCCATTTAAACTCTGAAACTCTGGGAGCAGATTTATCATACCCCTAACACTGATGTGCCTTGCAGTCCCTTCTAATGAATGCTGGCTCGCCCTCAAGACATTTCTATGCCATTTTGATGCCAAACATATAAACACATTTTTTGGAACATGTTACATTAGTCACCATGCCTCTTGCTTATTAAGCCAACAGCCTTTCCACTTGTGATACATTATTACATTAAATGTTTTTACAAAATCCAAAATGACTGCGCTCAGACTTAAACTGGGCACGTAACAAGCAAACAAACGAGCAGATCTACAGAGAAACGGCTTCTGTGAAGAATGACAGCACTTCAAGACCCGCTCCTGAGGAGGCTGTTTTTTTTGTTTGTTTGTTTTTAAGTTTAAAAATAGGTAGTATTGTCATGGGACAGGCGCTATGACGACGGCCTCTGATGGAATTATCCAGAAGCGGGTGCAAATGTGTGTGTGTGTGTATGTGTGTGAGTGTGTGTGAGTGTGTGAGTGTGTGTGAGTGTGTGTGTGCGTGTGAGTGTGTGCGTGTGTGTGAGTGTGTGTGAGTGTGTGTGTGTGTGTGTGTGCGTGTGTGTGTGTGCGTGTGTTTCTGTGTGTGCGTGTGTGTGCCTGCGGAAGCAGAGGTCTTTTTTAGCTACCGTTAACTGGCATCGACTGGTATTAATGATCTTTCTGCCTCCGCAATGAGTGAATTGGGTCACGGTCAATGTGATGTACGACAACAGTACAACCAAATACAACATTATATTAACTTCCCAGAATCACCGGCACAGTGAATCCACAACAGTAAAAGCCACCGTTACTACCTAACAGAGGCTAGAGAAACAGTAGGGAGCTAATGCTAGCTAGCCAGCTAGCTAGTCTCAGCTGGTTTGACAGCATAAGCCAGGTCTTCCTAGAAGTCTTTTTTGTATTTTTCAGGAAGTAAACAACCATTTTGGTCCCATGAATATGACACGCAACTTCGATTTAAAAACGAGGCGTAGCTTCGCTGATGTTCACTTTCAACAGCAACAAAAACGGCTGGAAAATTGCATGGTGGATATTTTTTGTATACTGCCCATTGCGTACTAAAGCAAACGCACTAGACAGTATGCAGCATGCTTAGTAGACACTATATACTTTGAGGACGCAGTAGTGCGGAGGCTGAGTTGGACACGGCCCCTGAGTGCTTCAGTTTTACTGTCACGGTGCTTATCCACAGTGAGGCCTGGACGTGCTCTGCTTCACCTCTCTCCCAGAGATCCAGGATCAGTCAGGGATCAGTGGAGCCAATCAGGAGCCCAGAGATCCAGTATCAGCCAGGGATCACTGCTGCTCTGATAGGCTCCACACTGAGACCAGAGATCCAGTATCAGTCAAGGATCTGTGCTGCTCTGATAGGCTCCAAACTGAGACCTGAGATCCAGTATCAGACACCTGACCAGAGGAGGAAAGTCCAGGGGTCAGAAAGTAAAAGTCCTGCCTTCTGTTTCTTCCACCCATGAACTCAGCCAGCTGATTTCACTGATAACTTCTACCTCCTGGCTGAGGAATTGTGCTAAATTAGAAAATCCAGGTGATTGGAACAAAATACTGGGGAGGACTTTTACTTTCTGAACCTGGATTTTCCAGCTCTGCCCCTGACACACTGTAACGCAGGGATGCTCAAATCTGGCCCTGTACCCCAGTAGCGCTGTCATGTTTTCTTCTCTACCTGATACTATACTGATTGATTATTGCCACTGATTGGCCTGGTGTCCCAGGTTTAAATCAGTCCTGATTAGGGGGAAGAATGAAAACCATCAGCACTACTGGCCTTAAGGGCCAGATTTGAAAACTCCTGCTCCAAAGCCTCCCAAATGAAGGGAGGTTGAAGTCTGTCTTTTTACAATGACATGTAGTTTTCCATTAAAAAAGATAAATTCTGTAACATGGTGTTGCAGAGCAGGGAGCAGGCATGAGGAATGTAATGTATTATATTTCAAAGGAAAACTTGCACAGGTGCTCCAACAAATACTGGAACTCCTTCTGTATTTAAAAAAATTCTATTGCGAACATACATATAACTGGCAGCTTGCAAGATAAGCGAGGGGTTACAAAGTGGGTAAACCAAGAGAGCAGGGCTGCCCAACCCTGTTCCTGGAGATCTACCGTCCTGTTGGTTTTCACTCCAGCCTTAACAAAGCCACTCCTCATTCAACAGCTAGAGATCTCCTTGAGCTGCTAATTAGTAGAATCAGGTGTGCCAAATTAGGGTTGAAATGAAAACCTACAGGATGGCAGATCTCCAGGAACAGGGTTGGGCAGCCTTGTGTGAAAATGCAGTGTTTACCTCCACTCATAATAAAAAAAGTTTATCCACTACTGGACAAACAATGAAATCTTTCCCCAGCTTTGCAGTGCACTTCTTGCTGAGTGGCTGTTCTGTTCTGGCCTAAAATATATTTCATTTTTGCAGAAGGTAAAATGTTTTTTCTTTTGTTTTATAAAAATCTATTTTTAATCCATTCAGAGTCTGAAGGCTGCTATACTTGGCCTGAAAACAAACAGTGAAAAGTCTCCATTAATTGAGTGACCCAGTTCATTTACCCCTAATAGACCAGCACTTTATGCCCGCTCATTAAAACAGACAATATTACGTTGAAAATAAACCTTTAAAAAGGCATTCTTTCTACGTGGACATGGACAATTACTTTTATTAATGAGCTGAGGAGAAAATCTGAATACAGACAATGAGATTTCAGGGTCGTGAGTTCTAAAAAAAAACTAGCTGGACCTTTAGCTTTCAGACAAAAAAATATAAACACTTGTATCTCTCTCAAAATAATACATGCATAAGCACCAACAGTAGATGTGCATATTTTCTTCAACAAAGGTACTCAAATCAAAAGGTAAAGCAAGGAAAACCAAGATAAAACTTTTCATTATTTCATATCTTCACATTTATTTTTGTGATTAATACAAGCCCAGTTTCTTCTCTCTTTAAGTAAAAGAAAAAACAAAACAAAATAAATGCAATTATTTGATTTGTTCGTTATGATGAATGTGAATTAGATCTTACTTGTTCGTAATGTTGTAAAGCAAGACTATCTTGTTGGAGTAACACGTTTCTATCAACAGAGTTTGAATTATAGCCTCTTTTACAATCCTGGAAATGAAATTTAAATTCAGCTACAGTCATCACTTTTACCTTTACCATGGGCATCACTGACATGATGGTACTTCAGTTATCCTGACATCGGACTGACCACTGTGACTGACTGACCACTGTGACTGCTCTTCCACTGTGACTGACTGACCACTATGTTCACTCTTCCACTGTGACTGACTGACCACTGTGACTGACTGACTGACTGACTGACTGACCACTGTGACTGACTCCCTGACCACTGTGACTGACTGACTGACTGACTGACCACTGTGATTGACTGACTGACTGACCACTGTGACTGACTGACCACTGTGACTACTCTTCCAATGTGAGTGCCAGACCACTATGTTTGCTCTTCCACTGTGACTGACTGACCACTGTGACTGCTCTTCCACTGTGACTGACTGACCACTGTGACTGCTCTTCCACTGTGAGTGCCAGACCACTATGTTTGCTCTTCCACTGTGACTGACTGACCACTGTGACTGCTCTTCCACTGTGACTGACTGACCACTGTGACTGCTCTTCCACTGTGACTGACTGACCACTGTGACTACTCTTCCAATGTGAGTGCCAGACCACTATGTTTGCTCTTCCACTGTGACTGACTGACCACTGTGACTGCTCTTCCACTGTGACTGACTGACCACTGTGACTGCTCTTCCACTGTGAGTGCCAGACCACTATGTTTGCTCTTCCACTGTGACTGACTGACCACTGTGACTGACTCCCTGACCACTGTGACTGACTGACTGACTGACTGACCACTGTGATTGACTGACTGACTGACCACTGTGACTGCTCTTCCACTGTGACTGACAGACCACTGTGACTGCCTGGCTGACCACTGTGACTGAGTGACTGACCTTTGTGACTGCTCTTCCACTGTGACTGCTCTGGTATCTCACCCTCCAGCCTTATAAACTACCACTGTCAACACACAGTCATTACATTACATTACATTATATTACATTACATTACAGGCATTTAGCAGACGCTCTTATCCAGAGTGACTTACATTTATTTTATTTTTACATAGCATTTCCTTAGCTTCCGTTTATACAGCTGGATATATCTGAAGCAAAGCAGGGTAAGTATGTTGCTCAAGGTTACAATGGCAGTCTCGTACCCGGGAATCAAACCCGTGACCTTTAAGTTACAAGACCAGCTCCTGCCGACCAGTCCGTTATCAAACCAGTACAAAGAGAGGAGTGTTCTCTCTGGCCAGTCACAGCCTGAGTCTGCATGTCTTTCGGTCAGCCAAAAAAATGGCAGTCAGCCCATTGAAGTAAACACCATTCAGACGATGTGCGATTTTAACACGTGACCAAAAGAGGTGTGGCCAAAACAGGACAAAAGTGTCTTTAACTATCTCAGCTTTAAGAACTGATCACTTTTGTGTGGTCAGTGTACAGTAAGAGTACCTGTAGCTAAGATTGAACAAGTCACTTTGCGTGGAGTTTTAGTGCTGGATAGCACTAAAGGTCCTGAAATCTGCGTAGCAGTGGGAGGAGTTATGGTTGAAGGCATTGAAGGTTGCTTGTAAAGGCAATATTTTTATTATCTAGAATAGATCACTCATTCTACACAGAGAACACCACTGTTCTAGGAAAGGCCTCGGTCTGACCACGGTCTCCACAACATTAGTGTCTCCTTAACATTGACCCCTCTACATGTCAATTAATTATGTAAACCTGCATCTGCCAGTCATAGATCAGCTCTCCTCTCATAAACAGCCAAAACAAGAATAAACAGAGAGGACACACTCAGGTGTTTCCACCTGATACACCATGTCCCAGAATGCAACTATAGCCCCAACCAACTGGCAGGAAGGTGCCAGCAACGCTGTGTGCTATTCGCCTCACTGAAGAACCGCTGTGTGTTAGCTAGCGCAGCAGTTTCTGAGTAAAAACGTGGGGGAAAAATAACTATTTCCTGCATATATTGATCAGCACATTCCAAGAAGCGGAAGCAAACGTCCCCTAAATGTATGCACTGGCCTTCACACAGTCCAAGCCTGCCTGGAGGCTGTGTTTCCTGCAGGAGTCACATTCACAGGTACAGAGCTCTGCTGGCTAACTGAAGGCTTTTCGGAGGAAGGCTAGGTGGCTGGCTATCGCCCGACCCGAGGGAAGTGTGACCCGTGGCGCTCTGTTCCTGTCCCGTGTTGTTTTGGAGGGGGGGGCGGCTCTCGTGACCAGATGCCCTGGCCGGCGTGATGTGCAGCTCTGGGGTTTGGATTTTGCGATGCACTGCGATCAGAGAGGGCCCTCATCATCACGCCATTCCAGGCGAAATGAGAGAGATAGAGGGAGAAACAGTGGGCTTATTAGAGCTCCCCTCTCTCCCCTTCTCCTGCTTTCTTTCTCTCCCTCTCTCTTCCCCCCTCTCCCCCTCTCCCCGCTGTCTCTCCTCCACTTGTATCTTCCGTTTTCCTGCTTTTGTAAGCACATTTACCCCGCTCAGCTCCCACACCGAGTTCTCTTTCCGATTCCCCCCCAGCACCCCCCCGCCCCCCCTCATCGGCGTGGGGGAAAAGCCAACGCCGATGTGCCTGAAACCCGCAGGCTCTTCCGCGATCCCGCCACCACCACAGCCGCCGTATTCCACGCCAGGCCAGAGCTCCCTGCAGGCCCCGGGGATCCTACGGCTATCGGTAACCGGGGGTAACGGAGTGAGAGGGGCCGTGGGGGGGTCGGGGGGGGGGGGAACGGGACTAATCTGCATTCCTGCCCTTCTACATCCAACCGCGCTGGGAAAAAAGGGGGGAAGCACAAACTGCCGTGACGGAGGAGGAGGAGGAGGAGGAGGAGCAGGCTCAAAAAAAAAGAGGAAAAAAGGGACGCTGTCCCTTTAAATAACACACAGCTGCAGCTAACGGCTACAGGAGGCTACATAATGACACGTTAAGCAGTCACAGACCTAGCAGAGGCACGCTAGCATTCCGTCACCAGTAACCCACCCCCCCCCCCACCCCCCCACCCCCCAGCTGCACAAATATGTCATCAGGTGCAGAGAGAGAGAAATCTAACCGTACAAGAAACCCCTTTCAGGTCAGCGAGCATTGGCTGATTTAGGATGAATGGTTCCCGTTGTCCGCTCCCCCCCCAACCCCAACCCCCCCCATCCCACAGCTGGGGGGACGTGTGGCCTGGCCAAACGGCCTCAAACGGGAGACGGGGGGGGGGGGGGGGGAGCAGGTGACACCGCGCGTCCCCCCACCCCCCCCACCCCCGCGCGGAGCCCCCTCAGTGTTCCGCGAGAGGCTCTGCTTAGCACCCGGTTCGCTCACCCGCGCGACGGAACAAAAAACCCCCCAACGCTGGCGACCCCCCCGCTCCGCACGCACACACACACACACACACACACACCCCGTCTCCCCTGCACTCACCGCCTCCGAGTCTTCGAATCCATGCAGGTACAAATTGTCGTACATGGAGGTCTGATATTCCGAAAAGCACCACTCCGTGAATGAAGGAAAAAAAAAAAAAAAAACAGGACAGGAATAAACCACGAGAAAGAAAAGGATGGATGGGGGAATAACAACCCCCCCCCCTTTCCACCACCACCAAAAAAAAAAGATACCTCTCCAAATAAAAAGAGAAAGAGGCCTGTGCTGCTTGTCTCGGGCCTGAGAGTAAATTTGATGCGTTTCCCCCAAGCCTGGCCGCTGTTCATTCACATTATAAGGCAGTGAGGTTATTCCCAGAGGCAGTCCACACCAGGCATTTTATCTGCCTTCCAAATACAGAGCAGGAGAGCCAATCCTTCCTCAATCAGAGCCTGATGACAAAGCGAGGAGGCAGGCTGCCGATTGGCTGGCCAAGCGAGGGGGCTGGACGCCGATTGGCCGGCTCAGCGAGGAGGCAGGCTCCTGATTGGCTGGCTGAGACTCCAGTCAGCTTGGAGGAGCATTCTCCTTGACTGTGAAAGGAAGAGAGGGGGGTCTTGAAAGCAGCATTTTTTCTCCCTCCCCCCTCCGTTTAGCTGCCGGTACTCCTCTTCCCTCTGTTTCTCCCTTTGCTTTTTTCTTTTTCCTTCCATTCGATGCTCTCTCTCCCACTCTCCCTCTCCCTCCCCCTCTCACTCTCTATCTCCCCCCACTCTCGCTATCTCTCTCTCCCCTCACTCTCCTCTCTCTCTATCTCCCCCCTCTCTCCTCTCTCTCTCCCCTGTATTTCCCCCTTCCTCCCCCTCTCTCTCCATCTCCCCCCTCTCCTCCTCTCCTCTCTCTCTCCCTCTCACTCTCTATCTCCCCCCACTCTCTCTATCTCTCTCTCCCCTCACTCTCCTCTCTCTCTATCTCCCCTCTCTCCCCTCTCTCTCTCTCTCTATCTCCCCCCTCCTCCTCTCCTCTCTCTCTATCTCCCCCCTCCTCCTCTCCTCTCTCTCTATCTCCCCCCTCCTCCTCTCCTCTCTCTATCTCCCCCCTCTCTTCCTCTCTCTCTCGTTACTCTTCCAGGAAAGGCTGATAATGCACAGGGACAGATAATGATGGCATGTGTGTAGCCCCCCCCGCCCCCCCCCCCCCCGGTCCTAACCCCACTGAATTTCACACTCTCACCCCCCGCAGTCTGTGGCAAGTGTGCACGGTGAAAACAAAATGGGAACTGCACCTGAGCAGCAAAGAAGCCTGCTCTTTCCTTCTCTCTGAGTCTATCACTTTCTCTCTCTCCCTCTCTGTGACTCTCTCCCTCTCACTTACTCGCTCACTTTCTCTCTCCCTCTCTCTCTCTCCCTTTCTCTCCCTCTCTCTGAGTCTATCACTTTCTCTCTCCCTCTCTCTCTGACTCTCTCCCTCTCACTTATTCACTTTCTCTCTCCCTCTCTCTCCCTCTCTCTGAGTCTATCACTTTCTCTCTCCCTCTCTCTCTGACTCTCTCCCTCTCACTTATTCACTTTCTCTCTCCCTCTCTCTCTGACTCTCTCTCCCTCTCTCTGAGTCTATCACTTTCTCTCTCTAACTTACGCTCCTCCAATCTCTCTCTTTGATTCTATCCCTTTTTACCTCTCTCACTTACCCTCTCCCTTTCCCTCTGATTGTATCCCTCCCTCTCCCCCTCTTTTAGTTTTTCCCTTTCTTTCTCTCCTTCTCTCCCTGACCCTCCCTTCCTCTCTCTCTCTCTAACTCAATCTCTCTTTCTCTCTGACTCTATCTCTCTCCCACTCTTGCTTACTCCGCTCTCTCATTGTCTCTGGAGTACCTATTATTAGTTTGTTTGGGACAAAAGAAGTAACAAACTTTCAAAAATAAATTATTTAAAAATAGTTTGACCTGAAATTCCTGCAGCTGCAGCCAATTCTTCATTGAAAATGTAGTTATTTTACTCACTTATAAGATTGCTTATAACTACATATTACTTACAACTTCCTTGTATTGTAATTCTCTTAAAATCTTCCTAATTAGGGATCAGCCTGGGCATTTCAGTATACGTCTTTTCCCATTTTTACCTTTTTTTTGGGAATACAACAATCAAAATTTTTCCCAAAATACAATACAATTCACTGTTGGTTTGCTTCGCTTCACAGTCTCCCTTACCTACACCGGGCAGACTGACATCTAAAAAAAAATATGGCTTTTCAGATATTAACCGCCATTCTGTTCAATCCATTAACACAATTCTCGAGGGCATTGGTATCTTTAAAGCTGTGCACAGTGAGGAAACTGCACAGTGCATTCTGTAGGGTGGTCCATTTTAAAGCCCCTTATACAAGTCCCCCAGCCTTGGAGCTTTCTGTATTCCGATCCCAATTCTAGTTTGACCCTTTCTGCTCTCCCACTGTCTAAATAAAGTAAAACACACACACACACACACACACACACACACACACACAAACGAGGAGGGCATGCTATCTACTGTTCTTTTTAATTTTGTGCAACCACTTCACCAAAAAAAAAAAAAATCTGCTTCAAACCTTGAAAGGCGCAAACATTCCTCACCAAATCAAATTCAGTTCAGGCAATGAGGTCACTGCTACTTACAGCTCAAAACCACTTTCCCTACATGTGACGCTATGAAAAGCATGGGAAACCAGCGCCCTCTAGTGACTAAGACAGCAACTGCATCTGGCATCTTACTGCACTTGACATAACTACACTAACTACACATACACATTCATTTATAAAATAATAACACATACAACAAATCTGCAATGCACCCTGGGGCTCTCTGTGACCACCCACCTCAGCTCTACCACAGAGTGTCTATCCCTCCACATCTTCCCAGATGTCTCAGTTGGTCATCCCCAAGGGGATTGTGGGAAGGGGGAGGAGAGGAGGGCTCAGAGCTCATCCCCTGCTGTCTCACACACAGTCCAGCTGCTCCCAGAATGCACTCTGTCGGCCACAGCACTGCTGACGGTGGCATTTCAAACTGACGGACACGTCGTTCACCACCACAGCGTTTCTCGAGCTCTATGAGCCGCTCGGTCGCAGCGCAGAACAGCAGCATTGCTGATTCTGTCATGCGGCGCTCTGTTAATGTCGTGGAGCGGGCAGCAGAGGGCGCTATAACACAGTAGCGATCTAACAGCTGGTCATTCTGCCCCTAAGGTGACTTTCACACCGAGTCTGCCGCTTTTCAGGGTCTCCACCCCAGCCCAGAATATTGCCCAAACCACTGCAGACTGTTTGCCGATTTGATGCTAATCCCCCATGCATTTCAATGAGGAAATTCAGTCTGAAGTCACAACGTTAGGACTGGTTGCAAGCGTTCACATTTCAGTTTTTTTTTTATGTTCACAGTCATAAGTTGCTCTTAAGCTCTTAAACTATTATACTATGGCCTGGGTTTTCAGCATGGGTCTGGAAGGTACTGTAGGGGGTCCCTAGTCAGACTTGACAGGCAAAGACTACACATGTAGATTTGGGAAAATATTTCAAAACAGAAAACCCATTTTAGATACAACCTTTTTTTTTAAACTTATAATGGGGGTCCCCCAAATGCCTTTGAGCCTGGGAGGGGGTCCCTGGATCAGAAAAGGCTGAAATCCCCAGTCCTATTTCCTAATCCAATGGGAAACATGCATGCATTGGATGTTAAAAGGAACGGACCTTAGTAGGACTTGTGCTGGTGGTTCAGCTCAAATCCAGACAAAACCAGTGGCAGCTGCGGTGGGACATCCTGCGTCCCAAAGGAGGAAGGGCAACGGTCTTCAAGAGGTAACCCGTCAAAGCCCAAAACAGAGCTTCCCCTTAATCAATCAGACACCTGTGCTCTGCTAACACTGGCTACACAGTCCTCCAGCGGTGGCTCTGCTGGGGGGGTTGCTGATTGGAGAAGCACTTCACCTGAGAAGACGTGTGTTTTAGTCCTCGCCTTCTTGAACTGACGTTACAATAACAGGGTCTGGGGGTTGCTGATTGGAGAAGCACTTCACCTGAGAAGACGTGTGTTTTAGTCCTCGCCTTCTTGAACTGACGTTACAATAACAGGGCCTGGGGGTTGCTGATTGGAGAAGCACTTCACCTGAGAAGACGTGTGTTTAGTTCTCGCCTTCTTGAACTTGAACGTTAGGATAACGGGGTCCGGTCAGTTCAGCGCCTGAGATCTTCACGAGCCAGCTGAGATAACGTGGAAGCCGTGAACGTCACGGTAACCGCACAGCACAGCTGACCTCGTGCCTTCCGGAGAGAACCCTTGCTAATTTGCTCCCACACGAAATGAGGGAGAACGCGGCACGGATGGGGCAGGCCTACAATTATGAGTCAGTCTGAGGGAACTCAGTGCGTCAGGGAAGAGACGTTCTCAATCCGTAACGTCAGGGCTGCCAAACCCTGCTCCTGGAGATCTCCCATCCCGTAGGCTTTCATTTCAACCCTAATTTGGCATGCCTGATTCTACTAATTAGCAGCTCAACGAGATCTCTAGCTGTTGAATGAGATGAGCTTTGTTAGGGTTGGCGTGAAAACCTACAGGATGGTAGATCTCCAGGAGTAGGGTTGGGTAGCCCAGACCTAAAGGCACTGTATGTAGATTTTCTACCCAACTTTCCAACCAGTAAGCCTACAGGTGAAGTGTCTGTGGTGATTTCCGTGTCTGAGATTCAGCCCTACGATGTTCTGCTGCTGTGGTGACGTTGGTGTTCTTGGCGCTCTTCTCCTTGGTCGTGAGCAGATTGGTGATGTGAGCAGGGCCGCGTGGAGCGCGGGGGGGGGGGGGGGGGGGGGCATGGACCCTGCAGCTCAGCTCCTCGGGGGGGGTGATTCTGCCGTTCATTTTTGCCAGGAGCCAGCTGCCCTTGCCCGGCACTCCTCCAGTTCCCCAGGATCCTGCTGAGGGTGACATACTGCTCCGGGACAGGCCATCGAGGCACGGCCAGAATCTCCTTTCCGTTTTGAGTGAAGTCGGTGCCTGAAGTGGGCCAGTACTCACCGGTATGTAATACCGCCACTTCTAAGTTTTACGCTCTGAAGTGCCGTGATTTCTCCTTGCGTACCGGCCCTTACGGTAAGCTCTTCTCCTCCCCCGTCCAACCATATTCTCCCCCCAGTAAAAGTCTGTTGTAGGCCGCAACGGACCGGTACCAGGACCGGTACCAGGACGTCTACGTCTTGCTCAGAGCACCGCCACTTTTTTCTACTTCGAGTGCCGAGCGAAATATTACCGACCCTTGACCCCCGGATCCTGGCATGGCAGGATGGACTTCAGGTGCACGTTCTGCCAACCATCAGAGAAAAGGGCAATCTGCTCCTCTTCTGAATCACTGCATCTCTGTTTTTTCTCTCTCTCTCCCTCTCTCTCTCTCCAGGGGGAAAGCGTTTTCGCTCCAGCGACGCCCAACAGGAGCCTCATCGTCACGCGCGTCAGTCGAAGAAGACGAGGGTCAGGCAGATATTTAAAATGAGCCTCCTGCTGATGAACGAGTCCTTGTGTACTGCCAGGAAAAATACATCAAGCCGCTTTAATGTAGAAATGGAGGGCAGTGCCTCCTTTGGCCACTCCGTTAGCTCATTAAGCTACCTTAGCCTCAGGCTAAGAATACCCTTGGTACCAATGGGGAAACTGGGTAATTTGTCTGTCCTACAGAGCAAATAACACTTCTAAAAATCCCACTGGTCACATTTAGATCCATCAATTATACCGTTGCCAAAATGCTGAACTAGTTTCCATTGATAATTTTAACAAATATAATCATATTAACTGCAGAGGATAACATATTTCATTTTGCACTCTGTGGCCTATGCAAATCTGACATCACTAGACCTGACTCGTACTTGATTGTTTGACTGTTACCTTGGGACTTGACTGTTACCATGGGAGCGAAGAGAGTGATCTGAAAGAGGGTCACGACAGAGGTGGATGTTTGTGATCATGTCCAACACTGCCAGAGAGACTGTACCAATTATCATAAATGGGCAAAA
The DNA here is from genome assembly GCA_039654925.1 of Anguilla pacifica. Taxonomy (NCBI): domain Eukaryota; kingdom Metazoa; phylum Chordata; class Actinopteri; order Anguilliformes; family Anguillidae; genus Anguilla; species Anguilla pacifica. The sequence goes on from CM077286.1 coordinate 1,380,156, forward strand.
CATTGCCATAGAACATCCCCCATAGAACCCAGCTGCACAGCTAAACGTTGTTGCCATAGACGCAGAGAAGATGGGCTTACCTTAGCTTGGAGACGGCCGATCGTTTGACTTTTAGACGTCATTACCACTTTCCACCTCATGGTGTCAGCAGTGAGATAAAAAAAAAATCCTGAAGGTCGTTCAAGGGTTTTCCAAGGGACACGAAAAAGGTCCTTTAACGCACATCTCACGTCCTTGCACTGTGTACTCTGGGCCTTTTTTGTGAGGAGCTACACGCTTTCTTTGTCCCTTCCTCCCCAGCGGGACCAGATCTCATTACGTTTCCTTTCCCCACTGGGATCATGGTCTAATTTCCAAGCGGCAGTTAATGTCTGTGCGCCCGACAGAACTAGTTCAATCTCACATTAACCGTTTGAGGGGAGGGCTCAAATCAGACAAAACCATATTCTCACAAAAGTAGATTAGCTGGTCAAGTCAAAGAATAATAAGTTAATGTGTGAAAAGTAAAATAATGCTGAATTAAATCCTGAAATGACTAAGGCTGTTGTTGGCTCATAATAACCGTGTGTAGGCCCTGAAAAACTGTTAAATGGAAGCAATCCACATATTAAATTCCCTAATGCTTTACATGGCCTCAATGTTAAGCTATTTAACAAAACAGACTCAATGAAACAGACTAGAGTTGAAACACTTCTGCAGTTTTCTTTTACGCCAAACAAGACACAGAGCATATGGAAAGTAGTGACAACATCAAAGTCTAAATGAGAACACTAACCTAACTGAGCAAAATGAGAACAATGGTCGGTCTGTTCAACAAGTTTGGAAATGCAGTTTCATGGGGCTACCTCAAGGATGGAAACCAGCTGGAAATCATAAGTGCCTAAACTAGTGTACCCCTGCCATAAGCTGATTCACACTCCAAGATGACCAATCAAATCCAGGCTCTATTGCATCCATACATTGCATAAGCACTAAAGACAAAGACAAGATACCTCAGTTTAACTATTCTATACATTTGCACTGCTCCAAGATACAAATCTGTGTTTGACTTGTAATGGCACCTAAGCTTATTTTTAAAATGTACATTTGCAGTGATTCTACATCAGTAAAAATATTATCTTTTTTTAAAGGACCTTTAAAACACTTGACAGCGATGATATTGAAACTCGACTGACTGAACAGCACAGAAAAATAGACCAGAAAATCAACGGGTGGAATCCAACACTCCAGACAAGTGAACATCCGCAAAAATGTCAGGCTCAGCGTTCCCATGGAAACCTTCTGTTAACCCATCAAAGTCAATGCCGGTGGTATGTTTAAAAAAAAAACAAAAAACCATCCCATCAGAAGAGCATGTGCAAGACTGATCGCTCGTCCACAGTCTTGTATGAAGACCAACAAAGAGCAATCATCTTTCAGCAGAACACCAGAGAGCTATCAGTGGCAGACATGTGTCACCCACAGTTTGACGTGTAGAGACTGGATAACCCAGAATTACGAGGATTTATCAGTAGGAATGTAATAAATGGTGAGGTGACCCCTCTACAGAACAGCTTCGGCAGAAATACACGCCTCCAGCTGCTGATGCATGCGAGGAAAACTTAGAGGAACCCGAGGGAACATTTCAGCGGTGAAAAGTCAGTGAAACACTGTCTAGGCCTTCAGGTGAAAACCCAGCTCCATTTGGTTGAAACGTGGAAGTTTTCTAGCCGAGTAGGATGCAGCCAGGCTACATTTGGGTAAAACCTGAGCTATATTGGGGGTTGACCTAGTCCGTTTGTGTCAAAACGTCTCCCAACCTAGACTAACACCCCCCCACCCCCACCCCCACGACGTCTAGATTTTTCTCACTGGCACTGGGCAGGTCAGCTGGTAGCACGTCTGTGGCCACAGACGCGACGGCAGAAGGCACAGTTATGTTTTGCATGTTTTGCATTTATTTGTTTTGCAAGGGAAATCGATTACAGTAGCTCAGATTCAAAAATAGTCCCCGCTGACAGGGTGTTCCTTGCTCCCGTACGTTACCCTTCCGTTTTTTGGGAGAGGGTTAAACTGGAAGTGGCCTACACTTTTTTGTAAAAGTAGGCTACTTCCAAAATATACAAAAAACAACACCAATGTAGCACAACACAACAAAATATGTCACAGCCACATATCTCCTGTTCTAATAACTACACTGAATATAGCACTTAGTACTTATAGCACTTGATAGTGTGGGAACATAGCTGTCAATCACCATTGATTATGAATTGATTTGTCAACATGGAAGAGTGAGAAGGTGTGATATGATAACTGCCTCAAACATGGAACCAGTGAGGGCTCCCCGGACCTCAGGAGGTGAGATGACTGAAAACCTCATTTTGGTGGATTAAAAAAACAACAGAGGTGTCGATATCCTTAGTGTCCGCCATTTTCTGCAAACGTCTGCTCTTTGTTTCATATAAAACTTACCGTGATCGTACCATGCTTCTTGTTTGCAATACATTCTTCAGTACAATATTTCTTGCTTTCCGCCTTTAATTGCAGTCAAATTTTAGATTTTAATAACCCTCTGCTTGTTTCATAAGCTGTGTCAGGTCTGCTCTTTCAACAATTAGAGCAAGTTAATGTGTGGAATGAAACATAACCAAGGGATTGCTTGTCATAACCATGCTTGTGAGGTTACATGTAGCGTGGATCCCTAATTTGAACATTCTGTACAGTACAATCTACACAGTATCTACGTCCATGCAGTAAGACTGTAGAAATTGCTAAGACTTTTTAATCTCACATGCAGAATGCTGAGTGAGGTGTTCAGGCAGACCCGTGAAAACGTTGTGCGATTAACAAAGAAATCTCAGCATGCTTTATTCGATGTAAAATGGCTGCCAAAGCCACAGTGGAAAGGGCTCTATGGGTCCTGCCACAGTGTTGGACATTGAGTAAAGTGTGCCCTGGAGCAGAGACAGAGAGCTGTGGAGGCCCTGCGGTCCCTCTCACCTGTCGCAGGATGAAGCTGGTGGAGGTGGTGCTGCCGTCCGACCTCTTCAGCCGACTGCGCCGAGAGTAGGTCCCTCTGTTCACCTGTGTGAGGGCACAAGCAGCGCATCAGTCAACTCAGCGGACAAGGGCACTTCCCAAGAGCACTTCACAAGGGCACTACCCAAGGACACTTCACAAGGGCACTACCCAAGGACACTTCACAAGGGCACTTCCCAAGAACACTTCCCAAGGGCACTTCCCAAGAACACCTTACAAGGGCACTTCACAAGGGTACTTCCCATGGACACCTCACAAAGTCCCTTCACAAGGGCACTTCCCATGAACACTTCCACATCCAGATACCCCACCTCTCAGTGTTACTGGCATCTCTGCCTTGAAACAAAGCACACGTGTGTCTTCCCCGCGCCCCCCCCCCCCCCCCCCCCCCCCCCACACACACACACAAACCTTTGGGCCACACTCTGAGGGTCATGTTACCTTGCCCAATGCCATTTCAAACATTAATTCCTCGCCATGGTAACATATATAGGCACAGCTCTGCATGCAGGGACGTGTCAAACCGTATCACTCTCAAACAGCCGGAGGAGAGCCAGGATCACCACAATGTTATCTGGGCTACCAGCACAGTCTGCAGCCAGGCTACACCGCTCCAGAGTGACCGTGGAGAGTGGACTGCAGTCGTGGGCAAGTTCTGCTGTGAAAATGCTAAATCCTTCCTTTCATTAATGCTTAGCATGCAAGGCAAATTCGCGGAATAAAAATACATGATTTATGTCCTTTCAAAACTCTCAGGAATACCATTTTTGCTGTAAAAAATCAATTGTGCTGTGATTCTCGCTGTACTTTAGGTAAACTGAACTCTCCATGAAGTAACCGTGCCATTTTTGGAAATAACAGAATTGCACTATTCTACAAGCTTTTAAATAAGGCCACCTTAACTAGGTCACCTCCACTCAGTCAGTTTGCAGAAGTCCCATTTCTGGCAGGGTCAATGGACATTGATGATTTAAATCGACCTTAACTACATTAAATACAAACAAAAACACATAATTAGATTTTAATTTGACAGACGAATGGGCCCAGGGCTCCATGTGTACTGTATATTGACTGACAAATGATCTTATTATATTAATCTTACTTTTATGTTATTCATAGTAGGTAATCAACGAAGATGGTTGGTAGATTTAGTCATTGATAAAATTTATCAATTCACTCGTCTGAATGATGTTCCGTGCGCTGCAAATGTTTCAGTCGATATGAACTTTTTTTAAACCAAATCCCTCAAAGGTTGAATACTGCTATAAATTCCGTATCCAGCTTTAGCGACACTGTAGTACAGGCGTCAGCTGATACAGAGCGCATTTCCCCAGTAACTAGAAAGATAAGCTATACATTTGCTATCGAGGAAATGCTGTTCTGTGAAAACGAATAGAATAGAACTTTACGCTCTGTGTCCAAGAATTTCCTGCACAACGCTTCTTTACGTACTAAACAAAATTCAGTTGACGCATACACAGAACGCCTGCAGTATAGTATTTTGGCGGGAGTCGGAAAGGCTGCAAGGGCAGCACGAGAGCATATCCCTCGGTCTGGATTCTTTACCTGAAATATGGGCGCTTGTAGCCCTTCACCGATCTTATGGCGCGTGTAGATGTGTCGGGACATCTCTGCCAGTTCATCGGTCCAAGGGGGCGGCTGCCTCTCTGCTCCAGCCCACTGGAAGCGCTGCGGACAGTGGAGTGCTTCCTCCAGCTTCGCCGTCCTTTCTCTGACTTCACGCGCCGAAGTGATGCCGCTCCGCGTTTCCGACGAGTTTCGTTTCCAGAGGCTGCCAGCTGTGGCACGCGCGCGGCTGCACGTTGCTCAGCCAGCTGCTCGCACCTGACACCGCACTGATGTATCACTCTTGAGATTTTTTTTTTAGCTCTTCGGGCATTTTATACACACAACATAGTTTATTTCCTGCTGTAAAGGTACTAGTAAAAGTATTTTCAGTGCTGCAACTAATGTATTGTAAATCACATGCCAGTATTTTGCTCAACATATAACCCAAATTAAACAAACCATTAAAATGTAGATATAGACCATGCATTCAATCAGTAATGCTTCTGTTAAATCGCTGTAAAGATAATTATATCCATTCAAGATAATTAACCTTGCTGATTAATAGTATATCATGAAATACTAATACTGTCTTCGGAATGACCAAAATGCCAACATTTTCCTGCTCATGCTAGCTATTTAAAAGATGCACAAACATAGATTTTTTTATAACTGGCCTAGATAATAACATTTCTAAGGCGGTTCTAACCATTAAAACAATATTTTACACTTTTAAAACACATGAATATAAATTAGGTAGCATTAACTAAAATAATATTAAGCATGTTTAATATTACAAACAAATCTTTTTCTTTTTTCTTTTCTTTTTTTGAGGATAGAATTGTGCATCTCGGTAAAATTGACTAGTTTTATTCGTCTGTAATAGTGTGCAGTCTGGGGAGAAATTAAGTGATTAAAAAGTCGTCTGCACCGGGGTGGGAGTCTGGTAAGTGCTTTGAGTCATCAGTCTCTAAAGGGAGTTTGCTGATGGCTAATGCTTGGAGCAGATTAACAGGAAGGTGGGCAAAACCATACGCAAAGGACAAAAGGTGAAAACTGGATTTGATTTGTCACTACTAAACTTGTTTTCATGCATGCATTTCTTGAAACAACCAAGATTAATAATAACCATTACGACACAATTGCAATAATGTGGGGGAAACAGACCAAGTACGATAAAGCTCTGTTAATGAACAGCCAGACCTAGCAGAGCACTGCATGTGGGCCAATGTTACATTAGAAGGACGTGAGGATGAGGGAGTGAAGGGGTCATAGACATGGCCCCCAGGCCCTTATGATGTACGGTCACAAATACGTGATTAGAATGTTCCTAACTGAACATTCTAATGCTGATGTCACAATCACTGCTGGTAACTGAAAGCAGTGGAGTTCCAGAACACTGACTTGGAATTTTGAAAAACAATCATTCCAAAGGAAAGCCTACTCTTTAAAGGGTTAAAAAAACAAACAAAAAAATCCTACCATGCCACTATTTATTGTGCAAATCCTGATTTTATTACGTGCTTTTACACCAGCTGAAATGCAGATGTCACATGAGAACTGCAGTGGATTAAATGCAGCGTTGGTCCTGGGAAAAGTAACACTGCACAATGGCACTCATAAGTGATGACATCAAATTAGTTTCCCAGTACTGGTTAAGAGAATGCCCTCATCTACAGTCCGTGCTGATATGAAACACAAACCGTGTCAGAGACAGGTGTTCTGAACAGTCCAATCCTCTGTGGAGCTGATGCTGTTGACACAAGCTGTCCAGGCGTCAGGCAGAATCCAGGCCAGCCAATGAAACACTGATGATTCATCAAGCTGATGCTTTCTCTCTCTGTCCCGCTGTCTCTCCCCCCTTCTCCCCCCACTAGATATGCTGCAGGCTTAACCCCCAAACATCCACCCAAGTCAAAAAGATTCAAACAATGTAAAAACCCATTTTTAACAGCTTTAACCTTTTGAAGCATAGGTTTTCTGGAAAGTTTTTTTTCCCCAGAATTCTTAGTTGGAGTTCTAGAACTCTATTGATTTCACCAAGGAACATTTAAATTACTTATTTGTGATATAATTCCACCTTAAAGGGTTAAATACAGAAAATATATATCATGTAAATAGCAGGACATCTGTATCTCATCACATACCTGTGACCCCCTCTGTGGTCAGCCATGCACAGTACCCACATTCTGCCCACAGGGGCTGTACCCAGCAGCTCTCAGACTGTCTGCGCCAGCTCAGCTGACTAGGAGCCGTGAAAAGCAGTGGCAGCCGACGCCACACATTTCCCAGAAGAGCACGACTCCCCTGCACCGTCCCAAAGTCACCCTTTAAGGGTGTGAGGTCACAAATATGATTAGGTTGTCTGATTGTCTTAACTGAACATTCTAGTGCTGATGTCACAATCAATGACTAGTAACTGAAAGCAGTGGAGTTCTAGAACACCTACTTCAGAATTCTGAAAAAACATTCCAAAAAAAAAACAACTCTTCAAAGGGTCAAAGGGCAGCATTAAGTTTGGCTTCGAAATACAACTGGGTATTCCAGATTGGGAGGAAAAAATAGGGCAGCTAAAACATACCTGCCCTTGAGTTTCTAAACAAACCCGGTCATGATACCAGCCAGGGGCCCCACAGGGGGGACACAGTCGTCTCCAGAATCTTCCCGGGCTTCAGTCCGCCAGGATGGCAGCGTCACCAGCAACGCCCCCACCCTCCACTCCGCCGGCTGAGCTTCACGGAAAGGGTCTTCTTACAAGCGCACGGGTGTGCAGGCCCAACACAGCGTCAAGAAGCGGCGGCTGACATCACATGCTTGCCAGAGCTCCCCCCAAAACAACAAGGGAGGCTGTGGTGAGTGCTGGCCCAAGAGCTGGACCGGGCAACTCCAAACAGGAGAGACAGCGTTAAAGACACCAGGGCAATCAAAATGGCACCTAGTGACAGGAGCCCACTGGTTAGTCAAGACAAGGCATCAGAAGAAGTATAAAAACACCAAAACTGCAGTGCAGTTTACATCAAACAGAGCTGGACCAGACCTTGAAACACAGGGTAACTTTTATTCTTAAAGGCTTTTTTTTTTTTTTTTAGTATTTTCTGGTTATTACAAATGGAACATTTTACAATGACAACACAAGATATAGAGAACCTTGATGTTATAAAATATGGATTATAAGAGAATATGCCAGTGCTGGATAGAAACTTCCCTCTATATATATAGACCTAGATATACAGCAGCAGATTTCAATTTCCTTTAATTTTTCTTTTTGTTTTTTATTTTCATTTTTAAAGAAAACAAGGCATCCAGTGGCAAAGAAATGTTTATAAAGTTAAGGTGCAATACCAACAATGCAAGATATCTTACATCTAATATACAATAGACTTCATGTGAGAGATGAAGAAAACGATGACGACACAAGTTTCTCATGTATACCGTGATGACTCACCCGCCACAAACAAACATGGCAGAATCGATCAAATCTGGTCATGGTCCTTTGTTTGTTTTTTCCCCCCCAGGAAAATTCCAGAAATAATAATATAAAGCTAGTATACCTATAACCATTGCATTTGTAAGCCTAATAGTGCTCTATGTTTGTTTATCAGATTAGTATTTTCTTTTTTTACATTAAAAAAGACTATACATTTTACCTGTTAGTCAGCATTTAGCCTACGCAGTCGCACGGTTTGCTTTGCTTGTATTTTCGATAAGACACAAAAGTAAAATGGAAAAATTAAGGATGCATTTTTACAATTTCAAAAACCATTAAGGAAGGACCTTATTACAAACACTTTTTTTTCCCCCACAAAGAAAATAATATTCAAGATAAAATACAAATCAGGGTACAAGGGATGCAATTTACAAATATTAAATTAAAAGCTTAACTACAGCTTTTTGTCACACGCAGCGTAGAGAAAAACTAGTTTTTGCATATTAAGAGTCCTTCTCTACTGTAGCTATCTGAACCAACGGCCAACAACGTCCAAGTCTTTCACAGAGCGCCTATGATGGAAAAGCAGACAGACATTAATTGTAGTAACAGAAAAAAAATTAAAAAAAATAAAAATCACAATCCTATATACCAGCCTAATTGAACTGAACCCATCAACCCAATCAATCAGATCAAAACACAAATGTCCCCACATCCAGAAAGGTCTCGTCACAGAATGCAGATCAAGGTCTTGCTGATGAGGTGAACCATTCCTAAGATATTCTTGAAGCCTTGGCACACAAATTAAAGGTGTATCAAAAAGGAATTGAAGAATACCACCAACAGATCACCTTTACCGCGCATCAGGGCGATGCCCAAAATTTTCTATCACTGTGTCCATGTTAATAACAAGCCTCAACATCAATTATTTGAAAAAATGGCATCATCCCTATACCAGGTTGTCCAATCTTACCTGAAAAGGGCCAGTGGGGGTGCAGGTATTTGCTTTAGCCCAGCACTGCAGCACCTGATTCTAAAAGGTAGCCTGTACCAGGGGTAAAAGTCTGCTAAGTGCTTTCATTTGGCACCTAATTACTAATTGACTAATCATGGTCTTCAATCAAGGCCTAGATAAGTAGAATCGGGTGTCTTAGTGCTCGGCTAAAACAATAGCCTGCATCCACACCAACCCTTGTAGGATATGTTTGGACACCCCTGCCCTATACAGTTAAAATGGATCCATCCAACTGCATTTCCTTTTGTACCGTGGTTCTCCGGGGAACGTGGCCTACTTTGCTGATGAAGTGCTATGGTGCAGATGAGGAGTGTGAAGCTCTACGGCCCTGGCTTGGACTGCCACTGGGTCTGACAGAAGTCGTTATTTTTTGGTGAACATCGCCGATCGCATTGATTTTTACTGGAGTGAAATCTGCATATGACTTTAGCCCAATCCACCGTTTGCCCCAACACAGAGTGGCGAAGGTACCGTGCTTAGCGACTTTACCCATCCTGCTGGCTGGGCACCCGAAGATGACCGCCATTTTAACTGACACTCAAAATCCTTCATGATTAAACATTTGCAGCCTGCAACCTCCCACAATGGCGACTGTCCTAGGGTGACTGCCATCCACGTTTTTAAAAAATCAGCACGGTTTTCGAGATGCAAACGAGCACGTAGGCTCGCATGTAAAAACATTCTGAAGAACGGACAGCGTGAACGATCCACACACACACACACACACACACACACACACACACACGGACACACACACACACACACGCACGCACGCACAAACAGCGGCTGCATCTCACTTCTATATGTAGATACAAAACGGAAGCCAAGGAGAAACTCTCCTGAAGCCTTAGACACACAAACTCCTAAAACGTTAGCTTCAGACGCTAAGCTAAACTAAACTATCGCACACCACCGTCGGAGCTCCTCCTGAACTATCCTCTCCGATAACGGACCCCATGCCTCTGGCTATTGGACACTAGTGAAGCGTTTGAACTGACTGAACCAGCACACCCTTTTCATTCACACCATGGTGGGGGGGTAACCCCCCCCTCCACCCTTCCCCTCCCCTCCCCTCCCCCCCTTTGCAACCTAAAAACCGCAGCTGTTTGTGTATGAAGATTTTTCCGAGATACGCACTGAGGCAGTTATTGCAGCGGTTCACAGAAGGGGCTGTTGGTAGTAGGCGGCCTGTGGTTGGCCTCCAGGGTGAGCGGGAGCAGCCATTGGATAGGAGGCCGGGGGCATGCCGGGGTTAGTGTTCTGATAGGCTGACATGTCCATAGCCACGCCCATTTGCTGTGGGTAAGGAGGGGGGGCGCCGGGGGCCTGGGTCATGTACGCTGCGTTTACCCCGCTGTGGAAGAGAGAGCAGTTAGCGCCAGCTAGCGCCCAGCAAGCACTAGCAGGGCTGGGCTCAGTTTCAGTTCAGTTCACTCTGATTTCACTTCCTGACTTCACTGCATTGAAACTGAATAGTCCCCAGCTCTACACACTAGTATGATCTCCGGATAGAGGGACTGCTTTGTTAGAAACCTGATAGCGGATAATAATTATAAACAGAAAGAAAAAAAAATCAATTAAATAAACAGGAAAGGATCAGTTCTTTACTGGCAGAAAGGAACACCTGTCTTTTTACGAAGATATATTCACAATGGGATCGACACAAAGAGTTACAATATCAATTTTAAATTCATTAACAAAAATAAACTAAAGCAGTAGCTATGCTTTTACTGGGCTGAGTTTTCTGTAGTAAGAATGATGGATACCTCATGCAGGTCTGTACTGAGTTTACTGTAATAAGGGTGATGGATACCTCATGCAGGTCAGTGCTGACTTTACTGTAATTAGGGTGATGGATACCTCATGCAGGTCTGTACTGGGTTTACTGTAAATAGGGTTGATGGATACCTCATGCAGGTCTGTACTGGGTTTACTGTAATAAGGGTGATGGATACCTCATGCAGGTCTGTACTGGGTTTACTGTAATAAGGGTGATGGATACCTCATGCAGGTCAGTGCTGATTTTACTGTAATTAGGGTGATGGATACCTCATGCAGGTCAGTGCTGAGTTTACTGTAATAAGAATGATGGATACCTCATGTAGGCGGGCTGTGCGGGTTGGCTGGTGGCGGGTGTGTTGGCGTTTGGCGGGATGGAACACAGGGGCCCCGCCTGGTCGGGCCCCAGGCTGTACGTGGGTGCGGGGGCGCCCTGGGGTACCCCTGACGCCATATACGCCCCGCCCTGGGCCTGGGTCAGGTAACCCTGAGAGGAGGAAAGAGCACGTTCTTAAATCCCCAATCGAATCAGCCGCTGGCCCTCGCACTTAGCCCAGCTAACTCCGCCCACGCCTCAGATTCACACCTCCGTAAGCAAAGCAGAGGTCATCAAGCTTCCCAACGGTAAAAAAAAGAGTCATCGTTCAGTACTGCACAAACGTGACCGACCACCAAAGGCTCCTTTCTCAGCACTAACTCCTCTTAGCAGTTTGAGAGCAGCACAGAATCATTAATCACAGGAACAGGGGCTGTCTCAGGTACAGATGAAAAACACTGTTCCTGCGTCGTCCCTAGCGTCACAGACCCAAACGGGAGCTCCTTCTCTGTCGTCTGAAGGAGGGGGAGGGAGTTTGGGAAGGAGAGACAGAGACGGGTGCTGGGAAGGGGTGGGTCCAGTGGATGGGGGGGGGGGGGGGGGTTGGGGGTCCAGTGGAGGGGGGACTGGAGAAGGGGAGAGTCCAGTGGTGGGGGGGTTGGGGAAAGGGAGGGTCCAGATGAGGGGGGGGGGGGGGGGGTTAGGGGAAGGGGAAGGTCCAGTGGAGGGGCGGTTGGGGAAGGTCCAGTGGAGGGGCGGTTGGGGAAGGGGAGGGTGCAGTGGAGGGGGGGTTTGGGGGTTGGTTCAGGGGGGGCTGACCTGCATGGGGACGGGCGCGGTCGTGCTCGGGTAGTGCCCCTGGGACTGCAGCTTGGAGTAGGCGGAGTAGAGCGGCGCCTCGTTCATCAGCCGGTTGTACAGCTCCAGCGCTTCCAGAACCTTCACGTTCAGCTCCGACAGCTCCGAGTGCTTCCTGATGAAACGGGGGGGGGGGGCAGTGTGTTCAGCTGGGGGGGGTCCGGAGGGCACTCTGCTTCAGAGGGAAAAACGGTTCTGGCTTCACATCCCATCCCCCCCCCACCCCCAGGACACAGCTGCTGGGTAAACCACGGCTGCTGACCCAGTTGTGAGAACAGGCCTGTTTAAACAGCACAGGCCCAACTGCAGCAGTCACGCATCCCCAGTCGGGCTGGGTGAGGGCGTTCGCAAGTCCGCGTCAGTAAACACACGCCGTTCTGTTCTTTCAGGAGCGCAGACAAAAATAACAAAGACTCAGACACGGACTCCGCGAGCAGCACACCCTGTGCCACATCTCTGAGAATCTTCACGAGAAGAACACTAATCATTTTACATAACACGAAATTCTACAGCCGGCTCACGCGTTCGTTTCACTAAGAAATCACATCGGCTGCTGGTTTTTGTTCGCTTCAGAGAACACACTTATCATTCAGTAAAACACCATAATTCCCTAATTACTGCTATGTCCATGCGTAGGCTTTTAGAAAATGTTCTCTTGCACATCATGTGCAGATTCCAAGCTTCCTGACCTGTCAATCTCCTCAAGCTTCTCGTCAATCATTGGGTTCATCTGCTCACACGCGTCTGAAAATGGAAAGACAGCGTTAGCCAACAGCACTACTGAATTACTGTATACATCACCCAAATCTGCTAATACAACTTTAGCTAACAGCATAACTGAATTATATATATCACCCAAATCTGCTAAGGAAAGCCATATTTCCCTAAGCAAATTTGAGCGACTGAGATATGAAGGGGCTTCTTTTTCATATGTACATACTGCACATTATCTTATAGTTAGTCACCAATGCATTGCAGCACTGAATTATGGGCTTCATAAAGGAACAAAAAACTATGAAATGGTAACTCTGGGCTAACTGACATTTTTTGTGGGCGGAGCCAAGACTGGCTAATTTAATTATAGTCAATGCAACTCGGTGTTACATTCGGTGTGAAATGGGCAAGTGCAACACTCCTGAAAAACGAGCCGTCCTGCACAGGAGCAGCGGGAAGGCGACCCGTACCTTCTAACTGGAAAAGTTCTGCCGAGTCGGGCTGGGCGTCGGCCGGGTCCGTGTTCTGGAGCAGATGCAGCGTTCTGTCCATCTTCTCCTGCGGATGAGCGGAACCGGCGCACAGAATGAACACCTGTGCTGGGTCAGACGTGCGCCACCCCCCCCCCCCCCACCACCCTGCAGGGGGAGTCTGAGTCGCAGTAAGGACAGCTGCCTGTGGGAGGCGCTGGCATGGACACAACTATCTTTTTTTTTTTTTTTTAAACCATCTTGATGGGAGGTGGGGAGGAGGGGCGTGGTTGGGAATGGGAGAGTGTGTAGGCGGACCACCTTAGGGGGAATTTAGAGTGTGCTTGAAGACCCCTTTACGGTACCTTTGCAGACCCCCTGCTGAAACCCCAAGTTTTAAACTGTAAAAAATAATTCATTTAACAGCCCAGATACACAACCAGTATGGTTTAAAAAAATAACAGTAATAAGTTATTTATAAGCTTGTCTGTGAAACGAAGTGTAGTTCTGGACAGACGGGCGATACGCACCTCGTCTATGCAGACGGGCTCAGGCTCGGCTTTGGCCTGTACGCTGGGCTCCTCGACAGGAGCGGACCTCTCCACAACAGCAGCTGTTGGGGGGTGGGGGGGTGGGGGGGGGGGACAGAACAGAGCGGGGCTTCATTTACTGCGTCCTGCTGGAGAAGCTCCGCGCACCAATCCGGCGCCCAGAGGAGCATGCTGGGAAAAGGAGGCGGAGACCAGGCGGCTCGCTCACCTGGCTCAGGGTCTGCGTTCAGGTTGGTCGTGACGAAGTTGGACGGGAACAGCCCCACCCCTCTGTGGTTCTCCCCTTTCCACCAGTTAGGGTCACTGTGAGGTCACATGGTATTATTAATGCTATATGGGGGACCCACTGCGTATGCTGGTCTTCACTGCAGCCACAGTAAGAAGCTCAGCGCTGTAATGAGCTGCTAGTCGTTCTTAATTAGACACTAATTGTTCTTATTTATACTCGTTATATCTACTGAAGGACAATTTACCCTCTTAAAACCACATTATTTCAGAAATAGCAGTCTGCCCTAAAAAACAAATGTCCCATATTCAGTTGGGTCCCATTTGTGGAAACCTGAAACCAGTTGTGAGAAATGAATGGAGTTTATTGAAAGCAAACGGCCAAACCTGTATTTAGTTAACATAAGTTTAACCACACAATTATGGTAGAACACATTTTCAACAACCTTAACCGATTAAGAGACTGGCTTTGACAAACAGCCTGAGGAGTGGAGCGGGTTGCCCGGGGTGACGAGCGGGTTGCCGGGGCGACGGGCGCTCATACCTGTCGTCCAGGACGATGATGAGCTCGCCGGCCTTGAAGGTGAGCTCGTTGTCCTCGGCGGCCTCGAAGTCGTAGAGCGCGCGCACCTTGCGCGACTCCTTCCCGCCGCCGCCGCCATTGCTGTTGTAGGGCGGGTCGGTGGGAACCGTCAGGGGGCGTGTCTCCGCCTGCTGCTTCTGGTCCTGCAGGGACAGCTCGATGGCTGCGGGAGAAGCGGGTCACATGACCAGGGGAACGCACTCGTCAGGTCACATGACAAGACCACCACACTCATCGGGTCACATGACCAGGGAACCACACTAATCAGGTCACATGACAGGGGGACCACACTGAACAGGTCACATGAAAAGGGGACCACACTCATTGGGCCACATGACTAGGAGACCACACTAATCAGGTCACATGACTAGGAGACCACACTGATCAGGTCACATAACAAGGGGACCACACGAATCAGGTCACATAACAAGGGGACCACACTGATCAGGTCACATGACAAGGAGACCACACTGATCAGGTCACATGACGAGGGGACCACACTGATCAGGTCACATGACTAGGAGACCACACTGATCAGGTCACATGAAAAGGGGACCACACTGATCAAGTCACATGACAAGGGGACCACACTGATCAAGTCACATGACAAGGGGACCACACTGATCAGGTCACATGGAAAGGGGACCACACTGATCAGGTCACATGACAAGGGGACCGCACTGAGGGCGGGGCTTCACTCTGGACTGCAGGTTCTGGCTGGGTGGCGACTGCAAGATGGAACTCCTGTTCTGTCTCCATGGCAACGGATCTTAACATACTCTGCTCCAATAACAGCTGTCTAATAATAACTCTGAAGTCAAGTGCTCTGAACAGGGACACCGAACCAAACAGTTCACATATAAATAAAATGTGTCAGACTGAAGGAACCCATTTGCAGCAATTCCCGAAAAAAGTGTCAGATTTGCAGACGGGTGCATACACTCTGATATTTCAGGTGTTTGAAGACAAAACTTAATTAAGAACTTATTCAAAGTATCGCCCAACCATTTGCCCAGTAGTGTTGTAAATAGACAGAATTCTTCAACCTGCCATGTATTTTTTTTGTCCTTGCTCAACAGCCCAAAAATGTGATTTAATTTACATGCAGCTGCACGCAGAGACAGTCTCTCACCTTTGGCCAAGTCGTCGTCATCTGAAGGTTTGCTTGCGGCTGGAGCTGCGGTCTTTGTGCTTGTGGAATTCTGACAAAGAAGGATAAACGAGTTACTGAACCAGAACCCAACTCAGGCGTCTGGATCCCTCCCAGTCAGAACCAGCAAGGCCAACCTGCGTAAGATCTCCAACTGTCAGCTTCTCTGCTCATCATGTACTTTAAGAGGAAGGGTGTATCCACACTACCTGACAACCCCCACCCCCCCCCAAAAAAAACTATAGATTCCCTGTTCACTGGAATAATTTACGACAACGTCCCTTCAGTACATGCGGCTAAAGCTCTAGCCACTGCACCACAGGTTAGGCCTCAGATAAAACGCACATGCTGGAATTCCCCTGACTGAGAGCAACTGATAAAAAAAAAGATAAGACTACTAAAAGGGTCCATGAAGACTGCACCTTGTTCACCATAACCAAGTATTAAATTAAGCGTCTCTAACCACAAACACCTGATGCGAAATTATCTAAATACGAAATATGATTACAGCCTCAGCCATAACATCTTAAATTCATATCTGCGTGTGTTACCGTGGATATAGTGCCACCTATAGATCCTAAAATGGTACTACACCCACCGCAACCTGAAAGAAATTAGGACAGTGGACTTAACTCCAGCAAGTACGTCATTTTCAAAACTGTGTCAGACTTTCATTTTCAATGACAGGAAATTCAATCAATTTTACCATGACTAAAATAGATTTCATAAAATATATCAGAAACATATTAGGAGAGACTACTTTCAGCCGTTTGTAGGGTGTTGATTTAGGAAACACTTGGCACATGTTTAAAAAGAAATTAATAAGTAAAATGACCCTGTCAATCTGTCAGGAATGGGGCAAAGCTCCTAATCCAGCCAATCAAAGGCTACAGGACACAGGCATGGAGAGAGCTGGGTAAACTATGATTACAACGGGAACTGATCTATCCAAACCAAAACGCACTATACAGATTACAGCAGTCCTGTGAATTTTATTGAGATTGTCTCTGAATGATGAAAAGCACTAAAGAAATAAAATGTATTATTATTATTATTATACACACTACAGGAAAAACACTGGCTTACAACCAATGTTACACAATTTGGACAATTGCCAAATATGTGAGTTAGCCTCCACATTCAAAACGCATGAGACCGGCTCAGTCTCGAGCACCGTAATGGGACTGGGATGTCCCGAATTTGTGGCACCTGGAGGTCTTCATTTCCACCCTAATTTGGCACGCCTGATTCCACCAATTGGCGGCTTAACGAGATCTCGAGCTGTTGGGGTACATTTTATTAGGGTTGGAGTGAAAGCCTACAGGACGGTAGATCTCCAGGAACAGGGTTGGGCAGCCCTGCTCTAGCTGTTGAGTGAGGTGTGGCTTTGTTAGGGTTGGAATGAAAGCCTACAGGATGGTAGATCCCCAGGAACAGGACAGGGCAGCCCTGCTCTAGCTGTTGAATGAGGTGTGCTTTGTTAGGGTTGGAGTGAAAGCCTGCAGGACGGTAGATCTCCAGGAACAGGACAGGGCGGCCCTGGATTGGATGGCGGTTACCGCGGGGTCACGCTCAGGGCGGCTCACAGAAAATGGCGGACGGGGGCGGTACCTGGGAGCCGGACGTGGGGAAGCTCACCCCCTCCTCCTTCAGGGATTTAATGGTGGCGCTGACCAGGCTCAGCTGGGGGTCCTTCTGAAACTCCTCGGCCCACTCCACCATCAGGGCCTTGAGCTTCTCACAGACCTTAGGGTGGGCCTGGGGGGGGGACGGGGTGAGGAAGAGCCAGGTTACCCACAGAGCAGCCATCTTTTCTAAACAGTACGTCAGCGCACCCTTTACCTCAGAATGTTCCGGAAGCATTCTGCTAACATTCTGTGAATGGGATTGTGGGATTGCCGTACCTTGGACAGGACACCGCGGACCTCGCTGGCGAAGTCCCGCGAGCAGATCTCTAAGTGGAATATCCTCCCGCTGTTCGAAACGCAGGCGCCCAGCAACTGCAGAAGAGAGGGGGCAAAAAAGCAGTTAAAACAGAGATTAGGATTTTCTGTTCGATGTTCCAACTGAGGCCATTAAAGAAGAAATACTGTAACTGACGGCCTGTCAAAGGCCCAGCTAACACAAAACGTTCTCAGTATGTTGCTACAACGCTGAGGCAACGTTGACAGAACATTCCAGTAACATTGTGGGAACATGTTGTGTGAGCTGGGCTGCCTCTCCCGAAGCCGCAGGTTACAAAGTTCAGGCACATTTACAGTTTAACCTTTTGAACGTGCCCGTGTTCATCTGATTAAACAGAGCCTAACCAGCGCTGGCACACGCAAGAGGGAGGGAGGGAGAGAGAGGGAGAGAGAGAGAGAGAGAGAGAGAGAGAGAGAGAGAGAGAGAGAGGGTGAGGGAGAGGGGGAGAGAGAGGGAGAGGGAGAGAGAGAGAGAGGGTGAGGGAGAGGGGGAGAGAGAGAGAGAGAGAGGGGGAGAGGGAGAGGGAGAGATAGAGAGAGAGAGAGGGAGGGAGAGGGAGAGGGGGAGAGACAGAGAGAGAGAGAGACAGACAGAGAGAGAGAGGGAGAGGGAGAGGGAGAGAGAGAGACAGAGAGAGAGAGAGGGTGAGGGAGAGGGAGAGATAGAGATAGAGAGAGGGACAGAGAGAGAGAGGGAGAGGTGCGTTTAGCGCATTAGCGAGCAGGACTCTCTGGCAGGTTGTGAGGCGGCGGAGAGCGCTTCCTCTGAACTTGGCGCACGGTCTAAAAATACGCCGCGTGACTCAGAGCACCATGGGAGGCTGACTCAGGAGACGCGTCACAAGGGAGCGCACGCGTCCCAGACAGCGTGACGGGCCGCAGCGGCGTCCCAACGTGGCCACGAGTTAAAAAAAAAAAAACAACTCACCAGAGCATCTATACAATAAAATCAACCGCTGACCCAAAAGTAAACCAATCAGCTTGAGAGGGTCAGGCAGAGCGACTGGCACAGCGAACGATGAGCCCCCCCGTCCTGCTGCCCTACCCAGAGTCCTGCGGCGCGACCACAAGCACTGGGAGAGCTCTGTGGTCACACACACGAACCGGGAATAAACTGAACAACCACGTGACGACCGCGCGGCAGAATCGAACCATGATGGTCCAGAACCAAAGCAACGCATGTCTGAGTACGGGAGCGATTCACAAAGAAACCTGGGGACGGTGTTTCACAAAGCCGGATTACTGAGTTAGCTGGATGACTGTGCTGAGTAAAACCCGGAACGGCTCTGTTTACTTCAGTCCGTGTTCCAGATTTGGGAGGGTTCCGGGTTTTGAATCAGTGCAGTTATCCAGCTTAACTCAGTAATCCTGCTTCGTGAAACACCACCCTGATTCTGAAATAAATTTAATCAGACGGTTTTCCCTCGATATAAAACAAACTGATGACACCTTTTGTGGCACAAACAGTGCTGCATTGCAGCTTGGCACCGCCTTCAGGGTCTCGTCGTCATGGTAATGCAGCACATCCCGACAGGGTCAGGTTTGGGCGGTTCGGTGCCCATCGGCGGGTACTCACGGTCAGGGCCTGCATGGCGACGTGGGGGACCTTGTGGTTGACCCTCTTCATGATGGACTTCAGGCATTCCTTAGCGCTGAGAGACACAGTCAACAGGGCGATAAATCACAACCAAACAAATACAAAAAGAGAAATTACCAGGACGAGCAAATCTGTTTCCCTTATAATGTAGATAGTTTGGTAGGACATGGGAGAACTTATGATAACTGCAATAAGTGCAATGGAAGCTTCCTAACCAGTAAGTACACCAACACCGTCATTAAACATCTCATCTTGATAAAACATCTCAGATGGGAAACAACAGTTACTGGCACACTGGTTTGTTACACTTTGTATTCAAAAGACCCCTGTAGCTCATAGTGGTTTTAGTTTGATGATGACTTGCCCATCTGATACCCTGTCAAACACTTTAAAAATCGGAATACATTTTAACCTGCTCTGCAAGGAAGCATTTATTGTGACCGTCCTCAAAAATGATCCAGAAGACTACAAACTCTTTCTGTGAAAACCATTTTCGTTATCCCTTATGATATTTGCCCTTGTAGTCTTTAATCTCCCCCAATTTATTTTCATTTTCATATTACAACACAGGGGAAAAGAACACACTGAACGTGTTATGTGAAATTTAATGTCACAAAAAGCACTGAACTTCATGTGCCGTTCCTTATTTTGGAGGGGAGGGAGGGGGGTGGAAGGCAGCACAGAAAACGCATTGAGTGAAAATGAGGACTGTGGGCCCCCCCCCTCAAACAGACCCCCCAGGGATGAGCAGTTATGGCCAGGCACACGGACGGGCTTAGCAAATATTTCATTTCGCCCCCCGATGGGGTTACTCTAACGAGAAGGACATGAGCCGTAAAAGGTTTCACATCCATCAGAGACCAGGAATACCAGAAATAAGGATTTCTAAATCCAATCTTCCCTCCTATTTATCAGGAAGCACCACACAAGAAAGATAAAAGTGTTAAATTAAATAATACGCTATCATACGCTCTTTCTGACGGTTATCAGAGAACAGCTTTAGGGTTTTGATGCTTCAGAAAAGCAGCACGCTTACTTCCCTGCGTCAGGGATTTCAGGAGTAATAGCCATGCTTACTGGCCACTTGTCACGCCTGATAACATGTTTGTGCACAGCCGTGCTCTAAACTGAGATAATGTATGCGCAAAGGCCAACCAATCAAAACCAAGCAAGCTATTCAGCCGTTCAATCACAGCAGCAGGCATTTTCAATGCATGAGGGGGCACCACTCCTGAAAAGAGGGAAGCCCAAAGCATACTTACCTCAGGCAAGCCCACGGTTGCCACAGGATGTACACAACAGGCTGAGGCAACAAGGCAACTGTAACACTAGAGCAAGGCCACAGCAGGAAGTGATGTCGCAGCTCAAGCTGAGGAAACAATGCCCTCTTTCTCCACGTACAGGATGCAGGCCTGGAGCTTACCCGTTGGGCGTGGTCCCCACACGGTCACATATGTCCATGATAAGACCCCAGTCATCCGTCGTGTTTGTTTCATTGGTCGCTTTCTCTGTGAATGGAAGAATCTTGTCTTTAGTAAAATTAACATTACATTACCTTTACTTGGCAGACGCGTTTATCCAAAGCGACGTACAATAAGTGAACGACCTGTATTAAACAATCGGCAAAAATAAAACTGAAGTTACTACACTAGCGACTACCTGATTTGTAAACAAATACATTCTTAAATCATTATTATTGCAACAGCAGCTGTTTTGCGAAAGTCATGAGTTTGACCTGGTTGGGATGTCTTGGACATCCTGAGTAAACTGAGGTCAGAATTATGCAGCTGTACAGTGGAAACCGCAGTGCCAGGCTCCTAAAAGCCCACTAAGCTGTCCTGGAAAAGTGTACGGAGCAGATATGACCCATGCAAAGCTGGAGTGTGTCCACAAGCTCAGTTTATTTTTGGGACACAAAGTAGACGATACAGAGACCCAACAGCGCCTGACATTTCCATCAAGTAACAATTGACAGACCTTGTTAAGCACATATCTGTGAGTAACTCACTCACGGGCCTGTACCAGGTTAAGGTAAGTCAGACCCAGTCAGACATCCTTAAGGCCTACACGCCTGTTACTCAAATCACAGCCCTCAAGGTCCAAGGACTGCTGGTCTGGTTCTCCACCCTCCCTTTACCTGGGAGTCAGGTGTGAATGCAGTCTGGCCAATTAGCAGCACTAACTGTTCAGTTAATTGCCTGGGGGGGAAAGAAAACCAGGACCGGATTCAGATTCAAGATCCAGATTTGAGTCTCCATTGCCTATATGCAGTTAAAAAAGACCACAAAAAATGTAGGACAGGGGTACTCAAATCTGGCCTAAGGGATAGTAGTACAGCTGAGAGTGAATTGATTGCTTAATGACACAGGTCTGACCCACCTGCTGTTCCAGGTTTAAATCAGTCCTGATTAGAGGGGTGAGAATTGTGTAGGTTTAGGTTATGAGTCCAACTGTGTATAAAATAAATGAAAACACCACTTTAAAAAAAAATGTTGTACACATGTCCATGATACAGGCTGCTCCTCTGTGAATTACTATAACCCAGGTACTAAAAATTCCCTAATGACTCAAGACCAGATGTCTTTTTAGGCCACACAGTACACTTCGGCCAAGTCCTCCCACCCTACCAAATACATAAATCATAAAAAGTACCACAGCCAGCGTGGCCATAGCAGGAAACAAAAATGTGTTAATTCCATGGGCCATTTGCATGACGCCACTCTTAGGAATAAATGTATCTGTTGTTCACCTCCAGCAGCTGCACTGTGTAAACTGTTAGCGGTGAATTGCATGTGAGCTTGTGTGTCTAATGACGCAGATCTTAATCTCCAGGGCATCTTCCAAGGAAAAAATGTAAAAGATTACCCAACCAATTTTACCAGGTAAAGTCTACATAGGCACAAGTCAAACCCACGCACACACACGCATACATATATATACATACATACAGACAGACAGGCAAACATACATACACATGTATATGTACACGACAGGGTCAATATGAAATGTACAACGTGTATAAAAGCTTTCTTGGCCTGATGCACTGTCGCTAAACCGGCAAAACTGACAACATTGTGAGGGCGACAGAACTTGACAAAACCCCACAGGCATCTGATGTCATAATTTGTTCTGGTGCCAATTTATGTAAATTCCCAGTTTGAAAACCTGAAACGCAATTCCTTTAAATTAATGTCACCTAGTTAACTGAACGTTAGACATTAGCTGACTAATATTTTGCTGCGCGCTAGTTACATTTATCTAGCTAGCCATGTAGCTAAATAAGAATGATCATATCAGATTTAACAGCCAGCTAAATTGCAACTAGTTTTCCAAGTTTCATGTAACTTAATAGCCTAAATATAAACTAGTCTCAAAATGATTAAATTTACTGAATCTTTATAGAATTGGCTAAAACTGCTGATAGCTTGTAGCTGGCTAGCTACGGAAGTATCATAGCCAAAACCTAGTAACATTACAAGGAGCTACCTAGCTAGCTAGCAAGTATAGCATATTAGCTAATTTGGTAACTTAGGTTACAACTGTACCTTTGCTTACGAAGTGTCACTAATCCGCACTGCGAGTTGCAAACTAATGTTACCTAGCTAGCTAGTTAGGATAGCATGACAATTCTCGACCGCAAGGTAGTTAGCTGCTGTGACAAATTTGACAAATGTCATGGTCTAGCATCGTCAGTAAACCTAGCTAATATAGCCTGTTCTTTCGATCAATAAAGTTATACACCATCCGTAAAATACGCTTGGAAATATTCAGAAGCCTGCTCAAACACTATTGTTTTCAATATAATCACACGCTGGCTATAGCGAACAGCATTTTATATTGCAAGACATTAGACATTTCCAGGGAAAACAACAGTTAGCTACAGGCCAAAATCAGAAAGTACGATAGCTGGCTAGCTAGCTAGCTAGCTAGAAAACAATCCCCTTCAACACCGCTTGCTCGCCAGCAAACTACTGGGTCACCCCGATAAAGCTAGCGTTAGCCGTCTAACTTGGCTAACGTTAGCTTGAGAACACGTAACGTTCACCCGATAAACTTACCAACATCCTGGTCGAAAGGATTCTGGGCGAACAATGGCATTTTGATCCCTTTCAAACAAAACACAATATATCTTGTTGAAAGTAACAAATAAAAATATTATGATTTCGCAAATTTCCCTTCCTCATCCATCCAACTCACTTTCACCAGTTGCTCTTCTCTTCCGTGAATATAGGTATCTATGAAACTGCCGGAAATTTTTAAGTTGTCATGGAAACGATAATAATATTCAAGACGTATTGCCACGTACATATGTTTTTAAATTAGTTCTTTATTATATTTCATAAATAAAAGGTACGTTATTTTGCATGTTTTCGTTGTTTCAGCTGGCATTGCAGCGGACTTCTTTTTTGGTCCTTTAAGAAATTCAGACTGGTTCGACACTGCCCCTATGAGGTGGGAATAGGAAACTATTTCTTATTATTATATCCTACAGAGTTTATTATTATTATTATTATTATTATTATTATTATTATTATTATTATTATTATTATTCATTTTATTCATATTATTCAGGCTAAACGTACAAAAGGAAAACATACAACATAATTCTTAAAGAACATTTAATCCCATTATGATATCTTTTTTTAACCGTAGTTAATATTAAAATTCTACCCATGTATAACAATATGTACAAGACCTAAAAATCAAAATGTTAAATGGAAATAATATGTTTTGAATGATATGTTGAATGTTGGACATTTGAAAGTGGAAGAAGGCTGTTTATTCATTGCATTCAAGCAATGTAAAGACGAAATTCAGTGTCACTGGCTGCTTGGTTGGAATCCTTTTTTCATACAATTAAAACTCTCCAAAGTAGCTGTTGGTCAATGTTGTATTAACCTGATTCAATCAAATTTAAGCAAGAGTTATCTAGCCTGTTAAAACGCTATTCAGATTTAAGAAAACATTTGTAAACTATCGAGCTACATTAGGTTGAACGAAGTAAACGACACAGATCGTCATTATACAAAATCCATTCCAGAGATGTCGCTGTTCGCCAAACAGGCGCATGTCGGAGGCTTGCGGAGGTCTTGCGCTTCTGTTTCCTGAATCGATAAAAAGGCAACGAGTTGGTGGAGACGACAACGAGCGAGATCAGTCATGGCAGCGCTTGCTACGGGGACTTCTCGAACGGCTCACAATGACGTCGGCCCGAGGCGAAAGAAAGGACCGGGAGCGCTGGCGACAGCGTATCTGGTCATATATAACGTGGTCATGACAGCCGGGTATGTAATTGAAATGGATCGACTTCACTGTTTTTTTTAAAAAAATAAAGAAAATACTGTAGCCTAGCCCGCTGGCGCGCGTGCTTTGCTGAATGGCTGGAGTGGGCACGCGTCTGTTGAGAGAAGCTTTATCCGTCTCAGCTGACGTTAAGCCTGTTTTAGCCAGCTTGTCTCGCGGTTTTCTTTATTTATTTATTTTTGGGATGCATGTTGCGCGCACGTCGTGCTGTACAGAACAAAGAACAAAATGTCATTAAAAATCTGGGAACTTCTTGGTGCGGTTGGGATATCTACGTGTGCCGGACACTGGTGCATTGTAGCTTCTAATGGAGCATAATGCAACTGTGTTGCATTGCTTCTAACAATCTCAGGAAATTACCGTCCAAGTTACTAATCACTGATCGATTGCTGTCGTTGGCAGTACATTCACTGACGCGGCACATTGTTTCCTCGTTTCATACAGCTACCATTGAAACGGAATGTGGTTTCATCTTTTCGAGCGGTTGCATGAAACCACTTGAGCTCGTATCCCAATATCCGAAGTAAGCAGTTAACTAACCTATAGTGGATTTATCTTTGACTTGCTACTGTATTTTTTGTTATCCTATGTATGCCGTACCGTACTTATTTGATTTCATTCTCAGTTATGCGTGTAGTTTCCTGTATCATGGTGTATATCAATTTATTGTTGCTGCATTTTACTTGTAATTCGCCCACATGAAGAACACTGCACAGTTCGTTAATCAATCTGGCAATCGCATTCGAGCACGCTTTGGCATGTTCACTGAGTGCCTGACCATAATGCAATCAGCCCGACTGTCTAGGTCTAGGACCTTGGTCTCGGGAGAGCCGATGAGATTGTAGACTACTACTCTGACCATAGCCATTAATTTCTATTTACCACGGTACACTGAAGCTTTTTCGGTCATGACAACTTGGCAATGACGAACAAAGTCTTCAATCTTTTTGACAACGGTGACATATTTATAACCCTGTAAAAGGAAGGGCTATAAAAGAGGACTGGTTGGCCTGTGCTAATTCCGTTTTTTCATTTTTCTTTAAACATTTCTCTCATTTTCACTACAGGTATTACAGGTCTACGAATCAAAACGTGCACAAATCATTTGCTGATTGAAAATGGCATCAAGAGACAGACTAGACTGGATTGATACCAACCAGTGGAGCAAACTTTCCATATAGAAACTAAGTTTGGGGTGTTGTATTTCATATCTGGACCAATACATGTTAGTGAAGGCAATAAAAAAGTGAAAATATCTTAACTTAGTGAAAGTTAAGTGAAAATGCATAGCATGAATGCAGCTAGCGGCGTAGATAACAGTAAAGTAAATGATATAGACCTTCAATCATTCAAGCATCATAATGCAATTATTATGAAGAAGAATGCTTGGTAAATGAATTACCTTTTTGGAAGCAGAACAGTCTAATTAAACAGGTTAGCTGTTATTTCATTTGGAGCCTCTAATCCAAGCATTTATTAACCCTGCTGGGGAAAGGTGGCACGGTGGGTGGCACGGTGGCGCAGTGGGTAGCACCGTCGCCTCACAGCAAGAAGGTTGTGGGTTCGAGCCCCCGCCCGGGCCTTTCTGTGTGGAGTTTGCGTGTTCTCCCCGTGTCTGCGTGGGTTTCCTCTGGGTACTCCGGTTTCCTCCCACAGTCTAAAGACATGCAGGTTAGGTTAATTGGAGAGTCTAAATTGCCCCTAGGTGTACTCCTGCCGTTGCCCGTGACTAAGGCACTGGCCTCGGAACTGGAGTTGGTCCCCTGGCGCTGCACTGTGGCTGCCCACTGCTCCTAAGTAATTAGGATGGGTCAAAATGCAGAGGACGAATTTCATTGTCTTAGAAGGCAGTGAACTTTATGATTGTTTATATTGTGTTTATTCTATTCATTGTCTGTTGTCTTTAAAGTTTTTCATTGTAATAAGTCGCTTCAAATAAGATTTTCATTGCAAATAAAGAACTTGAATTGAATCAAAATAAATCCCAGTGATTTTGAGGTGAGTGAAATGAAGATGATGTGCAGTATTTTATTCATTTATTGCTGGATTTAATGTCCGCACATTTAAAAAAAAAAAAAAAATGAATACTAAAATTGCCTCCTCTTTTCAGGTGGCTGGTCATCGCCGTGGGGCTGGTGCGGTCGTACCTGGCCAAAGGCAGCTACCACGGGCTGTACTACTCCATAGAGAAGCCCCTCAAGTTCTTCCAAACCGGGGCCCTGCTGGAGGTGCGTGCTACGGGCCAGTCTGGCTGAACTTTGACCCTTGACCCCGTCAGTCACCGACAGGCCTTGTCGGAGATAGGCATGCCTCTTATCTGAGTAACTGCTGGCCCAGGGCTTGCGAAACACATGTCACACCACCCCGTGCCTGGAATGCGTGTGACACAGTTTGCGGTGTTTAAATAGAAACTCCGCCAAGACACGTTCCAATCTGTGTCACTAAAAAAAAAAAAAAAAAACGTTCGGAGGCCTAAATTAATGGTTGGCTCTTACAAAGCATTTATAAATTGATCTGCTATGTGCCAAGTTCATATAGCAGTGTGTGTGTTTTAACATACTGACTTTGAAGATTCATTGTCAAAAATATTGGCATTGATTTTCTTATTAAAGATTCACATTGAATGAAGATTGCAAGCAAACTGCGGACGTCTTGAACAGCTCTTTGTGTTTTTAGTCCAGTGTTTACACGCAGTGTCACACCGGTGTTGTCTAGCCGGAGAGAATCGCAGCGATGAGCGAGCTGTGTGTAGCTGTGCCACTCTCCTCTGTTTCCCAGCACCCTGTTTAAAATCCCGCCTCTCCTCTCTGTGGACTGATGTGACCCAGCAGAGTATTTTTAATCTGCTTTAGCTTAATGGGGCTTCACTCTAAGGCCGCTTGTGGTTTAGCACTGTTTCTGTTCTCGACTCTGCGACCTCTGGCAGATGTTACGTTAGGTGACTAGCAGGAAAAAATGTTTTTTTTCTGTGTTTCGTAAGTTGGCATAATCCTACTTGATGACTGAACATTGACGCAAAATTTCCGCCGTTTTTTTTGGAGAAATGGCGCAGGCACATTATTGACAAATTTGTATGTGCATTATATCCATTAGGGATAAATTGTGTAAAAATGACCGTTCTTTGGTTTATCTGTTTTTTTTTCCCTCTTCTTTTCCAGGTTTTGCACTGCGCTGTTGGTAAGCTCTCTCTCTCACTATACCACTTACAGACGGGCATATTTCAGACATGAAGTGCGTCATTCACCTGGAATAAGGGCATACGCTCTGCAAACACAGAATGTAAATATGGCAGGAGCTGCAAAGTGGGGTTCGATTTTGACGCCCACAGTTGAGACTGAGGTTTTTGTAGAGACTGAGGTGTGATGAAGACTGAGTGCAGTCAGATTATGCTACAGTGAAGAAAAGCTGGGAACACTAGCTGCTGTGTTTCTGGTCTGCAGCCTACTCCACCTCATTACCAGGGAATTGCAGCTGAATCTGCCCTTTCCTGTTCTGAACAACGGCTTCACGGCTGTGAACAGTGGTAACTTCTGCCCCCTGGTGGCACAGTAGGGCCTGTTGTATCTGTCTCTGTTGAAGAAAATTTTTAGTTTCAGCCCTCAGTATATAGATTGTTGTGGTGGGTACAAGGAAGCCATAGTATTGACCATGTGAAACTCATCAGGATGCTTTTATATCCAACTTGGCCCTTTCTATTATGTTGTGGTCTGTGTTATGAGATATTACTTAGGTGTAACTAGTTAGCTAGTTGTAACTGCTAGTTAATTGTTCTGTTTATTCCTATTTTCTGCAAAGCACTTTGTGATGCATCCTATGTACAAAAGGTGCTACACAGATAAAGTTATTATTTATAGTTATTATTATTATTGTATTGCGACATTTCTCCCGCAGGTATCGTGCCCTCGTCGGTGGTGCTGACAGGCTTCCAGGTGATGTCCCGCGTGTTTCTCACCTGGGCTGTAACGCACAGCGTGCGCGAGGTAAGACAGCTGCCCTCGATTTTGCCCGAATAATTTTGTCACTTTTTAATAAGCTTGCGTGGTTTTCCCTTCTCTTCAGAATCACTGTTATTCCCTTCTCTTCAGAATCGCTGTTATTCCCTTCTCTTCAGAATCACTGTTATTCCATGTATGTTTGTGCGATCTACAATGGCTCCATCTTTGAAATCAGTCCACCAGTCCAGGCACTAAAGTGGTGATACAAAATTATCAGAAAAGGAGAAGAACCGGAGGTGTTCTGCTTTCCTGGTCCTAGTTGTTGAGCTGTGTCCGTTCTGTCCTTTGCTGGTTAAAAGTCTGAAAACTGCTGGACGCAGCGGTTGGAGAGTAGGCTGACAAGGTTCTGTTGTCTTATTCTGTGGGGACAGTGTCCCCAGAAAGAGGACAGACCAGCCGAGGTCTCGCTCTTGTGCCCAGAGTGAGCCGTCCAGGCTGGGACACTGAGTCCTGTAAGTGCGTGGATGTGTTTTTATTTTTCATTTTTTAAATTTATGTGTAACATGCGCGTTTGATGCGGGCAGAGTGGTTCATTTTGCTGTGGTGAGTTTATCCTCCTAACTGTGTGCAAAAAGCGTCCGTTCATCTCTGTTTCAACTTCTGAATGCTTTTAGGAACTTGCCGCAATGCCATGGGCGTTTTGAGATGTGAGCCATGGGTGTCTGTGGAATTTTTTATTTTATTTTAACTCCGTAACTAAATGGTCTTTTGGAATGATGAGGGATGCCCATTCCGGAATGCGTTCAACAAACAAAATGGTTTTCGCTTTTCTTGGGCCAGTAGGAGTTGTGTCTGTAAACCGTCTGTTTAACCTCCTGAACTCTGAAATGCTGTGAAACGCTGCAGGTTTGCTTTGCCCCTCGAAACCTCCTCTTGTGTGCTTGTTCTGCGACGCTGAGCATTTGTGACAGGAAACTGCATGGATATGATACTGAACTAATACCTCTAAGATTTACTATTATTTATTTTTTACAAATTTAAAAGTTGAGTCTCATGGCGGTCTCTCCCCTCGTTGCCTTTCAGGTGCAGAATGAAGACAGCGTTCTCCTGTTTGTGGTCGCCTGGACCATAACGGAGATCATCCGCTACTCCTTCTACACGTTCAGTCTGCTCAATCACCTGCCGTATCTCATCAAGTGGGCAAGGTAACTCAGGCCATTACATTACATTACATTACTCTACACTACATTACACTACACTACAGTACATTACATTACACTACACTACACTACACTACATTACTCTACATTACATTACATTTCATTACTCTACACTATGTTACACTACACTACAGTACATTACACTACACTACATTACTCTACATTACATTACAGGCATTTAGCAGACGCTCTTATCCAGAGCGACTTACACAACATTCTACATTGCATTTACATTGAATCCATTTATACAGCTGGATATATACTGAAGCAATGCAGGTTAAGGACCTTGCTCAAGGGTACAACGGCAGTGTCCTAATTGGGAATCGACCATGCAACCTTTTGGGCGGCAGTGTGGTTACCCATTATACTACACTGCCGCCCAAGACCAGCCATAAATGTTCGCCAATATTCAAAACAAAATTATTCTTTCATATTATCGGGGTATGAAGGAATCCGAGTATTTAGAAATTTTGCCAGCTTCTAATGAGCTAAAAGTATTTAAAATACTCATTTTATCCAGGTCTGGTAACAATACATCTCCTGTTCCTAGTGAGAATTTTCCACAGTTAACAGATTCCTGAGTTCAGGTTTTAAAAAATGTTGACTTTAAAAAAATAAATAAATAAATAAATAAATAAAAAAGTGAAATTATCTGGAAAATAAACTGCTGTCTTTGCTTGTGCTCATATATCACAGTTTAGTTTAATCCTGTGGGTTGCCATTCTGCTGCTTAATGCTTAACTACCCATTGTAAAAGTGCACATAAAAATTTTAATGGTGTCGATATGTCATTTCTCATGTAAAATGTAAATGATAAATATTGACATATTGGCATTTCATGGATCACTGGTGAACGAATGGACCTGGCGGACATTTCTGAACAGCTTGTGATTGGCTACTCGCAGCTGGCTGAATAGAGAGTCCTCTTGACTGTGATTGGGTATGATTCGCTTCATTGAAATATGGAAGTTGTTGAGATGGTTCTGAAGCCATATATAGATTATTCCCCCCCTGCCCCCATCCCCCCCCCCCCCCCGGTGTTGGGGGTTTGATCCTCTGCCCTGGCTCTCTCTGTGCTGTTATCTCTTCTGCTTTCCTACTGTCTGAACAAAGGCACAAAAAAGCAGAACCAGAGCAGACTGTCTACTCTAAAAAAAAAAAATAATAATAATTTTATTAATTAAGATAATAATTTGGCAAATGAAGCAAAATTTGAACCTTCAACAGCAAGTGTGATATGAGATGTCACACAAAATCTATGACTTTAAAATATATAATTTTGATAGCATGCACCATCAATCATATATAGAACCATTTCGAGAGAAAAAAAATTGCACATTTTTTACTAAATCATTTTCTAAATGTTCCTACATTCTTCAGCTGAAACAGACCCATCAAATAATTTTACGGCAGCATTTAAAAAGCCCTCAATGTAGTGTAAATATTTGTCACGGAGAGTGGAGAGGCCGACACTCTCCATCTCTATAAAAATCAGGTTTTTTTTTTTTTTTTTTTTTTTGGAAACCGTAGCAACAGGGTCTTGCCTACCCACAGACCCCTGGGAGATTGCGCCGTTATTCCGCGTGCCTTTCACGGTTGCCAGGTAGCAGATTATGAATCATCCTCCAATTTCACCTGAGGCGTTCAGGCGGGGCCACTTTCTTCCTCTTCCTTTTCTTCGCTTTTTATTTTTATTTTTAAATCTCCGTCTCTGACCCTTGATGCTTAAATACGGTGTTTAATTACGTGCACATTAGGATCCTTCCGTTTGAAAAGCCCTTTTCGGGGCAGTTACTGCTGCAGTTTGTGATAATTTGTTCACCTTAATGCATACAGACGGTGCTTCGGTTTTCCTTACAAATCGTTTTGCGATATTTTGAACTATTTCCCATCTGCCACCTAGGAACACAAGCCTGTGAAATAGAGTTCTGTGTATGTTGCATTGCATTCTGCAAAATGCAAGATCTTTTGGTCAGTACGGTTGTTTGTTTTTAATTGTTGGTGACAGAAGATGCTTGAGATTGTTTGATTTGATCTTACTGAAGCTGTACAGCACAGCACCCTGAAAAAATAAAATTGCATACCTATTTTTCAAATATTTCATCTAAATTGTGTTTTATCTTAATCTTTTTGGAAATAAATATAATTATATGGTGCATGCTTTTAATGTACTCATTCTGCTGAAACGCTCTTCAGTTTGTTTTGCTATGCAGTGGGGGCATTATGGGCGGCAGTGTAGTATAATGGGTATGGAGCTGGTCTTGTAACCTAAAGGTCACGGGTTCGATTCCCTGGTAGGACACTGCCATTGTACCCTTGAGCAAGGTACTTAGCCTCCATTGCTTCAGTATATATCCAGCTGTATAAATGGGTGCAATGTAAATTCTGTGTAAAAAAAGGTTGTGTAAGTCGCTCTGGATAAGAGCGTCTGCTAAATGCCCGTAATGTAATTAAGTTGTGTCTGCAGTGAGGCTTGTATTGCTCACACAGTCACGCAGAACAGCAGTGCAGGAGGAAAGCTGCGGAAATGGCTGTGTCTTGGCCTCACCCTTTCCTGTGCATCCCGCCCCTTCTCCAGGTACACCCTCTTCATCGTGCTTTACCCCATGGGGGTGACGGGGGAGCTGCTCACAATCTACGCTGCGCTCCCCTTCGTCCAGAAGACGGGCCTCTACTCCATCACCCTGCCCAACAAATACAACTTCTCCTTCGACTACCACTCCTTCCTCATCATCACCATGGTCTCCTACATCCCCAGTAAGCTCCAGCCGAACCTCGCTAACTCTTCCATTGTGAATGTGTGTCAGAAACTGTTCAATGCCAGAAGAAATCTCCCTTTATTGTTGACTCTTTTCCTGTGTCAGAGCGTCCTCATCCAGTGAAAAACTAGTTCCCGTTAGTCCCTCACGTTAAAAAAAAATAAAATAAATTGGATTTACACTTTGAAACATCATGTCCTGTCATTTTATTCATTACCACATCAGTGAAATTAACCAAGGTGTTTTTGTTCTGTTCTGTGTTCAAAGTTCAGTGTGTTCCAACTCCTAACGTGGTTACGTGCAGGAGAAATCACAATGAACGAGCGGGAGTGTTATGATTTCCGTCTGAAACTATGATATGGAATGGATGATATTACTGGTGCATTACTTGTTTTTGCATAATTTTTTTTAGTAAAGATTTTGCTGCTTTGATAAGAGCGGCTCGCGGAATGGCTAAGCGTTAGATTTTAGCAGCTTTGGCGCGTGGAAAACATTTTGTTATTTTTCTGATCTTGTCTTTTTTTTTGTTGTATTTTCTTCCTCTCAGTTTTCCCCCAGCTGTATTTCCACATGATGCGGCAGAGAAAGAAGGTTCTGGGCCACTTGGCGGACTACAGCAAATTTGAATGAATGCTCGCGGGAGACCGCAAGAGGAAGTAGACTGTATCTACGAGGTGGAAGCATAACCTTTTAAAACCTTTCGCGCGACAAATTAGAATTTCCGCTCGTCAAAAAAGAACCCATCTCTACTTGAATCAGAAAATGACACGGGGATGGTCAGTGCTAGTTTGTGAACTGTAAAGTGTTTGGGCCGTCACCCCTGGTAACAATTTAAACATAAACTAATATATAGACTGCTTTTTTTTCCAGTAAGTGAATGCAGTTATGATGCTCTCAAAAGTGCTTAGTATGTGAAAACGGATAGATATGTATAGTTGCACTCAAATGATGCTATGACTGTTGGTTATGGTCAAATTATATTCTATGAATGACATGTTCCTTAATGGTCAGAGACAGACACAGAATTAAATTCCTTTACACTATAACCCCCCCCCTCCTTTTTAAACCAAAAACTTTGTGCAGAAATGGTAATCTGAGATGTAGACTTAGCTTTTAAGAGTCTTTGCATCTTTATGCATTCCTTTGCCTGAGAGAATTCCTAAACAATGTTTTCACGAGTACATTTTTAATTTTGGCAGAGCACTTTTAGTATTTTTGTATGGTAATGACTTCCTGTGTAATTTCGGGCCTCCCAGGTGAAAAATCTCAATTTTCAGATTCATGATAATGTTTCCCGTCATAATGCAGATCCGTTGTCATAATTGCCACAAGCAAACCTCTTAATATGTGTTATGGGTGTGTTTTTTATTCTTTCGGTTTGTTATAGTTGAATTTTTGAACGTCGGTGGTGATGCATTCACTGTTTGGAAAATGTACCTTTCCTAGTTTATTAGGTATGATTTGATTGTTGTTGGTTGATTATCTGTCATTGTTTTGATTGAAGTAGCAGAACATGACCAAACCTTAAACAGTAGCAATGCCGTGGAGAAGATTTGTACAGTCGCCGTAAGCACTGACTCGCTCTTGTGTGTGTTTTCTGAGGGACTCATTTCTTGGATTTAAAAGCTTTAACGCTGCTGCTGCTTGGCTGCAGTTGCTTGCTGCGGGAGATTAAATATTGAAAAGATATCAGGCTTTAGATTTTGATGCTGGGGGTCTGAGTTTTTTTTTGCTTGAAGCTTGAGTAGGTCGAGGACCTGTTGTGCATGCACCAGCGGAAAGTCCGTACACAGCCCGGACTCCACGATGAGCTGGATTGAGAGCCTCTGGTCATGCCTCTCCAGCGTGTGGGGAGACCGGGATTCGGGAGAGTGTGGGGAGACCGGGATTCGGGAGAGTGTGGGGAGACCGGGATTCGGGAGAGTGTGGGGACGGCGTGCGTCCTGTCCCCAGGTCCGGGTACTGCTGCTAGACACGCACGGAGACCTGTGTTTCTGTCCAGGGAAAGGATCTGTGCTGCCCACTGTGTATAACCACCAAACTCCTGTTTGTTCAGTTAGTTTTCAGTGCGCAAACAATCAGACCGCACATGCAATGCTCAGACCTCTATCGTCTCCTTTTTAACAGACAAGTTAGTCTGGCTGCAGGACAGGGCAGTGGCAGAAAAAAGTGCATTTTTTCTTCGTTTGTCTTCTGTTTAACAGTTCAGTGGGCCGTCTTATGCATGGATTTGCACTGTAACAGAGGGCATGCACTGTAACGCAGTCTCAAAATGGGGATTTTCTTTTGTTTGCAGGTCATTTTAGCAGCGATACACCAGAGCGTCCGTGACTACAGAGTCTGTTTTTGTGTTGCAGGCATTTCACAATGGTCTGTTAACCTCCATAAAAACAGAATAGGGTTTCTAATCCTGAGTCTTTACTGTGAGCCTCGCTGGAACAAACATGGTGTGCCTCAGTGCACTTTAAGACTCGTATTGTCAGTTAATAGAGCAGTAATGTTATTTTTGTGTTCACCTCATCCACAATTATTCCCTTTTTATTAACATTTTGGTTGTTCCAGGGCACTACAAATTACATCCAGCTTCAAGTCAACCCGCAGCATTGTTTGCCCTGTAGTTTGGGTAATAATTTCAGCAAATGTTTTTCTTTTTTTTTTTCAATCCTCGCATGAGTCGGCGATGTGGAAACATTTTTAAATTGCCTGAGAGCAACAAAAAAAAAATAAACATTTGCTTAAATGTGTTAATAGGGGGGGAAATGTTCTACAGGTCCAGAATTAATCTGGGCCCCGTTGAGTTGCTTATTGTTTCTAGTGTCGTTTTTCCCGGGAATATTGCGCATAGTTTCTAACTCTCTTCTCTTCGCTCTTAAGTTTAAAGGCCTCTGAGTGCTTGTCTCTGTTTGGCCCCGTCGCTGTAGATTAAGGAAGCCGTGTCGTAACAGCTGGGTGGCGATACCAGGTAGAGGGACTCGTCCAGACGTAAGCACATCAATTATGGCCTCCTGAGGGTGTTCAGGGGCGTCCCACGGGTGTTTGGAGAAAGTTCTGTGTGGGTTTCCCAGCATGGACGGGGGGGGGGGGGG
Source organism: Anguilla pacifica (assembly GCA_039654925.1). Classification (NCBI taxonomy): domain Eukaryota; kingdom Metazoa; phylum Chordata; class Actinopteri; order Anguilliformes; family Anguillidae; genus Anguilla; species Anguilla pacifica. Next base: position 1,415,693 of record CM077286.1, read on the forward strand.
TGGGGGGGGGTCAGGGTAGGGTGGGGTGGGGGGGGGGGGGTTGCAGTGAGATTGGGAATGTGTCTGTACAGGGAATGCGCCTCTTGGTGTGACTTTGCATGCAAACTAAAACAAACCCTGCCGCCATGTCCTGTGTCCTTCTACTGCCTCGACCTGAACAAAAAAAATAAAAATAAAATAAATAGTAACGATGATAAGGCAAATAAAGCACGCTGTGTTTTTCGGTTTCTGTCGAACGATGTTTGGGCTTTTTGATACTGAAGTTTTGCATGGGACCATTTCCTTGAGAGGATAAGACCACTCTTTGTATAATATCGCAAGTAATAACTGATTATATATTTACAATAAACTTGAGTATGGGAAGAACATTGGTTTGGTGCATTATTTCTGTGGTGTTCCGTTTCTACTGCATTAATAAAAAAAGAGCAAGATGCATTTGTTTTTGTGGGATACAGTGTATGATTCTTCTGTTTATCTGAAGAGAAGGGACCGGTGGCACCACATGCCTAAGAGGACTGCTGTGCCATCCTGTACGGAGGGCATTCCAGCCCTGTGATTGGCCAAAATATGATTGGGAATGGCAGATTGGGAAAAGAGGGGGTGAAAATGGATGACCGATATTGATTAAAAATGGTTTTCCTGGAAAATGCAGCACCTAGACTAGGCTCCCATCCTTCTAGACTAAATTGGTGTGTGTGACCTGGCCTGCGTTACACTAGCAACCTGTCTAGGGGAGTGCCTGCCTCTCACTCAGTGCATGCTGGGATAGGCTCCAGCACCCACAGAAAAGGTCTGCAGCACACAAAAAAGTCCTTATACAATACTTGAAATAACTTCAGCAACTTTTGTCGCTTATAGATAACAAATTAATTAGTGCGTACAGAGAGTTACTCACAGGTCACTGAACTAAAAAAATGCTTTGTTTAATGATTCTCTGCAGGCTGTTACATTCGGGTAACCCGTTATTCCACTTCAGGTAAAATCACTGGCCGAGCTTTCTGTCCAATCGAAATGCAGGGTGCTTTCTCTTCAACTGTCAATGTGTAATTTATACAGGCATGTTTTGCTTTATGTAATGTGCAACACTGATTTTGCCTGTGATATGCAGAAAATGATAAAACATATATAGTTAATAATGGAGGGCAGTATATTTGGACTGAATAGATATTTAAATACCATTTTCTCTGAACTACCTGATCTTACATTATATTACATTTATTTGGCAGACGCTTTTATCCAAAGTGACGTACAAAAAGTGCATTTCACGGTCATGGACAACTACAAAACACAGGTTCAATAAGATACAATGCTTATTTTGTACAGCTATTTCTAGCCAAGAACACAGTTTAGTTCACACAGTGAACGCTATTCTGACCTAACCTCTGCAAAGCCAACAAGGCAGAAGAACAAGCTACAGTATTAAGACAAATACAGATTACCAAAATGTGTCTTGAGAAGATTTAATGCTGTCAGTGTCTCACCTGAATGGTCTTTATGTCGCAGTCATTGCTAATTCCTGATTGACTTACACTGTGGAGTGTTTCACAAAGCTGGATTACTGAGTTAGCTGGGTAACTGCCCAGAGTAGAACCCAGAACAGTCCTTTTTACATCAGTCCCTGTTCCAGATTTGGGAGGGTTCAGGGTTTTACCCAGTGCAGTTATCCTGCTAACTCAGTAATCCTGCTTTGTGAAACACCCCCCTGATTCTCACCCAGATTGAACTGTTTTCCTTTGATTTCTCCGTAATCCTGCTTCGTGAAACGGGGCCTTTATCTTGAGGCTGAGAACTTAACGCTGTCAAGGCCTCCACACCTCAGTGACGTCTATATCGGAATCACAGCTCCTGACTGACTTTAATCCCCCTGAAAAAGTTCCATAAAGATTTGCATGATGGCGCCGGTACACTCTACCAAACTCTTTTTTTTTGGCTCTAAAGGGAGGACGTTCTTATCGACGTTCACACCTGTGCTGTCAGCCTCGTCTGGAGGCTGTAACAAAATGGCGGCTATCTACAGCTGCAGGTTTGTTTTTAAACCACTTTTCTGCAATTCGCTGCCACACGATGTGACACTGCCTGCTTGCTTATCGTCCCCACTTACCCAAGGCAACTGCTGGTGCGTATCGTGTGTACACAATATTCTAGCACTTTCCGTAAGCCGTTTGTACAGCTCAATTGCATTGAATTGAGTGACTGTGCGCTCAAGGCTAGAAGAGCCTTCGTCAAGCCTGGGTTTCAAACACGTCACTCCTCAGGCTACAGTCAGCTTTTGCTTCTTCAGATTGTTTTCCCAGATTTGTAAACCAGCTGTTATCAGTGGTGATAAAACATTGGGCAGTTTTGCTCTAAATGAAGATATTTTGTTTGCTCAGAGATGTACCGTAGCACACAGTATATAAAACTGAACAATACACTACTTATGGCTTGGAGTGGGCGGCAGTGTAGTATAGCCTAATTGGTTAAGAAACTGGGTTAATAAACTGGGCTTGTAACCTAAAAGTTGCAGGTTCAAGTCCCATGTAGGACACTGCCGTTGTACCCTTGAGCAAGGTACTTAAGAACCTGCATTGCTTCAGTATATATCCAGCTGTATAAATGTATGCAATGTAAATGCTATGTAAAAAGTTGTGTAAGTCACTCTGGATAACAGCGTCTGCTAAATGCCTGTAATGTAATGTAATGTAATGTAATGTAATGAGCTCTGTCTTCAGATGGTGGCTACTCTCTTCAGCCCTTTGATTTCCCTGTGCGTAAAAATGCAGGTGAATGTGATTCATCAGAGGATCCACGATGAACTTGCGGATCTGTTACTTGAGAACATGGTGGGTGGTCTTTATGGCTCGAAATTAAACTTCTTTTTTTTCATGTTCACCCTTAAACGAATGACACTATGGGTAGTTCATATATAGGCCAATGATTAGAAAAAATGACTTGTCATCAGGACCTCAGGTTTCAGGGGAGGAGTTAGGTGATCATATTTCAATTTTTGCATTGTTTCAGCATTCTCACTGGACTTGTTTTTGGACATACATTTCCTTGTAAGAACCATCATAACTGGTTTTTATCTATTTTCATAGGAACAGGTTTCACATAATTGGTTGTAGCCTGTATTGAATGCATAATGATGCTCGTCAGTTAGCTTTCGCCAGAAGGTGGGTAGCAGGGTTGGGGCCAAGACCAAGTTTAATAGCAGTTCATGGGACGTCCCAAATAAAATCTCATTAAGTGGAAGCTTGACCATAAATTCAATGGACAAGAATAACCAGGGAATTAAATTGGAATTGACTTTGAATTGAATCCTGAATTTGTGTTATCCATCCATCCATCCATCAATTATCCAACCTGCTTATCCTGGTCAGGGTTGCAAAGGGGGCTGGAGCCTACCCCAGCATGCATTGAGTGAGAGACAGGAATGCACCCTGGACTGTTTGCCAGTCCGTCACAGGGGTCACACACCATTCATTCACGCATCCATACCTACGGAGAATTTTAAATTTATTATGTGACGCTAGGGAGTTTTATCTATAAGTAAACCTTTTTTTAAAAAATGCTAAATGAAAAATACAAAATAAATTACACACATATTGCTCTCAAGTAAAGACCAAATATGCAATTCACAACAAATACCTTTTCTGGAATCCGGATTAAAGCTGCATTATTTTGTTTCCAAGGCACAGGGTGACAGAAGTCCATTTAAAAATAATGCAGTCGACAGCCTACAACGGTAACGGGAGTGTGAATGGTTAGTGTGGTTTTGGGAGTAACTGGACGGAACACTTCCCTCGGAAAAGGGGGCTTGGACTGGAAATGCTGTTTGTGGGCCAGCAGGGGGCGCGCCGTCCCTTGCGCAGGTGAGAATCTAATTCCCCATCCAAGATTGAATACACTCTATTTTAGAAGGAAATATCTATGGTGACTGTGGAGACCCTGTCGGGCTGAATTCTCTACCGGTGTTTTCTCAGGCAGCACACCCGATCAGTACCTAGATGACCTCCCAGATGTTCCTGGGCCCATTGCTGCAAATAAAGATCTTGAAAATAAGTGAGCAAATATCAACCAAGATTGTAGGAACAAACTTGGAGGGAATGCATCTCCATGTTGTCTCTTTCTTGTCCCTTCCTTCATTTCTAAGTGTACTAATTTGGACAATATATAAATCTAAGCATTCGATAAACAATACAATACAATAATACAGATCTGTTAAAGAACTGTGCAAACAAATACAATCCTTGATGCAGGAGCCTCTTTGGTTTCTGCAGTAGAATAACATTCAATTAACAACAGATTGATACCAGGAACACCCAAGTGAATTGCCATCTAGTCCCCCAATTACCTCCAATTTAACAAGCTGATAAATGGGGGGAAACAGGATTGTTGTTGTTGCACACACCTCCTCAACAATTTGATAGTTTCGTGCTTATACCGCTAAAAACAGACCTGTCTACCCCTCTACCCTGAACTATGCACGAGACAGAAAGCAAAGATGTATCCTCGCTGCTCGTGAGCACTAGTTTTATCTGCTTATATCATCTTAAAATCTCACACTGTAATACTGCCCAAATCTTGTAACGCCGTGCATGCACTGTCTACAAAACATATATCTGTACTAGAGTTGTAGGTGTAGTACGTTGGCGCCAGCCGCGCGTTTGACGAGGGACACGAGGGGTTAATTTTCTTTTAAAAGCCGCTCTCAGGATCCAGCTGTGAGTGCCGACCCGCCCATTTCCAAACTGAGCCGCAGCACAGGGACCGCATCCTACATTGACATTTACGAGGGCCAATGAGACCCCGAAAGCGCGTTTTTTCACGCGGCCAGTCCAATGGAAACGGACCTAAGGCGGACCTTAAGAATCAAACTTGGTTGAATGGCAGTACAAAGACCACCAAAATCAGAGAGGGTGATGCGTAATCGATAACAGTGCGTATGCTCCTTTACGGCACCGCAGGGATTTCGCGCTGCAAGCATCTGGTAACGTTGAGCCTTCTCTTTCAACGTTCGCTGTGTGCTAAGGAATTTGTCGTCGTCGCCGGGAGAAAAAATGAAACGTTCATGCGCCGCGCTGACGCGGGCGATTCGTGCTGCATGATCCGACATGGTTGAAACCCTCAACCGCCTGAAAAAAAGATGCGGGTGGGCAGTCGTAGCCTTGTGACAGTTCGCTGATTCCCCCGCCGCGGTGTTCTCACGATGCCACCTCACTGAACTCCATCGAATTCGTCGTTTGCTTTTTGTCGTGTTCAGCTCCGAGTTCCCCGCCTCGGGTTCAGTGATTGCGCGTGCGGGTCGTGATGGTTTCGGAGATGTGAGGCAACTATGTAACCACCTACAAGGCTCAGAAAAGACGCGCAGGTGCGCGGCGCCGTGCACTGAAGCAAAGACTCCTTGCAGCGTGCGCCATCGATTCATTCCATGCTTTATCCAGTTTTCCCAGCGTTGACTTCGCAGACACGCACTCAACAAGGCATGAAGAAGCGTTCGGAGGAAAATGACAGACCTGAGGTCAATGGGCCGTTCCTGTGGATTCAACTTGGAAGGCTTACAAAGGACGAAGTGCTTGCTCCATTCACGAGAAATGCTATAAACGAATCTTAATTTTAAGTTCACGTTACTGTAATAATAGCGTGGAACCAATTCTTTCGGGAAATTAGTACTCTTCAGTGATGGTTTATACGAGTCCTTGGAGTATACCACAGGTGATAACTTTTCCGGTTTCATTATTTAAAAGTGGTCTTAATAGCAGTGGTAGTATTTCGTCAATGACCGCTTCACAGTTTCCAGTGTAACGGACCTACAGTTTATATTGGATTTCAGCTGAAGCCGCGGAAACCGTACACAGACGGAGTCGGTCATTCCCGACTTTACTGAATGGATTTAAAAGAACCATGAGTTTTGAACATAAAATACAAGAGATCCTAATTTTTACTGACACGTGGCTTATGAAACATTTAAAAATGCATTCACTGAAACGTAAACAGGAAGAAAAACAAAGAAAATGATTTGATGCTTATTTATTTCTAAACAAACCGCAAACAATCGCTTAGAATATATATAACTGAATTTGGTGTTGGGATTATGCGTTGCGCTTTCATAACATTTCTAAAATAGCCAAAAACAGCATCAAAAAACTTTTAAACAAACACGAAAATAATAAATACAGCGTTTCGCTTTCGTTTTGAGATTGTAGTTGTATAAGCGTAATAGAACGTCAAACATTTTATTAATGGTAGCCTGTCTTCTAAAATAACAGTTTTGTGTTTTTATTAGTTTCCATTAGTGGTCTGCTTTTTGTTGCAAGTCTGTTTGCACTGAAGTGAGGAGCATGTCAAGATCCAATAGCGTAAGTCCACCCGGCGTCGGTGCTCCTGGACCAAGGGGAGGGACCGAGCATAGATCTGCTTGGGGCGAGTCCGAGTCCGTAGCCAACGGATGCCCATACTCGGCCAGATCGTCGAGCAAAAAACTCGCGCGCTCGAACAGCAGATGGAGGGACGACGAAGATTTCGACCGACCGCCGGGAAGAGCCACCACAACAACGGTCAGTCGGGTCAGTTTCAGGTCCAAGTCGGCGTGGCAAGACTATGGGGAGGAGAGCCGAAATAACAACAGGTCGTCCCCAAAGCACGCGGACGGGGAAGTGCGACCAAAGTCTGTGGAGTTAGGTCTGGAGGACAGACGAGGGAAGTCCAAACCTGACGAGGAGCTCGTGCCAGAAGTTCACTTCTCCATGGTTGCCTGCTGCAGCAGCGTGATGCAGATTTTCAGGTCCAAGAAGTTCCAGTCGGAGAAGTTGGAAAGGTTGTACCAGCGCTACTTTTTTCGGCTCAACCAGAGCAGCCTGACGATGCTCATGGCAGTGCTAGTGCTCGTCTGCGCGGTCATGCTAGGATTCCACTGCGCGGGAGGGAGCTACAGCAAATCGTACGTGGGGGTCTTCTCGGTGGCTATTCTGCTTATCCTCGTCCTGATGATTTTTTGTAACAGGAATGGGTTCCACCAGGACCATATGTGGATCGTCTGCTACGTGGTCATATTGGTCGTGCTGGTGGTTCAGGTGATCGGGGTGTTCCTCGTGAAACCCAGGAGTGCCTCGGAGGGGATATGGTGGACCGTGTTTTTCATCCACATCGTCTACATACTGCTGCCCGTGCGCATGAGAGCCGCCGTCATCACTGGAGTTATACTGTCCACCGTACATGTGGCAATCTCGTGGAAGCTGAACGAATTGGACATCTATTTATGGAAGCAGGTAAGTCACGGTCATTCCTGTGGCCTGACTCTACATAAACTATTAAACAGTTTACTTCATTATTTGATTGCTGTTGAACCGATTTCATTACCTAGCTACACATGTTCTTCTGACAAAACACATTAAACAACTCTGGCATATTTTTTTTTTTTTTGCATACAACATGTAAGTTCACAGACTTTATAGTTTGTTTTATTAAGTTATTAACATTGCTGTTGATTCAACATCTTGTTTCTAAATTGTTTCTAAATGACAAATGCTGTAAAATACGGCGCAGAACACAAGTAACGGTTCATTAGATTTTTACAGAATATTTGACATTCAAACCGATTACACTTGAACACGTCTTATTACAGTACTTTTTTCCATACAGCAGTGTGGAATACGTGGGATGCACAATGTGTACATTTTCTTGCAGCTATTTGAAGTTGGAGGAAAAACTTTTTTCTTTACTTTTCATGGGTCAGATACGAGCGTTAGTACAAGCGCTAATGGCCTGAAGCACTTTCATAGCTTTATAGACGTGCATAAATGTAGAGATGCAGTATGAAAGAACATTCGGTTAGAATTATATATGCTGTGTAAATCTTTTCTCGACACTTAAAAATATACTACGGATACTTGGATTTATGTGATGCTTATGGTTTAAATGTATTATTTGCTGGTGAAATCTCCGTTTCCTAAAATAGGATTTGGAAGAAAAAGAATCGAATTGAAATTGCTTAAGTTGCGGACAAATTACATTTGATGGCACGAGACAACAAAGGCTTTGAAATGCAGCTATTTATTTGGCACAGTCGCTGGAAAAGATTCCCCTTTCAATGGTATTTTCTGCTTGAAAAATAGGCATTTTTGTGTTCAGTATTTCCGTGCTGGAAGACCTGTTGACTGACATAGATGTAAGCCGGGAGATGCTGCCGCTTGTTGCTACGGAAACGCTGGCCCATTCGTCCGTCATTCTCCGCTCCATTTTCTTGAAGGTTTGCGCGAGCGGAAAGCAATTAGGAATTGCGGAAATTACTGCTTTCGACTACAACTTACTACAAACTCTGAACCCTGCTGATCATTTTGAATAGTGGGGAAAATAGACCTAATATTTTGATGACATGTTGAAGTGCAAGCCAGCGTAGGCTACTTGTTGTCATGTTATTATTAGACGTAATTGCAAAATGGGCAGCAACAAGGTGAAATGTGGCATTTTATTAATTAAAACTTTATATAAGAATGTTTTTTGACTGGGGGGAGTGTGTGGCTTTTATTCCTCTCAGCTGGGGTGTTGCTTCCATCGCGAGGGCGTTGAATGTCGCTTATTAAAAGTTTAAATTGCATTCCTGGCATTGGACTGCCTGGATGATACAGGATCAGTTGGTCTGAGTCATTTTGCAGATTAATGACCCAGCACAATGGGAGTATGCCAACATGGATGGGCAGACCGCACACAGATGGCTGGATCTCATTCAAGAAGCTATTTTGAAGAAGTTTTTTTGGCAAAGTATTGCAATAAAAGTGATACAATTTTCTTTTCTTTTTTTAAAACCGCGAGCAGTTTTTTGGTGCAGAATATAGCCGAGGTCTGTTGACACGTAGTTTAAATTTCAGGGCAGTTGTTTAAAAACAAGGGCATGAACAACTTGGACCCGATGTGAAGAAACGGACTCGAGCTCGTTGAATGTGCGGCTCGATAGTGTGGAGGTTTTATACGCCTTTTTATCACGCGGCTGAACGCTGTTGTGTTTTGTGTGTGAAACTGTCATTGAGAAGACTGGCAGTCCCGCATACTCTCTGATTCCTTTGAAGCACCTGTTCGTTCAATGCTGCGGCTAAAAGGCTGTCGTGTGAGAGTAAATGATGGAATAAGCAGCAGCTTTATGTTCAGGCTCGGGTGTCATTAGGAGAGCTGGTGTGGAGAAGCCCCCCCCCCTTATTTGGTGCGGATGCTTTCCACACAGGTGTGTGCTTCACCTGAACCTTTTTGTGTTCAGCCTAAGTACTCTGTTGCATTCCCTTATCAAAATGGAATATTTATACCTTAGTATCAGCCCCCATCCCCCCTCCAAAAAAAGTTGTTAATAGTTTCTTTACTGAATATATGAAATGAATATGAAATATGAAAGAATATATTCTTCAAGGCTGCACTTTGATGTTAAGAAGAGTTTCATTGTGGTTAGATGGAATGCCTCCTTTCGTCTTATTTTTATGAAGATCCACACATTGAGCTGTGAAATCTCTTTATGCAGATTTTTTACAGGAATGTTTATTGGAGATTGTCCAGTTTGTGTACACAATGCAGGTCCACGTCCATGATCAATGTTTTACTCAGAATATACTCCTACCCAGCAACATACATTCATCAGTATGTTCTATTTTTTACAGGTCATAAGCCACTTGTTAGCCAGCCATCTTGGAAAATCTTAAAAGCTTGTTTTTCGAGCTGATTCCCAGTTATGAATCTGGCACGAATATTTATGTAATTTCTGGAAAGAGGGCGGCACCGCCACAGAGATGTCTTTATAAACATTTCTGAGAAAAATGACGGCGATGTTTACAATAACCTATTCTTCAGAAGTTATTTTAAAAATAAAACAACACCACCGCAATATAATGCAGAAGTGAGAATCTCTCTCGAACCATAGAGTTGGCATGAAATTTTATGCATGTCCTTAACAGGGCTTATGGGATACATGGAGGACCACGTACAGTATAACTGGAACATTAACAGCCATCATTTCACAGTGCATGTCCGTGGCCCGGATAAGGAACGTTATCTGGAACACTGTGTGTGTGTGTGTGTTTGTGTGTGTGTGTGTCTGTCAGTGTGTGGATGTGACTGCATAGAGCTCTGGAACACTGTGTGTGTGTGCGTCTGTGCAGCGTGTGTGTGTGTGTGTGTGTGTGTGTGTGTGTGTGTCTGTGCAGTGTGTGTCTGTCGGTGTGTGGATGTGACTGCATAGTGCTCTGGAACACTGTGTGTGTGTGTGTGTGTGTGTCTGTACAGTGTGTGTCTGTCGGTGTGTGGATGTGACTGCATAGAGCTCTGGAACACTGTGTGTGTGTGTGTGTGTGTGTGTGTGTGTGTGTGTCTGTGTCTGTGTCTGTGTCTGTGTCTGTCTGTCTGTCTGTCTGTCTGTCTGTCGGTGTGTGGATGTGACTGCATAGAGCTCTGGAGCTCTGGAACACAGTGTGTGTGTATGTGCAGTGTGTGTGTCTGTCAGTGTGTGGATGTGTCTGCATAGAGCTCTGGAACACTGTGTGTGTGTGTGTGTGTGTGTGTGTCTGTACAGTGTGTGTCTGTCGGTGTGTGGATGTGTCTGCATAGAGCTCTGGAACACTGTGTGTGTGTCTGTACAGTGTGTGTCTGTCAGTGTGTGGATGTGACTGCATAGAGCTCTGGAACACTGTGTGTGTGTATGTGCAGTGTGTGTGTCTGTCAGTGTGTGGATGTGTCTGCATAGAGCTCTGGAACACTGTGTGTGTGTGTGTGTGTGTGTGTGTGTGTGTGTCTGTACAGTGTGTGTCTGTCAGTGTGTGGATGTGACTGCATAGAGCTCTGGAACACTGTGTGTGTGTCTGTACAGTGTGTGTCTGTCAGTGTGTGGATGTGACTGCATAGAGCTCTGGAACACTGTGTGTGTGTATGTGCAGTGTGTGTGTCTGTCAGTGTGTGGATGTGTCTGCATAGAGCTCTGGAACACTGTGTGTGTGTCTGTACAGTGTGTGTCTGTCAGTGTGTGGATGTGACTGCATAGAGCTCTGGAACACTGTGTGTGTGTCTGTACAGTGTGTGTCTGTCAGTGTGTGGATGTGACTGCATAGAGCTCTGGAACACTGTGTGTGTGTCTGTACAGTGTGTGTCTGTCAGTGTGTGGATGTGACTGCATAGAGCTCTGGAACACTGTGTGTGTGTCTGTACAGTGTGTGTCTGTCAGTGTGTGGATGTGACTGCATAGAGCTCTGGAACACTGTGTGTGTGTATGTGCAGTGTGTGTGTCTGTCAGTGTGTGGATGTGACTGCATAGAGCTCTGGAACACTGTGTGTGTGTATGTGTGTGTGTTTGTGTGTGTGTGTGTCTGTCAGTGTGTGGATGTGACTACTTTCATGCAGAGCTCAGTGCTTCACTCCTGTGGCCAATAAACACACACGGGGAACATGATGTCATGAGTGATTAACCCCTGGTGTCTATCAACAGCGGTCCACCATATGTTCTGGGAACACACACATGCACGTACACACACACACATACACACGCACACACACACACACACACACACACGCACACATGCACACACACGCACACACGCACACGCACACGCACACGCGCACACACACACACACACACACACACGCACACACACACACACGCACACATACACACACACACGCACACATACACACACACACACAGCCTGGAGGCTTTTGCTGGAAAGGGATGTTGCTTTGTTTTGTCACAGTGGGCTCTGGCTGAAATGCTAACGGCTAACAGATGTCCGCGGAGACTGAGGACTCAGAAAACCACAAACTCTAGGAAGAGAGGCCGAATTTGCACGCCTCTGGGGCAGGAACTTCACAGTACCATGGCAAACGTATAATCCCCCCCATCCTCCCAACCCCCCCCCCACCCCCCCGACATGGCACGCTATGGCATTGCATTGTACCTGTCTCGGTTGACTTCTTCGACTGTAATTGTGTTTGCTGAGTTCCCTGCTTGTCCAATCAGCAGATGTGCAGCCGGGCAGAGCCTTTCCCCAGTACGTTTCTCAGAAAGAGAGAGTCTGTAATTCACCCTGTTTCTCTTCTAAGGGCTTGTGTTATTATTGTTTAACAAAGAAAACACGTGCATGCACGGGCACACATGCACACATGCACATAATGTACGCACATACACATGAACACGCATGTGCACACATGCACTCATACACACGCACACACGGACAGAAACACGTGGCCGATCTAGCGTCGGCTAAACTGAGCACTGATTCTAGATCTCGGGTGATTCCCCAGGTCCTCTGTGACATGAGTCACGGTGTTGTTGTTTAACTGTCGGATGTCGCTGTTAAATTTTCTTTCAGACATTAAAATCGGTCCAGATGTGCCGCTGTGACTGAACAGGTGAGCAGAAAGCCCTGTTCCGTGAGGAGGTAGAAGTACACGGAGCAGGTTTTTCAGTTTTTCAGCCTCCTTGTGAAAACGCCGCGATAGATCCCGGCGAGTTTGTTTGTCGTGCTGAGACGAGGGCCTCCTGGGTATTGCGCTTCTCGTAAGAACGCGGTCGTTCTCAGGAAGAGTGTGGGAATATTCTATAGTGTTTATTTCTTTTTCTTTGTGGCGTGGTTGTTTCAGTATCACACGATCGTCCTCCTCTGTTTGCACTGGTCCGAGTGAGACTCCGTAGGAGAGCAGCTTGCGTGTTTAGGCTAGATTCAGAGTGACGGTTGCGCTCGAAACACTCCTATGGTAACCTTGAGCCGCTCGGAGGGGGCGGGACTACACATGGTGCTTGATTGACATGCAGTGCTGCCCCCTCAAATGGCAGTCTGGGGAAAACCTGAAATCCCAGGGAAGCCGGTTTCCTTTAAATGGTCCTCAAACCGGGGAAAAAACCAAAGAAACTGACCTTGAGAGAGAGTCGTCTGACCTTGAGAGAGAGTCGCCTGACCTTGAGAGAGAATCGCCTGACCTTGAGAGAGTGTCGTCTGACCTTGAGAGAGTGTCGTCTGACCTTGAGAGAGAGTCGGCTGACCTTGAGAGAGAATCGGCTGACCTTGAGAGAGTGTCGTCTGACCTTGAGAGAGTGTCGGAATTGCGTGCGGAGAGACTGAGGCGTGCCGAGAGGTTTCCGTCCTCTTTAATTGACGGCGGCTGAAATGCAGCATCATTTTCCTCCTCTCCGCCCTCTCTGCCCCCCCCCCCCCCCCCCCCCGACATGAGCTGCTCCTCGCTTATATCCGCTGGGACCAGCCCATCGCACGGTCTCGGAGACAGTGACGAGCTGCGCTACTCGTCTGGGGGACAGGAAGCTGCAGCGTGTGCCCTCCAGGTCACCTTGCCCCCCCCCACCCCCCAGCTCTCCCTTGGGGAGCGAGCAATAAGGGGGTGGGGGGGGGTATGTCCCCAGTGGTCTGCTGTACAAATGTTTTTTTTTTTCCCCAGGAGCACACATGCTCCTAAATTGAAAAATTTAGCTGCACGCTAGTGCACCCCAAGTAGCAGATGTGCGGCTAAAATGATTTTTTCCCAGTTAAGGCGTGGATCAACTTTTAGGAGCAAATGCTCCTGAAACGGGAGCTCTGTTGAGCCGTGCGAATGAGCCCTGGATTGCTGGTTGGTTCCGCGGTACAGTAGCATCAGTAGCCTGAAATACTGAAAGCCTGTTAATGTCACAGTGAACAGGCCAAACTGTGTTTCCCCAGGATAGAAGTGCAGGGCCATATTTCCCAAGTGAATTCCCAAATGGGACACTTGATTGTTGCTGTGTTGGTTGTTGTTGTTTTTTTGGGGAGGTGGGGGGGTAGTGGTACGGTATGATGAATGTGCAGCGTGCGTTTCTCGGCAGGGACAGGTAGCGAGCACACCCCTCCCCTGCTCCCCAGCCAGCACCTGCCCCGTTCCTGCTGAGGTCCTGTGGGGGGTGGGGGGGGGTGGCGGTTGGGGGGGGGGGGGGGGGGCAGGACGAGGTCCTGCTGCCGTTATTGCTTTCTCACTCTTCTCTCGCTTTTTTTTTCGGTTAAACGGCCAGGCGCTGCTCTTCAAACAGCGTGAAGATCTGTCGCCAAGGAGACGGCGCCATAAATACCGGGCGGATTCCTGGGTCTCGCCGTCGGCCCGGCGTCGGCCCGGCCGCTAATGGCCTGCGCGATTCCCGCCGGTGCGTCTGATCGCCGCGCCGGTGTTCACCAGAGCGGAAGGGCTTTTATGACCTGTTTACGGTCTGTTTGCGGTGACAGAAGTGTCCGAGCCGTTAGCGCAGTTAGCGCAGTTAGCGCAGTTAGCGCGCCGGCCCTCAGTACTGGCGTCCGTAGCACTGTGTCGTTCGCGAACGATTCGTTCCTTTTGAACGAAACTTTGTGGTGAACAAAAGGAACTGACTCGCCTCCCTGAAAGGATTTTAGGGGACTGAGGCAAAGGATTCGTGTCCCTGAGAGGAACTGGAACGCCCCCCCACTAGTTGTCAGGCTCAGGTTGCCGGATGCTGCCTCTGTCTCTGGAAGGCTCCGCCCGCCTGTCACTCACCCGTGACTCGGGTCTGAGGACACGCCCACGCGTGTGTGCGTTGCGCTCTACACGCCTGGGCGTGCGGGGACGTAGCGGCGCATTGTCCAGTGCCGTCAGCGCTTCCTGTCCCAGGGGCTGCTGGGATACTCGGAGGAGGAGCGCCTGTAGTTCAGTCTTTCAGCGCGTCTCCTGTGGCCCTCGCCCCCCCCAGCCCCCCCCCTCGCCCCCCCGACGCGGCGCGGCGTGGCGTGTGATTAATTAGGGGAGGAAGCCGTTTGGCGGAGGCGGCGGCGCTGATTCCCCATTGGTCGGGACGAGGAGGGGCCGGGGAGACGCGCCCTGGCGCCGCGCCAGCGCTAACGAGGTTAGCGGCGGTAATCGAATCGAACGTGCAGCCCGGCCGGCCGGGATCGAAAACAGAGGCCCCCCCCACCCCCCCCCACGCCCCCCCCCCCCGCCCTCCAGCCCCCTACAGACCTGCTATTAATTTGCCGGCCTGAATTTCGCCTGTGGGATTCGGGCCCCTAGGAGGCTCCCCGGGACTCCCGGAGGGCCGGGGGAATACGTGCGATCTGGAGCGCCCGGCTCTCGCCCCGACCGCGTGGGAGAGAGAGAGCGAGGGGGGGGGGGGGGCGTTTTGAACTCGCACGCAGCTCACGAAGGAAGTCCATATCTCCCAAAACCCCCCGGGGCCCCCCATCCCCTCTACCCACCCCCACCGCATACATTACCGTGGGTTTATTTACATTATCTATAGCCTTGTACGCTGGATTCAAACCCAGGCTCAGGATGGGGGGGGGGCTTCTCTGCTCCTGGAGGATGCTTCCATGGAACAGTGATGATGTCCTTTCCGCTGCATCGTCCGTCAGCCTTTTCCTGGTGCTTCTCGTATCTAAGCAACAGGGTCTTCTGGTAAACACTAATCGAGGGTTCCCTGGGAGAAGACCTCTCGTAACGTCCCGATAGCGTGGGGGTCCAGCGCCTGCGTTCAGATGGAGATAATAAGGATGTGACCGCTAATGCCCCCCCCCCCATTTTCTGCTTCCGCTGCACCCCCCCCCCCCCATTTACTGTATCTCTCCTGCAGTGAATACAGAACCGGGGGGGGGGCTGCTCGGGGGGGGAGGGCAGTGCGCGTGGGTGGGTAGGCGTGTCTCTGGCGGTAATGACGCTGTCTGGAACTCGTCACAGATGTTTCCATTGAAGGCGACAGCTTGTGAGAGTGATGCACTGCGACGTTTTTAATAAGGGGGGGGCGGGGGCGGGGGGGGGCCATGACCTCCCCCCCCCCGTGGTCCTATGCTTTACGTTCCAGGGCCCCCCCCCGCCCCCGGCTTTCTGAGGCCTTTTGGAGTGGGGGGGCAAAGACCACGGAGAGGGACTTCGTGTTGTGCCAGGAGAGAACTCGTGCTGTGGTGTGCCACTGCCTGCAAGGACAGAAATCTGTGCTTAATTCCACTCTGCTTCATTCCGGTCGTTGCCGAACCTGACCCAGTTTGAGTTTCACATACTAGCCATTTTCTCTTTACCTGACCTTATTCCCATATTTTTCCTGTTTCTCCCGGTTCGGAATGCCCAATGGCTTTCCCGTCCCTGGTCCGTTGGGCATGCATGCATGCAGGTGCCAACCGCCGCCTCCTCTGTACCAGGTATCAGACGTGTCCGTTCTGAACGTAGGAAGCCCAGAGGGAAGTGGCCGTGTAACCTGAATAACCCGCTGTAGGGACTGCTTGCTGCTTGCTGCTTGTGCAGATCATCCAGTAATTACAGACTGTCCAGTCCGTGTCCTGATTTAAAATGGATGCAGCATCATTTAATTACCTTGATAAAATACACTGTAAGGAGGTACTAATTACCTCATAGCCCATTTGGAATATTCTGGTTGAATGTGCGCATATATCTGGCAGATTTCATGGAGTAAAGTAGTGTTCAAGCTGATGGGGCTGAGCCAGCTTAAGCCTGTGGATGAAACAAAATTAACGTCAACGTTTAATATTAGCATTTAGCAAATCACTGCAAATGATAATTATAGGTAACTTGTTGCTGATATTTAAAATGAAGAACTCAAATAGAGCTTATGGTAAACAAAACTTCAACTAGATATTAATACTTGAATCGGAAAGCATTCTGATCCGGTTACAAATTTTTTCACTGTAGTTTATAGTGCTTGACACTGTTCCGTGACAATTTTACAGTCAACGTTCTTCTAAAAATACAGTGCAATAAAATATTTATTGAATAAAGAGAACAAGCAATTAATATTCGGCTGTTTACCACAGGCGAGCACGTGAAAAATGGCTAATGAGGAGGGCGGGGGCCGGGGGGGGGGGGGGGGGGACCAGCATGCATGCGTATCCCTGCTCTTGTTAATCCTGTTGAGATGACAGCATGCTGGTCTCTGCTAGTTCGTAGCGGTAGCTGAACAGTACCCCTTTCACACACAAACCCAGGGTTGACACGGTATGTTGAACACGGGTTGGACCTGCTTTTGACCCGTTCACACCACACCACCTCCAATCCCAACTCACCCCCTGTCCTCCCACCCCCCCGGCCCCCCTCCCTCAAATCAATCAACAGTAACCTCGGTTACCCCTCCCGTTCCTCTCTGACGCAACCCCCCCAGGCCTCTGTACGCTCATTGGGGTATAAGCAGCACAGGTCTGGGCTCGATAAGCCTTTACACTGGGGGGGTTACCCTGGAGTAAGGACACATGAGAGAGACCGATGCAGAGTCCCCTCCTCTCCTCATCCTGTGGGAGGGACAGGGAGCTGTCCTGGCCTGATTGCGTGCATGCTGTGCCGTGGATGGATTTTGACTTTGATTATTTAATTTATTGATTTATTTGACAGACGCTGTGATCCAGAGTTGGTTACAGAGCCTTCATGCCAAGACATAGTAAGTGCGTTGGACAGGAGGAACCAGAATAACTACAGAATAGTGATGTAGAAACGTCTGCCTGGTGAATGAGCCGCGAGCTGGTATATCAGCACACGATAACTGTAGTTCTGAAGTGTAAAATCTATCGCACAGACACGGCCATCACGGCATAACAGGGAGGCAAAAAAAAGTCATAAAACAGTTTGTACAAGAGGCACTGCAGGGATAATGTCCTTTTGTCTGAACAAATTTCGCAATTCAAACATAATTTGAAAGTCAAAATAATTCCTGTGTTTCTATTCATGCTAGTGGATTGCATTGTGTAAAATTATAGTGTAAACTAGCATCAGAAAGTGTAAATCTTTAGTGTAAATTGTCATTCAAATGTGTAAGCACACAGCTGCATATTTAAATTTGTGCCCTTTCAAACTTTTTCGCTTGTTGACCGTGTGCCTTACCCTTCTCATTCATGTGATGTCATCACCACAGAACATTTCCTCCTCTGGTAGAATAAATCACTCAAAGGTACTTGCACTGAAACCACTTTTAAAAAACCAAAAAAATATACATTTGAGTTTGCTAACAACAACGGTGGAAGTGCAAAAAAAGCTAAATGCTTTAGAGTTAATCAAAATGCATTCTAACACCAAAATACTGAAAGGAGAAAGACACTGGCAATAAAGGGGGGGGGGGGGGTTGTATTCTAGGCATAATTTCCAGTAAATTATGTAATATTTAGGTTTAGCAAAAATTTTAGACTATGGTACCTACGAAGTGGTGCTGGTAAGCATATTTCTCGGGTATGATTCATGTGTTCTGACATTTGGTACGAGTGTCTTGTTTATTTCACGTGCGTTGGTAACATTGTCTGCGTCGCTGATGCGATTATGCACTTTTCTGCCTTTAGCTGCTGAAGCAGTTATTATTATGGAAATGCTCTTATGCCTGAAAAACTCATTATGCCTCAAGCTGAGCGCAGATGGATACATTTTAGCCCGTAAGTGAGACACAAAAGCCGATGCTCCTGTATCTTCGCAGGCGAGAGTAATTTGTAATTGATAATACTGCAACCTTTTTAACGCGACTGAGGAACACAGTTGCGTCATGCTGAATTTTTTATTGTTATTATTATTATTTTATTTTTTTGAAGTGTCATTGATCAAATATCATTGAAGTGATTCTGTTGTATACATACGCAGAACCTGACCTGTGCTGTCGGGCACAGGTGGGCAGTTCCGGGCCTGGGGGGCCGGTGTGTATGTTGGGTCTCTGTTTCCACCGGTCACCCTGGCTAAACGAGCTAGCAGGCTGTGCACATCAACACTGGCTCACTCGTAGATGACAGTATGTGCATTACAGTGCATTACAGTGCATTACAGTGGAGAGTTTCACAGAGGCACGTAAGAACAGTCTTCAGCTGTCATTCATGCTTATCCACGTAGCTGAGATGTCAGATGGTGTAAATGTTAGGGCTGATTTAAATAATAAAGGCCAGAAGTTGGCAGGAAACCCAGAACCCGATACGGCCCTCCTAGCCTAGCCTCTTTCCTAAGGTCTGTTCTGTCAGAGTTTATACGGTGCCGGACGATTGGCCTGTTAACCCACCACACTGTTGCTAAAGCTTTTACCTCCCAGTGCCGTCCCACAGCTGAGACCATTCAGGCTGACAGTGCCCCCTCCCGAAGCGCACCCCCCCCCCCACAGTGCAGGATGACAGTAGTGATTGCGTAATGCGGAGTGGAACATTTGACAGATTGGGCGGCAGTGCTGTGTCATGTGTACGGAGCTGAACTTCAGTACCCTCAGTCTGGCTCTAGTTGAATATCCATCCCTTTATTTATTGGTGATGTGGAGAGAGAGGAAAAAAAAAAGTTAAACTGGATTAAAATTCAAGGGCACCTGCTGCGCAATTAGACAGGGAATTAACATTTATGTGACACCTATTTAGGTCTGTGTTTGGCATTGAGAGCTCTGTCTGGTTCAGTGTTAGAAAACATTTCCTTCCTGAGAATACAGGGCTGACAGTTATATTAATTATTTTAATTATATTAATTGAGTAGAGTATTTGTGTGAATTTCACTTGCATTGAGCGCACTTACAGCTAAAAATGCAACATGTAAAAATGGAATTGATGGCAAGCTTTCCCTTTTTATTGTGGCCTTGTGAAACTCCTGAATGTGTTGCAGTGTCGCATTGTTGCATTGCTGCAGTGTCACAGCGATGCAGTACTGCAGTGTTTCCGCGGTGCAGTACTGCAGTGTCACAGTAGTGCAGTGTCGCATTGTTGCATTGCTGCAGTGTCACAGCGATGCAGTACTGCAGTGTTGCAGTGTCGCCGTGCTGCAGTGGTGCAGTTTTTCATTGTATTCAAAACCCGATTAAGACACTTGGATTTTTTCCCCAATCTTTTGGGTTATTTTGGTGCATGTAGATGTCTAAACTCTCTCAGCTTTTTGAAACTGCGCATGTCAGGCGGACATCAAAGATCCCAGATGACAGCGGGCATGGCTGCCGCCTACACCGTTTATGTGGAACATACGCCGATTATGGAAAGAATCATGTGAACATGAGTATAGGAGTAGTCACATTACTTATATCCGTGTATACACAGTAATCTAAATCACAGAATAAACGGATGGGGTATTGGTGCTCATGTAAATGTTGCCATTGCTTACTAATTAACAAAAAAAAAAAAATGAAGGAAAATTCTAGATTCTTTCTCATTAATATTCATGAAGGAGAGGCTGAGAACCCTGTGTAAAATTACATATAATTAGTTGAGGTGATTATTTATTTGATATTTTATTATTTGTTCTGTCCAAGTGTGGTTGTTTACAGGGCACAAAGAAATGGGAGTATGACAGTGAGGGGTGATTATTGTAATACCCCCTCCTTGGAGCCAGAGAGCTCTTGAAAACTGAGTTCAAACGTTGCTGGTACAGGCTTGCAGTACAGAGATGAGGACTCGCTCTTGGGAAGCAGACTTAACGTGGAGCCGCAGAG
This sequence comes from Anguilla pacifica, assembly GCA_039654925.1. Classification (NCBI taxonomy): domain Eukaryota; kingdom Metazoa; phylum Chordata; class Actinopteri; order Anguilliformes; family Anguillidae; genus Anguilla; species Anguilla pacifica. The sequence goes on from CM077286.1 coordinate 1,436,031, forward strand.
GTATTTAAATCAATAAAGCGATGCATTAGTTATTAGTTCTCATTTCTCTGGATTTTGGTTTAAGGCCAGACTTGGTCCAGCATGCGTGCGCCGTGAGGCTTTCAGTAGCCTCTTGATGCTCGATAGCTGATCCATTCCCATAGCAACTGGTGTGTTTCTAGAGAAATGACAGGGTTGGATGATGTCGTATCCAAAGCTCTCCCACTCAGCACTACACCAAACATCCCTCTGTTTTTCTCTATGATGGGAGAAGGCTACATCCTCTGTTTGAGTCCGTTTAGAATACTCCATCGTGAATGTGTTATCTGATTTTGCTGTCAGTGGACTGACACAATAGCACATGTCGCTTGTGATTGATTGCTTGATTGATTGACTGATGGATTTAATTTATTTGATAATCATCAGAAAAATACGTAGAGGAAGATCAAAGCAGGAACATCATGAAGCACCAATGTTTAAAGCTATCAAGGATAACACAAGAAATTTAAAAAGCTTATTTCCACTGTGGTGCTTATAGGGGTTTTTGTGTGTGTGTGTGTGTGTGTGTGTAGGGGGCGGGTGGGAGTCGTAGTCTTTACCGGAAATGGCTGCTAAACCCAGGACCTGGTGGATGGGGAACCCATCAGGTGGTTTTTGGCTCTCATGCACATACGTCTGTCTCTCACAATTCTCTAAGGACCCAAACGCTGGCACCAGCACTGTTTTTATAATGGCGCAATGAAATGCATATGTTTACATTACAGGCATTTAGCAGACGCTCTTATCCAGAGCGACTTACACAACTTTTACACAGTGCTTACACTGCATCCATTTATACAGCTGGGTATGTACTGAAGCAATGCAGGTTCAGACATTGCTAAAGGGTACAACGGCAGAGTCCTACCCGGCAATCGAACGTGTGACCTAGTTTACAAGACCAGCTCCTTAACCTTTATACTGCAGTGCTGCCCTGAATACTCACATGTATTTCCTGTAAGTATTCAAGCTTTGCGCTTTGTTAATGATAATGTGCAGCTACACGTGCCACTGTACGTTGGCTCAATCACATGCATGCTGCAGTTTAAAAGGAACAATTTACCCAGAAATGTAAAAACAACACAGACAAGACAATGCAAACACTGCCCTGCTTGACTAGATACTGCTGCTTGGATTTAGGTCAGATTGCCCCTGATAGCGGAGGTGATAAGAATTCATTTCTTATTCAATACAAAAAGTGTATTTACTGGACATGTGTGCTCATGCTCTCAGCTACTTGTCGTTATTAAATTTTATATCCGTCGTTAATATTCAGTTGTTAATAAAATGTGTGGATGTTCATTCCAGCATTATTTCCTCCTCTTTACTCCAGTGTTCTTTCCTAATATTCGCTGTGGGTCATCTGGTTTGAGCCAGGACACTGGTGCAGGGTACTAGTGTACTGCATGGTTGTGTATTTTTTTTTAGGATATGCGCAGGCTGGAAGGGCAATTTTGAGATTTTTTAAGTTGGATAGATGTGGTGCTGCGTAACAGACTTATAAATATTGTGAGATTCCTGAAAGCGTTCCATCAGCAGGATTAAGAGAAACGCGCTCCGTCCTCCAGCCTTTGAACTAACGTCCAAACATCGAGCCCCGAGCCCCGGCCTTCCTGTGATGCAGTGCAGACGCACCGCTGAACCACGGCGGGGAAGAAAGGCAGCAAAACAACATCATCAAATTACCGAATTTACAAAGGAGATAACAAGCCGTGTACACCCACGTCCACACAGAGAGACTCAGAGTCAGAGTGTGAGAGAGAGAGGGAGATCGAGAGAGACAGAGAAAGAGAGGGTGTGAGAGAGAGAGAGAGAGAGAGAGAGAGAGAGAGAGAGAGAGAGAGAGAGAGAGAGAGAGAGAGAGAGAGAGAGAGAGAGAGAGAGAGAGAGAGAGAGAGAGAGAGAGAGAGAGAGAGAGAGAGAGAGAGGGAGAGATTGAGAGTGAAAGAGAGAGAGTGTGAGAGTGAGAGGGAGAGATTGAGAGTTAAAACAATTTGATTAAATTAAATTAGAGTTAAGATATTGAGATTTAAGACATGCTTTTGTATCAAAAGTCAAAATCAGCGTTGCATGATATGACAGCAAAACGTATGATGAAGGATGACACGTGTCTGGGAAAAGAAGCAGAGTCACCTACACAAAATGTGACAGTCTGCCCTGAGCTGAGAGAGAGAGAGAGAGAGAGAGAGAGAGAGAGAGAGAGAGAAAACGAACAAACATAGTCCTAATCTGATCAGTTCCAGAAAATAGTTTGTATTATTATTTTATTTTTACAAGTATTTGTTGTTTATTGTATATTGTGTTGCTTTGGCAACAGTGGTTGATTTCCATTCATGCCAGTAAAGTTTTTATTTGATAGAGAGAGAGGAAGAGAGAGAGAGAGAGAGAGAGAGAGAGAGCGTGAGAGAGAGAGAGAGAGAGAGAGAGAGAGGAAGAGAGAGAGAGCGTGAGAGAGAGAGAGAGAGAGAGAGGAAGAGAGGGAGAGAGAGAGAGAGCGTGAGAGAGGGACAGAGAGAGATCAGCCCTCAGCACTGCCTGTCCTTCATCTTCCTCCCATGGCTGCACTAATGTAGTGTGGAGACACAGACTCTGTCTCCCTGAAGCTCTGTTCTGCTCTGCCTGCGGGACCCCCGTCCCCCCGGTGGTGATCCCCACTCTTCAGCGATGCTGCTGGGCGTTAGCAGGGCCGAATGAGACCTCGTGGGCCAGGGTTACTGTGCTGAAACACTAGCACACTAGCGCAGAGGTGTTAATCCTCAATCTGGGAAATCTGTATCAATTCTCGCCATGTGATTGGGGGGGGGGGGGGGGAACGCACGCCGTGGTTTCTGTGATTTTATTAATCAATTTTATTTGTTTCTGCAACGTACAAGTAATTGTCTCCGATGGCCTCCTTCCTGCTTCGGTGGGTTTGTATTTCCTGTTTCCCTGTGTACTTTGTGGCTAGAGATGGAGGAAGTGGTTTTCAAGTGATACAGGCTTTTGAATTAGCATCACTGAACCGAAGGCCTGTCGTTGCAGAACGTAGGACCTTGCTTGACGTAGCCTTTTTTCTCGGATGCGTTCTGGCTACGCTGTGGGAAAAGCAGCGTCTGTTCATTGTGCAACGCGTTCTTAAACAGCTGGGGCTCTATTTGGGACTCCCGCTTTTCCACAAGCAAAGCGTGGCGCGGGCTCGGCCGTCTGGTTCGTTGACCTTTGGATCTGGATTTTCCATTTTTGACGTTGTTAGCCGTTCCAAAAATGGACAGCATGGCAACTGGCCCGAGCAAAGGTCAGGAAAACCCTGATTACCCAATCAGGCAAAGCTGAACGGAGGGGCACCAATGAGCACGTACCTACAGTACACAGCTGTAGATTACACATAAAGCACGGGTTCATTGGTTGTGGCTCAAAAGGTTTCTTGAACTTTTGCTTGCATTGCTTTTTGGGAATGTCCCATAGCTGTGAGAAAAAACAGAGAAGACACGAGAACACCCTCACGTAGAGAAACTTGTACAAATAAATAGTGTTATTTCAACATGCTTTGTGCTTAGATTTTGCAGTCATTTACAGGGAGGACAAGGGCTTTAAAGGAAATGTAAACTAATGGTATCTGCAACCTTTTTGTGCAGACAGATGAACTGCTGCAGGCCTACCACACTTACCATTTTTACCACTCCAGTTCTGTGTGTGGCATTGTTGCGGGTTGAAGGCTCCTGATTGGCTCAAACGGTAACCGCTATAAATGTGAGCTGAGCCTTATTGGCTGGATGCTGAACCTTGGCTTCTCCTTTTGGGGAAAGGTAGGCTGAAGGTGACTAAGGATATTTTAGCTTCTGTCAGTGCCCCCCCCCCCCCGTGTGTGTGTGTCAGGTACAGGTACTTACAGATCACCTGTCAGTAGCCGTGATACATGCTGATTGACAGGAGGTCTCCTCTAATTTGTGGATGGTGGTGGGGGGGGGGGGTATGGGGGTAGTGTATGTGCCCCAGAGTAACCACAGTTGTCAGAGAAACATGCATTTGGCAGTTCCAGATGGGCGATTAAACAGGGTAAATACGGTGACGTCATTGCTGTTGCGTGTCACACGAGAACGGGAAGACTCTTCAGTCTTCAGTCTTTCCCCGGTGGCTGAAAACATTCCGTCTCCTACGTGAAACATCTCCATCGTGAAGCAGACGGGCTTTTCGGAGGAAGGCGAGGGGAGTTGGGAGAGCGATTTAAACTCTTCCCGCTTTTTCTTCTTCATGGGATGAACGTGCCGGACGGGGCGGACAGTACGCGTGAGGCTGAGCTGCGATTGCTTGACTTTGGGTGCAGAAAAGAAATCATCGAATGGCATCATGAGGCTGCAGGGTTCTTACCTCGGAGCGCGGGAGTTCGCTCGTTCACCACGCAGTCGTTTGTCAGCCATTCCACTTCGGTTCAGAAAACATGCAGTCTGCAGTTGCCAAGAGAGACCCCTCTGACCCTTGACCCCCCAGGTTCGATTTATGAGACTGTAGGTGCCGTTGACGGGAAGGTTCTCCTGATATGGAGGTTAGCCAGCCCTTCTCCATTATCTCCACTTTCTAGGAAAGGGAAGCCATATTCCTGACAGCAGTTTTGTGCAAATAAGCCCTATGTCTGCAAATATCGGCTGTAATATTCAAATTCCTTTTGGGTCATTATAGAGTTTATCTAGCTTTGGGCCAGAGCTGCTCAGCCCTGTTCCTGGAGATCTACCATCCTGTAAGTTTTCATTTCAATGCTAACAAAGCCACAGCTCATTCAACAGCTAGAGATCTTGTTGAACTGCTGTGTAGTACAATCAAGTGTGCCCAATTAGGTTTTAAATGAAAACCTGCCGGATGGTAGATCTCCAGGAACAGGGATGGGACAGTCATTCCCATAAGGAGCGTTGTCTCATTAAGAGATCTGTGTGAGCTCATTGTTCCTTCATACCTGTGGAGGTTCTAAATTCAGCCAGGTACGAATGTAGGGAACTGTGCAAGTTACAGCACAAGCTAAGGGGGAAACAAACCAACCCTGATTTTTACCAGATTCATTAGTGAATGATTCAAGGTTTTAAATAATTAATTAATTAATTAATTGACACTAACTGTGTTCTATTCCATGAAGGTCTTGAGTTGGAGCAGCTCTGTAATCGAAGGAAGAGTCTTACCGCTGAAACAGTTAACAGAAAGTAGATCAGCCTGCAAGCGGCATTGATTTTGGGCCCCCTGGTGATCCTGACTATGCCTGACTAAAAAAAAAATAGGCTTTTAAAATCACCACAAAGCAGACTCACCCACATAACAGATGTCGTGATTCTTAAGAGGCGTAAATTGCGGCAACGGAGGTTTTTTTTAAACATTTTATTTAAAAATTTGAGTTGAGTTTTTGTAGCAGAGCAGAGCAGAGCAGAGCAGCCACTGTTGGCCATTGCACACGAATGAGGCGAGACCATCACTGGGCCGTTTCTCTCACAGGGACCAAACACGGTTTCACACGGCCCGAAACGCTCTCCCAAATCCAAATGATACCGCCTGGGGGTCAGAGGTCAAAGGTTATCTGAGCTCTTTGTGCCGGTTGGGCGGGCTGCACACACAGTAGGCCTCTGAAGAAAGAGGTGGGAGACCCGGCCGATTCCCATCCCAGAGTTCTGTGATGAAAAACGAATGCGAGCCTCTGATGGCCGCTGCTTCGAATAAAGATTCCAGGTTATTTATTTATTTATTTATTTACTTTCTATTCTCTGGTGAGTTTTTAATATTTATAGATTTTTGGGAGGGGACTTGTGCACTCCCTCTTCTAAACTCGCCATTCTCTTTTGGCTTCCGGTCAGTGCATCTGAATTAATACAGTGGGAGATTGAAAACTCGAAATTGGGAGGAGGAATGTGTAATTTAAGTCACATGATCGTTTTAGTCATGTGACTTTGCACAGGCAAAGAGGAAGAGGGCAGCAGCCGTTTCTGCAGGTTTCTCATTGGCTTGTTTGTGTCTGTGTCCGCGCTCGTCTCTGTTTGGCCTCCTTAACAGGCTGTCAGCGATGGAAACTAAAACCAGCACAGAGGCACAGTGTGATGCTCCTCACTGTCCTGAACAGAAACCAGCACAGAGGCACAGTGTGATGCTCCTCACTGTCCTGAACAGAAACCAGCACAGAGGCACAGTGTGATGCTCCTCACTGTCCTGAACAGAAACCAGCACAGGGGCACAGTGTGATGCTCCTCACTGTCCTGAACAGAAACCAGCACAGGGGCACAGTGTGATGCTCCTCACTGTCCTGAACAGAAACCAGCACAGAGGCACAGTGTGATGCTCCTCACTGTCCTGAACAGAAACCAGCACAGGGGCACAGTGTGATGCTCCTCACTGTCCTGAACAGAAACCAGCACAGAGGCACAGTGTGATGCTCCTCACTGTCCTGAACAGAAACCAGCACAGGGGCACAGTGTGATGCTCCTCACTGTCCTGAACAGAAACCAGCACAGAGGCACAGTGTGATGCTCCTCACTGTCCTGAACAGAAACCAGCACAGAGGCACAGTGTGATGCTCCTCACTGTCCTGAACAGAAACCAGCACAGAGGCACAGTGTGATGCTCCTCACTGTCCTGAACAGAAACCAGCACAGAGGCACAGTGTGATGCTCCTCACTGTCCTGAACAGAAACCAGCACAGAGGCACAGTGTGATGCTTCTCACTGTCCTGAACAGAAACCAGCACAGAGGCACAGTGTGATGCTCCTCACTGTCCTGAACAGAAACCAGCACAGAGGCACAGTGTGATGCTCCTCACTGTCCTGAACAGAAGCCACCGGGGGGGGGGGGAGGAGGAGAGGAAGGGAGAGATAGGGAGGGAGGGAGGGAGGGAGGGAGGGAGGGAGAGAGGGAGAGAGAGAGAGAGAGAGAGAGAGAGAGAGAGAGAGAGAGAGAGAGAGAGAGAGAGAGAGAGAGAGAGAGAGAGAGAATAACTCTCTGCATCACTCCCTCTCCCTCCCTCTCTGTCTCCCTCCCTCCTTCTCTCTTCAAATGGCGAGCATTGTTTGGCTGACTGGCCTGTTCTTATCATTATGTTATACTGTGTTTTATGTAATGTTATGTTATGTTATGTTGTGTGTTATGTTATGTGATGTTATATTATGTGTTGTTATGTTATGTTGTGTTATGCTTTTTGGGAGTCGTCTTTAGCTGGTGGAGGACGTGACCGGAGTGGTCTGTGTTTAGATTTGGGTGCTCCACGTTGGGGAATGAGCCTGGGGAATATTAGTGAGTGAGGTTTGGCGGTTCTGCTAGCCTGTTTAAAACCGTGAATCTGGTGCACACCATGGATTACTCAACCTGTCTTTCGCTTCCAACAAAACAAAAACAAAAGATAATATCTGCAATGATTTACGCGGCAATCTCTTTAAGTAAACCAATTCCTGGGGGGAAACTCTAACTATTTTTAGTATTTAGGTGCATTTCCTTAAAAGGATTAAGAATGCGGAGTTGGACATTGGGAGCATGTACTGTATAGTCACAAAAACAAAACATGTGCTGACCTTTATTAGAGCCAGTGGGATATGATGTTCTGTAGATTTTTTAAAACTGAAATTAGTCATGTTGTTTGTCACTGGGGCAGTGTGTGTCTAAAATTAGACTGTTCTCTGAAGCCATGTATTCCCACTCAGATAGATCCAGTAGAGTGGATAGTGGACATGTAAATCAATCATAACTAATCGGTATTCGGGCAAATATTGTTTTGGGCAACCATGATAATTGGCGAGGACCATGATGATGTTAAAGCAGTAAGCGAGTCCACCTTTTATACAAAAGCCTTTTTGAGATCTCTCTGAAGCCGAGTTGGTCTTGTGTGCTTTTTGACTCATCATGGGCCCGACAGTGTTTGAATTCCTTTAATTTAATTTTTTAATTTAAAATAATTAAGCAGGAAATATTCTTAACGAGGGCTGTGATCTGTTGCTTCTGTTAGAGTCCATTGAGGCTGTGCTGCTCCGTGTTGGTTAATTGCTCTTATCAGACCGTTTCTGGAGTTTCTTTTCTCGGTGAATGATGGATGCCTGGCTGGCGTGGGGGTTGTGTGTGAGGGCGTGGGGGTTGTGTGTGAGGGCGTGGGGGTTGTGTGTGAGGGCGTGGGGGTTGTGTGTGAAGGCGTGGGGGTTGTGTGTGAAGGCGTGGGGGTTGTGTGTGAAGGCGTGGGGGTTGTGTGTGAGGGCGTGGGGGTTGTGTGTGAGGGCGTGGGGGTTGTGTGTGAGGGCGTGGGGGTTGTGTGTGAAGGCGTGGGGGTTGTGTGTGAGGGCGTGGGGGTTGTGTGTGAGGGCGTGGGGGTTGTGTGTGAGGGCGTGGGGGTTGTGTGTGAGGGCGTGGGGGTTGTGTGTGAGGGCGTGGGGGTTGTGTGTGAAGGCGTGGGGGTTGTGTGTGAGGGCGTGGGGGTTGTGTGTGAAGGCGCGGGGGTTGTGTGTGAGGGCGTGGGGGTTGTGTGTGAGGGCGCGGGGGTTGTGTGTGAGGGCGTGGGGGTTGTGTGTGAGGGCGTGGGGGTTGTGTGTGAGGGCGTGGGGGTTGTGTGTGAAGGCGTGGGGGTTGTGTGTGAGGGCGTGGGGGTTGTGTGTGAGGGCGTGGGGGTTGTGTGTGAAGGCGTGGGGGTTGTGTGTGAAGGCGTGGGGGTTGTGTGTGAGGGCGCGGGGGTTGTGTGTGAAGGCGTGGGGGTTGTGTGTGAAGGCGTGGGGGTTTGGTGCGGTGTTGTGGAGTTTCCTGAAACCCGCTGTGTGTGGCAGTGATGATGAAGGTTAGAAAGACCCGGCTTCTTTTTAACTGATTAAGGCCATTGCTTCCACTTAAAATAATTAAATAAAAAAATAATTAATTAATGTTAAGGAATAGATATATTTGACATATATACATACGTAAGGCACAATATAAATCAGGCTAAATGGTAAATGGACTGCGTTTATATAGTGCTTTTTTCCAAAGCGCTTTACAATCGCTGCCTCTCATTCACCCATTCACACTCACACTCACACACTCACACACACACACACACACACACACACACACTCACACTCACACACCAACAGTGAAAGGCTGCCATGCAAGGTGCCAATCAGCTCGTTGGGAGCAATTAGGTGTTAGGTGTCTTGCTCAGGGACACTTTGGCACGCCCAGGGCGGGGGATCGAACTGGCAACCCTCCGACTGCCAGACAACCGCTAAATGTATTGGCGGGGGGGGGTGGGGTATATGAACTCTATGCTTCAGGTTATTCACGTGGTTCCTCTGAGGTTCTGCGCTGAGGGACTGAACCCTTTGATGAATAATGTCCCCTTCTGCTCCTTTCTCTTTAAACGGCCGTCATGGTTCACCCCGGTGACCCGGTGTTCTCTTCCTGTGAGAGGGCCTCTGAGTTCTGCAGTCAGGCCGTGGGGAGCTAGCGCTCAGTTAAGCACCGAGCTAACGCAGCCCCGAGTACGTCTGCCTGCAGGATGCGGGAGGGGGGCGGGGCTGGATGCTGGTGGGCGGGGTCTGACACCAGGCTCCGCCCTCCCCCTGCGGCCCTCTCCTCTCCACCCTCCCTGAAGAATAAGATATGCCACTTCATCTTCATCTGGTGGTCTTCACACCCTGAGTACACACGCCACACGACAGCCATAACACCAGGCTCGTATCTTTCAGAACTTTCAGGACAGTTTACCATTGTGTTTGTGAGCTTGTCGTTATGCGTGTGTGTACCTCTATGTTTGTGTACTCATGTGAGATGAGTACCGGGGCCTGCATCTCGAGGCAGGAGTCAGCCGGATCACTGCACCGAGTAAAACCCGGAACAGCTCCTCTTACCTCAGTCCATGTTCTGGAGGGTTCGGGAGGGTTGCGGGTTTGACTCAGTACTCCTGCTTCGCGGCACGGGCCCCTGGCTGTTCCATGCACGTCTCTGAGGCATGGAGGAGCCACTTTGTCCCAAAACAGCAGGTCTGTTTCGTGGCCCTCCTTTTCTCCTTTTCTCTGAACCATTAAATGCCTCTGGGAGCTGGAGTCGATTTCATCAGCTGACTGCTGGGGAGAATTCACCCCCCCCCACCCCATTTTGTCACAGGATTTCCCAGTACACGTTTTAGACACATGTTTCGGGTGCAAGGTCGATCGATGTGCCGACTTGTCCTGTCTGCGACCCAACCCCCCAACCCCCCCCCTTGTGCACACGTCATCCAGGAGTTTGATCTGGCTGTCTGAAGGTTCTCCGATCCATCCTAAAACGATGAGCTGATCCCTAAGGGCTGTGGGGAGGGGGGGGGTGCTATGCGTCCTTAAAGGTGCTCCATGCAGCTGATAATCGTCTTGGCCCCAAACCCCGAACATTTATGTCAAAAGCCTTTGACGGAGGAGGTGAGCATAACCATGTGCTGTGTTCAACCCTGGAAAGTCTGTCGGGATTTGGGGAAACGGTACAATGCGCTCCCCACCTGGGGTTTAAAAAATTTTTTTTTACCTCATGCGCTTGTTTGGGTGTTCAGGCCTGTTTTTTGCTGCTCTTCTGCTACTTTGTAAAGCGCCTTTGTGACAGTTTTCTGTAAAAAGCGCTGCACAGGTAAAACAGATTCGATTTGACGCCTTGTTCAGCTGCACAGTGCTGTGATACGAGGTCATCCACGCTCCACTTCCTGTTTCCCAGGAGCCTTTGCTTCAGCTTTGCCCTCCCGTGTTCCTGAGAACCTGTCAGAGAACAAATGCACAGAGAGAAAGCACTGCCTCTCGTTACAGCGCTCCACTGAGGGCTTCACGTGGGATAAAAACCCTTTCTGGTGCTTGGTCGTGTTTCCCTCGCTGACGGTGAAACTGAGAAGGAGACCTTGGGTCCGTCTCCCGTTGGTCCCGCAGCCCGAGCGAGCTGCACGGAGGGAATGAATAATCAGGAGCGGCGGAAAAAGGGAGAGGGATCGGCTCGCGCCTGACACGAAACGGAATTCTCCCTGCTGAACGCGGCTTGCTGGGTGCTGTTATTCCCCCTGAGCGGCTCTGGTCACAGCGGGCCAGCTTCCCCCCCCCCCCCTGCCCCCCCCCCCCAGGAGCAGTGGTGTGACTGCTCCCGGGTCCAGACGGATCTGGATGCTGGTCTCGCTCCCTCTCCTTTTTGTGCTCCAGGCGTTTAGAACCCTCGGAGATGATGGGAAGTGGGAAACCACCTGGGAATCTCGGCCGGGAACACTGCTACGGAATCTCGGCCGGGAACGCCGCTACAGAACAGTGCCTGGGAATGGTGCTACGGAATCGCAGCGGGGACCGCCGCTGTGGAATTGTGGTCGGGAACGCTGCTATGGAATGTGGCCTGGGACAAAGGCCTTCCGTGCGCGGTGTGGAAGGGCCTTCCCGGATTTGTGTCCCAGATTACAGTGCTCCAGACACGCAGGGCTGGGGTGCAGTTCACGGTTATTTCTGACGCCTAACATTTAGGGAATAAGTTTAGTTCGGCTGAAGAATGCAGTGGCACTAGAAATAGCCCTCTCTGAAGTCCACATGAAACCCCTTTGGGATTAGACTGCTGTGTCCCTTTGTCATTTTTCATGAGACAACATTCATGTTGACGGGATGGGAAACAGGCCAGTTATGATGGTTTATTGTCTTAAGAGTCCATAAAAACTACTCCGCAGAAGAACTTGAATGCTTGCCAGTTAGGTGGTTTAACAGTCTTCTGAACAGCATTAGCATTAAAATAAACACAAAAAATAACTAAAAATAAAAACAAATTAATCTGTTTCCATGACTGATCCTGGGGTAGTAGGGCATTCCAAGAGCTTCTGGTTTTCTGGTTTTGTTGTTGTCGACTATAATGTAGCCAAAATTGTTCAATGGGTGTAATGATAACTTCTGGCTAATAAGTAATGTAGGTGGAACGTACTCTGCTTTCAGATCCCTTTGGGGGTGTATTTACACGTTTAGCCAGACCATCTTGTTCAGCTCCGGTCCAGGCTACGGCTCCTGTGCCTTAGAAAACCTGCTCTGAAACGGATGTTTTTTTTTGTGCTCTTGCGGTCGTGTAAATAAGCGTGTGATGGCGGCGTGTTGGTGGGCTGCGAGCAGAGGGAGCGTTGTGTTTGTGAGGTCGCGTGTCGCGTCCGCTAGCTCTCGGACTCCGCCACACCGTCCTGGCGTTCTCTTGTGTTTGGTGGACGTAGGGGCGCACGTGAGTTTGCGACCTTTGCCCGCCCCCTCCTTTTGCATTAAACAGACCTGGCAGAGGTCCTGGGAAACCTGATCCCCCCCCCCCGTCCCGTCCCGTCCCGTCCCGGGGTGTACCCGCCGATGCTCCCTCTTTAATAATGCAGACGGTGGGGACGCTGCCGTTGCCTGGATACGGAGCGGCGTTCGGCAGGGTCGGTAACCGCTCCTCCTTCCTGAGACCTCACTGGAGGCCTTCCGGCCGCCGTTTGGGTGACGCTCATTTCCTGTTGGAATCTGGGCTGAAATCTGCGGGCGTACGGCTGGCTTTTTATTGTGTTGTTGCCGGATTGAGTTGGACTTATTTTGCAATTTATTGATCCAGATGTTATTCCTTTCAGCGTCTTCAGCTGATGTGTTTTATTGAGTCGATAGATAACGGTATCTTTGCCCTGGGTGATGCACAAATCTGTCCGCTAAACAGTGCTAAATAAAATAAAATAAAATAAAATAAAATAAACTTCTACAGGGCACTGGAGATAAAATGATCGCAAAAATGATAAACTGCAATAAAATTATTGCTGTATAAATGTTGCGTGCGATGCTTGGAAATGTCTTTATTTATAACAGGAGGTAGTAAAGAGCTGTTGTTTATAGTCACAGTTTGTTGGTTTGTGTAAATTGTTTGTTTGGGATTAAGGAGGCCAGGTTTGGAAAGCCCTATATTGTCCAATGGCAGCCACGGAAAAGAACTGAGCATTGTGATGTCACAGCTTTCAGTTTTATTGGTGGTGGTGAATCGCAGCAAACTGAGACTGAGTCTTTTGGAGTTGGCTTAGGACATTAGTGCTGGATTACTGCAAGGTTTTTTTTTTACTATTCAAGTGAATTATGATGTTTCACAAACGGTTAGGCATTTCCAATGACAAAAAAAGCGATAAGTATATTATTGTGATTATGAATGAGGACTGGCTTATTTTCATTTTTAATGAAAACTAACTCTCTGTCATTATCAATGACCTGTTTATGAAATGCTAAAGAACTAATGGCTCTCTTTGTTTTGGTGGGGAAAAAAACTTCAGCCATCAGTTTAATTAAAGCTTTTAAAATGCAGGCTAATGGTTTGATTTACTCTGAAACCTCTCTTTTTATAGATCACGTTTAAGATGTCTGGGTATTCCTCCTCTGAAGTGCAGGGCTGGATGGTTTAAGCATTAATTCAACACACAAACATTACAGTACTTTACTGTGTTTACCGTGGACTTAAAGTGTTTACTGTAAAAAGCTTTTTTTCACAGAAATGCGCTACTCTTTAGCGTGGAAGGCATTGCTGGAGGACAGAGATGATATTATAGATTGATATCACTGATTCATCTGATCTGTTGAACTGAATGTGTGTGTCTGTGTGTTTTTAATATGTTTTTTTGTGTGTGTTTATCTGTGCGTACGTACAAATGTGTGTCTGTGTGTTTGTGTGTGCATGCATGAGTGCATATGCATACATGTATGTGTGTCTGTGTATGTGTCTGCATGCGTGTGTGTGTGTGTGTGTGTGTGTATGTATGTATGTACATGCTCCTGAGTGTGTGTGTGTGTGTGTGTGTGTGTGTGTGTGTGTGTGTGTATGTATGTACATGCTCCTGAGTGTGTGTGTGTGTGTGTGTGTATGTATGCACATGCTCCTGAGTGTGTGTGTGTGTGTGTGTGTGTGTGTGTGTATGTATATACATGCTCCTGAGTGTGTGTGTGTGTGTGTGTGTGTGTGTGTGTGTATGCACATGCTCCTGAGTGTGTGTGTGTGTGTGTGTGTGTGTGTGTGTGTGTATGTATGTACATGCTCCTGAGTGTGTGTGTGTGTGTGTGTGCGGCCATGTGAAAATGCTATCCAGCTGCTAAGCCGGTGCCTAAGAACAGAGTAAGACAGGGCTGTGTGAATTGTCTCTCAGATTCTCCCTCCCGCTGCTCGTATCACACTGCCCCCACTGGTTAGCTGCTGAACTGCAGAACCTCTTGGACTGTGACGGCTAAGGCTAACTGCTAACTTGGGTATTCACGTTTGTCTACGGAGTTTGTTTTTAACATGAATAATTAGTAAAGTTTTACCCTTAGAAGGGTTTATCATTAGGGTGCACGGGAGATATACTGGGGGTTGTAAACAGGGACCTTTTATAGAGTTTACACAGTGGTAATATTTTAATTGCATGTTGTTATGCTGGGGCTAAGGAAGCCCTATGGTGGGGTTCCTTAGTTACCGATGCATAATTGGAGTTGACAGTTTACATGCATGTTACATGAACACCCCTGGTGCAAGCTCTGCTTTAACCTCAGACTCGTTTTTTTTTTTTTGCTTTTTAAAGAGCAGTGTTGATACTAAATGCTATATAATATTTATGTGCATTAAAAACTGCAATAGAATACCTTACTTGCTGTGATCATCAGGCATGGTAACATCCAGCCATCAGTGTTCTGAGAGGCAAGCCATAAAAGGTAGTGTTACAAGCCTGAAAAGCAAACACAGGATCCCTTTGAATATTTATAGCTGTAATGGTAACACTTAAAGTCATATTTGCATACAGGTGTTTGTTTTCAGAGAGAGAGGAGAGGAGATAGAGAGGCCGGGAGCGAGTGAGTGAGTGAGAGAGCTAGCATACACTCCAGTCCTCTGTGTACACTCTGAATGATAAGATGTGTGCTTTTTCTCGCTCTCTCTCTCCAATTCTCTTTTATACGGAGAAAGGTAGGAAGAATGAGATTTCCCAGAATCCCAAGGGACCCCAAGACCCCCCTGATCAGCATTGTTCCGTTCCTGGGAACCGGTCACTGTGTGGAACAAGTGCTGCAGCGTTGACCAAGCCTGCCTGTCCTAATGTAGTTCCCCTCTGCCTGTCAGAACTGCACTGCCGCGTGCCTCTGGTGAAGCAGCATTATTCTGAATAAATCCAGTCTATAAGCGTTACATTATAAGAGTACTGTATTCCAAACACACTCTTACGGTAGCCATACTCTTACTGCTTCCCCAGGGGCCTAGCAGTACGGGGTTCACCTGGGTTACCACTGTCTCGTGTCACACAGGAAGCCCTCTTAACCCCTTAAGGTGTGAGGTCACAAATGTGTGATCAGAACATTCTTAACTGAACATTCTAATGCTGTCTGATGTCACAATCGCTGCTGCAGTGGCTGAAAGCAGCGGAGTTCCAGAACACTGACTGAGGATTTTGAGAAAAAAAAAACCTACTCTTCAAAGGGTTTCAGACTCAGAACCATGCTCGCCAGCGCTGAACACGGTGGAACCTTGATTAATGTGTTATTTTCGATCTGATAAAACGTTTAAACTGGAGATATGACTCTGCGGGTAAATTGGGGCCTTGTCCTTTGAAACGGGACGCCGGTACTCTTGTCAACTGGACTTGTCAACAGAACCGAGATAGCAGCAAAACAAGGAAACATTGCCACGGCAACTATTTAACGAGTAGCAGGAGCCAGTTCAAACACTTCGGGTGGCGGTTTGAAAGTGATGGAATGGAGGGCTCTTGTGTAATTCAGATTGGGTGGGAAGTCTGGCTGTTTGAACCAGTTTTGAACAAATCATACCAAAGCCGTTGGACAGTTCTGAGGTGATTTGCTTTCTCCTGTCTCGTGTTCTGCGTCTCCTCCCTGAGATCTCATTCCAGGCGTACTGCTGTTTTAATCGGGTTCTTAACCGATCAAAACTGTTGTCTGTCAGCATGGCCTCTGTGTTTTCAAGATAACCAGTGTGCCAACTGTTCCCACAATTCTGTGCAACACAGTTCCTCCCAATCCTGTGAATCCGCTTGTGACCGTCTGTTCAGTGCCCGGTGACAAATATGTCGGTGACTTTCATGTGGTGCCAGTCTAATATCAGTGGCCTTTTTTTGTACTTTTCTTCCATTTAAGGCCGTGTTTCAAATGGCTGGGCAGTGTGACTGGTTTAATATCCAAAGAAAGCACAATGCCACAGTAGAAGCAAGAATAAGCAGTCACTCCTCAATAAACTATGTTGCCATACCACAGTCTTTTTTGTGTGTGTATGTGGTTTTGTGTATTTATTGTGAAAACGCATGAACATTACGCTGGCTATAGATATTTCATTGTCACATCTGAGATGCCAGCCCATAATGCCCTGTTGTACAGCGCTATCTGTTGTGTGAAGCCTGAATTACTGGAGGGACTGTATAATGGAGGTTCGAATTCTGCAGTAGGTGTTGCACGCTGTCACGTAGACTGGTAAGCACTGTAACCGGAAACTGTTTTAAAGTTTTCCCTGGAAGGCAGCAGGGGTAGACGTGTACAGGTACAGGTGAACGTGTAACATTATATATCATTACTGCCACTTATCCAGAGCGACTTACACAGGTTTCACACAGCATTTACACTGCATCCGTTTATGCAGCTGGATATATACTGAAGCAATGCATGTTAAGTGCCTTGCTAAAAGGTACCAGTCCAGAAGTTTCCATTGAACTGTTACCCCTACTGAAGTTCAGCAAGGGGTTATAGTGTAATGGAAACTTCTGGTCTGTTTTGAATCCTGAGATTTGTTGTGTTGTAAAGGAGGACAGAGGAATCCACTGTGTTTCTGCACCAATTCCTTCTGCGGGGAGAGAAATGAGAATGACTTGATCCACGTCAGGATCTCTCATAACCTTTTTGTAACAAGATTATTTTGGCCAATTACACAGGCTTTGCTCGGGATTATTTTAAGTTAACCGGGGGGCTGGGGATGGGGATGAGCGAGCTAGCCCGCCGCGAAGGTTCGGAGCGACTGCGGCCAGGAGCGTCGCCCTCAGAGCCGGTGTCAGCAGCACTTCCTTCGAGCGCGTTGACGGAAGCGTTAAGAAATGCGGAGTTGAGACGATGCTGGAGGCGCCCGTTTCTCCTACTCCTCTGTCCATATATAGGCCTCCAGCGCTGTGACTGAGGTTAAGCAAGAAGCTGAATGTGAATCAGAAGCTTGAGGGGGGGGGTCACGGGGGTGTGTGGGGGTCGGGGGGGGGGGGGGGTGGTTCTAGTGGTCTTGTTTTGGAGATGGGCAATTTCTTTCCAAACATACCTCCCACCCTCATCCCCCCCCCCAATCCCCAAACCACAATGTTCCCTGCCAGTGACTATGAGAACCAGCTGGGAGGGTAGTACCCAGGACTTAATAAAATAAAAAGGCAACATGGGCTCTCTGGGATTGAACTCACAGCCAATCTTAACCAACTTCCCCAACCCAGACCCTCCAAAAAAAAAAAGATTGTCCCTCGTGGTCGCCTATTTCCATTCTCCCTCAGCCTGCTCTGTGCAGTCCAGTAACACAGTTAAAGAGCGGGACTGTGGGAGAGGATTGGGTAATATTCGCTGGGGGGGGGGGGGGTGGAAGGGGGTGTTGGGGGGTCAGTGTGAGAGGTGTTTAAGTGCGTTTAAGTGAATGGGGGGTGTTTGGAGTGGAGTCCGCGCACGCGAACATCGTAAATCCGCTTTATGACCGTGCTCAGCAGATGCTTGTTATTGGGCTGCGCCTGATTTCTTAACGTTTGGACCCAAAACTAATTTTTTTAGTTATTATTTGTTTTTCGGTTCAGAGAGAAAGTAATTCCAGAATGCTGTGTAACCCCCACCCAGCCGGACACCCTACTTTAACCGATAGAGATGTCGCATCTATCAACAAATTAATAAATAAAATTAATTTTATATAATAAATAGAAATATGAAAATAATTAAAACAATAGTTAGAAATCCACAGATGACTGAATATGGAAGCTCACAGCTTCCTACATTATATATAAATATTGATTATAGGTTTATGCAGGTAGTGCATAAAGTAAGTCGTTCCGTGTTGTTTGGTATTCTTCTCCTGTATTTCTCAAGTAAAGGTGGTTTTCTGTTGACATGGTACGTCATCTTGTCCAAAGATATGTATGAGGAAATGTTCCTTCAGCCAAATGTAGGCCCACTCCCTCTAGCATTCCGGCATTATGGAGCATCTGGTGGATTTTTGGCTACTGAATCCTGAACTGAAGGCATTTCCCAAAGGTTCTCACGGATTGATTTAGAGATCATTTCATTTTCTTTGTGTGCCTGGAACTGGTGCCTGATTGACTTTACAAATGGCTCCTTGCATCTGTGTCTTTGACAGCAAAGTCACTCGTTATGAACTATTGCCAGTTGCTTCCAATTGTCAGTTTGCGTCCATCAGTGGTGACCATAAAGCAAAATTCCTGTCTTACCGGTTGAAACCAGATCAACACTTTAAGTTGTGAGGTCACAAATGCTCTTAACTGAACATTCTAGTGCTGATGTAACAATCACTACTATTGACTGAAAGTTCTAGAACACTGGGGTGGGTGGGGTAGGAGGGGTTGCGGGGGGACATTCCAAAAGAACCTCACTCTTCAAAGGGTTAAAGGCTTCATCAGTAATTTTGGTTACTAAGTGAAAATTACACTGATGGTGACTAAATACCTTGGTGGGTCATGGTACTTGTAGTTTTTAACGTGTTGCACTGGCGTCAACTTTGGGCAACAACTTTGCTTCGCCCTCTGAGCCTTTGTCCATTTTGCAGTTGGCATAATGCCACTGTGACAATGTCAAGTGTATCTGAGGTAGTTCTAACCTCGACTTACCTGACGATTGAGTGGTGCGTTCGTTTCCATTGTGATGAGCTGCGGCGAAGACTAGAAAAAAACGCTCAGATATCAGAAACAAAGAAGAATGAAATGCGTAAGACAGAAGAGGAACAAGGAAGTAGTGTCGGCCCGACATTCATTTTAAATACGTTTCCTTTTGAAGTGCTTTTCACAGGGATCTTTATCGTTATTTTTATTTGGAGGGTAATTTAAGCTATTGTTTTTATTTTGAGGGTAATACTATAGTACCATATCGTCCTCTTTTCGCATGTTGTAAGCTATTGGCGTTTTATCAGCAAATGACCTTACAGAGTAGGCCTTCAGACGTCACAAATCCAAGTGGCACTGGAGTCCTGAGCAGTGGATTTTGGGGTGGCAGGTTGGTGGCTCAGACTATGACACATGATCTGCAATGGTGACGATAAACTGTTTGAGAAATAAAGCCAATAATTTACATTGGAATTTTGGCAGACTTGTTTGGCTGGAAGGGATCAGAAGTTTGCCAAGGCCCACTGTATTTATAAAATGATAATATTTTTTTTAGTCAGATAATGGAATCACTTTCAGTTGGATCCCAAAATAAAAATCTTTTTTTAAAAAAAGTATTATTTTCTTTATTTAAAATTCCTAAAACCTAGGCTTAATGGCATGTTAACTGTTGTAAACACAGGCACAGACATACCATTAAGCCCAAATTTTAGGCTTAACAGATTTTCGGGGGCTCAGTAATTGGGCCGCGGGATTCAGAACAATGCTGCCCAGTGTTGATACACTTGTTCTGCCGAGAGTGTAATCCATTTGCGATCAAGAGGTGAAACACGTGAATTATGAAAAGACGTTAAGCTCTTAATGGGTCTAAAAATAGGCCCGCGTATCTCCGGGCTTAGCTTCAGCGGTTGCCATGAAAACGCCAATCTGTGTTGTTTGTGTTGTGTAACTCGCCTCTCTCCTCCCGCTCTCCGCAACCGTTTCTCCCGTTCCAAAAATATCCCGACACCCCCCGATTACTAGTGCGGGGGGAAAAAAGGCTCGGATGCCTGCTTTTAACCCCAAAATAAATTTAGACCTGCTGATTGGTCCCTGAATGGCTTCGATCTGGTCCCCATGTTGGACTTGATTTATGAAATCTGCTTTCTTTCAAAGGCAGTATTTAACAGGTGGAAATCTATAATATTGTCAGCTATAATTTTGTTTTTATACAAGTGTGTTTTTTCCCACAATTGAGATGGGAAGTAGTACCAAAAACCTAAAATATTTTTTGGTAGGCAACTAATGATTCACACACACATGTAGGTTTTGGAAACCAGCCTCAGTAGATGACGGATTGGTAAGAAACTGTGTTTTGTGTGCGTGAAAATGCTTCATGGGATAGGTTTTCAATCGGCTGTAGTTTTGGCCGGTGTTTGTATGAATCTGTGTGTCTGTTTTGCCCCTCAGAGAGAGAGAGAGAGGGAGGGAATCTGTGTGTCTGTTTTGCCCCTCAGAGAGAGAGAGGGAGGGAATCTGTCTGTTTTGCCCCTCAGAGAGAGAGAGGGAGGGAATCTGTGTGTCTGTTTTGCCCCTCAGAGAGAGAGAGAGAGGGAATCTGTGGAAGCCTGGAAGTGGCTAACCCGTCTCCACGTCCAGCTGCTGAGCGTTTTTCACTAAGAGCAACAAAGTGCCATTCTTTTCCCCGCGCTATATATAGTCAGAACCCTTTCAAAGGCTGTCAGGCTCCAACTCTCAGACTGGAGGCACAGTATTGAATGACAGCCCGCTAGGTTTTTGTTGGCATTTATTTATTTATTTATTTACTTTTACACTTCTTTGAAAGATAATTTGCGCTAAATATCGCCGCTATCTCATAGTAGCACGTGATTGACATGTGGTGACCGTATCCCCGGCAACCGAGACTGGTGGGGAATATTGATAAGTTAGCCTCAGATAGCGTGTTAGCAGACAGGCTTTCATATTGCTGCTTGCTTGCTTGCTTTTTGCTTTTTTTTCTATGTTTCTTTTTTAGCAATAAAGACATTTAAATGTGTTCTATTTTACTGTTACAAATGCTGCCGGACCTTGATTATTAAAAGAGGGTGATAACTGCCATTCGGGGGTTGTCCTGTGGGAAATATAACAGGTCAGTGTGTTTGGCTGGGTGTGGCAATAATTTCAATATCAGCTCCTGGTGAAGCCATGACTTGCTTGCTGCTAAAATATGGATATCGGCTCCTGGTGAAGCCATGACTTGCTTGCTGCTAAAATATGGATATCGGCTCCTGGTGAAGCCATGACTTGCTGCTAAAATATCGATATCGGCTCCTGGTGAAGCCATGACTTGCTGCTGAAATATGGATATCGGCTCCTGGTGAAGCCATGACTTGCTGCTGAAATATGGATATCGGCTCCTGGTGAAGCCATGACTTGCTGCTGAAATATGGATATCGGCTCCTGGTGAAGCCATGACTTGCTGCTGAAATATCGATATCGGCTCCTGGTGAAGCCATGACTTGCTGCTAAAATATCGATATCGGCTCCTGGTGAAGCCATGACTTGCTGCTGAAATATGGATATCAGCTCCTGGCTGATCCAGCTCCTTCGGCCTTCGTTTAACTGTTGTCCTGTGGAGTGAATGCAGCAGCTTGCCTTCAGGAGAGCAAAAATGTCTGCTGTGTGTGAGAGTATGTGTGCGTGTGCATGTGCACGTGTGTGTATGTATGCGTGCGTGTGTGCGTATGTGTGCGTGCGTGTGCGTGTGCTTGTGTGTGGCCTGCTGTATTCTTCCGACCCTTGGCGAAGATTGAAATGCGTGGCTCGCGCCGACCTGATTTAACCTTTGACCTCTGGGCGCTATAGCGCATGTGCACTGTGGAGGACGGCGTCTAATCGCGTAGGAATGGCTGTTTAACCGGCTTTCGTCAGCTCGGTCTCCCCCTGTCGGACCGCCCCCCTGGGAGCCAGGGCGCTCCACGACACGTCTGACGCGGTAGGTCATGAACAGGCCCAGCGATGGGGCATCTTCAGGCCGGTCCCGCGCCTGAGGGGGTGCTACCCGCTAAGTAGCCTAAACAGGATGCATTAAAGTCAGCCCCCGCGGATCGCCCCGCCCCCTGAAAGCTGGACGAAGCTATCGCCCCCGTTTAAAGCAGGACGGGGCATTTAGGGTTTCCGTCGCTGAAGATTCCGGTCAGCGCTTTCAGAAACCTGATAATGAGGAAGTCTCATTGCCGGTAAAGTCTTTCCGCCTGGGGCCGGATGGCAGTAAAAGCCGTCTCACAGTAATTAAAACAACGATGTCAACGATGGCATCTGAGAGGGGAAAAGGGTAGAAATCCGGACATTTTTATTTAGCCGTTGGCCGCCATCATTTAGTTAACCTGGTCCACTGGCCAGAATGAACTTATTTACTTCAAGCTAGTCCAGCTTGTTTGAAGTAAATTATATCCATTCACATGCACATTTTCTTTTTGTCAAGAAAGAGCATTTCCTCTATTTTCAGAATTATCTATTCTAATCATGGGAATTAGTTTGACTGAAACAAACTCAGTGGCTGGTCTCGTTTTATGTGATTAATCACTGATAATTTCCTCGTTATGTGTTCGGTTGGATCAGCTACGGAGACGTGCTGCAGGCTAAGCTTGGTTTCAGACTACAGAACCCTGTTACTGAAAACTGGGGGCAGAAGAAATTAAAGATATTAAAAGTCTGCAAGCCACATTTAATGGGCATTTAATGTCATGCTTACTCTACAGATGGTTATATACACAACACAGAGCTGCCCAGCCCTGTTTGTGGAGCTCTCTCGCCTGGAGGTTTTCATTGCAACCCTAATATGGCTCACCTGATTCCACTAATTAGCAGCTCAATAAGATCTATAGCTGTTGAATGAGGTGTGGCTTAGGTAGGGTTGGAGTGAAAACCTACAGGACGGTAGATCTCCGGGAACTGGGTTGGGCAGCCGTGCTCTAGCTGTTGAATGAGGTGTGGCTTTGTTAGGGCTGGAGTGAAAACCTACGGGACAGTAGATCTCCGGGAGCTGGGCTGGGCAGCCCTGACCTAATGTTTTTGGCATCGGATCAGCCCTTGGTATGCGCCCCTGGGCTAGCCTGTGTCATGCACCCCTGGGCTAGCCTGTGTCATGCACCCCTGGGCTAGCCTGTGTTATGCACCCCTGGGCTAGCCTGTGTCATGCACCCCTGGGCTAGCCTGTGTTATGCACCCCTGGGCTAGCCTGTGTCATGCGCCCCTGGGCTAGCCTGTGTCATGCACCCCTGGGCTAGCTTGTGTCATGCACCCCTGGGCTAACCTGTGTTATGCACCCCTGGGCTAGCCTGTGTCATGCACCCCTGGGCTAACCTGTGTTATGCGCCCCTGGGCTAGCCTGTGTCATGCGCCCCTGGGCTAGCTTGTGTCATGCGCCCCTGGGCTGGGCTGTGTTATGCACCCCTGGGCTAGCCTGTGTCATGCACCCCTGGGCTAGCATGTGTTATGCACCCCTGGGCTAGCCTGTGTCATGTACCCCTGGGCTAGCCTGTGTTATGCACCCCTGGGCTAGCCTGTGTCATGCGCCCCTGGGCTAGGCTGTGTTATGCACCCCTGGGCTAGCCTGTGTCATGCACCCCTGGGCTAGCCTGTGTTATGCACCCCTGGGCTAGCCTGTGTCATGCGCCCCTGGGCTAGCCTGTGTCATGCACCCCTGGGCTAGGCTGTGTTATGCACCCCTGGGCTAGCCTGTGTCATGCACCCCTGGGCTAGCCTGTGTCATGCACCCCTGGGCTAGCCTGTGAAATGGGGTGCTGGCTGCTGGAGGGTAATCAGAGTTGATACACAAAACACTGCAACAGTCAGAACGTTTGGCCAGAAAAGTACACGTCCCCAAAAAAAGGGTAGCTTGGACTCGAATGTGATTGGGGGCCATCGCTGCCCCTTGCGGGCGTGGGCATTACCGAATATCGTAATTCTGTGTGTTATTTCTGTCCATTAGATTGGTTTTGGCGGAACAGTACAGTGGCTGCCAGCTCGCACTGACGCAAATTGCGTTTACTGTCCCAGAACGAGCGATTCTGCTAACGGACATAAATAAACTCCCCCACGCGCTTCAGTTTGGGTTTGAGAACGCACCGAATTGTTCACGCCCCACAGGGAAAGCATCACGGGAGGACCCGGACAAGCACAGGGTTAAGTCGGCCTGCGTGACTTCACAGTTGTGCGCTGCGTGGGCCTCCTGCAGGTTTGACCCGTACCCTCTCCAGCTGAGGGGGCAGGACGATGACCCCAGATCGACCTCTGTGTTTTTGATGTCTTTAAACCCTTTGAAGACTCAGAGTTTTGGAATGTTTTCTTAAAATGTTTTCTTTTCATATTTTCTCCCAGGACACCAGTACAGGACGTTAAAAACTACAAGCACCATGATCCACCAATGTATTTAGTTGCCATCCATGAAATTTTTGTCTATTAGCAACCAAAATTACAGATCGGGCGTATAACCCTTAGAAGAGTAGGTTTTTTTGGAATTATGTTTTTTTTCCTCTTAAATTCTAGGTCAGTGTTCTAGAACTCCACTGTTTTACATCGCCAGTACTGATTGTGACATCAGCATTAGAATGTTCAGTTGGGAAGACTCTAATCACGTTTGTGACATCACAGCTTAATGGGTTAAGGTCAGTGGCAGGTTAACAATGCAAGAGGTCTTCATGCTCTGTAATGCCAAGCATGTGACCATGTCTTTGATTCACTGCGAGTTCCTCCTGTCCGTCCATCTGGTGTGTTTCAGGCACCAGATCTGTCAGAAAACCCCCCGGATTTCACTCTCACTCGATAAGCAAGGCTGTCAACAAAACAAAATTTGTTAAAATGAGCAAATTGATTTCTTTGCCATGCAAAAGCCCTTTCTTATTTAATTTTTCTCATTTTAAGTCCGGAATATACTGAAATTATTTATCTAGCTGCTGGATTTCTGGATTTACGGCACGTCCATTTGACAAGCGTGAGTGGACACATGGATCCCCAAGACTTATTCTGCAGCGGCAGGTGGTTTGAGGCCCTACAATTACTAAATTACTAAGGAAAAAATGCAACAAGTGGCCATTTTCTTCTGTGTAACTGGAAGTGGTCATTTGTTATCTCCTGCAAAATTGGCAATGTTTGCTGTGCAACAGTGCATTTTTTTGTTGTTATTGTGTAGGCTTGGGGAAAGTTGAGTACTTGGCTATCTGTGTGTGTGTGTGTGTGTGTGCGCGTGTGTGCATGTTTATGTGTGTGTGTGTGTGTGTGTGTGTGCGTGTTTGTGTGTGTGTGTGTGTGTGCGTGCATGAGTGAGTGCGTGTGTGTGCGTGCGCATGTCTGTGTGTGTGTGTGTGTTGGCTGCGTGTAGTTGTTTGGCTGCGTGTGTGTTTGTGTCTGTGTATGCGTATCTGTCTGTGTCTGCGTGCACGTGTGTGTGCTTGCATGTGCATGTCTGTGTGTGCGTGTGTGTGCACGTGTATGCGTGTGTGCGTGCATGCATGCGTGTGTGTGATTCACACACTCTCGTCGCTGAAAGGCTCATGAGCAGAAGGGACAGAGAGGGCCACAGCGCAGTGGCTGCGCAGCCCTTCCCTCTCCTCACAGTCAGACACCAGCGATACTTCATCTGCTGCTGCGCTGCTTCACCAGAACAATACCCCCCCTCCTCGCACCCCCCCCCCCCCAGTGCCTCCTGCTGTTTGGCAGAGAGGCTGGTCCCCTCTGACCCAGATGTGTTTTAATTAAAAATGCATTTCGCCAGCCCAGTCTCCAAGCCACCGCAGAGTATCGTTCTGTTTTACTTCAGTAGTGTGACCCCCCCCATCCCTGCCCCCCCCCCAGGAAACAGGGCCTTCATCTGGAATCAGATTGTTCCTGAAAAGAATGTCGAGGCTTGAAGGTCAAGAGAATATTCAGGGTGCAACAACTTTTTTGTTTTTCCTTTTTCTTGTTATTTGCTTTTCAGGAAATGTCATCGGTTTGTTGCAGTATCAGACTAGGACCTTGTGTCTGAGTGTGTGCACTTGCCTACTATAGAGGATTGTTGTTGAGTACACTGGACGATAAGGTTAAGTAGTCTCTAAATGTAGAGTGTATACAATCCCAGGGTGATATACGTATTTCCAGGGTTTTGCTGAGTATATTCCTGAGCATACTCCGGAAATAAACAACCATTTTGGTCCCGTTGATGTGACGTGCAGCTTTGCTTTAAAAACGAGGCATGGCTTTGCTGACATTCTTCAACAACAACAACAACAACAACAACACTGTGTGAGCGAGGCCACAAGGACAGAACGCCTTGCAGCACTTCCACAGCATGGCTGGAAAATAGTATGGAGGATATTTTTCGCATACTGCCTGTCGCATACTAAAAAAGGGAATAGTATTGTAGTACGCTTGGTAGGCAGCACTACCTATTCGGACCCTGGAACCCGACCCACTTAATCCGATCGATCGCAAACCAGATTTTCTTCAGCACAACGCAAAGAAATGCAAACACCCTGTCGAATAAAAAGACGTTTTACCGCAGGTAGCCCTCAGAAAACTGTATGGCTTCCCAGACTAATGTGGAAGACCCGTCTGACCAACACCACTGTGTGGGTTTGTACATGGAGAGGTGATGTCGTCTGGAGAGATGATGTCATCGCTCTTCCAGCGAGCCGTCGTGCCGTGGACAGACACGTGAGCATGGGCTCCAGGTGCGGCCTGTTTGAGTAATGAGTGATGAAATCTCGCTGTCTCTCTGCTCATTTTCTGGGTTTCAGAGGTTAATGTGCGAAAGGAAGACTCACTGCGAGCCTGCAGCGGTGCGGTTGGTCACGCAGACGCTTCTCCAGAGAAACAGCAGAATAACTTCCACAGTGTGCGATATTAAAAAGTCTGTTTCTTTGTAGCAAGGCGCAGAGTAATTCTTTTTCTTTTTTTTCGTGTCAGTTATATGTCCAAGTATAAAAAAAAGGGGTTGTTACATAATTGATGTTTATATTTTTATAGATTGATCCATTTTTCATGCTTGGTAATGATGAAAAGACATTTATGGCATATATTGCAGTATTCAACTACTTAAGTGTGGCGCTGTTATAGTATCAGTGCTGTGGCTTTCTTTGCTGCTCTTGGTCTTAATGGCCTATTATGTTTGCGAAATGTGGACCTGAGTGTTGCAGATTCAAACTCTTCCCCTGGTGCACTTGAGCGGAG
>CM077286.1:1467968-1492968 GCA_039654925.1 Anguilla pacifica
TGTTTCTGAAGCATGAAGGAATATGTTGTTATTCACGCGAAGGATTACTCAACATATTCAGAGAAGGTGACATCACATTTAGCTGAACCTTTGTTTAATAATTATGTTATCATGATCACTGTTTATTGAATGTATTAACACGTAGTGCAGTGGCATGCACCTTGCACCACCCAAACACTGATATTAATATCACCACTACTGACAGACCTCCTCACACAGCTGCGCGTATGTAAACACACACACACACATACACACTCTCACACTGCAAACTCTCACCCTCTCCACAGTCTGCTTACACAAATCTCCTTCAGCAGAAATATCAGTTTTGAGTGTGAGCGTACTCATGTGAATCTGGCAGCATGCACATCCTGATTCTTCCCAGAAATCCATCTCTATTTCCACTCTCAAGGGGAACCCCCACCAAAAACGCACTGTTCTCACCCAAGCTGCCCTTATGTAATGTTTCATGCAGACGTACCACAGTGATGCTCACAGGTCAGCACAACGTACACTGTTCTTTATAAACACGTTTTGGTGGATGTGCGCATTTCAGCCGTGTGAAAGGTTATAAACACGTTCTGGTGGATGTGCGCATTTCAGCCGTGTGAAAGGTTATAAACACGTTCTGGTGGATGTGCGCATTTCAGCCGTGTGAAAGGTTATAAACGCATTCTGGTGGATGTGCGTGTTTCAGCCGTGTGAAAGGTTATAAACGCGTTCTGGTGGATGTGCGCGTTTTAGCCGTGTGACAGGTTAGCGCAAAGCGCTCCTTATAAACGCGTTCTGGTGGATGTGCGCGTTTTAGCCGTGTGACAGGTTAGCGCAAAGCGCTCTTTATAAACGCGTTCTGGTGGATGTGATCGTTTCAGCCGTGTGAAAGGTTATAAACGCGTTCTGGTGGATGTGCGCATTTCAGCCGTGTGAAAGGTTAGCGCAAAGCGCTCCTTATAAACGCGTTCTGGTGGATGTGCGCGTTTTAGCCGTGTGACAGGTTAGCGCAAAGCGCTCTTTATAA
Source organism: Anguilla pacifica (assembly GCA_039654925.1). NCBI lineage: Eukaryota > Metazoa > Chordata > Actinopteri > Anguilliformes > Anguillidae > Anguilla > Anguilla pacifica. The sequence goes on from CM077286.1 coordinate 1,468,984, forward strand.
ACGCGTTCTGGTGGATGTGCGCGCTCCAGCCGTGTGAAAGGTTATAAACGTGTTCTGGTGGATGTGCATGTTTCAGCCGTGTGAAAGATTATAAACGCGTTCTGGTGGATGTGCATGTTTCAGCCGTGTGAAAGATTATAAACGCGTTCTGGTGGATGTGCGCGCTCCAGCCGAAGCTGCCGTGGAGCCGCTGGCGGGACGGCACGGGGCCGTCCTGCGCGTGTTTTCGGGCGGGTGGCTGCGTTCCCCCCGGTCCTGTGCGTTGCGTAACCGGGCGCAGCTGAGCCTCACAGGGTCCGGGCCGCGTGCTCCCGAGGTCTGCTTAGCCGAATGACATCAGCCGCGCGGAGCACAGAGGCTGCTATTGAGGGGGAAAGAATATAAAGCCCGGCAGAACAAGGACGTAATCTCATGGCGCACAAAAGCCATTTTCATCACCACTTCTCCCGGCGCGCTGTCTGAGAACATCCCGTCCGAGAACGGGGACTGTCTGTTTCCCTTTCACTCTGGGCATCATCTAGGAGCCACGCAGGCCTTTCTTTATTTTTTATTAATTTTTTTTAACCGGTATTCACCCCTGGGTTTATGAATGAATCACCCTTGAAGGCTCCTCCCCTCGGCATCGAGGGGTTTGCCTCGTTCCGCTCGGGCCTCGTCGTGTTGCCGGGGGCGCGACTGCGTCACAGGGCTGTCGTCCGCGTCGCTCTGCGCCTGCAGGAAGACGGGCTGGCCTGACCCGGGTCGGCTTGGAAACGGAGCGGCTCTGTCTGTCTCTTCATTAGCAGATTACGGGAGAAGGCCGAGCCGCGCCTCTCCGCAGCCCCGGCGCCCGCGCGTCTGAAGGTCGCTCCGGAAGCGTCTGAAGGTCGCGCCCGCGCGTCTGAGGGTCGCGCCCGCGCGTCTGAAGGTCGCTCCGGAAGCGTCTGAACGGCGGCCGCCTCGGTAACGATGCACGGCTGTTAATTAGAATGGGCTAATTATGACGACGGCCGTGACATTCGTTAGCGGGGGGGGCAGTTATGAAATTTGAGTGCCGGTTATTGTGGCGCGTGTCTCCTAGCAACACATATTTTTTTCCCCCGCCGCTCGCTGGCCAGGGCGATTAGCGGGCGGGCCGATCTGGGTCGAATGGGTTCGGCGCCGGTGGAATGCTTCTGCCTGCCGAGTCTTCAGAAGCGCGGAGGAGTCACGGGTTTGGCGGTTTGGCGGAAGGAGGGATTCCGATACCCTCCAGAAGTGGCGCTTGATTTTTTTTTTAAGAGATCAGATCAATGAACTACATAAGAAGTTGTATTGAGTGAGCTTATGCTCAGTTCTGTGGATCATATCCAGTCCCCTCTTGCTGCACACAGCAGCCGTTAGGACTACAGATTTTAAAACTAGTCTTTATTTAGACTAACTTTAGGCTAAATGAAATATCGCCTCTCTAAGCCCGGTTCCTCTTGCAGGTTTTGTGAACTGTTTCTGTTTACGCACATTTTTGTTTCCCTTCGTTTTCCCTGAACTTATTCTACATTCACATTTCTAACACCTTTCTATCTTCATACGTTTCTCATGAGCAGTTTTTGGTGGGGGTGGCAGAGGAAGGGATCGACCTACAGCTGATCTACTTCTGCTCTACTTCTGCCTGGCAATGAACACAGTGCCTCGTTCCTCGTTTTAAAATGTATGCTGTCAAACCGAATCATTTCCTTGTATAAATCAGTTTTTTCCCCCCTCCTTTTATGATTTATACATTTTTGGAAGTGTATTTTCCCTGGATTAATCCCAGGAGCCATGGACCTGAACTGACCGTGTAAAAGGCTGTAACATCAGGCCCCACCACCCCAGTGTTACAGTGCAGTTACAGCGCTGCGCAGCTGGGCCTGATACAGCACAGGGCTGCAGTCCAGCACACTAGAACCAGAACAAGATGCTCCACTCCGCTGCCCAAAATGTCTCATTTAACAGGCCTTGTGTGTTAGGAGTACAGAAGACTTTAACAGTGTTGAAGCCACGGGCTGAATTTTATTTATTTATGTATTTATTTATTTATTTTTTAACGACGATAAGATGAGAGCACAAGATCGGCAGAGCACTGAAGGACACGTGCGTCTCTTGATTACCCATGAGGCTCCAGGAGATGTTGTTGCCGTGGGCTTGTGGGTAATCATCGGCCGCCCCCCCACGTGCTCGGTGTGGGTCTCCCCTCAGGACGGCTCTCCTCGGCCAACATTCAGCGAACAAATTGGATGATCTCTAGCAGAGGACGCCAAGCCCGCGCGGTACAGGGTGACGCTAGCCGGCCCGTTACTGTACGGATGTTCGGCTTTTCCTCGTTCGTTTCGTAATGTCTGGCAGTGGCGATGGCACGCCGGACTCAGTTGTTTTCTTTTTTCGGTTTCCTGTACTAAATGGAAGTGCACTCCTGTTCCCCCGGGGAGGGGGGGCGTTGGTCTTTTTCGGGGTTTCAGGGTAAGGATGGAATGGCTGCATTTGAATGCCACCTTTAGCTTTCAGTAGGAACTGGGCCTAGGGCGTCAGGCCCCTGCACTGGAGGGGCCACAGTGTCTGCAGGCTTTTGTGTTTGTCTTTCAATCCACAGCCAATTAAGGCCCTTGGAGAACAAGGTGAGTGGACTCGTTAAGCCAATCAGTGACTTAAATGAACCACTCAAGCTCAAATGTACCAAAGACCAGCAGGCACTGTGGCCCCCCAGGACTGGGGTTAGACGCCCCTGTGAACTGGTCAGTGGGAGGGTGAGGGGGGGTGGAAACGATTTCTCCTCTCTTGCTGTTTGCCTCAAAGTGAGCCCCACCCCCCCCCCATGCAGCACGTGGCCTGTGTTTGTGGAGAGGATATATTTGGACCGGCTTTGAGTCTTTTTGAAGCGGAAGATGAATTGGAAACACCTTTCTTCCGTTCAGCGATGGGCTCCCCTTTCTTCTTCAAAGGTGCGATTCGCGCGGTGACATTTGCGACCTCTTGCTGTTAAAGATCACATTCCTGTAATGGACGCCCCCCCCCTTCCCCTTCCCCTTTTTTTAGACGTCCCACCGATACCTCTTCAGCACAAACCAGCCCACGTGAATTTGAGGTTGGCCCATAATCATGGCAGAAATAAATAAATCTTTCTGGTCAGTAACGCGCGATTCAGCGACTGGAATGCTTTGTGAATAGTGTGGCGATTTGACTTGACATTTAAGGAGCCCGACTGAAATGTCGCCTCCTGTAATGCTGCTCCTGCCCTTCTGTGATAATGTCACGTAAGTATCTGCTTCCAGATGAAAAGGAGACCTTTCTGCGGGGGGGGTGAAGAATGAGTTCCAGGTGAAGGTGTGTAGTTCGGTGGGGCGGTCTGAGTCGGGACGCCGGACGTGAATCATTGTGCTTTTCGCAGAAAGGGGGAGGGAGAGAGAGAACGCGCCCCGCACCGTTTCTCAGACTCGCACCCGCTCCCTCTGCCTCCTCGCGGTTCGCGCGTTTCCCGCCTGACGAATGGCGCCTCTCCTGATTCGGTTTATCACCTCGCAGTTTGCACAATGCACAAATGAGACTGTAGCATGTTGGGAAACATTAACTCTGCCGTAAACCCACCCTAGAAATACCGTCCTGTTAACTGAAAAGGATAAATGGCCAGCGCAGATGAGTCTGATCTGGGCTGTTAGGGGCTTAATCTGGGCTGTTAGGGGCTGACTTCCTCTTCGTTTTCCCTGTCAGCGGCGATTCAGGCGAGTTTAACGATCTGCCGTCCAGCTTTTCTCCCGTTTCCTGTCATCGGCGTGTTTTTGAGCTTTGTTCCTTTTGCGTTTCTGCTCTGCGTCTTCATGTCTGACGTATTTATAAAAGCGCGTCACAGAGACGGTGTGTCCGTGAGCACGCCCGGATTCGCTGGGGTTATGGGGTTGATTAGGCCCACCTGACGCAGCCTCGCTTGAAGCCTGGCTCGTCTTACGCACGGCTGGCCCTGGCACTCCCACCCCCCCCCCCCCCGCCTCCCACCCCCATAACCAAATTTGGGCCCTGGACGGTTTTCCCTGGCGGCTGAATCACAGCTTCTTTCTGTATTTGGAAAAGCTGCTTTGAGTCTGTCTCTTACGTCAGCCATGGCCCCAGTGCAACCTGGGATTTTTTTTTCCCGGTGAGAGCAGCTAGCTGATCCCTGGGGAACGTTTGAAGCGTCGTCCCTCAGGATGTCCTCAGGATACTCTGCAGGGTTCCGCAGGGTTCTGCAGGGTTCCGCAGGGTTCTACAGGGTTCCGCAGGGTTCTGCAGGGTTCTGCAGGGTTCTGCAGGGTTCCGCCCCAGGATTACGGGACATCAGTGCATCCCGCGGAGCAGAACCCGCTCTGTCTGTTTGCTTTGCCCTGCGTTAGAGAAAGGCCCACAGGCCCTTACAGAGGTCAGGCGGGGGAAGCTCGCGTCTGCTGGGGCCATGGAAGGAAGGGTGTGTTGGTTTTTTTTTTTGCTTCAGGGTTGTTTGAGGTTCTCTTCTGCAGCCACGTACCACAGAGGAGACAGGGAAACGAGGGAGAGGGGAGAGAGGAGAGAGTCATCGCCCTGCATGGCAGAAACGACAGGTTAACTTCTGGGATTAGTTGCTGTCGCTGACTAGCTCTTAAATTCTAGAACTGCACGTAGCCAAACTGCCAGCCTGCTCTTTATTCAACTGCTTCATCATTCCATTGCAGGTGTGCCCCTGTTAAACACAGGTCATTCAAACTGCTGGTGATGGATGGACCAGGAAGCTGCAGTCAAGCAGAGAGAGACAGAGACAGAGAGTCTTTGAAATATTGGCAGTAATTCATAATTATTGCCGTTGAGACAGAGACTTAAGACTTTATCAGGAGTTTTTACCTTTATCAACCAGAAGAGAATTCAGTATAAGCTTATCACTGACATCTAAAAACCAGTTTGTCACCCTGTATGACTAGTGCTGTGCCTGTGGTTTTCTGTAATCATTGAAACTGGCAATCCTCACTAAATAGAACTACAAAAACTGTTGTTGTCAGAGCAACAGTTCAGACATACAGATTAGACACAGTGCAGCAGTTGGCTAATATGATGTTTACAACTTTGATTTCTTAGAAAATATTCCAGATCTATTCATGTCTTCAAAGACTTGAATAACCCCATTTTATTCATCCCATGATAATCAGCTGGTTGTCCTGTGTTTTTTTTTTTTTTTTCTCTGTAAGAAAGTAATTTCCCGTAGGACCACTACCATCGCTTTTGTTTTTGAAGTGCTGCCACCCAGTGGAATGAACAGTACTGCACCTGGCCCTTTTGTGTACAGTAAAATCTGAGCGCTTTAAATGTACTTGAGCTCTCAAATGCTGCTCATCCTGCACGTTGGCATCGCTTTTGCTCCCGTGTGAAATGTCTGCATTCAGGGAGTATAAATCAGGGGGTGCAGTGACTGGCTCTCCTCCCGTACACAGAGCTAACGCTCTTACTGCCGCCTGGGAATTCGTTTTACTAGATAGTTACAGTTCAGTACATTTCAATAACGATGCATTAAAGCTAACATGCTCCATAGCATGTCCTCATGTACAGGCGCAATTTTATATGCCCCCCCCCCATCTACTCTAGTCTTAGAGGTTCTCCCCACGGTTGGTCCCCCCCCCCCAGGTTGGCGCATGATTCGCATTAAGCTGGCGGAAAACAGCGTGTGGTATTGTGTGAGCGGTGAGGTCGCGCTAAGGAGAGCTAGCGCTCGCTGCGCTTAGCGTCCTGCGGCTGCTGATGAGGTCTGTGTCACACGCGGGTGCGTGTGAGGCCTCTGCTTCCTCTGAGGGAGGGGGAGAGGGAGGGGTGGAGGGAAGGATTGAGGGGGAGGGAGGGAGAGATGGAGATAGAGAGGGAGGGAGGGAGGGAGGGATGGAGAGGTGGTGGGAGAGAGGGATGTAGGGAGGGAGGGAGGGAGGGATGGAGAGATGGAGCGAGAGGGATGCAGGGAGGGAAGGAGAGAGGGAGGGAAGGATGGAGAGGTGGTGGGAGAGAGGGATGCAGGGAGGGAGGGAGAGATGGAGGGAGAGAGGGATGCAGGGAGGGAAGGAGGGAAGGAGAGGAGGAGTGTAAATCAGGGGACTGTGCTGAGCAGATGTGGACGGAGTCGCACTCCTGGGCAGATGTGGACGTGCGGACGTTGTCGCGCTCCTGGGCAGATGTGGACGTGCGGACGTTGTCGCGCTCCTGGGCAGATGTGGACGTGCGGACGTTGTCGCGCTCCTGGGCAGATGTGGACGTGCGGACGTTGTCGCGCTCCTGGGCAGATGTGGACGTGCGGACGTTGTCGCGCTCCTGGGCAGATGTGGACGTGCGGACGTTGTCGCGCTCCTGGGCAGATGTGGACGTGCGGACGTTGACGCGCTCCTGGGTTTTACGAGTCGCAGAGCAATCATTAGCCACCCTCCGGCTGGAACGATGATGTGCCTCCTGAGGTACGCGACCGAGAAGCGCTTCGGCCGTTTCCCGGCAACCACGGACGCGGGACTGCGACGCCGGGCTCACCCCCGCTTCCTCACATCCGCAGAGGCGACCCACGATAAAATTCCCCCAAAAAATAATGATGCACAAACTGCATGGGGAAAAAATGCAGAAGTGCACAGCAGGTGTTCCAGGGGGATTGTATCATGTGTAGAGAATTTGGCGGCATGCTGGAGTGTTTTCGCATCGCGGGAGAACGCCCGCCCGGCGCGTTCATTATATTCACATCGACAGAAATGAGTCACATTCTTAATTTGAGATCCTCTTAGATCGAGAAGAATCGTTTTCCCCCTCCACAGAAAAATCATCAAAGTGTCGCAGTCTAGCCAGAAGAAGTGCTAGGCGGTTTTGTTATGTGAAGCACAAAGAGGTTGTCATGAGAATGAAGCTGACTTTTGTTCTGTGCGTTGATATTGATTAACAGGACAATGAATGGTTTGACTGTTAATTTCGGATTGTAAATGGAAAGAGGCTGAGTGTAATGATCAGATTTGAGGTAAATTTTGGGCCGTCTCTGTTTATGGCTCTGCTGCCACTGCTGTATTAAATGTACCCCACCCCCCACCGCCTGGCCCATCAACTTTAATTTCCATGATTAGAAACGTATTTCTGTTGCATTTGAGAAATGCACGCTTAATGTTGTTCTTCACAATTAAAGCAATGAAACAGTAGAACAGAGGCAAGCAAAAGCATCTCCAGTGCGTGTCAGGGTGATACTCAGCATGCTCAGTGCATGTCCGGCTGATAGTGAGCATGCTCAGTGCGTGTCTGGCTGATAGTGAGCATGCTCAGTGCGTGTCTGGCTGATGCTGAGCATGCTCAGTGCATGTCCGGCTGATGCTGAGCATGCTCAGTGCGTGTCTGGCTGATGCTGAGCATGCTCAGTGCGTGTCTGGCTGATGCTGAGCATGCTCAGTGCGTGTCTGGCTGATGCTGAGCATGCTCAGTGCATGTCTGGCTGATGCTGAGCATGCTCAGTGCATGTCTGGCTGATGCTGAGCATGCTCAGTCCGTGTCTGGCTGATGCTGAGCATGCTCAGTGCGTGTCAGGGTGATACTGAGCATGCTCAGTGCATGTCTGGCTGATACTGAGCGTGCTCAGTGCGTGTCTGGCTGATACTGAGCATGCTCAGTGCATGTCTGGCTGATGCTGAGCATGCTCAGTGCGTGTCTGGCTGATGCTGAGCATGCTCAGTGCGTGTCTGGCTGATGCTGAGCGTGCTCAGTGCGTGTCTGGCTGATAGTGAGCATGCTCAGTGCGTGTCTGGCTGATAGTGAGCATGCTCAGTGCGTGTCTGGCTGATGCTGAGCATGCTCAGTGCGTGTCTGATTGATGCTGAGCACGCTCAGTGCGTGTCTGGCTGATGCTGAGCGTGCTCAGTGCGTGTCTGGCTGATAGTGAGCATGCTCAGTGCGTGTCTGGCTGATAGTGAGCATGCTCAGTGCGTGTCTGGCTGATGCTGAGCATGCTCAGTGCATGTCTGGCTGATACTGAGCATGCTCAGTGCATGTCTGGCTGATACTGAGCATGCTCAGTGCGTGTCTGGCTGATGCTGAGCATGCTCAGTGCGTGTCTGGCTGATACTGAGCATGCTCAGTGCGTGTCTGGCTGATAGTGAGCATGCTCAGTGCGTGTCTGGCTGATACTGAGCATGCTCAGTGCGTGTCTGGCTGATAGTGAGCATGCTCAGTGCGTGTCTGGCTGATACTGAGCATGCTCAGTGCGTGTCTGGCTGATAGTGAGCATGCTCAGTGCGTGTCTGGCTGATAGTGAGCATGCTCAGTGCATGTCTGGCTGATACTGAGCATGCTCAGTGCATGTCTGGCTGATGCGGAGCATGCTCAGTGCGTGTCTGGCTGATGCTGAGCATGCTCAGTGCGTGTCTGGCTGATAGTGAGCATGCTCAGTGCGTGTCTGGCTGATAGTGAGCATGCTCAGTGCGTGTCTGGCTGATGCTGAGCATGCTCAGTGCGTGTCTGGCTGATACTGAGCATGCTCAGTGCGTGTCTGGCCTGTTTTTGGGGACTTAGGTTTTTTTTTCCTTTTTAATTTAGTCACGTAAATGAGGATGCATTTTAGGGTGTAAATGCTGTACACATGCCACATCGAGACTATGCTTAAATATGAGTAGTATTAAAGACCATTCATCCTCATCTTAAATGAAATGCAACAGATGTTCTCACTGAAGAATGAAATGAAATACAGGCTTTGGAAATGAACACAAAAAAGACAGTAATAACCGAGGACATGACCTGTGTCCTCGGTGGTGGTCACGACCCTGCTTACATGTCACCTCAGACCGTGTCAGGCCTGGTCTTCTTCAACACCAAGGGCTTCTGGTTTGGGCTCGCACTGGAGTCCTGGTGAGCTGCTGTACTCAATAATAATAATGATAATAATCATATTGACGGTGTTTTGTTGCTGTTGGGGGGGGGTGCAGCTGCGTCTGCGCTGACCCGACCCGTACGCGGTGTACCGAGCGGCGGTGTTATCGGCCCGGTGGCAGGAACACCGCGAGCGGTGCGGCGGGGGGGGGGGGGGGCGGGGGGCGGCGTTGGGTGCTCGTCCTCGATGACTGACCCCACATCCCGGCTCCGAATCGTCTGTGGCGTGTGATTTAACCTGCAGAGAGGGAAAAACACCCCAGAGTGGACACGCTTTACCCGGGGAGGGGATCCGGTGTGGTATCACTGGAGTTAGAGCACAATCAGATCGGTGCACAAGGCCTGTTCTGCATTCATTACACAGCAAAACAGAGGGTTTGAGAGCGAGATATTTTGGTTTTTTTTTGGAGAAATTAATTGCAGTCGCATATTTACATGGACCGTCAATTTGCGGGGGATTGTGTACTTCGAGAAGTAATTGGTGGAGGATTTTTAGGGAAGCTTACTTCACAAGATTATAACAAGATGCCATCGGGTTTTGGCTGATTGTTTCACGCCCCTGAGCGTAATTGGAGTAAATGGCCTGTAAAAACAGGGACTGTATGCACTCTTGAGCTGTGTTCTGGGTTATGATTGGTCAGCGCTTTGCAGGAGAAATGCAAGCGGAGGAGCGTCGCAGAGAAAAGTGAAATCTCATTTCCATTGTGTCCATGTACATTTGGGGAGGGGGGGGAGGGGGTGTCCCAGTGCCCCCTGGCTTTGTGGATCCACGTTACACAGTTTAATGGTAAAGTTCTCTGGCTTCAGCCGGTCCCTGGACCAGCCCGACCTGAGAGCAGAGTGTGAGATTCAGTCCATTGAGTCCCACTGGAGCACAGGAGCAGGAGTGCCTATCCTGTCCTCAGAAGGACCAGGGTGGGTGCAGGTGTTTGTTTTAGACCAGCCCCACTGCACCCGGTTCAGCTAATTAGCTGATCATGATCTTTAGTGAAGGCCTTGATAAGCAGAATCAGGTGTCTCAGCGCTGGGCTAAAACACACACCTGCACCCACCCTGGCCCTTTTGGGATAAGATTGCCCCCCCCCCCCCCCCGTGCTGGAACCGGGGCGGCTGTTTGCTGCATCGCGCGGAGGCCTCGTTAGCGCCCCGCTCGTGGGCCTGTCACCGGTGCGTCTGGAGGCACAAGCCCGGAGAGCACAGCGGGGGGGTCCGGCGGGGGGGGGGGGGGGCAGCGGAACACCTGCCTCAGCCCGACGCGGCGTAGGTCCTTATCTGATGCCGTCCTGTCGTTTCCGCGGTAACGTCTGACCGGACGTTGGCGTGAAGCGGAACCTGGTCTCCGTGGTGACGTCATTTGGGGGGCGTGTCACAGGCCCTCGGGGGGGGGGGGGCCTTGTGGGAAGTCCTGCGCGCCGGTCCTTCCTGTTCCTGCGCTCTCATTCGCTCTCGGCCGCTGAAGAGGGTGACCCGCCTGCTGGCTGCTGCTTCTGTTTATCGGACTGGGCGAGACACCGTGATATTATAGACTCAATATCACCCCCCCACACCCCCCCTCCTGGCAAAACATATATCATACTGCAAGCCTCTAAATGTCGCTCTAGTGGATGCTAGCTGTTGGCTGATCATTTTATGCTACAGGCTACACTACCAGTCTGGCTGTATTATATATGTACGTGTGTGTGTGTGTGTTTGTGCGTATGTGTGTGTGTGAGGGTGTGCGTCCGTGCATGTGTGAGGGCGTGTGTCTGTGTGTGTGCGTGTGTGTGTGTGTGTGTGTGTCCGTGTGTGCGTGGGTGTGTGTGCTTTAGCTCTGTATTATTATTCCTCCAGCATGTAGGCTTCACACACTCAGGCTGTGTGAGTTTGAGCAGCTACTGGAGACCAAAGCCCAGAGTGCCCAGCCAGATCTCCCGGCTTATTTATTTGTGCTGTGTGGTTTGGGAGTCCCCCAGCTGGCTGCCCCGCCAGAGCCCTGTTTAGCGGTTAGCGTTAGTGACGCCTCTCGCTGAAGTCCTGTCAGAGCATCTGCAGCAGCTCCTGTGACTGCTAGTGACAGGATTCAGATGGCTTCATTAGCTGATGGCTCTGAGCCAGACCCCCACAATGCAACTGGTGTTTACAACACACACACACACACGCACACGCACATACACACACACATACATACCCCCCACACACACACGCACACGCACACACACATACACACACACACACACACACACACACACACACACTCTCTCTCTCTCACACACACACACACACACACACACACTCTCTCTCTCACACACACACACACACACATGCACATACACACGCACACATGCACACACACACACTCTCTCTCTCACACACACACACGCACACACACACTCTCTCTCTCTCTCACACACACACACACACACACACACGCATGCGACCCTGACTCCTCTCCCCCCCTCACACCCGTTCTCGTTCTGCCCCCCCAGCTGGTGTCCAACGTGCTGATCTTCTCCTGCACCAACATGGTGGGGGTGTGCACCCACTACCCGGCCGAGGGCTCTCAGAGGCAGGCCTTCCAGGAGACCCGCGAGTGCATCCAGGCCCGCCTGCACTCGCAGAGGGAGAACCAGCAGCAGGTGAGGGGGCTGATGGGATACTGGAGGAGTACTCTGGGAGTATATAATGTAGGAAGTCATTTGGCTCTGAAATCTCCACTTCCTGATTAGAGTGTGAGGGAGCAATGGAGACTGGGAGACTGATACACCTACATTCTTTTAAACATAATACATTTTATTAGATAAATGAATAAACATATGAATAAATTGTCGCTTTTCTGATCTTAAGTTGCACATCCTTGTGCCTGGGTTGGACCCTTTGTGTCCTCTGATGAATGAGGTTAGTGGTTTTCACCGCTCTCTGGTTTCTTTTTTTAGCTCAGTCTTGCTTATGACACGTTGCAGACTGGGGTTAGCTGTTTTGATTGACAGGTAGAGATGGGAACCCTCCACACTCCTACACACTGCCTGTGCACACAGACTGTATCACGGTTGAGCTGCGGTCGTCACTGATGACGTCACCTCTCCGCAGGACCGGGGGGCATGTGGGGGGTGTGGGGGGGCTGTCATCAATGCTCAATTATCAGGGTCCCTCTTATTCCTATTGCTCCCACTTCATTTTCTCTCTCCCTCTTTTGTTCGCTCTTTCCCTTGTTTTGTCTCTCTCCCTCTCCTTTCTCTCCCTTCCTGTCTCTCTTCTTTCCTCTCTGTTCTCCGTCTCTCCTGTCCCTCTCTCTCTCTCTCTCCCTCTCTCTCCCTCCCTCTCTCTCTCCCACTCACTCTCTCATTCCCATCCTCTCCCTCTCTTTCTCTATCTCTCTCCATCTCTCTCTCCCCCTCTCTATCTCCCTCCCTCTCTCCCTTTCTCTCTCCCTCCCTCCCTCTCCCTCTCTCTCTCTCCCTCCCTCCCTCTCTCTCTCTCTCCCTCCCCCTCCCTCCCCCTCCCTCCCTCTCTCTCTCTCCTTCTGCAGGAACGCCTCTTGCTCTCAGTGCTTCCCCGCCACGTTGCCATGGAGATGAAAGCCGACATCAATGCCAAGCAGGAAGACATGATGTTTCACAAAATTTACATCCAGAAACACGACAACGTGAGGTAGGAGCAGCGCCAGTCAGTCGGGGAGGGGGGGCTGGGGGGGTCGAGGGCATTCAAACGGGACAGCTCGAAGAATGGAACCATGCCAAGCGAAAATGCGGGGGCGGACTTGGACACAATGCAAGCTGAGATAGAGCACCATTACCCATGATGCTCGCTGTTATAGTGCGCGTTATCATGCTATTAACACACAGCAGCCTTCGGCTACATCACTGGCTCTGCTTCCTCACCTCTCTTTTTATTTATGTGCTTACATATGCATTTTATTTTTGTAAATTTCTGCCGTATTTCTCAGGCTTAAAGGCTGAAAGTCTTACAGTGATGTCATGACCTAACTGAAGAGTGTGAAGTTTGTTGAATCAACAAGGTTCTGAAACTTTAATGACATGTTATGAAAGACAAACGGATAAATCGATTAACGAACAGATGAATAATTGAATACGGTTAGAATGTGCTGCCCACCACAGTTAGGGAACCAGCGATCTGAAGTATTCAGCCCCCTGGAGAGTTTTCCTGCTGTCATGTAATCTTAAGCATCATTTGCATGGTACGCAAATATCGGGATGCCAGTGGAACTCATGGGCTTTCAGTTATTCTCACGTTATTAAAACATTAGTGATTCACACAGACGTGTGTGCCTCACACACGATTTTAAAAGTTTGGTGTGTTCCATGTTTTCACTCTCATCCTAAAATCAACCAATGAAAATTTCTTATCTCCGTGTTGCGACAGCTGCATCCTGTCCGGGCGGCAGTGTAGTGTAATGGCTAAGGAGCTGGTCTTGTAACCTGAAGGTACCTAACCTGCATTGCTCCAGTATATATCCAGCTGGATAAATGCAATATAAGACGTTGTATAAGTCGCTCTGGATAACAGCATCTGCTAAATGCCTGTAATGTAATGGAATGACCTGAAGAAAGTGTTGTTATCAAATATAATTTTTCTGCGTGATATCTCTGAACATCTCCGCTGAACCAGGCCAGCGGCTGCCTGTGGCCGCAGAGACGGAACGCTGGAGGACGAGGCGTCTGCGTTCAGACAAGGACGCTTTTCAGAGACGCGTGAGCCGCTGGGTTTTGCGTGACCCGCCGGTAACAGCTGACGAGCGTGCTCGTGGTCGAGGTGCAGCAGCGGTGGCGGTTTGCCCACTTCCTTACGGTCACACGCTTTAAAGAGCCGTTTGAAATCCCCCTTTTCCTACCGGTTTTTTTTTGTCTGCAGTGAATCTTTTCTCTGTTCTTTGCTCATTTCTCCAGAGGCAGAGGTTAATTTCAAATTTTGGGAGAGAGCGGGAAAATGCAAGTGTTTCGATTTTTGTTTTTTTGTTTTTGTTTTTGCCGGATACTCGACTGTATTTAGAGAGATTAATCCCAAAGGCCGAGGGAAAGGTGTGGATTCAGACAAGCCTCCGAAGACCAGACTTAAAATGGCCGCTTAACATCGGAACGGCTGGCGTCGGCGTACGTGTGCTTCAGGTATTCCAAAACAAACGCGGCAGAAATCGTTTGCGATACAGGTTACCTACCTGCTTTCATCTTTCACGCACGGCTTCCAGACGATTTCTACAAATCGTGTCCCTGTCTGCGGCATCTCACAGGTGTGATGTGAGGTGTGGGATTTTTTTACTGTTTCGCTCGGTTAACTGCTAAACACAGACCCCCCGCTGGGGTGTGTTCCCCAAAATGCGCATTTGCTGCTCCAAATCGCGTACTTAAATAGTTCATACTGCGCGCTCACAAATAGAAATGTCCTCTTTAAAATGGCTGAATTTTTATTGAAAACATGAGCAACATTTCTTCTAATTACCTAGTTCACCCTGTGTTTACATTGGTGCATCGGTATTGATCACGTGTTCAGTGCTGCTGTCCGTGTACATGTTTATTGGATGTTTACTCGTGTTGGTGGATCTCGTGTGATTGGCCTGGGGGGGGGGGGGGGATGACGGTGGGACTTCCTGTTTTAAATGGCTTCTAGGAAGGGGCTTGAATCTGAATGTGTGTGATTCACTGTCCTCGCGCGTTAGCGTCCTGTGATTGCATTCTGAGCTGAAACAGATAGCCGTCTGAGTGCTGATGGCATATGGGAGAGCTCTCTTACACTGTGGACATGCCATCCTGATGTCCTGTTGTAGTACATCTGCCATGCTGTAGCTGTTCCATTACATTACATTACAGGCAATTAGCAGACGCTCTTATCCAGAGCGACTTACACAACTAGTACACTTGCATCCATTTATACAGCTGGATATATGTTGAAGAAATGCAGGTTAGGTACCTTGCTGAAGGGTACAATGGCAATGTCCTACCTGGGAATCAAACCTGTGACCCTTAGGTTACAAGACCCGCTCCTTACCCGCTATACTACACTAGCAGCCATGTACACAGGATGTGTTGTAATCTCATCGGACAGAACTTTAAGAAACGTACCTCATCTGTTTTTATAGGGACACTCCTATGGAACTTTCTCATGCCATTTTTGTGTCACATACCTTCCAGTTTACTACAGACAGTTGCTTTAGAAGGGGGGTTTGGGATGCATGAGAATACATGCATAGGAGCTGAAGTGTTTTTGATGTGTGTGCGATGCACAGAACCTGGCAGGTCAATGGCCAGTTAAGAACGGAATAAATATTTTCTGTCCCATCGATTATTGAATCTTAAATTCACTTTCATGGTATTTGGTACACAATACATGGATACAGCTTTTTTATTTATTTTTTACAGACATTCAGGAGTAATTTTTCACACAGAGAGAGGTCAATGTGTGGAATAGCTTGCCAGATCATGTAGTAGAGGCAGAACTCTATGTATTTTCAAGACTAGGCTTCAGTACAGTGTTAGATACTATCTAGTCTGTAGGTAATCAGAGCACTAGGTACAATTTAGTCAGGCATTGTTTGCGAGCATTGTTGGGCTGAGCGGCCTGTTTTCGTCATTATGTTATCTTATGTTTGCCTTTTGTGAAATATGTGTGCTTTTCATATTGTTAGTTGGAGGTTTGTCTTCCATCTTCGTCCCCTCCTCCTGCTATCAGTGGGCTTGTTCCCCTTTTTTTGCTTTTTTCCATGTGTGTTCACACAGCCTTTACTGCTGCTGTAAATGACATGGAAATGCAGTTTTGCGTTTTTATCACCGAACGCGGCTTTGTCCCGATAGCCCTGCTGTTCCTTCCCACAGACCCTAAGAACGCCACAGTGCCTCCCCCAGCGGTGGCTGTGAGCCGTTTGTGTGGCTTTTCTGAAGAGACTTTTCAGAGCACCAGGGCCTTCTGAATATTCCACCCGTCTTTAAATCTCTTTATCTAGCTGCAAGCACTTGAAAGTAATTTTCTCGTTTTGCTTTGCGGCTCTGCCAGTGGAGCAGATGCACAAGAACAGTTTTTGCTCATTTTTAAAGGCCTGATCTGTCTGTCATCGTTTGAGCTCCTTCTGAAATGTGTGGGAGCTCCAGAGAAGCTCCTCAGACGCTCGCTCTTGAACAGAAGCGGCTATAATCGGCCATCTAGTGGCCTGTGTGTGAACTGCACCCTTTCCCACCTGGTGGCTTGAACGTGCTGTCTGGCCAGTTGCAGCGCTCCTGCTTGGCGTTTGCGGGAAAAATAACTCTGTGATTATGACCGAGCCCCTCGGTCGCTTGCTGCCGTCCCAGAAATCCGCGCACAAGGAGCTCCACTATAACGGCAGAAGTGTAAGAGCACCGCAGGTCCACAGAGGGACGGAGGGATGGAGGGATGGAGGGACGGAGGGACGGAGGGATGGAGGGATGGAGGGAAGGAGGGATGGAGGGACGGAGGGATGGAGGGATGGAGGAACGGAGGGATGGAGGGATGGAGGGACGGAGGGATGGAGGGACGGAGGGATGGAGGAACAGAGGGACGGAGGGACGGAGGGACGGAGGGATGGAGGGACGGAGGGATGGAGGGACGGAGGGATGGAGGGAACACTCTTTATTCTGCGGCAACAAAGATCGTTTTCATCCCGCGATTGTGAACAGATTATTCATCGTAAAACAAAACCTCAAAGCGGGAGTCAGGCGTCGGGCACGGTGTGTTCTGCCCTCCAGCAAGGCCGCTTCCGAGAATCTGGGGGGGGGGGGGGGGGGGGGGAGAGAGAGAGAGAGAGAGGGGGGAGGGAAAGAGGGAGAGGGGGAGATAGAGAGGTAGAGAGAGAGAGAGACGGAGAGAGGGGGGAGATAGAGAGCGTGAGAGAGAGAGACAGAGAGGGGGGAGAGAGAGAGCGTGAGAGAGAGAGAGACAGAGAGAGGGGGAGAGAGAGAGAGACAGAGAGAGGGGGGAGATAGAGAGCATGAGAGAGAGACAGAGAGAGGGGGAGAGAGAGAGAGACAGAGAGAGGGGGGAGATAGAGAGCGTGAGAGAGAGAGAGACAGAGAGAGGGGGAGAGAGAGAGAGACAGAGTGAGGGGGGAGATAGAGAGGTAGAGAGAGAGAGAGACAGAGAGAGGGGGGAGATAGAGAGGTAGAGAGAGAGAGAGACAGAGAGAGGGGGGAGATAGAGAGGTAGAGAGAGAGAGAGACAGAGAGAGGGGGGAGATAGAGAGGTAGAGAGAGAGAGAGACAGAGAGAGGGGGGAGATAGAGAGCACAAGAGAGAGAGACGCTCTGTGTTTTGCATAACTGCGTTTTCTGAAAGCGCGTGCAGGTTCCTGATAAGCTCGGGGCTGGGGCATGATTAGTGATCATTGGGGGGGGTCAGGCGTTTTGGAAAAGGGGGGGGGTGGAATCTGATAAGATTTGGGGGCCTGCCACTGTTTTCATGCGAGTATGACAGAAAAATAATTTCGCTGGCTGCTCTGTTGGGCCTCTCAGTTATTCCTCACTGTGAAGGCACATGTCTGCCCGAGCCTGTGGGTCAGAGGTCAAAGGGTACAGAAGCTGCACTCGGCTTGCCAGCCCTGCACTGCCATTGGATACGTGTGTGACTACCGACCTTTGACCTGTCCACGTGATGGGGGGAGGTGTCATGTATTCCAGAGGCTGTGTGTGCTGCTGTCTCTCTCTCTCTCTCTCTCACACACTCTCTCTCTCTCTCTCTCTCTCTCTCTCCCCTTCTCTCCGCCCCCCGTCTGTCTCTCCCCCCCTCCCTCTGTCTCTCCCCTTCTCTCTCTCTCCCCCCCTCCCTCTGTCTGTCTCTCCCCCCCTCTCCCCCCCCCCTCTAATAAGAGCAGAGCGTCGTCCTGTTTTAGAGTAACGGGTTTTTAATCAGTCGATGTCGTTGCGTAACTCGCTGTCTGGACGGCAGTGGCGTCTCTGGCTCTTCGGTTGTCACGGTGAGACGAGGTTGGCGGGCGGTCCGTCTGGCGTCCGTGAGTAACGCACTGCAGTGTGTCCTCTCTTGGTTGCCGTCCAGAGGACAAACGCTGTAGCGGTGCTGGCAGTGCATTGTGGGTATTGTGGGTGACCCTAATCCAGCACCAGCAGAACTTACTACTTTACAGAGGCTTTATTTAAAAAAGACATTCCGAGTCATTTTGTTCATACGTTCACCGCGGCTTTAGGCCTGCTAGCAAAATACTGTGTGGATGTTAGTGTAGCACGTCGTTTTTACAGTGTAGTTTTATTTTTACCGTGTAGTTTTGTGAGAGTTGTGCATTGTAACGTGTGTTTTTGAGCCTGCTGTGTATGCGGTGTGTTCCAGGTGAAATGGTTGAAAATGACCCTTTGGTTGCGACCCCTGAGTGGGCAGAATCTGCTGCGCTGCTCTCCAGAGGCACTCTCCACCGGAACTCCACAGCCAGACCATGTGACACGCACACATACACACACACACTCGCAGAGACACAGGTAATCACACACACACACACACACACACACACACTCGCAGAGACACAGGTAATCACACACACACACACACACACTCGCAGAGACACAGGTAATCACACACACACACACACACACACTCGCAGAGACACAGGTAATCACACACACACACACACACTCGCAGAGACACAGGTAATCACACACACACACACACACACACATACACTCGCAGAGACACAGGTAATCACACACACACACACACACACACACACACACTCGCAGAGACACAGGTAATCACACACACACACACACACACACACACACACTCGCAGAGACACAGGTAATCACACACACACACACACACACACTTGCAGAGACACAGGTAATCACACACACACACACACACACTCGCAGACACACACATGCACACACACACACATGCACTTACACACACACACGCACACACACACACACAGGCACACACACACAGTGAGCTTGTGGAGGAGTCATGCCATAGTGCTTTCTAAGGCAGGTGTGCCCTTAGTGCTGTCCTTGTGAAGTCTGTCCCTTGGCTGGGGAACCGAGCCCGTTACGTAACCCCCCCCCCCCCCCCCCCCCTCCCCTCCAGGAGCTGCCAGGAGCTGCCGCACACCTGCCTTCCTTCCAAACCCCGTCCCCAATCCCCATCCCAAATCCCAACACCAAACCAGATTCCCCATCCCAAATCCCAACACCAAACCAGATTCCCCATCCCAAACCCCAACGCCTATCCCCATCCCAACCCCGATCTTGATTCCTGACTGCAGTATATGCCAAAACCTCGTTTTTAGCAAAGCATTTGTAACCATTCCTTTATTTTGGCTCCCTTGCATACAGGTGTGTGAGCGTACCTGCGCAGTGCTGGGGTCGGTCTGGGGGGCCGTCTGCTGCAGACAGTTCTGCTGGGTTTGGGGTTCGGTACCACACCGTGGGGCGTGTGGCCACACTGAGAATCAGTGCCTCAGCGGGGGCGAGCCACCCAAAACCTGGGTGCACAGCTGAACAAGGGGAACGGGCGTGGAGCACGGGGAAAACGGGGATTTGGAGCACCTCCTCTAAGACGACAGCTCAGGGCAGCTTCCCCAAATCCCCAAACTGAGCGACTGCAGCGCTGCAGGCTCTGCTAACAGAACAGGCCGGAGAGGCGCCTTATCACAGTGTCCATGTCAGGAGCCGCTGAGAGGCGTTAATATATCTGGGCCGACAGGGTTCGATAGCGTTCAGACCTCCTCCTTTTAATCTCCGCCCGAACCCCTGATTGCTCACTTGATACGTCACCTAAAGAGACGCTTCCCTCAACTCCTAAAGAGGAACGGGCAGGTGCAGCTGGGGGAAAGTGGAGCGCGGCTACAGCACCCCTGAGAAAGATTCACTTCCATTTTAAGCTCTGCACGTTCCCCTGTATAAAGGCCTCTGAGCAGGGTTAATGAACACCAGTCCATTATTTAACCCTTTCAGGCTTGAGATCGCAAGTGTGTGATTAGAGTGTTCGTAACCGAACATTCTAATGATGATGTCACCGTGCGATGGCCGTTCCGTTTCGGGTGGTGAGTTCCCCTCTCTGTGCCGGCGACCGCTCCAGGTGTCCCAGGTGTCCCGTTCCCAGTGTAGCTCTGCTTGGCCTCTCACTCAGAGGCATGGAGTGGGGGGCGGGGGGGCGGGGGGGCGGGGTTCTCTGTTTGCCGTCTCCATGGCAATGGAACAGCGTCAGCACAGTCCCTCTGTCCGCAGCTCTGAGTTATGGGAACGCTGCTTTCAGTCACCAGCAGCGATTGCGACATCAGCATTAGAATGTTCAGTTAAGAACATGCCAATCACATATTTGTGACCTCACAAGGGTTAAAGTAGCTCTGACGTCCTCAGGTCCGCACCATCTGTCTCGTAACGGGCTCTAGTCCCCCACGGTGCTCCTGGCCCAAAACAGCAGGTCTGAGCGGTCCGGTCATCGGGCTGCAGTACCCAAGGACATGAGAGGGAGAGAGAGGGGGGGGGAGAGAGACAGAGAGGGAGGGGACGTGCGCTTTGGGGGGGGCGGAGAGGACGTGCTCTGAGAGAGAGAGAGCGGACATGTGCTGTGAGAGAGAGAGGGAGAGCAAGACAGAGTCAGAGGGAGGGGACGTGCGCTGTGGGGGGGGGGGAGAGAGGACATGTGCTGTGAGAGAGAGAGGGAGAGCAAGACAGAGAGAGAGGGAGGGGACGTGCGCTGTGAGAGAGAGGGAGGGGGCGGAGAGAGAGGACATGTGCTGGGAGAGAGAGAGGGAGAGCAAGACAGAGTCAGAGGGAGGGGACGTGCGCTGTGGGGGGGGGGGGGGGGAGAGGACATGTGCTGGGAGAGAGAGAGAAAGAGGGAGAGTGAGGGGGGTGTGTGTGCTGTGTGAGACCCAGAGAAACCTGTGATGTATTATTCAGGCAGAGCTGTCCTCCATCAACTGTCACACTCTGATCATGGCTGGCAGCCTCTAAGGACAGCTGATAGATGGACAGACGGACAGACAGACAGACAGGTAGGCTGGAGATTAGGCAGCAGTGATGGGTGATGGACTGGTACAGACAGACAGATAGACTGGTAGTCATTTGTAGAGAGGCAGAGCAGAGTTTTAGACAGGCTGACAGAGTGCCCAGTACAAAGATAGGCAGGCTGATAAAACAGAGTCAGGACAGGGCAGGGCGAGCCGGCTGTAGATGAATGGGGGTTCGGACGAACAGGACAGACGTGGGTAACTACCAGACGAGCGCAGGAGGGGGTGGAGAAATAGCAGGGGAGGGAATGGGACCGATGAGGGAGGGGGGTAGCGGAGGGGAGGGGGGGTAGGGGTGGGGGTTGCCGTAGGCGACCGGCGTCGGTGCCCCTTGGTTAATCGCCCGGGAGATGAAAGGTGGCGTTTGTGCCGGTGCCAGCTCACAGTGGCGGGGGTCAGGGGTCGGGGCATGCTGGCGCGTGCCAGCTCTTTGATTCCGGAGCACACTGACCCCCGCGGCACAGCTGGCGGTCAGAGGGGTCGGCGCGCGTGGGGGGGGGGGTTACGCAAGCAGGATGTTTGCCCGCACTCCCTGGAGGAGGGCGAGAGGAGCGGAGCGGTGGGCGGAGCCTGCGCTTTGTTCTCCCGGGTCTGGACCGCCCCCCCCCCCCCGCCGCGTGTACCCCGCCTGCTCTTCAGCCGTCTCCCAATCACCGCCTGCCTCTCCGGCTTTGATCCGTGCCGCTTTTCTTTTTCCCTCCATTTTTTAATTCGTTCCCCAGAAGTTTACGCTCCCAGAATCCTTTGCTCCTTCTTACTCTGTCCGCAGTGGTCGGCTGTTCCCTCGCTTCCTCGTCCGAGTTACTGAGGAGAGCTGCGTGGGGGTGTAACGGGGGGTGTAACGGGGGGTGAAAAGGGGGCGGGGGAGGGGGGGGAAGGAGAGGTGGGCACGTGGTTGAAACTGCTCTCCTCTGGAATTTCTGAGAATTGGGGAAGGAGGACAGGAGCGGCCTGGAGGCTGGAGGAAGCTCTGCCGTGAGCTGACAGGAACACCGCGCCCCCGCAGCCA
This sequence comes from Anguilla pacifica, assembly GCA_039654925.1. Lineage (NCBI taxonomy): Eukaryota > Metazoa > Chordata > Actinopteri > Anguilliformes > Anguillidae > Anguilla > Anguilla pacifica. The sequence goes on from CM077286.1 coordinate 1,490,804, forward strand.
ATCACGGCACTGCTCCCAGCGCTCTCACCGCTGCGATGGAGCCCCAGAACCTCGCGACGTTCGGGAATCTTTCAGCAACAAACGCTGCTTGTTGTTTTGGAAATGCTTTTTTGTTTTATTGTTGTTTTGCAGCCAAGACCTTCTGTCGATCTATTTTCACTTGTTCCCTTGTGTTCGAGGTCATTTGCTTTGATGGTCTGAGATGGATTGCCATCGGTTTTAAGCATGTGAAGCTTTAGGCCTGGTCAATGGTAACTGTTTTGTTACCATTATATTATATTACATTACATTACAGGCATTTAGCAGACGCTCTTACCCAGGGCGACTTACACAAGAGTTTTCACAGCATTTACACTTCATCCATTTATACAGCTGTACATATACTGGAGCAATGCAGGTTATGTACTTTGCTCAAGGGTACAACGGCAGTGTCCTACCTGGGAATCGAACCTGTGACCTTTAAGTTACAAGACCAACTCCTTACCCATTACGCTACAGTGCCACCCGGCATAGTCTGAGTGCTGTAAACGGTTGAGAGAATTATACTAATCACGCTCGGAGTCATTGGGAGCCGGTGGCGAAGGTGTAAGCAGTGCTTTTTAACGGTCCCACTGGCCTGCTGCTGGTCCTTTCTAAGGGGCTGACATTAGGTTTTTTCCTCCTCCCCTGAGTTTGTGCTCCTGGAGGACGGCGTGCTTTTTCCGGGCGTAGTGTTTGTGCTCCTGGAGGACGGCGTGCTTTTTCCGGGCGTAGTGTTTGTGCTGCTCCTGGAGGACAGCGTGCTTTTTCCGGGCGTAGAGTTTGTGCTCCTGGAGGACGGTGTGCTTTTTCCGGGCGTAGTGTTTGTGCTCCTGGAGGACAGCGTGCTTTTTCCGGGCGGTAGTGTTTGTGCTCCTGGAGGACAGCGTGCTTTTTCCGGGCGGTAGTGTTTGTGCTCCTGGAGGACAGCGTGCTTTTTCCGGGCGTAGTGTTTGTGCTCCTGGAGGACAGCGTGCTTTTTCCGGGCGTAGTGTTTGTGCTCCTGGAGGACAGCGTGCTTTTTCCGGACGTAGTGTTTGTGCTCCTGGAGGACGGCGTGCTTTTTCCGGGCGTAGAGTTTGTGCTCCTGGAGGACAGCGTGCTTTTTCCGGGCGTAGTGTTTGTGCTCCTGGAGGACAGCGTGCTTTTTCCGGGCGTAGTGTTTGTGCTCCTGGAGGACAGCGTGCTTTTTCCGGGCGGTAGTGTTTGTGCTCCTGGAGGACAGCGTGCTTTTTCCGGGCGTAGCGTTTGTGCTCCTGGAGGACGGCGTGCTTTTTCCGGGCGTAGTGTTTGTGCTGCTCCTGGAGGACAGCGTGCTTTTTCCGGGCGTAGAGTTTGTGCTCCTGGAGGACGGTGTGCTTTTTCCGGGCGTAGTGTTTGTGCTCCTGGAGGACAGCGTGCTTTTTCCGGGCGTAGCGTTTGTGCTCCTGGAGGACAGCGTGCTTTTTCCGGGCGTAGTGTTTGCCGAGCGTTTAATCCGGCAGCGGCGGGAGGCTGGCGGATTATTCGGGCGGCGCCATGAATAACCCGCCTCCGGAGGGGCGCTGCTATTTCGGGACGGCGCTCGCGGGGACGAGGTGCTGATCTGTGACTAAGGCTCCCGCTGAGGACCCCGGCCTGTCACTCGCATCACAGGGTCTCCTAGTAACAGCAAGGGCACATGGCAGCTTCCTCGCCAAATTTGGGTTTGAGCATCTTTCTGGGTCAGGTTGTCACGACAATGCGGAGTGATGCAGTCCAAGCAGTTCCAGAATCTTTGGGCTTTTTGTGTTTTGTTTTGGTTTTTTTGTGTTTTTTTTTTCTTCATGCGAATCAATTGCAGCAGATTTGCCCATGATGACCTCATCACTGTTTCTGTCCCCCAAGGTGTCCATTGACAAAACTTCTCTCATCCCATCATCAGTCTTATCCATTTCATTCTATATCTTTATTCTCGGGTGTCTTTTTTATTTGCGTTTTTGTTTTCCTTCGAAATTCTTAGCCAGTGTTCTAGAACTCCCCTGCTTTCAGCAGTGAAATCGCTAACAGTCAGCGGTGATTGTGACATCAGCATTCGGAATGTTCATCGATGAACATTCTAATAGCATATTTGTGATGTCACACCTTAAAGGGCTGAAAGCCGGTTGCTTGAACTCAAGCCCAGTATG